>CM048750.1:73137462-74338296 GCA_026315105.1 Locusta migratoria | reverse complement strand
AATCAGTTCCCCGGTAGGGAGGGGGTGGAGTGAGGATAGGAAAGAGGAAAGGGGGAAATACTGCAGTCCAAGAAGAAATGATGGAAGAAAGACTACCAACTCGGGGCCTTGTGTTCACCACGCATGTACTCACGAAAGAACTGTGAGCTCCCTGGGGGCACCAAATAAGCCCTAGATTTTTGGAATGCAACGTCCGACACTTAAGTGAATAGTTCTGTAACATTAACGTAAGTGAAATATGAAATACAGTTACCTAACTGTCCTTCAAAACAGTCACTTCCTATAACTACGCACCGCTGAGCTCTGCGAAACTTTGCACGAACTCTTCCTTTGTGACGGTGTTCAAAAGCCTCGTCACGTTTCATTGGTTGTCAGGAGTATCGTCAAATCTCTTTCCTTTCAAAGCGAGGTTGAGTCGAGGGAATAGGAAGAAGTTTGGAGGATTAAGATCCGACGACTGTGATGGATGTTCAAGTTGCACAACAACGCCCTCCCCCACACAGCCAATATCGTCAAACAGTTCCTGGCAAGAAAGAGGTGTGGTTTGCAACTTGAACATCCACTATACATGCCGGATCTGAATCCTCTACACTTTCTCCTGATTCCTCCACCCAAACTCACTTTGAATGGAAAGAGACTTGACGATATTCCTAACATCCAACGAAACGTGACGAGGCATTTGAACAGCATCCCAAAGGAAGACATCATGCTCAAATGTTTGTAAGTGTGTTGGACCAAAATGCTATTTTCATCAGATCCTAGACTTACAAACAACTAAACCAAACTTACACTAAGGGCAACACACACACCCATGCCCGAGGAAGAACTCGAACCTCCGCCGGGAACGACTGCGCAGTCCGTAGCACGACACCTTAGACCACGCGCCCATTCCGCGAGGCTAACAGCAGTTCATAGTTCATCTATGTTAATATTGCAGTACTATTTAGAGAACTTTATTATCAGAGTTTGTGTACATATCCGGCCGAGGCTTTGACATAACGTGCAGAAAAGTCGTACTATTTTTCAAGACGACATATGAGAGTTTTTCTTTGAATAAACAGGTTACAAAATGTTTTGGAGATCACCTCAAGCCATATAACATCATAATACCAGTTCTACACTGAATTAGAGTAATTAAAACAGTAATAAAAAGTCCATGTAAGTTTCAGTAGTATTTGGAGAGATATCCACATCGCTACGGTATAGCCACAAATAATTACTCTTCATTTGTACACCACAATAAACTCCCTCCAACCAGATACTGATGAAGCATGTAATAACGGTACCTTTAATAACGACAAGTTACTAACCGAGGTAGGACATTCAGCTCTAAATCGGTAGGATGACAGTTCGAGTTGTCTGCCGGCGTTTCAGAATTAGAATTTCCCTCGTTTCGTTTAACGTGAATTTAGAAATACCCTCTTGAACCAGACACGCAGATTTCTTTCCACGTCACTGTCTCCCCGAAAGCACACTGCCCCTCTGCCCCTCTCATGACGTCATCGCTGAGAAGACGTTATACTCTAATCTGACTGCTTACCTCAGAAATAAGTTAAATGGATAACAAAATTCACGTAGGGTTGGGGGTAATTCTCAGAATATGCCGTTGATGCAACAGCTCCTTGTTGTCTGTCAACGCTGACAGCTTGCGGGAACTATGGAAGTCGTAGACTTGTCTACAGCCCATTGGCTTCTCGGCAGAATGCTATCCTGGAGTCCCATATACCGCGCTGAGTTAAGTGCCTTTCCTTATTATGCAAATACGCCGCTCTCCGCCGGCAGCGCATGGGGTAGCCACTGCTAATTATGTATTGAAAATTCCTAAGCATCCTCCACGTCAAAATATATTCATGGCCTTTGCATTTTGCCGAGTGCCGAGACGTCGAAGAACAAGTCACGGAATGTGCCGAACAGTAACTGCCGAACGGAAACGATATTCGTCAGCCTTCCTTCATTACTACAAGAAGAGAACTCGTCGTGAAACTTGCTAGACGTTTCGAAATACGTACACTTTCTATTTCTGCTGTCCTTAGCGCGAATGTGAATTTCTGGTGAACACGCGGTCTGTTCAGAACTACAAGTCCTGACGTATAGTATGGGTACGTCGAATATTAGAAATCATCACCACGTAGATGTCCATGCTTGTTTCGGGAACGCTGGCAAACCAAAGAGAAGATATAATAAGAATGGCAGAAGGAACACTTAGACCAATCCTACGAAAAACATAATGAATTAATTACCATACAATCTCGAATGTTCGTTTGCGATAGTATGAACTGCATGGCATAAATCGATGAAAGTTCATTTATTATTTAAAATAATACTTATCAAATTAAGTGCAAAATATACAATTGTGTAGGTGACACAAAACCAAATCCAGAACAGAAGTCAGAATTCAAGACTAAGGGTCAAAAATGCAGAGGTCATCTGTTTCTAGACTTACAAACGATTTAAACTAATTTATGTTAATGACAGCACAAACACATATGCGCGAGGGAGGACTCGAACCTCCGACGAGAGAGACCTCGATATCTGTGAGATGGCGCTTCAGAACGCTCGGTCATTCCCGCGTGGAAAACAGCAGATTCTTTCGTCTAGTAAAACAGGGGGGAATGATCCACTGAAAAAGTATTCTGGAGAAATGGTTATATTCAGGTACCGTGAGACATGCTCTGTAATACAATGAAAATAATTTGAAAGCTGAATAAAAAGTTTTCTTTTGCGAACCATTACCGATGGCACGAATGTAGACACACCCCATAACTGGATCACAGTATACATAAGAGTTGAATATATACAAAAAAGTACAAGTATAATGGTTGAGAACTGGAGAATCAGACTGCGGAAAAACAATGATAATAATAAGAAACAATCCTCCAAAACGAAGTCAAAACAAACTTCAGTTTTACGACCAAAGAAACGGTACTCTGTCCTGTGGCACTCTGAGATACTGCTTATGGATTCAGAGACATGCCTGATGTATATAGGCAATAAATACACGAAAACCTTTATATCTTATAGAAAAATAAGTTATAATTAAACTGCGGAGCGCGCGGTCGCTCGCCATCGGAAGTTCAAATCCTTCCTCGGACATGGGTGTATCAGTGTGGGTGCGTTGTCAAAATATGTTCAAATGTTTATAAATCTATGAACTTAACTGCTTGATTATTAGTCCCTAGCTTAAAAACTACTTTAACTAACCTAAGGACAACACACACACCCATGCCCGAGGGAGGACTCGAACCCCCGACGGCGAACGGTCGCGTGCACCGCAGGACGGTGGCTCAGTGCGCATGGCTATTCCGCCGCGCCTGTGTGTTGTCCTTAGCGTAGTAAGTAGTTTGTGAGTCTAGGGAATGATAACCGCAGCAGTTAAGTCTCTTAGATTTACAACATTTGAATTTGAAACTTCAGTAAACATGTCTTTCACTCCTCCCTTGCTGGATGTTTTTAAATCACTGTGCTACGAAACATTTGAATATGAAAAATTTGCTATTGTTAGCTTTAGTCTGCTGTGTTCCTCCCTAGTTAGTAAGTAAGTGATCTGAGTGTGGTAAAAACGCTTGTTAATCTTTAGTTTTATTTTTGTGTTTAATATTTGGTTTATCCTTTCACGTAACCTTTCTTCCACTTTCAGACCAGATATTATCATTGTAATGTTTATTTGCATAACAGTAATAGCGGTTTTAGTGGAAAAAGTGTGGCTGATATCTAGATTCTTGGACGTGAGAGTGACCACATACGAACGCCAGATCATTGTCCTCTCTTTCGTAAAGATGCTCCCTGAGATTTCCGACCACAGTCCGCCCTCCTCCCGTAACTCAGACGGCAGAGTCGTTGACTAACACACAGGGGTCAGGGTTCGATTCCCGACAGGAGATTGGGTGTTGCGTGTTGTTGCCCTCATCATTTTCATCATCATCGACATGCAAGATGCCGAATTGGCGTCAATTAAAAATACTTGCTGCCGAACAGTCCCACGCGGGATGTCCCTGCCATAAATGCCATACGGTCATCATTATCATCCAACCATAACTCAGAATTAACAACGTTGTTGTGTCAGGTTTCTAGCCGGAAAGTTTGTGAGTTAGGTCATATTCCCCAACAACAATCGCGCTGTCTTGTCTTACCGCTCACACACCACAATATGGATCTACCATTTATTAACACAGATTGAAGGAGATGCATGTACTGTATTTCTTTATTACGCGATCTAATTTCTTTCATGTTGAGTTTTGTTATTGGTCGACGATTGCTTGGTCGACGAGAATGTCACGACCACCAAATACAAACGCTGTAAGCGTATATATCATTACAAAGGTTTTGTGGAGAGTTGAAATTCTTAGCCAGTAATTTTGCTTTCTTCTTCTAAATTTTGGTAACCCATCCCTGCCAAAACTATGTTAGTTGTGTTTTGTAACCTTTTTTACTTTAGTAAAAAAGAAATTGGAATAAAAAATAAAAAAAGGGTACTTAAATTTAGGTACATTAGACCTAAAATTATAAACTATCCCATTTTTGGGACATTTAATATATATTTTCGTCATCTGATTTTAGAGGTTTAAAATTCAAATGTTTGTATAGCTTATGGGACTTAACTACGGGGTCATCAGTCCCTAAACTTACAAAATACTTATGAACTACCTGATACTAAGGATGGCACAAATATCCATGCCTGAGAGGGGATTCTAACCCCTGCCTGTAGTAGCCGTGCAGACCATGACTGACACGCCGCAGTCGCTCGGTCACCGCTGCCGGCCCGGGATTTTATTCCAATACTGGAGGGCCTTGGTAAGTTTGATACTTTATTCAAAGGGGAACATTGAGGCAGAATTAAAATAAGTGTTGTCGTAGGAGACATACTTTACGACAGTCCATTAGCTATATGCTAAGTACCATACTTCACAGTGGCGCTCGGTTCGAGGGCTCGACACCCTCTGTAATGAAAATAAAGAAAAGAAGAAATACTGATCTAAATAAAAATTCATTGTTGCACAACCTACCTGCAGCCATACGGTGTAGCCAAGTTCGAAGTCATCAAATAGACAAAGCTATTCCTTTCCTAAGACTCTCGATTATAGTACATCAAATCGAATCTAAAAGTTTCATTGGTCACATAGAAATGGACAAAAAATTGGCATCCAAGAAAGGGACATTGGTACATAGTGCGTTAAGATAACCCACAAACAGTACAAATTGGAAATCGGTTATAGCACAATCAAGGCAAGAAATGCACACCAAAAGAGCATTCTCAGTTTGGTAACTTTTCTGCGCGGGAATAACTTTCACGGCATCCCTCTGCGAACAACTGCCCCCACAAACCACCATCGTCGATACGACGTTCCAAATGTTATTCCAGACCGGCGCTCACAGGAAGAAGTCCACATATGCGTCACGGAGCAAGATGAGGTGCTCGCTCGATCATATATGCACCCCTAAATAATACCAGCAGAGGGGAAATAGGTAAAGAACTGGCGAAGAAGGGAGGCGACAAGTTCGACGCCTTCCCCAACACACTCTGCTGGGCAGAATGCGACGAAGGATTTTTTTTTTCCTTTTTTCCCTTGCGATCTCTTCCGGTGGAAACTCAATCGGTGGGTAAATCGCTGGGAGAAGCAAGGCGCGCGGCTGCCGGGGAGCCGCTGTACCAGTCTGGGACCTGGGCGCACGCACACACACGCACACACACACACACACACACACACACACACACACACACACACACAAAACACACACGGACGGTGTGGGGGAGGGGGAGGGGGGAGGGACATGCAATCAAAGAAGCGCACGGCGCCACGCCGCGCCGCCTTCGACAAAATCCAATATAGCCGCCTGCTCGTACAGTCGCGGCGATTCAATAGACACGAGGCCGCGTCGCGCTCTCCTCTGCGCTGGTACAGTCAGTCCGTACGAGGAGTCCAATGACGCGGCGTCTTCACTGAGCAACACCCAGCCTAGTCCACCGGTCGCGAGTCGAAATACATTGCTCAAAAAAATTACGGTATCAGGTGAAATATCATACAAAATATACGAGGCGCGTCCAGAAAGTAAGTTCCGTTTGGTTATATAAAACGAACGGGCACAGATACAGAAAAAATATTGATTGTACAAAAATCAACAACTGTTAAACTAGTTTTCTACATAGCTTCCGAAATTTTGTAGGCAATTGTCATAGCATGGCACAAGGTTTTGTGTGCCTTTTTCATAGAATGTTGCCGCCTGTGTATTCAACCATGTGGTAACATGTTCTTTCAGCTCGTCATCATCGTTGAAGTGTTGACCACCAAGAACAGATTTTAGGTGTAAGAAGAGGATTACTGTCAAAAGATTTTTTTTTTCACGATAATGACTGACCTCACACACCGAATGTGACCAAACAATTCTTACGGAAATTTCAATGGGACCTGTTTAATCATCCTCCATACAGCTCGGACCTCTCCCCTAGCGACTTTCATCTCTTATTACACCTAAAATCTGTCCTTGGTGGTCAACACTTCAACGATGATAAAGAGCTGTTACCACATGGTTGAATACACAGGCGGCAATCTTCTGTGAAGGATGCATGCAAAAACTTGTGGCACGTTATGACAAGTGCCTACAAAATTTTGGCAGTTACGTGGAAAAGTAGTTTAAGAAATGTAGAATTTTGTGCAATGAAAATTTCTTCTGTATCTGTGTACAATTTCATTTTATTACCAAACGAAACTTACTTTCTGGAAGCGCCTCGTACATACAGTAACGTAATGAACAAATTGCTCCACCTGGTATACATGATGTATGAGACGTGGGAAATACTCTCAGACTTCAAGAAGAATATAGTAATTCCAATTTCTAAGAAAGAAAGTGGAGACAAATGTGAAAAATACAGTCATGGTTGCAAAATACTATCACGAATTATTTACAGACGAATGGAAAAACTGGTGTAATTCTAATTGGAGAAGATCAATTTGCATTTAGAAGAATTGTAGGAACACGCGAGGCAATACTCACTTTACGACTTATCTTAGGAGATAGATTAAGGAAAGGGAAACCTACATTTCTAGTATTTGTGCATCTGGAGCAAGCTTTTGGCAATGTTTACTGGAATACACTCTTTCAGATTCTGAAGGTAGCAGGGGTAAAAAATAGGGAGAGAAGCGTTCAACTTGTACAAAAACCAAACAGTAATTATTAGACTACAAGGGCATGACAGCGTCACAGTGGTTGGGAAGGGAGTAAGCGAGGGTTGTAGTCTTTCCCTAATGTTGTTCAATCAGTACAATGAGCAATCTGTTAAGGAATGCAAGGAGAAATTTAAAGAGGGAATTAAAGTCCAGGTAGAAGGAATAAAAACCTTGCGGTTTGCTGACGACATAGTATTTTTGTCAGAGACAGCAGAGACCTGGAAGAGCAATTAAACAGAATGGACAGTAGGTTGAGAGGAAGATACAAGATGAACAGTAAGAAGAGAAAAAGAGTAAAACAAACGTAATGTAATGTACTGTCAGATAATCAGGCGATTATGAAGGAATTAGATTAGGTAATGAGAAAATAAAACTAGTAGATGAGTTTTGTTAATTATATAGCAAGGTAACTTTTGATGGGCGAAGTAAAGGAGATATATGGCTATGGGAAGAAAAGCATTTCTGAAGAAGCGAAATTTGTTGAAATCCGATATTAGTTTAAATGTTACGAAGTCCTTTCTGAAACCATTTGTCTGGAGTCTAGCATTGTATGGGAGGGCGCAGAGCGCGAGCGCGGGTAGTGTTGCGCGATGTTTAAATGCTCTCGCATCGGTGACTCGTCTGCGGCGACTCGCTGGATACGTCTGAATGAGTTTCGATGTAGTTTCCTTGTTCACACGAGTGCCTCTGATGGATTCAATGCAACTTATAGGAGAGAGGGTAGAGGAAGACGTTCTACATCTCATCAAGCATGTGCTTACCTCGACATACATTGTATTCAATGGACAATATTTTGGGCAAACTGCCGGTTTTGCTATGTCTCCCATAGTAGCCAACATGTTTCTGAAAGACTTCGAGGATAAAGCACTACAGACGGCGGATTTGAAACATAAATGTTTCTGGAGATATGTGGACGACACGTTTGTGGTGTGGCCACATGGGACAGTAACGCTTCCTCCGTTTCTGCAACATGTCAACTCCATCCATCAGAGTATCTGCTTCACAATGGAAATGGATAAAAATGGAGAGCTCCCGTTTTTGGATGTCTTGGTCCGTAGGAAAGAAGTCGGTTCCTTGGGTCACAGTGTTTTTCGTAAACCGACACACACAGACCTATACCTACGAGCTACGAGCTGTCATCACCCTTCCCAACGTAGTGGTGTATTGCGGACCCAAGTCCACAGGGCTAGAGTAATATCAGATCAAGAGACCTTACCAGCAGAGCTCAACCATATTCGCTCTGTGTTTCTCCAGAATGGATACTCTGAGAAGCAGATCCGAAATGCGCTACAACCATCTCGCGCAAGACCTGAAGAGCTGCCAGAAGAAACGGAGGAATCAAAAGATTGGTTTTTCTCCCTTACGTTGGTAGCGTATCCTTCAAGATTGGCAGGTTGTTCGAGAAATATAACATCAAATGCGTCTTCCGTCCTCTAGCACGAGTACAAGCGATGCTGCGTAACGTCAAAGACAATTTAGGTCTGAGGAGACCAGGCATATATAAAAGCCCTTGCCAGTGCGGAAAATCATACTTTGGACAGACGTGTCGCACTGTCAAAGATAGATGCGAAGATCACAAGTGACACACAAGACTGGGTCAGCCAGGAATAACTCCTGTCGCTGATCACTGTTTGGACACGGGGCATAGCATGCACTGCATGTAAGTACTGGGAATGTTTGTATAGTCTATGGGACTTAACTACGGGGTCATCAGTCACTAAACTTACAAACTACTTATGAACTACTTACGAGCTAGGACGGCACACATATCCATGCCCGAGGGGGGATTCGAACCCCCGACCGTAGTGGCCGTGGAGACCGTGACTGGAGCGCCTTAGTCCCCTCGGCCACCGCGGCCGGCTAAGTACTGGGACTCCATCTTCAAACTAGCAGTCGAAATACTTATTTCGAACGACCTGATTAATAGGGACACGGGCTTTCAGCTCAGTAAAACATGAGAACCAGCACTGGCTGTACTAAGGCATCGTCGGCCGCATTCAGAGGTATCCACCGAGTCGCCGCAGACGGGTTACTGAAGCGAGAGCATTTAAACTGCGCGCCACACTACCCGCGCTCGCGCCACTTGCGGCCGCGCTTTCCCGCGTCGTGTACACGGAGACCACCAGAGGGCTCCATATGTTTTCTTCTATGATTCGCCTACAATGAAGTCATTGTCCCCCACCATCGTCTTCACGCCGCTCTCTTCTAGCCAGCCACAGTATATAGGAGAGACGACAGCAATCATCAATTTAATTAGCACGTGAAGATGACGAGCAGCTGCCTCGTGGAAATATTGTGCAGTTTCGACAATACGATCCGACGCAACGTCCGTGAACCATGGAAGCAATTTCGAACTGTTTGTGGTGATACTGCAGAGGGTGCGTTGCAGCTGAGTTGCAGTCAGCCTCATGTGAAAAAAGAATGTTTGCAAATCTATGGTACTGAACTGCTTGCTTATTAGTCCCTAGCTTACAAACTACTTAAACTATCCTAAGGACAACACAAGCACCCGTGTCCGAATCCCCGACTGCGACCGGCCGCGGCCACCGCAGCACGGCGCCTATAGTGCGCATGGCTATTCCACCGCGGCGGTCTCATGTCTCAAAGGTTGTTGATCGGAGATAACGGTCATATCTTGCTCATGTTACGCGTGGACGATCTTGGCGTTGACTTCTTATATTCGGATCCTGTCGTCTGTGGTCGCGTCCAGGTGCTAGAAATTACACTTTGGGACACTCCAATAGCTGCAGCCACCCCTCCTCCCCCCCCCCTCTCTCTCTCTCTGTGTGTGTGTGGGTCTGTCTGTCCCGCTTCCAACCTTCCTATGGCTCTGCATGCCGTACCTTAGGGAAAGTCAGGTTGATGCTGTATTGCTCTACCTGCTGACTACACTATCTGAACGCAACTGCTCGAGTAATTCGTTGGGTATAACAAACCCAAGTCAACACCACCCCTCTCTGCAGCAACTTTTTGTCATTACTACTCTCTCGGATGCCGTAATTTTGTTGTCTCTACACTGTAGAACCGTCGGAAAGACGTCGATCCATTTTAGTTCATTCTGTCGTTGACAGTAGTTCAGAATACAGACAGCTCACTTGATCCCCTAATTATTTTGATCGGTGTATTACTACTCGTCTTCCTCCAATTTTGTTCGGTCTGTACACTGAGCAAGCTGTGAAGGAATGCAAGAAGAAATTTAGAGAGGGAATTAAAGCCCAGGGAGAGGGAATAAAAACCTTGTGGTTTGCTGATGACATAGTAATTCTGTCAGAGACAGTAAAGGACCTGGAACAGGAAATAAACGGAATGGGTAGTGTCTTGAAAGGAAGGTATAATATCAATATTAACAAGAATTAAACGAGGGTAATGGGATGTAGTGTTAGAAATCAGGCGATGCTGGAGGAATTAGATTAGATAATGAGATAATAAAAGCAGCAGATGAGTTTTGTTATTTGGGCAGCAAGATAACTTCTGATGGCCGAAGTAAAGAAAATATAAAATAAAGAATGGTTATTGGAACGAAAGCGTTTCTCAAATGTTCAAATGTCTGTAAATCTATCGGACCAAACTGCGTGGTCATCAGTCAGTAGCTTACAAACTACTTAAACCTAGGTAAACTAACCTACGGACAAACACACACACCCATGCCCCAGGGAGGACTCGAACCTCGACGGCGAGCAACCACGCGCTCCGCAGCGAGGTGCTTTAGACCGCTTGGCTACTCCATCGCAGCGAAAGCGTTTCTGAAGAAGCGAAATTTGTGACATGCAATATTAGTTTAAATGTTAGGAAGTGCTTTCTGAAAGCATTTGTCTGTAGTGTAGCATTGTATGGCAGTTAAACGTGGATGATAAGGAGTTCAGATAAAGAGATGATAGAAGCTTTTGAAATGTGCTGCTACAGACGAATGATGAAGATTAGGTGGGTAGATCACATAACTAATGAGGAGATGCTCAAAATAATTGAGTAGAAAAGGAGTTTCTGGCATAGCTAAGAGAAGGGATAGGTTTGTGGGACACATTGTGAGACATCAAGAAATCGTCAACTTAACATTAGAATTAAGCGTGTGGGGTAAAAATCGTAGAGGGGGATCGAGGGTCGAATACAATAAGCAGATTCAAAAGTACGTGCGATTGGATTCACGATTTCCTATCAGAAAGGACACAGTTCGTTGTAGTTGACGGTAAGTCATCGAGTAAAACAGAAGTGATATCTGGCGTTTCACAGGGAAGCGTTATTGGTCCCCTAGTCTTCCTCGTGTTTATAAACGATTTAGGCGACAATCTGAACAGCTCACTTAGACTATTCATGGATGATACTGTCGTTTATCGGTTTTTGAAGACGACAGAGAATCAAAAGCAACTGCAAAGCGATTTAGCAAAATTTTTACATGGTGCGAAAATTGGCAATTGACTCTAAATAAAGTCATCGATTAAAACAGAAGTGATATCTGGCGTTCCCCAGGAACTCTTCTTTTTGTTTATAAACGATTTAGGGGACAGTCTGAATAGCTCTCTTAGACTGTTCGCGGATTATGCTGTCGTTTATCGGTTAGTGAAGTCAACAGAGGATCAAAAGCAACTGAAAAGCAATTTAGACAAAATTTCTACATGGTGCGCACATTGGCAATTAACACTAAATAATGAAAAGTGTGAAGTAATAGACATGGTCACTAAAAGAAATCCGTTGAACTTCAATTACACGATAAATCAGTCAAACCTTAAGGTCATAAATTCTACCAAATACCTAGGAGTTACAATTACGAACAACTTAGTCTGGAGAGAACACACAGAATATATTGTGGGAACGGCAAACCAAAGGTTACGTTTCATTGGCAGAACGCTTCGAAGATGCACCAGCTCCACCAAAGAGAAGGACAGCTCGTTTTGTTTTATCACGTTACGGGATTGGGGGGGGGGGGGGGGGGGGGGAGCGTCACGGAAATGTTGCACGTATTGGGGTGGAAATCATTAAAAAAAAAGACGTTATTCATTGCGGTGTGATCTGTTTGCGAAATTTCAATCGCCGACTTTTACTTCTGAATGTGTAAATATTTTGCTAGCACCCACCTACTAAGGGAGACCTGACCATCCCAATAAAATAAGAGAAATCAGATCGAAAAACGAACGATTTAGGTGTGCTTTCTTCCTGCACGCTATTAGACAATGGAACGGTAGAGAAAAGTTATGAAAGTGGTTAATGAACCCTCTGCCAGGCACCTAAATGTAATTTGCAGAGTTTCTATGTAGATGTAGTTTCTATGTAGATGTAGGTTGCCGAACGTATTGTAAGATGAAGAGGCTTGGACGGGTCAAGGTAGCGTGGAGAGCTGCATTCAACCAGTCTGCAGTCTGAAGACCACAACAACATTGCTGCTCGTATGGTAGAAAAGATGAGTCGTTTTATTTATGAGGCGACGTTCGCCCAGCGCCGGCCCGTGTAGTGACGAGCAGAGGTGTCAGGCTGGTAATTGCCGGGGCGGGCTCTGGCTCTCGCTGGTGGACACGCGCCGCCTGCCCAGATGCGGCCGATAGGCGCCACCTGCCGTGGGGTCAGGGGTCGGCCGCCATCATCCATCTCCGCCGACCCCTGCACGCTGCACGGCACGATTCAATCGCCGTGGCGGCGACACTCGACTTCTGCTCGCCTGCCGGCGCGGCGCCCCGCTGTTCACAGACGCCTGGACGCGTCCGCTCACTGCTGACTGCTTCGCCAGGCTGTTACCGCCTGTCCTCGTGAATGTTGTGCTCGCTGATGGGATATGTAACGATGAAACGACAACAAATTAGTGCCTTCCAAAACAGATTAGGCGCAAGCCCTTACAAATACACGTCGTCAAATCTGTGCAAGGTGTTCACTACAGGAAACTACAAAAAGCATGCCCCTTTCAGTCCCTGCACGCACAATTGTTCGATTCTGGTTTTGCTCGCTTTATTTTTTTGTCATTTACTCAAGGAAGTTCAGGCCTGCATCACACAATCGTGGATGGACTTGGAAACGTACGTAACGTGTTTTAGTTGCATGTTTCTAAACTGGGTATGGATATGAGCGTATGGCTTTCTTGGTCGAGAGAACCCTTGCGGGTTTGTTCGGCCGCCTTAGTGTAAGTCTTTTTATTTGACGCCGCATGGGCGACTTACGTGCCAATGATGATGAGATGAAGATGATTAGTCGTGCCGCCGCCTGTGGAAGATGCCGCGCTGCAGAAGAAACCGTCGAACTCGTGCTGTTGTGTTTAAGGCTATCGACAATTTGAATGTTACTAGTGAAACTAATATTGGTACTCAAGAAATATTGAAAGGACCATCGGTGTTTCGAGGATGTGTTGTGAACTTTTCCATATTTCCAAAAGCTGCGAATCCCCAACCTGGTAACGGTTGGTTAACTTTGGCTGTTTTGCGGTGTAATGGAACTACTGTTAAAGCATTGTCTGGACTTGAGAGTGCTAATACACGAGATGTAATTGCATACCGTACGTGGAGTGTGTATTGTGATGTTAACAAAGACTGCGGCAAGAGCTATTTGTCATCTAATATGCCATTTGTTATAAGGACCAGGAATCCACGCAGAATCAATGAGATGGAGTCAGTTGCAATTTGGTATAAAGGATTTGGGTGTTGTTCCAGTGTAAAAATAATTGGTGATGTGACACACTATTATATCAATTGAATAAATGTGTTTGAAGACTTACATGTGTTTATTATTTGTGACACACAACACCCAGTCCCCTGCCGGGAATCGAACCCCGCTGACCTACGGAGGCGAACTCTAAACTGGGTGGCACCAGCATCCTACATAGTTCCAGTACACTTACAGTGGCGGCAAGAAATAAAAGACGAAATCTTCAAATGTTTTTAAAGCTTATGGGACTTAACTGCGGGGTCATCAGTCCCTAAACTTACAAATTACTTATGAACTAATACTAAAGACAGCACAAATATCCATGCCCGAGGGGGGATTCGAACCCCCGTCGGGGAACGGCCTCGCGCATAGGATCACATCGCCTCAATACGCTCGGCCGCTCCACCGCGGCGACAAAATGTTGATATCCTTGTTTTGAAAATCAAATGTTCGTAAATCTATCAGACGAAACTGCGTGGTCATCAGTCCGTAGCTTACAAACTACTTAAACTAAGGTAACCTAACCTAAGGACAACACACACAACCATGCCCCAGGGAGGACTCGAACGTCCGACGGCGAGCAACCGCGCGCTCCACAGCGATGCGCCTTAGACCGCTTGGCTACTCCACCGCGGCGAAATACATGTTTGGCCATCCTCACGGATAGACCTGAGAAAGTGGAACTCAAATGGGAAAGAGGAATTAAATGCTAAGGATGTCAAGAAACGTCTTGGTCCATCTGACATGTGAAGCTATCATATCTAACAGCCAGTTGATTTTGTATGATCATGTGATGTTATTATGACCTTTTTTTCAAAAGGCATGTTACTGTAAGATTGTACAAATCATAAAATTTATAATGAAGGCCCAAACCACATAATTGTGTGGATACAATTTTTTTTAAATTTTTCTTTACTGTAATGAATTACTGTATGTATTTTTATCTTCAACGTCCCTCTCTATATTCATGTCACATCACGTACAACATTGAGTCTGAAGAGTTATTAGGAGTCGTTTAGAAGTGACGCAGTGGTTTGGAAAGGAGTACGACAGGGCTGCCACTGTCTGCTGATGAATGGCGCTGTGGTGAACAGGAAGGTATCGTCACTGTAGTAGGATGCTGGGTTATTTGTACCAAATTTCTAGTTGAAGCTGGAAGAAAGTGCCAGCAGCTGTATTAATATGACTTATTCAATTATGCGGCCGGTTTCGGTGTTATAAGCACACCATCTTCATGCCCCTAAACAAACAGTTACAATACTATTAAACAACAGACTCATAATAAAAAAAGTCAATCAATTAACAAGCCATATATACATAATCTATTGTAAAAAATGTTAAAAGGTCAATAAATAAACCGATTATAGTTAATTATACCATAAAAGGGATTTTCCCTTTTTCATTTTTTTTTCCAGATATATGTATAAGGGATCACTAACAAATAAAAGCAGATGTATAAAGTACTATGTGCTCCTAAAGTGATTTCATAATACAATTTTACATACACAATACTATAAAAGTATTAAAATGGCCCATCTTTGCAATATTCAGGAAGCATAATTTGAACATAAAAAATAGACGCAGATCTACTAGTGAACGGCCTTTATACAATAAAAAGAAAAAGTGGGAATGTAATTAATTCTAATCTGTTTATTTAGTGATATTCTAATATTTTTATTGTTTAACAGTAATTTTTCTATGTATGGAATCTTTATTGTTTGACTTTTTATAATAATTTGTTGTTTATTGATACTATAACTGTTGTACTTGTCTCGTCTGGTTAGGAGCCGCTTATAAAATGCTCAAGTGTTTGGAATTCCCACCAGATCGGTTTAAAAGCAATTCAGTGGCAGGCGGCTAGGATTGTTACTGACACGTTGGATCGGTGCCCGGATGTTACTGAGATGCTCCCGGAACACAAATGGGAGTCGCTAGAAGGAAGGCAATGTTCTTTTAGAGAAACACTGTTGAGGAAATTTAGAAGGCCAGATTTTGAAGCCGACTGCGGAAAGATTGCCTCCAACGTACATTTCGCTTAAAGAGCACAAAGATAACATCACAGTATTTAGGACTCGTACAGATGCATACAAGTATTCGTTCCTCTCTCGTTCTATATGGGTGTGGAACAGGAAAGCAAGTAACTAGTGGTGCTACTAGGTATCCTACGCCAAACAACTTGCGATGGATTGCGGCGTATGTATATAGATGTAATGTAGCATTTCTCCAATGGACCAACGGTGTCTTGGGTGTATAACGTGAACAGTAAGAGCAAAACAAGGGTAATGGGATTTTAATAAAATCTTGCAATGTTGATGGAACTCGATTAGGTAACAAGCCAATAAAAGTAGATGATGACTTTTGTCAGTTGGACACCAAAAAAGCTTCTTATGACTGAAGTAGATATTAAATGCAGAATGGCTATGAAAAAAGAGTTTGAAGAAGATAATTCATCTTTAAGAAAGCTTTTTTGTAAATTTTCAGAAGGTGTCTTTTAGTCAAGATTTACAACTATCTTTTCTTCCCAACTTTGTTTGCTTGTGAAGGAAGATTGATGTTTAACACCCCGTCGACCGCATGGTCATTAGAGGCGGAGGTTACGCTCGGATTGCTCGGGGAAAGAAGTCGGCCGTGCCCTTCGAAAGGTACCATCCCGGCATTCGCCTGCAGCGATTTAGGAAAATCATGGAAATCATAAATCTGGATGGCCGGAGGTGTATTTGAACCACCGTCCTCCCGAATGCGAGTCCAGTGTGTTACCATTGCGCCACTTTGCTCGATCTCCGCATTATTCGATCTACTCATCTACATCTACACTTTGCAAATCACATTTAAATGCCTGGCAGAGGGTTCATTAACCACTTTCATAACCTTTCTCTACCGTTCCATTCTCTAACAGCGCGCGGGAAGAAAGAACACCTACATCGTTCCGTTTTCGATCTAATTTATTTTATTTTATTGGGATGGTCATATCTCCCTATGTAGGTGGGTAGTAGCAAAATATTTTCAAAAGTAAAAGTCGGTGATTGAAATTTCGCAAATAGATTTCGTCGCAACGAATAACGTCGTTCTTTTAATGATTTCCAACTCTAATCGTGCAACATTTCCTTGGCGCTATCTCCCCCCCCCCTCTTTAACTAGATTTTAAAAAAATAATTAAAAAAAAAACGAGCTGCCTTTCTCTGAACCTTCTCAATGTCTTCCGTCAGTCCCACCTGGTGAGGGTCCCACACAGGGCACAGTACTCCAGGAGAGGACGCACAAGTGTGATGTAGGCAGTCTGTTTGGTGGAGCTGTTGCATCTTCGAAGCGCCCTGCAAATGAAACGTAACCTTTGGTTTGCCTTCCCCGGAATATTTTCTATGTGTTCTCTCCAGTCTAAGTTTTTCGTAATTGTATCTCCTACATATTTGGTAGAATTTACAACTTTAAGGTTTGACTGATTTATCGGGTATTTGAAGTTCAGCGGATTTCCTTTAGTGGTCATGTGTATTACTTCACACTTTTCATTATTTAGTGTTAATTGCCAATTTTGGCACCATATAGAAATTTGGTCTAAATCGCTTTGCAGTTGCTTTTGATCCTCTGTCGACTTCAATAACCTATAAACGACAGCATCATCCGCGAACAGTCTAAGAGAGCTATTCAGACTGTCTCATAAATCGTTCATAAACAAAAAGAAGAGTAGGGGACCTACAACGCTTTCCTGGGGAACGTCAGATATCACTTCTGTTTTACTCGATGACTTACCGTCAGTTACTACGGTCTATGTCCTTTCTGATTAGTAATTGCACAAAATTATACAACATGGGCATGTGAAATTTTTTACCGAGACCTCCTGCTTCTAGGTAAAGAGGTAAAGCAGTCAACAATCCGAAGATTGGTTTGAACACCACAGTGCTTTACTACGCATGGTCCTGCTTGGAGGTGGTATGCCGTTGCCTTCCTCCGACCTTCGAACTGACTTACCCAGCCAGTTATTGGGGGACCTACAGTTTAACGTGGGTTCCGAGCCACGGTGCTACTCGGTATATTTCAACACTACCAGAGGTGAAAGAAATGGAAAGCGACGGATAAAAATCGGAGGACCTGGCGGGGATCGAACCCGCGACCTTTGGATTTGTAGTGTGGCACTCTACCACTATACTTGAGCTAAACTCCTGAACGAGGCGCACGTACTTGAGGCACCTGCACGGATTATCCAAAGGACGTATATCTGAAGGTTCGGATGGGATGGGATACATGTTTGAGTAGTTCGTTTAGTTGCATTAAGCTCGTATGCCTGGCATGGCGCAGGGGCTTGGCACAACTACCTAGTAACCAGGAGGTCCTGGGTTCGAATCCTGGCCTCGTCACTAATTTGTATGTTCACTTGTTGTGTGATTATAACGCCTAGGGTTCGAGCCCACGAGCTACAGAATTGTAACCTGTTAGTTGACTTTTTTTTCAGGTAGATTGTTTCTTTGCGGACGAGGGATCGTTTTTGTTCTTTACTTGAGATCGTTGCTCAATTTTTTTTTTTTTTGTTTTATTTCTTATTATAGAGCGACTAGCCGTTTTACGGAACGCAGTGAGCTACCGCGCCGAGTGGCAGTATCAAAGCGGCCAGCGGTCTCACAGCGGGCCGGCTGAATGGCTGCCATGTTTTATGACGGCTGCGGCTGCGGCTGCGGCCGCTCGGCGTGTCCTTGGCTCTCCCCACGCAACGCCGGCGGGCCAGGTACACCACGGCACAGGGCCGTGTCTCTCGCAGAAAAAACTGCGGACCGAGCGGGCCAATTCCCACAGTGTAGCATCCAGCCCAGCCTACAATCTTCCCATTTGTGGGCATTAGGGCCGTTTACTGCGGAAACCCCACGCCGTTCCTCTGCCTACTCCAGCAGAGCTCTGTCAGTTCCACATTCATCTCGTCCCTCGTAACTTATTTTCACAATGTTACGTATAGGTGTCTGCCCAATAATGATTACCTTGCAGATATCTGCATTCATATCTGCAGATAAAGCCAATAACAATTACTTCGTGACAGAGGCGCCGACTTTTGAAAATCGCTGTGGGTGCTCTATATCACGGTTCAGAAATTTCGAAACCAACCCTCCTGTAAATCATGTTGCCGGCCGCGGTGGCCGAGAGGACTGAGGTGCTCCAGTCACGGTCTGCACGGCCACTACGGTCGGGGGTTCGAATCCCCCTCGGGCATGGATATTTGTGCCGTCCTTAGTATTACTTAGTACATAAGTAGTTTGTAAGTTTAGGGACTGATGACCCCGTAGTTAAGTCCCATAAGCTATAAAAACATTTGAACGTTTTTTGAAATCATGTTCATCCATTTTTGAATGAGCAATACTTGATAAAAATAAATCGGCAGTTGTCTGGCCTTTAAAGATAGAATGAAGAAGGAGGAGGAGGAAAAGGAAAGCATGGCTGCATTAGGACACTACAGTAAACCGATGTAATTGGCCGATATGGATATTTCGATATAAGTAACACCCCAAAACTTCTACACGACCAATGAAACAATTTTTCACTGTCCACTAACCTAATACATTTTGTGCGAGGCTATTCTTTATGACAAAAGCGTTTGGTAGAACACCGTCACCAAGGTTGAAAGAAATCTTTGAAATATTTTGAGATTTTGAAGTCTGACATCAAATTTGCTTTGTCAGTTCCAAGCAAGAGCTGTATACTTCATCACTTTGAGATAACTTCACGACATGTCTGACACTATTAATATAGTACAAGGTTTTTTTAAGCCTGGGAGAAAAGCATTACAAATTTGAAATGAATCTATAATTTTAATAACAAGGGAAGTGACAAAGATAAATGAAAAACGATTAACTTCAGCATCAGCATCAGATTCTTCAAGCTAAATTCCTGAAAGAACACAATTGTATGTTCATGAAAGGTCAAAAGGACCGACGTGCTTCAGGATGAATAAAGCTAGCAAAATATCTAAAACACGGATACTCATTACTACTCGCTTGGGGACCCGCGTACAAAACTGACCATTTCTTTCATGTGTGAAATATCGTATCTCGCCATGGTCACGTTTTGCATTGCCTCTTGAGTCATAAGGTAGGTTTCGATTTTTCCCGATTTTTTTTTAATACAATATTATTTTCCACCTCAATTTTGTGTTGGGGGATGCACGAGCCCCGGAGCACCCACGAAGTCGGAGCCCCTGCTTCGTGATTACTCGGTAGCTTCACGATTTCACCTGTTTGGATGGCGTATGACTGATGGCGATAGATGTTACTGTTTCTTAAGTCACCTTCACTGCCTCTCAGAGATTCAATATGTTGACTGTAACACAGTGATATGGAGATGGTAGATGAATCAAATGTTCAAATGTTTGGACTCAACTGCTTGGTTTTTAGTCCGTAGCTTACAAACTACTAAAACTAAGGTAAAGTAACCTAAGGACAACATATTCCTGAGGGGGGACTCGAATCCCCGACGGCGAACAGCCACGCGCATCGTAGCACTGCGCCCCAATACGCACGGCTAATCCGCCGCGGCGAGATGGTAGATGAACCAGTGATATCTACGTGGACTGATTATGGTCAAAAACTTACCTCTTTTCTCAGCAGTTACAATCATGTAGATCTACATCCATTTCCAAGGTACCGGCAACAACCTCATGTCTGAGAAGTCCAGTTTCGTTTGGATTAAGAGCTATCACATATAGAACTATCGAAAGTTGCTAAAATATGACAAGAAGTCTATTCCGCGATACTGCTTACATTTCTTCCTCTCTGCGTTTCGTGTAGAAAAGAAATTACATTGTCCGTAACTAAAATACACGGCACAAATTTCAGGAAACTTTGCTCGCACGTAGACGGAGACATAATGTCATCTGAACATGGTTCAAAGAACGCTTTCTTTCCATGTTACACCTCATTGTCGCCAATCAGGGGAAACAAACAAGAAAATGGTTGTAAAGCTTATGGGACTTAACTCAGGGGTCATCAGTCCCTAAACTTATGAACTAGCTTATACTAACGATGGCACAAACATCCAAGCCAGAGGGGGGAATCGAACCCCCGACGGGTAACGGCCTCGCGCATCGTAGCATAGCACCTCAATGCGCTCGGCCTCTCAGCCGCAGCGAAACAAACAAGAGCAGAGAAACTCTTTCTCACAGCGGACGTTCAACGCACATTGTATCACTTCTTCAATTCAGAGCATTGCTTCACACTAACAGATTCCGTGACTGATGGATAGCAGAGGTGAACCAGTTGCCTGGCGTCCACGCTCTCTGGACTTCAACACACAGGACTATTATTTGTGGCACATTTGAAAGCTCTTGTCTGTCGAATGTCAGTACAGGATGTTCAGAATCTCCATACCCGTATTGTGGAAGGCTGCGAAACCGCAAGCAATACATCAGGGATAAGTGAGCGCATCCGATACTCACTGCGAGGGAGGGTTCACGACGGACGTTAGTACTAAAATAAGGAGGTGCTTCATCTTCCACTGAACAACTCCTGTGAGAAAGAGTTGCATGTGGTATGCTGGTGCGTTTTGATCCTGTGTGTTTCACATGATTACCGTATTGGAGACAATGAAGTGTGTAATATAGAAAGTGGAAGGACTACCTAGGCACGCCTCCCGTCAGATACAGGTGCGGTGATCACTGTGTCACCAGTGGAGTAGGGGTCAGTGCAACTGCCTAGAAAGCAGGAGACCCGGGTATTATATATATATATATATATATATATATATATATATATATATATATATATATAATATGCCGGTGACGGGCAATGATCCTATCGTTAATGGGGAGGGGTGGGCAAGTTTGAAGCCCTTACTCTTAAGGGAATTAGTTTCATAACTACGAGTTTGAGTACTGTGGGCAGGGCGAAGCTGGGAATTTGTATCTGACGGGAGGCGTGCCTAGGTAGTCCTTGCAGGTGCGGTGATCACTGTGTCCCCAGTGGTGTAGGGGTCAGCGCAAACTGCCTAGAAAGCAGGAGACCCGGGTTCGAATCCCGGCTGGGTACACATTTTCAGCTTTGCCCAATCGCAGTTGATGTCATATATTCTATGAATAATAAATAATAACAACTGCAGGATCAGAAGTGAAGTCTGGTCTTTCGGAACAGACGCCACATGTATATATATAATATGCCGGTGACGGGCAATGATCCTATCGTTAATGGGGAGGGGTGGGCAAGTTTGAAGCCCTTACTCTTACGGGAATTAGTTTCATAACTACGAGTTTGAGTACTGTGGGCAGGGCGAAGCTGGGAATTTGTATCTGACGGGAGGCGTGCCTAGGTAGTCCTTGCAGGTGCGGTGATCACTATGTCCCCAGTGGTGTAGGGGTCAGCGCAAACTGCCTAGAAAGCAGGAGACCCGGGTTCGAATCCCGGCTGGGTACACATTTTCAGCTTTGCCCAATCGCAGTTGATGTCATATATTCTATGAATAATAAATAATAACAACTGCAGGATCAGAAGTGACGTCCGGTCTTTCGGAACAGACGCCACATGTATAGCTCATAAGTAGTTTGTAAGTTTAGGGACTGATGACCCCGTAGTTAAGTGCCAAACATTTATTTCCATACTCAGTTCTTATCCAGACATACAGTTGTCAGTTGCTATTCTAACTTCACTAGATTTATGTTCAGAAAAAGAAGACTGAACACCTTGAAAGACGAAATAGGAAGTTCATATTCGCAGGAAATTTTCTTTAGTATGTCCTAAAGAAATTATTAGCATGTTATCTTGCCTACAAGCATATGGTCCGCCATGAGGCACGATAAATTCTTCCACGCAAGATAGCATCGACACATATAAGGCGCGATTGGTTTCTGTGATATGGTCACCCATGTTGCATTCACTTCGTTCCAAATTTCATCTGATTGTCAGTGTGTCACAACGCTGCAACCGTCGTTTCTCCAAATTCCACTTGACCTACGGACATGAATAAACTGCAACTTGATGACTAGAGTATCGAATAAGGAAGTTACGTGTTCCTGGAAGAAAATGTTATATTATTACAGGCACATCTTAAAATGCTGCTTAGCAGAGAGTGCAATACAACTTCTACACCGTGTGATTGGTGACCATGAATGTTGGCACACACTCACTGATAACCGAGAGCATTACTATCCCCAGTCCATGTAAACCCGTCCAGGCGAGAGCAACGTCCCTTAACAAGGAATGAATACTAGTCAGTGCATGTAAAAGCGTGCTGTCAGCTAGTAGAATGGCACGATCTATATGTTTGACACAGGACAGATGGCCCGACTTTGGAAACTGTATGACTTGTTTTCCAGGAGTGTTCTGGTCAGTGTCTTTGACAAGTTGCGAAGCACGGCTTTACGTCAGGCCTCTCATTTCAGATGTCGGACGCCGAATGCTGGGACAACTAGTAAGACTGGACAGGCGGCGAACTGTGGTGGAACTAACAGCAGACTGTGCAGAGTACAAGTGTGGCTGAACACACACTGAACCTAATTCTCTTAACGATGAGCCTAGGCAGCTTACGACCCAGGCATAAGCCAAAGTTAACATCACGACATCAGCCACTACGACTGAAATGGGCTCATTATCGTTGCTGGATGTTGACGCAGTAGTAGAGTGTTGAATGGTTCTCTGAATCACGATTCCTTTCTCATCATGTAGAGGGGATGGTGTGAATCCGTACTCTTCCAGGGAAACAGCTTCCTGACCCTTGAATTGCGGGACGGAGATCAGCTTCCGGCGGTTCAACTATGATTTAGGGAACATTCACACTGGCATCTTGAGAAGAATATTGAAAAAGAAAATCCTTAGAATGATTATGCACTACTAGCAACAAAACGTTCACGGCTTGCTAGCTGTATAGTGCTTCCATGACTTATCCGATGTAATAAATGTCAGTATTATGCATCTCATCTTTCCAGAAAGTAACTCATAATACAGCAGTAGTATGTGACTGACTACTTTTGCATGGCAGAGGAGGAATACTAATGTAAACAAACGCACATGTTAGGAGAAAGTCAATGCAGCTGTCGAAATGATTCAATACCACTCTATAATTTATAATTTCTATGACGAGCTAGTATCATATGTAATACTACATTTAGAAGCAACTACTAATGAATTCGTGGTAAAATGTTGATCAGTTTTAGAGATAATGGAAAAATAAGGTATGTAGCTGATAAGCTATACTGTGCATTGTTGTTGTTGTGGTCTTCAGTCCGCACACTTGTTTGATGCAGCTCTCCACGCTACCCTGTCGTATGCAACTCTCTTCATCAGAGAATACGTTCGGCAACCTACATCCTTTAGAATCTGCTTACTATATTCGTCCTTCGGTCTCCCTCTACGATTTTTACCCCACACACTTCCTTGTAATGCTAAGTTCACAATTCATTGATGTCTCAGAATTTGTCCAACCAATCTATCCCTTCTCTTAGTCAGGATATGCCAGAAACTCATTTTCTCCCCGATTCGGTTAAGCACCTCCTCATTAGTTATTGATCTACCCATGTAATTTTCATCATTCGTCCGTAGCACCACATTTCAAAAGCTTCTATCATCTTTTTATCTGAATTCCTTATCATCCACGTTTCACTCCCATACAATGCTACACTCCAGAAATATGCTTTCAGAAAGGACTTATTAACATTTAAATATTGGATGTTAACAAGTTTCGCTTCTTTAGAAACGCTTTTCTTCCCATAGCCATTCTGCATTTTATACCTTCTTTACTCTGGCCATCAGAAGTTATCTCGCTACCCAAATAACAAAATTCATCTACTACTTTTATTGTCTCATTACCTAATCTAATTCATTCAGCATTGACTGATTTTCTGACATTGCAGTCCATTACCTTCGTTGTACTCTTGTTAATGTTCATCTTATATCTTCCTTTCAAGGCACTGTCCATTCCATTCAATTTCTCTTCCAGATCTAAGAGAATTAGTAGTCATCAGCAAACCGCAATATTTTTATTTATTGTCCCTGCACTTTAATGTCCTTTATTGCCCGCTCAATGTACAGATTGAATAACATTGGGAAAAGGCTACATCCTTGTTTTACTCCCTTCCCAACCTCTGCGTCCCTTTCTTGCCCTTCGACTCTAATAACCGCTGTCTGGTTTTTCTATAGGTTGAATATAACTCTTTGTTCCCAATCTTTTACCCCTGCTACCTTCATAATTTGGAAAAGTATATTCCAGTCTACATTGTCAAAAGCTTTCTCCAAATCCACAAACGCTAAAAACGTAGGTTTCCCTTTCCTTAGCCTATCTTCTAAAATAAGTCGTAATGTGAGTATTGCCTCTCGTGTTCCTATAGTTCTCCTAAATCCAAACTGATCTTCCCCGAAGTCGAATTCCACAAGTTTTTCCATTCGTCTGTAAGTAATTCGTGTTAGTATTTTGCAACCATGACTTATTAAACTGACAATTCTGTAATTTTCACACTTGTCCGCACCTGATTTCTTTGGAATTGGAATTACGATATTCTTCTTGAAGTCGGAGGGTATTTCCCCTTGCATACCAGGTGATACAGTTTTTTCATGACTGGCTCTCCTAATGATATCAGCAATTCAGACGGAAAATCATCTACTCCAGCGGCCTTTTTTCGACTCAGCGACTTCAGCGCTCTGTCAAATTCTTCTAGCAGTATCATATCTCCTATCTCATCCTAGAGGAGGATGTACATTCAGATAGAGGGGTTGATAGAGTGCGGGGGGAGGAGGAGGAGGAAGTGGTGGGGGGGGGGAGAGGAACGCAACAAAGAGGAAGGTACAGGAGGAGGAGGAGATTGGCGAGTGCTGGACTGAAGGAGGAAATGTAGTGACGAGAGAGGTAAATGAACAGAGAGAGAAAGAGGAGATGTAGAAATGGTGCACGAGATTGTGAAGGTAAATGAGGAGATGAATGGAGGGGAATGAGGAATAGGAGGAGGAAGTTGATGTTAGTCAAAGGGATAGATGGGCAGAGAGAAGAGGAGTGAGAAGATGCACAGAGAGATGAAACGGGAGAGATGGACATTGACAGGAGGGGTGATGGACTGACAGAAGAATGGAATGAATAAATACCCGGACCACGCCGGTTACTAAGGCTAGTTTTTTTTATACAGTCATCAGTTTCAACAAATAAGAAGGATAATGTAACTGCTGTTTTTGACAGGAAGTACCTGGTCATTTGTGTACACGTTGAAAAGGGATGAAGCGAGTACACTTCCCTCAGGTAGGCCTTTGGTCAGGTTTCGCCATCGATGAGGAGATGAATGGAGGAGAAGGAGGAATAGGAGGAGGAGGAGGAGGTGGAGGAGGAGGTGGAAGTTGATGTTAGTCAAAGGGGTAGATGGGCAGAGAGAAGGGGAGTGAGAAGGTGGACAGAGAGATGAGATGGACATTGACAGGAGGGGTGATGGACTGACAGAAGATTTGAAGGCACAAATAACCGGACCACGCCGGTTACTAAGGCTAGAATTTTTATAGTCATCAGTTTCAACAAATGAGATGGAAAATGTAACTGCTGTTTTTGACAGGAAGTGCCTGGTCGTTTGTGTACACGTTGAAAATGGATGAAGCCAGTACACTTCCCTCAGGTAGGCCATTGGTCAGGTTTCGCCATCGATGAGGAGATGAATGGAGGAGAAGGAGGAATAGGTGGAGGAGGAGGTGGAAGTTGATGTCAGTCAAAGGGGTAGATGGGCAGAGAAATGAGACGGGAGAGATGGACATTGACAGGAGGGGTGATGGACTGACAGAAGATTTGAATGCACAAATAACCTGAGCACGCCGGTTACTAAGGCTAGTATTTTTATAGTCATCAGTTTCAACAAATGAGAAGGAAAATAAACAAGTTGTAAAACACAGAGGTATTAATTAAACACGCCTCACACCTCCCTGTCAGGAAGCGTTCTGACAGGTGCCGCGTCCAGTGCAGACAGACGGCGGCGTCCGCCAGCCTCCAGCGGCCTGGAGGCAGCCCCTCTGGAGCTGGAGTCTAGGTAGTGTGCTGGGCGGGCAGGCGCCGGGCCGGCGTGGGCGCCTCGCCTCGCCAATGATAATAATTAGGAGTGGCACTGGCGGCGCCGGCGGGCTTTTCATTTGGGCCGTTTCCCATGGCAACCCTTCCCTAACTGCCGGCCCGCGATTTGGGTCAGGCGCGTGTGTAATCTGCGTCGCCCCCGCCCGCTAAGTGATACCGCGTGATTTAGCGCTGGCAAACCACAGGCGGTGCGGTGCACGGAATGCCCTCTCGGTTTACCCGGACCGAGCCGAGGAATTAGTCACGAAGCCCGCCGCGGGCGTAGGCGCCGGGGCGGGGCGTCTCGGGCCGGCCGGGAATCCGCAGTTTAAAGAAATTACACGCCGCTTAAAAGCGCCCTTAGCCTGATGATATTCATCTGCGAATGCTCGGCACATCTTCCAGCCTACAGCTCACCGAAAGCCGATTCAAAGTAGCACTTTTGTCGTTTACTGGCCGGACGTTAATTCAAAGTATCTTCTGTGTCTGCTTAAATTTCCGGGTAGCGAGATCGAGAGTGTTTCATTTACTGCTAATTTAATAGGCTTACCACTATCCGACTCACCGTGGAATATTTCGTCAAGCATCTTTATACCTGGAGTGAAACCATTCCTGTCCATGTGTTAAAAGTGGAAGTTAATGTGGAAGATCATTAACCTGTAAAAATGTTTCAGCAATCAGTCGTAAATATTTAGTTTATTTTGATCTATATTTTGATCCCTGGGTCGTCATTATCAATGCTTGAAATAAAGAAGTTCAAACACGGCCCTAGCCGAGGGGACTGAGGCGCTCCAGTCACGGACTGCACGGCCACTACGGTCGGAGGTTCGAATCCCCCCCTCGGGCATGGATATTTATGCCGTCATTACGATTAGCTAGTTCACAAGTAGTTTGTAAGTTTAGGGACTGATGACCCCGTAGTTAAGTCCCATAAGCTACACAAAAATTTGAATTTTCAAACACGGAAAACATTTCAAAATGTTCAAATGTTTGTAAATCTATCAGACCAAACTGCGTGGTCATCAGTCCGTAGCTTACAAACTACTTAATCTAAGGTAAACTAACCTAGGGACAAAACACACACCCGTGCCCTAGGGAGGATCCGACCCTCCAACGGCGAGCAACCGCGCGCTCCGCAGCGAGGCGCCTTAGACCGCTCGCCTACTCCACCGCGGCGGAAAACATTTCGACCTCTATTTTGGCGTATGAACTTAAACTCCAACATGGTCGAAATGTTTTACGTGTTTTAACCGTTTGTTTTAAGCACTCTTAAAGACCACAGAGTGGTCGAAATCTAGATCTAAATATACTAAATATTTACGACTGATTGCTGAGGCATTTTTCTACAAATCAAATACACAGTCGTCGAGCACGAATGTTACTATGGGATCAATCCTGCTTCTGGCCCCCGGACTAGATTTCCAAATCGACGAAGGGCGTTTATCAGGGAACATGAAAATGAGAACGATACATCATCGAACTCCCTACAAAATATATGACAATGAAGCGAAGGTATGAAAATGTCTTAATATAAATCAGCCACTGTGGTGTGGCCGACCGCTCTAAGGCGCGTTGCTGCGGATCGTGCGGTTGGAGGTTCGGGTCCTCCCTCGTGCATGCATGATATTTATCAGCAAATGTTTGGCACATCTTCCACCCTACAGCTCACCGAAAGCCAATTCAAAGTAGCACTTTCGTCGTTTCCCGGCCGAACGCTTACTTCAAAGTATCTTCTGTGTCTGAGCGCTTGCCTGGCTTAAATTGACGGGTAGCGAGAACTAGAATGTTTCACTTCCTACTAATTAAATGGGCTTACCACTATCAGACTCACCGTGGAATAATTCGTGGAGTCAAGCATCTTTATACCTGGAGTATACGCATTGTGTGAAACCATTGCTGTCCATGTGTTGACGTTAATGTGTAACATCATTAACTGTTTCGGACCCCCCCGGACAAGATTTCCATAACGACGAAGAACGTTTATCAGTCCTAGAGGGAACATGATAATTACGAGGATCAATATTACTAAAATTTTCCGGGTTATTATGCTGTCGTCTTATGGATTTATTCCTAAAATCCAACGTTTCGTCCCCATCTGCGGAGGACATTTTCAAGGGAGATCGTGGCACTTTTGTACGTCCAATGCACACCCTGGTTCGTTACTGACGTGTGCATCGGACGTACAAAAGTGCCACGATCCCCCTTGAAAAAGTCCTCGGAAATTGAGGACGAAACCTTGGGTTTCAGTAATAAATCCATAAGACCACAGCATAAGAGCCACGAAAATGTTAGCAATATTGACCTTTCCGCCCGTGATACATTTTACAATTAGGAGGATATATCATCGAACTCCCTCACAAAGTATATGACCATGAGGAAGGTTGTTGCTACAGACAAATAACGAAAGTTAGATGGTTAGATCACGTAATTAATGAGTAGGTGCTCAACATAATTGGGGAGAAAAAGAGTTTCTGGCGTATCCTAAGAGAAGGGATCGTTTTGTCGGACATGTTCTGAGACATCAAGGAATCATCAGCAATAGAAGGAAGTGTGTAGAGTAAAAATCGTAGAGGGAGACCGAGAGACGAATACAGTAAGCAGATTCAAAAGGATGTGTTGTCGTACGTATTCTCAGATGAAGAAGCTTTCATAGGATATGGTAGCGTGGAGAGGTGCATCAAAGCTGTCAGCGGACTGAATACTACAACAGCAACAATGTGGAATAGCATTAATTGCTGCGGGCCCCTCGGATTTCCAAATCGACGAAGAGCCTTTATCAGACCAGCAGGGAACATGATAATTACAAGGATACATCATCGAACTCCATAATAAATTATATGACCACGAACGCTGAGGAAGGTATTCGTTAGAATACAAAGTAGCCTCTGTGGAGTGGACGAGCGCTCTAAGGCGTCTTGCTGCGGAGCGTGCGGTTGGACGTTCGAGTCCTCCCTCGGGCATGGATGTATGTGTTGTCCTTAGCATAAATTAGTTTGTTAGAGTAGAGACTGATAGCTGCAGCTGTTAAGTCCCTTAAATTTACAAACATCTGAACATTTTGAATATAAATCACTCATCTCAACAAACAGTGCTATGAATCATTAACACATAAAACTCCACTCCATCGTACGAGAAAACGATCTATTGAAGGACTAAAATTGAAACATGGTAAGGTGAAGGAAAAATCGATTTAACATAATCTCAAACACATTGAAGATTACAAAACACTGCCAACCCACAGAACTGTACTGCTTTAGGCAATATAAGCTCTAAATGAGAAGATCGTTGATTTTGTAACACTACAGCCTGAAAACGACAAGTAAAGTTACACGATCGTCATTTTATCAACAGATATCACTCTCTGCTATTAAATCAATTTTCTGCACCGGAGTACAAGCCTGTGTTAAAATATGCTAAGCAAAACGCAGGTTACTATTGAAATGCCACTTCATAGCTTGGCATGTAATTAGTGTGGCCTCATTTTTTATTTATGTTTTGTTTTTAAGAAAACTACTTGACTGCACATGTTGAATGTGAAGAAGTGACTTCGATGAGTTGTGCCTATTGTTCCTTCCTACTTACTTTTGACCCCTTTGTGAAACCCTTCATGTGCAACTTGAAGGCAACTGTATGGCACTGTCTGAACACTAAGAAAATTTTGCTGTTCAGACAATGTAACAATTTTAAGCAGGGATAAGTTTCGAAATAAGCATAAAACTGAATTGTGTGTTTTGTCCTATTATATAAACATTTTATTTTCACGTAATGCTAAAGTTTCTCTCGTAAACCTCGAATAGGCCATAATTCAAATGACTCTTCTGGTAAGATGTACGTTTCTGCATGAGAATGAATTTAATCTTGAACCCGACGGACAGATCAAGTTAGAAAGCAGTAGTCTATGAGGCACTGTGGAGGGGTCGGAATTCAATCTGGAGTCAGGCGCAATTTACTCAAACACCGGCTATCACCTAGCCGTTCAAAAGTTCTCTAAAGTTGTGAATGGCTATTTCCCAACGTCAGGATTCCTACTGTATTACCATGTCTATAGTGTCACAGGAAAAAGGCTCATAAATGAATTTGGCTACGGAGGTCACTGCCGTTCCTATGTACTTGAAATAAGACTAATAACTATTCGTACGTCCTAACGACTTTCCGCCAGTGGTACTCTGTCAAATATTGCACCTAGTATTCCAGAGTATAGATTTAGTTATAAATCACCTATGTTTTTCCTGTTGACACATAAGAATAAAGGCATCAGTCTGAGTGCGGACATGATTTCCCACTTGGGATGTCTTGACGATGCAGATACAACAATTTGCTTACAAAGAACTTACGAGACATGTTACAGAAGTTGGACAGTATAACAGAGGGAACAACAGTATCAAGGAAATACACGTAGACTAGATGAGTATATTCTCCAAATTAGGTAACAGTTTTATGCAAGGTTAATAAGGTAACGCAGTCAACAATCCGAAGATTGGTTAAAACACCACAGTGGTTTACTAGACCAGGTTCTAACTGGAGAAGGTATGCCGTTGTCTTCTTTTGACCTCTGAACTCACTTACTAGCAAGTTACGGGGAGACGTACAGTTTAACGTGGATTCCGAATCGTGGTGCAAAACGGCATTTTTCACATCAACAGCATTGGCTGAGTGATAGAAGTGAAAGGACAGATAAAAATCAGAGGAATGAGAAGGGATCAATCCTGCAACCTTTGGATTCATAGACTGTCTCTCTATCACTACACCACCGAGCCATAACATGGAAGATTATGGATCCATAAACATATTTTTAGGAACAATTTTTTTTCATGCTTGATTCTGGTCCTATAAAATTTTTTCTTGCTAATATTATCAAGACAAGTAGCACTCTTGCATTGATAATAAACATCAACAAATCTTCCAACATCAAGGCAAGTCCAAACTCCGAATGGTTCATCATTACTGCTGTACGAATATTCATTGTGGAGGAAATAGGAGAAACTGATCAACGAATGTCAGAACTTGAAAAGACGCTCACAGAGTACACTGAATTTCCAAACGTAAAACTCACTAATGATCTTTCAAGCGGAAATTAAATTGAGCAATCAGGCTCTTGTTATACAATGAAGGCTTTCGCGGCAGAAGTTGTTGTTACTTAAAACTTTCGCACGAGATTCCGTGGTCTTATCTGTTTAATTCGAGGTGCCAGAAATAATGACGATTGTGAATTACTGAAAACTGCTACTGATACCTATGAAGAAAGCCAGGTGTACATTTAACAGTGCTGTACGATGATGATATTACTTGACACTGCACTGATCCGTAAAGGATTAATCAATGTTGATACGACAAAAGGAAAGTGAATTTAAGAATAAGACACACAAAATATAAAATGCCTTATATCTATCACTACGACAGAATCCTAGTAATTTTATCTCAACTTTCAGTTACCCCTTTTCTCTATGCACGCAGGTGTTTATAATGACATTAATAAGATGCCTGCTACTGCGAATCTAGATATACGTAGGGCAATTTTGTTTTCAGGTTAGAACGTCTATAAAGTTTTATTGCCTACTTCACTACAAGGGAGAAATTGAGCACAGCAACCAGTCTTACTGAAACGAGGTGGTGTTTGATTTTATGACTCTCTAAGGTAGCCCTTCGGCGTCATTTATAACCTGTAGGCTCCAAAGGAAGTAGAATGTGGTCTGATGTCTTTGCGAGACGTTTCATATTACTGCGAGTGTGTAAATAATTTCAAATGTATCTGTATGAGTGTTTCATTTACAATTAAATTCCTCTCTTATGTTTGTTGAAAAGATTTACTTGCGCAGTTAATGCAATTTAAAAAAAGTGTGGCCCGATGTGTAGTACAATTCTCTCGAGTAATTAATATCCTTCCTTTTTAAAGTTTTTGTCGTAAAGAGGATTTAAAATTGAGATTGATATTGAGTATATTTCTGAAATGTGTGGTTTTACACAAAGGTTGTAATAAAGATTATCTTAATAAGTGATATATTACTCCAATCTCCTCCTCCCACCCATGTTTCGTTCTGAATTTGTTTGACGCCTGCTCCGGCCACCGCCACCATCCACCAAGAACGTGCCAAAGGCCTGAAGATGGTTCTGCAGTATCGAAATCGGTTGCCAGTAATAAACGCAACAACTTGCGATCTAGACTGTCTTATTTTGAATATTAAATTTTTTTTAATCGCTGTTCAAAAAAAAAAATGCTTTCAAAAATCTTAATTTCTACTAAAAAACATTGCTTACGTAAATTTATTCCTTTTAGAGTCCAGTGGAACGTAGGGCTATACCTCTACATATATATTCCGCAGTCCACACAAAGGTGCGTGGCGGAGGGTATCCAGTACGACTACGCTTACTTGCTTTCCCGTTCCACTCATATATAGAACGAGGGAAAACGAATACTTGCATGCATCCGTACAAGTACTAATCTCTCTGATCTGATCCTTGTGGTCTTTACGCGAAATGTAGGTTGGCGGCAGTAGAATCGCTCTGCAGTCCGGCTAAAATTCCAGCTCACTAAATTTCATCAACAGTGATTCTCGAAAAGAACGTCGCCCCCATCCAGTGACTCCCATTTGAGTTCCCGAAGCATTTCAATAACACTCGCACATCGACTGAACCTACTAGTTACAGACCTAGCCACACGCCTCTGAACTGCCTCTATGTCCTCCTTTAAAAAACCACGATACACAGAGGCTCTCCAACAACCGTTGCGAAGCACGGGCATATAAGCTAGTACAGTATATGAAAACAAGATTAATTAGCGGCTTGCTACAAACTTTAAACATAATTTCAAACCTTTATTGAACTATTTGTCACTGACAACGATAGCAAAATTATGAAAGGAAAGCAGTTTCTCGGTTATTACTTTTCCTCTGTTCATGGACTAAGACTACGGCATTCGGTATGACGTTACAATTTATGATTTCTACACTACAAATTGTAGCCGCAGTAAATTTTACAGACAGTAGACACCCATACAGCTGAATGTACCTTCGAAATTGTAGCACAGTACGACACATAGTTCACGAGATACGAGCACTTAAACAGTAACGTTCATGGGAAACCACCCTAGCACGCACCAAGTTTTAATCTGTTAGTTGGGATCCCAAACACTTGACCAATACTCAAGACGAGATCGTTCATGCGCTTTGTATGTGGTCTCCTTTACAGAGGAATCACACTTTCCCAAAAATCTTCCAATAAACTGAAATCGACCATCCCCCTTCCTCACTATTGTCCTTATATGCTCTTTCCATTTCACATCTGTGTGCAACGTTAAGCCTGGGTCTATAATTGACGCGACTCTGTCAAGCAGCACACTACTAATGCTGTATTCGAACATTACGGGATTGTTTCTCTTACTCATCTGCATCACCATACATTTATATACATTACCGCTAGGTGCCATTCCTCTCACCACCTAGAAATTTGGTCCAAGTCATTCTGCATCGTACTATGTCATTCAATGACGACATACACTGTTACACCACAGCATCATCAGCAAACAGCCGCAGACTGCAACTCACTCTCTCTGTCAGATCATTTATGTAGATAGAAAATATTAGCGGTCCTATCACACTTCCCTGAGGTATCCCTGACGATATCCTAGTTTCTGATGTACAGTCACCATCGAGTACAATGTACTGGGTTCTATTACTTACGTAGTCAAAAATGTTCAAATGTTTGTAGAGCTTATGGGACGTAAATACGGGGTCATCAGTCCCTAAACTTACAAACTACTTATGAACTAGCTAACACTAAGGACGACACAAATATCCATGCCCAAGGGGGGATTCGAAACCCCAGCCGTAGTGGCCGTGCAGACCGTGACTGGCGCGACGCAGTCCCCTCGTCCACCGCGGCCGGCACTTACGTAGTCTTGGAGGCACTCACATATTTTGGAGCCGAGCGGTCAAAAGCGTCTCTCTGCGGAGCGCGCGGTTGCTCGCCGTGGAAGTTGAGTCCTCCCTGGGGCATGGGTGTGCGTGTTGTCAAAAAAATGTTCAAATGTTTGTAGAGTCTATGGGACTTAACTACGGGTCATCAGTCCCTAAACTTACAAACTACTTATGAACTACTTACAACTAAGGACGGCACAAATATCCATGCCCGAGGGGGGATTCGAACCCCCGACCGTAGTGGCCGTGCAGACCGTGACTGGAGCGCCTCAGTCCCCTCGGCCACCGCGGCCGGCTTGCGTGTTGTCCTTAGGTTAGTTTACCTGGGTTTAAGTAGTTAAGCTACGGACTGATGACCACGCAGTTTGGTCCGATAAGATTTACAAACATTTGAACATATTTGGGTACGTATTCCATAAGCTCGTACCTTCGTTAGGAGTCTGTAGTGCGGTACAGTGTCGAACGCCCACATAAATAACAACCGAAATTTAGAAATATGGCGTGATTCAGTACCTATTCCAAAGCAAGAAACCAATTGTTAATGGTAATAGGAGGTATTGAAATCAATTCGGTCAGGAAAGGGTTAAGTAGTGACCGGTGACCTCAGCTGTTTGCGTGCGGCTGCAGGCCTACAGCTGTGTGTTGGCTGGCTACCTCCAGCTGGTGCTGAGTAAGCGCCGGCCATCAGCTGAGCGCCAGTAACGGCGCCTCCCGCGGTGCCAATCTCTGGGCCGGCAGGGCGCCGCCGCGGCTCAGCAAAGCCTTCTACGAACCTTAAAGGCCCCTACACACGCTCCGATTTATCGTACGACCAACAAGATGTCCAACGAACCAACCAATTGGTAGCAGCCTACAGGCGTTCCGACCAACTGCACGCAGCGCCACCCTGTTCTGGTGTCTGTTCGTCGAACTGTTCTTGTTTTCGCGTGTTCGCTGTGCAGACGACCTCAGGCATGGAAGTTGGTCGGGAAGAACTACACGCGGTACAATTTGTCGGGTGAAGTGGTGGGGGAATCGGAGATCGGGTGTTCAGGCACAGCCAACCGGCCGACAAGAAATGTTGGTCGGGTAGCGTTTAAAACCCCCCAAATTTATCGGGTGACCAACGAATTGGTCCAATAAAACACATCGTGTGTAGAGCCGTTGAGGTCATTACCCACGTCCCGATTTGTCGGGATCAATTTATCGGCGGTCCGTTAAATTGGACGTGTGAAGGCGCTTCCCGATCGACTTTTCTTGTCGGGTGATTGGTCGTGCCTGACCGTCCGACATCCAACCACTCCACCCGAAAAATTGTACCGTGTGTAGCGCTACCCGACCAACTCCCTGCCTGCGATCGTCTGCTGTCTGCACGGCGAATACGTGAAAACAAAAACAGCTACGCAACCAGACTCCAGAACAGGGAGACGCTGCAATCGCTGCGTTCAGTTGTGTAATCTGCTACGAATTTGGTTTGTTCGTTGCTTAGTCGTTAGGTCGGACGATGAATCAGAACGTGTATCGGAGCTTTTAGATAGTACTAGCTTAAACCCGCGGCTCCACTCGCTTGTTGGTTGATTACGGTAGATATTCTATATTTCACTTGTGAGCTATGAGACACTGGTTTTGAAGGATGAAATGAAATACAATTCCTTCTTCAGAAACAAACATGTTTAATCAATTAGGAAAGTAAGTAGTGTAGATCAAATCACACGTAAAAATGCACTCGTTTCGATGAATCTAATCACGAAATTCAACAATAATTATTGTAATAATATCACAGACAGATCACTTGAAACGTCAAATCGATTTTTTAAAGAGATGTATTAAAAGAAATTTCTTTTTTACTGCTTTATTTATTTATTCTTATATTTCCTTATTCGTACGCTTATCCTTACAGAGAAAGAGCTGAAGACAATGTAGCACGCATAGACCAAAGATATGGTCTGTGGCATCACGTTTCGCTGTATGTAATATGCTATACAGTCCTTGCTATACAGTCGCAAACGTCATCGCTGGCGTTCATTCCGAATTGTTTTATAATTTGATGACTTTCAACCACCATATCTTCCACCTCCTTATAGCTGTCGGCATGGAACTGCTATGGTGTAAAACGGGAGACTTCGGACAACAATTACACACAAACCATTCGTTTGCGTTCTGTAGTTTTCGCTGCAGAGCGAAATATTAAAACACACACACTTAGAATTTTATATACACCGAAAACTCCACCCTTTTATCATTATCAACCCTCAAGCAACAATGAAACCAATAAAACCATTTTCAAAGAGTAAATATAATTTTCAAAGAGTAATTATTATTTCGCGTTATATTCTTCAAATTACTAAATATCTATCAGATCGCTATAAAACCGTGCCTAAAACCTTCCTCAGGTATAAATTAGTAACTGTACAAATATTTAAGTCTCTGCCTCTTGTCGTTCGGACGTGATAAGCGTACACCGAACAGACATTCACATTAATATATATAGATACATAGCTATCCGATCGCCATAAAACCATGCCTGAAGCCTTCCCTGGATAGACATTAGTAACTGTACAAATGTTTAGCTCTTTATGTCTTGTGGTTCTGACGTGATAAACGTACACCGAACAGACATTCACATTTATAGATATAGATTGGTCTGAGCCACACAGCGCGCCCTAGGCGGCGGCCGGCTACACACGGACCTCGTACAGCGATACGCCGCTTCTCCCATAAGTTTTAACGTTCCGCTAGTAAACAATGGAAATGCATACTGCTGGTGTGTGAGTAAATAATTACGTTTACACGGTTCTGGAATCTGTACAGAACTCATGAGAGTGCATTCGTGGCGTCACCGTCCTGTTGCTGCGAAGTTGGTGCCAGTCGACTGCCGTGTGAAGCGAGACGTTTAAGAATCCACGACGTCGCGCTTCCAACATATCGCCAGGGGCACTAAGTTATTAGTGTATTTTAGGGTAACCAGACATCCCGCGTTTTTACAGGATCGTCCCTTATTTAGCGTAAGTGTCCCGTTGTCCCGACAAAATACATTAGGGACGTGCTTTGTCCCGTTATTCCTTAGCCGTCCCGTATTTTTGAAACGCAGTGTTCTTAAGTAACATGTATCATAATAAAACGGTCAATTTCGTACGTAATCTTGACCAAAAGATACAAAATTATATCTTTTAATTAGAGAAAAGTGAGCGAAGAACGATTTATTCTTTGTTTGGTACTATGTAATGCGTTCACTTGGCGAGCAGTTGTGCATGCATTATTTTTTAAGTGCGAGTGTTAACAATATGGAACTGTATATCATGGCCACACAAACGAAGAATTTCTCCCCATTGATTTACTACAATCGAGCCGTATATTCCTTTAAGTGTTAAATGCTCAGTTTATTTCTCCTCTCGCTACCTCTGCGGGAATGCTACGTACGGCGGGAGATTGTATATTCCTAGATTCTCACTTAAAACTGCTTCCTGAAATTTGTTATGTAGCTGTTCACGAGAGAATATCTACCTGTTTTAGTTTCGACGGTTCGGTTGTTTAGTAACCCCGTGAAGTCCTCCATAGGAAAAACAAATATGTCGCTATCCATGTAGACATAAGATATCAGTAGACCCTATGGTGTAAAATTTGGCAATTGACTCTAAATAATGAGAAATGTAAAGTCGACCACATGAGTACGAACAGAAATCCGTTAAACTATGTTTACAAGATAATCAAAACTGAAGGTCGTAAAATCCACTAAATACCTAGGAAATTCTATAACTTTTTCACACTTAAACTGGAAAGAACACGTAGTTAACATCGTGGGAAAGGCGAAACATACACTTCGTTTTATTGGCAGAACCCTTAAAAGATGCAACAGAATTACTAAAGAAACTGCATACACTACGATTGTCCGTCCATTGGAGTATTTCTGCCCACTGTGTGATCCTTATGAGGTGGGTTTGACGGAGGACCGAAAGAGTCCAAAGAAGGGAAGCTCGTTTTGTATTGTTATGATACAAGGGAGACAGCGTCACGGAAATAATACAGAATCTGGGATGGGAATCATTACAAAAACGGCGTTTACCGCTACGACGTGAGCTACTTACGAAACTCCAGTTGCCAACATTTTCCTCCGTATGCAAAAAATATATTGTTGACTCCCACTTACATAGGTACAAATGATCATCAGAAAATCGAACCTCGAACGGAGAGATTCGGGTGTTCTTTCTTCCCGCTCGCTATTCGAGAATGGAATGGGAGATAAATAGTATAATGGCGGTTCGATGAACCCTCTGCCAGGCATTTAAATGTGATTTGCAGAGTATCCCATGTAGACGTAGATATAGATATGGACTACCATCGATGAGACTTATCGTTACAATGAAGAGACAGAAGTGATGGGAAAGCGGTAGTATCGCGTCAGGAAAGTATGAAGAGGCGCTGCATTGGCCCAGGTATCATTTGTACGCCAGTGATTCATGTGAGAAGGATTGTATTGGAAAATCCGTTTCAGAAATCGTTAAAAAGATCGCTATACTCCCAGACACACCGAACTGTGTGCCCAGAATAACGACGTTCATTTATCACTTTTCACGAAACTTCCTGGCAGATTAAAAACAACCGGAACCGGTATTCGTACCGGAGACGTATGGAACGATGGTACAAGGTAGTTTGTAACTGATTTGTTCTGATACGGTATTAGGTTTTTTTTCTTTTCTTGAACCTTATTTTATTAACGTTAAAATTAAGTTGCAAATCTTTGCTCCACTTCTTCTGTAAGAAGGTCTCTGAAGCGCAACTTGAGGTACTGGATTAAGGCAATATTTTAATATTAACAGTTGTTCAAAAGGTGTCATAAGCAACTGTCACGAGTAAGAAGAATTTATTTGGGTGCTTAACAGTTACTTAGAACATTAAAGCCCAATCTTCATTTCTTATAGAGGTAAGTTGTGTTTTCAGTCGTAAAGCTAATAGTTTCAATAATGTCACCGTGTTCTTTTTTCCAAATATTCTGACGAAAATAATTTGGTGTAATAAAGTCAAATAAACTTAATAAGGTTCGCCCGTTTCTTAAAGCTAACAAGAAAAAGATAGCTATAATTTGTCGACAGAAGGAGATTACAAATCTTTTTGGAACGACAAGCTAATCTGACATCAAGCCGCTTTCTTAAGAAAATGAAACTGGAAACTGAGTAACGCGGAGCTACTGAGCATAAGGAGTTTGGTGGGAGGAATGAGAAGAAGACTTCGCATTTTCGTTGTTCCGCAGGGTGCTTCTTAACACACAAGGCTTCACTGTTGGTCTGACAACGACAGAATTTTGCTGTGAAATCCACCTCCGGCCATCCAGTTTTAAGTTCTCCGTGATTTCCGTAAATCACTTTGGACAAATTCCGTTGCTATTGAAGATGTTGATCCCATTGATGGACGAAGCGATCAGTTCTGACAACAATAAAATTAAGTAACGATCAATTCCTGTTTTGTACCCCACAGACAGTCGCTGACAGACGCGCAACCGAACCCACTATTGCACTCCCTCGTGCGACTGAAAAGCATGTATTCCTCAGGCCTCGAAAGATTTGAAAATCAAACGTATTTTCTAAACAAATATTCGACCTATTAGGCCGGTGAGGCAGCTGTCATCGTTCAACGCTTCTATCCCGTATCGTCACAGTGGGTGAAACGTGTGGCCCCATTCTGGACACGAGAGAAAACGGTAAAACCACCAGTGAAAACATCTTTCCAAAGAAAGCAATGTTCGCACAATATTCGCTATGCTTCATAGGAATTCAATTTTAGTATGCGTATAACCTTCGTGCGAGTGCAAGCAATGGGTTAACAAAGTTTTATCGCAACCGGATGTACGACATGACCGTGCATAAAATACGAACATTAAATAAATAAATAAATAAAATAAACATTAATTTTTGTATCTTATATATGCCCTGAACTATGTGTCGAAAGAGGATATAAATTTTATGACACATTTAGTGATACATATCGATACTATATGCAAAATATGTTGCGAAGACAGCAGTAATCACGTAAAATATCACAAGGTCACGCGTGATGCGACAGTTTTACGGCATCTAGAGCGAAACTGTTGTCATCGAGAGACCTTTTCGTTTAATCATTTTGTGTTTGTATGGGGGTAGATCAGTTACAAAACGTTCATAATCGTCCGAAATTACATACAAACTTCGTTGCAGGTCCCTAACTACTCCCATTTTCCAATAATTGACGCATAAATCTGGGTTTCTCATTATTTATTACGTCTATTCCTAAGCTATGTGTCGTGCTCTTTTATTTTTAGGTCAGAAACCTTTGTGGGCGTTCAGTGAATAGTTCACCAAAGTTTTATTGCGATCGTATGGTTTATGAACAAATTGAGGACATACAGGCAAACATAGCACAGTCGGTAGTGCGCTTGCCCGCGAAAGGCAAAGTCCCAGGTTCGATTTCCGGCTCCGGCACACAATTTTAATCCGCGAGGAAGTTTCATTTCAGCGCACACTCCGCTGCAGAGTGAAAGTTTCATTCTGGAAACATCCCTAAGGCTGTGGCTAAGCCATGTCTCCACCATATCCTTTCTTTCAGGAGTGCTAGTCTTGCATGGTTCGCAGGAGAGCTTCTGTGAAGTTTGGAAAGTAGGAGGCGAGGTACTGGCGGAAGTACAGTTGTGAGGCGGCATCGTGAGTCGTGTCGGGATAGCACAGTCGGTAGTGCGCTTGCCCGCGAAAGGCAAAAGGTCCCAGGTTCGAGTCCCGGTTACTGCACACAATTTTAATCTAATGTTTGTATTATCTATGGTACTTGACTATAGGGTCATCAGTCCCTAAACTTACAATCTACTTATGAACTACTTAAGACTAAAGACTGCACAAATATCCATGCCCGAGGGGGGAGTCGAATCCCCGACCGTAGTGGCCGTGCAGACCGTGACTGGAGCGCCTCAGTCCCCTCGGCCACCGCGGCCGGCAATTTTTATCTGCCAGGAAGTTTCATTACCCATCATAATAGTAAAAGGAACTACGGACGTCATGGGCACACAAATGAAGAATATTTAGAACACGTAAATTTGAGACTGCTGATGTTGAACGAATGGTGTCTGTTGCTTGGGAGGTGTCCAGTGAATGAGTGGCGGCGTGTTGTGGCTGTGAGCACGGCGGCCAGCGAGGCGGTGGTGGCGTCGGCGGCGGCGCGCAGTGCCCCGGGGCGGCCGCGGCATGAGCCTGGGGCGGCGTCGGCGCGGCGTCCCGACGCCACCGCCGGGATTGCGGGCGTCGCCGCGAGCGCTGCCATCGATCCGCCCGCCAGCGCCCAACATGGCGACACCGCCGCCACCGCCGCCGCCGCCGCTGCCTCCCACACATCAACCAATCACTCACTCCGACCACCCCTCCAGGACGTTACTCAAACTGTTACATCACGATGGGATTCTCTGGCCTCTTTTATTTCATAAATCTCGATGTGAAGCCTCGAAGCTGTGACGGTTCTGGCTGTGGGAGTCATTATTGTAAACTTAATTTGAGCGGTATATGAGGAGAATTTCAGCAGATTTCCGTGGCGTCTGCAGTGGGATGAGACAGCTGATAGTACCAGGTTGCATCGCATGCATTCCTTGGGTTAAATAGGATAGTTTTATTAGTGATGTGATCGGACTTGCTGCCGCCATGACAGCCTGTAAACGTAGGCACCGAACTTCCATTTTGTTACGTTCCCCAGAAAATCAATATTAATGATATTTCAACTCCGCCATGCGAATGGCAATCTGTATTGTGGTTGCGTAGCCTTTCCGGCGTAATAACATAATATTCATCTCGGGTTTTCAGCCGGATACCATCGTCAACTGAACACGATATTTCGGCAGACCAACTGGTTGCCTTGCATAGAATATTTTAATGGGTTTCCGGCGAGTAAGTGTAATCAGCGCAGTCACCTGAAGAGGGCAGCCAATTGGTCTGTCGAAATATCGTGTTCAGTTGACGGTATCTGGCTCCAAACCCGAGATGAAATGTTCAAATGTTTGTGTAGCTTATGGGACTTAACTACGGGGTCATCAGTCCCTAAACTTACAAACTACTTATGAACTAACTAAGAGTAAGGACGGCACACATATCAATGCCCGAGGAGGGATTCGAACCCCCGACCGTAGTGGCCGTGCAAACCGTGACTGCAGCGCCTCAGTCCCCTCGGCCACCGCGGCCTGCCCGGAGATGAATATTAGTGGCAATCTGTATTGTTTTTAATAATTAATAGCAAATATTTGTATGTATAAAAGGAATATAAAACAGTACAGATTCATAGAAACCGTAGTATTATTGCTCACATATTTTGTATCTACCAGTGATCTCTATACTACCTGCATGTTGAACATCAGCTGTTTTAGCGTGCCAAATTCAAATATGGCTACTATGAAGTATTACAAGAAAAAGAAAAAAAAAGTGTCAGTTACGCTTTCGTATCAGTCTATTACATCGCGAATTGACATAAATATCCAATCAGTAGGTAAGCAAGCAATTTTTTGCCACGTCATAACTGATGGAAATTCTATGCCAAATTTAAATATGACGGACACTGTGGAAAATGTCTGAACGTGCTGAGTGCTATAATTCTAGTCTTACGTCTAGTTTGCGCAGAGATCACTAAATGTAGAACAATACAGACAAGAGGACCCGTGCAAATACTTCGACCTGTTAGTGGAATGACAAAAAAGTTGTGAAAAAATGGAATTAAAGTTGAATCTTCTCGTATAGCTTTCTTCAGAATCAATCAATGGAAGTGTTTAAAAGCTCAAATGAAAGATCTTGGTCCGTCGAGTGTTCTCAGGTCAAAATGAACTGCGTACCGTAATTAGAACCGAAGATATCGTAAAACAAACCCATTAAAATATTCAATGAGAGGACAGAAGAATACCGCGTTTCAATAAAAATAAAGGATGGAGAGACTTGAGTTAATTCTGACACTTGATGATTAATCTCCGAATGAATACCTTTCGTTTAAAGCAAAAACGAAGGAAATCGGTCGGATAGAACGGCCTGACCGACTGACTTTAGTTTACAGCAAGGACATCCCAATAAGAAATATACAAAAGGAAATCGCGTTTGAGTTTTGAAAAAGGAAGGGGAGAGTTGTGTAAATTCTGATACTGGATGACAAATCTGTGGATGAATACCTTTCGTTTAAAACAAATATGAAGGAAATCAGCCGGGTATTTGGTCTGGCCGACTGACCTTAGTTTTCGTAGATTGTTTTAATACATAAGATTCCTAAACACCATTGCTCACCATTGACCTCTAAACTATCTGGTTGTTGAACTTCAACTGTCTGACCGTGCCAGCCACAAATGTTCTTATTTGCTAAATTCAAGTATGGCTGCTTTGCAGTATTACAGGGAAATGAAAATACATATCGATTCCGCTCTCCTATCAGCCTATTACATCGAATATTGACTTAAATTCCAAATCAAGAGGGAAGGAAAGAGTTCTTTGTCACGTAATAACTGACACAAATTCGTTTGCCAAATTTAAACACGGCGGACCACATAAAATCGTGTGTAAAACATATGAATGTACAGGCACGTTGCACCTTCTAGAAATTAAAAGGGGCTGTATTCTAAATAACTGTACAAAATACTGTTCTCAAGGGAAAGCATTTGATATACGCTTTCCCTTAAGTACAGTAGATTTACCTGCCATTTTAAACAATGTACACCTATTTTATCATCGACAATTTTGCTGTCCTGCTCTTGTCGTCGATAAATAGACGCCATCTTACACCATTACGAGACACTTGAAACTGGTGATAATTTCAAATACATCAAAGCAGGGTGGAAAGAGTGAAAAATCTAATTAGTATTTTCTTTCAGTGCACGATCAAAAACTATTAGCTTGGAAGAGGAAAGAAGCAACTACGGACCAGTGACGAAACTGAACGATGTGAATAAATGTTTTTGATTATAGTTGCAAATGCCGATTTATATTGTTAAGACAGTTTAAATGGACATTATTACCAGTGTCCGAAAGCAGTAGTGCATAATATTTGTGTGTGTACTAAGTCTGAAGCCAAACGAAATAAACTTCGCTCTAGCACTTTCAACGATAAAGGACGCTTCTACTTTAAGATAAACTGAATGTTTTATGATGTATCAGAGACACTTACAATAGATCATAAAAGAGATTAGTATTAGTAGGTATTGTGGGAAGTTACTTCATGCTTGAAAATTGTACATTTATTTCGCAATCCAAGTAACTTTACCGCGGTGGAGTAGTTGAGCGGTCTAAGGCGCCTCGCTGCGGAGCGTGCTGTTGCTCGCCGTCGGAGGTTCGACTCCTCCCCAGGGCATGTGCGAGTGTGTATGTGTGTGTGTGTGTGTGTGTGTGTGTGTGTGTGTGTGTGTGTGTGTCATGCTTAGGTTAGTTAAAAAGTGTTCAAATGTTTGTTAAGCTTAAGGGACTTAACTGCGGGGTCATTAGTCCCTAAAGTTACCAACTACTTATGAACTACCTTATACTAAAGACGACACAAACATCCATGCCCGAGAGGGGATTCGAACCCCCGACCGTAGCGGCCGTGCAGACTGTGACTGGCGCGCCGCAGACCGCTCGGTCACTGGGACCGGCTTAGGTTAGTTTACCTTAGTTTAAGTAGTAAGCTACGGACTGATGATCATGCAGTTTGCATCACTGACTACATAAGACTTTATACGGTGCATGGCGGAGGGTACCGTGGCCCAGACGTCGACACGATTTAACCGATCATGAAATTTGATAGACTTAGTAATTATTCATATACAAGGCTGGAAGGAGAACATAGTGGAGACGGAAAGAGACTGACAGATTGGTGAAGAAGGAGATGGAGGAGAATAGGAGATGGCTAAGGAGAGACGCGCGGGAGTGACTGTGCGGTCTAAGGCCCCTTTCTGCAGAGTGCGCGTCTGCTCCCCGTCGAAAGTTCGAGTCCTACCTCGGACATGGGTGTGTTTGTGTTGTCGTTAGCATCAGTCAGTTTAAATAGCTTGTACGTATAGGGACTGATGACCACTGCAGTTCGGTCCGAAAGCTTCACAAACATTTGATTTTGGCTACTGAGAAGGAGGCTGTGACGAAAGAGATGGAAGAGGAGGCACAGATTAGTAGACAGAGGCAGAGATAGAAGGGACGGCGAGATGGACAAACAGGGGATGAAGAAGCACATAGATCCTGGATTTGAAAATATCCGATCAACGCCGTGTTCTGAGCTAGCTAATACAGAGAGCGGTAAAAGGTTATAAATAGGAACTTAAGACACTGAGACGGGGGAAGTGATTTTCGATACTGAACGACATATGTTTTCAGAATATAGGATGTCACTGGCCAACATTTCATAATTTACAAGACAGACGAGAACTTCGCTCAAATACATCAGTGAAATCTAGATCTCATTCAGAGAGTTCTAAGCGGAATACTTTTTGTACACCTATAAAACACAAACAGTATTTATATCGCCAGAAGCAATATTCCTAGCCGTATGGTTCTATTTGTAACTTCCAGGTACCTTAATGTACTTCGTCTGTATAATGCTGTTGGGACTACAACTCCGCTGAACAACTGTTGCACATTACTGACGTTGTATAAGTTTTTCAGTAAAACATTTTTTGTGTTGGTGCTTTTCCGTCTATTGCAACTAAATGAAAATCCCAATGGCACATACGTGCATAATAAAGAGGTTTGCTAAGGCGCTTGTCTTCTTAAACTATATTTCATGGTCCCTTTTGGATAAACGTGTTCCGCTATGGCCGATTTATCAGTATGTCCGAGGGGGCAGTTCGTTTTATGCTCGTTCAGACGGCGGGTAACACTTATTTTTGTTGTTACGATGAAAACCTGTCCACAGCTGCTAGGAACTTTATAAAAACGTGCTGTAGCCAAAGGATGTCGCATATCTTACACATTCTTTTATTTTCCTAGTACTTCTAAACCAGTTTCCATATCATGCCCTTTCTAGTAATGTTTTTATCACACCTCTTTCTTGCCTTTGACTCTTTATGCAGATAACGGTCAGTGTCTGTCTCTTTTCTGTACTGCCTGTGGCCCAATGTACCGCACTGTAGTTTTATCACAGACACGTCTCAAAAAAATGTTCAAATGTTTGTAAATCTATCGGACCAAACTGCGTGGTCATCAATCCGTAGCTTACAAACTACTTAAACCTAGGTAAACTAACCTAAGGACAAACACACACGCCCATGCCCCTGGGAGGACTCGAACCTCCACGGCGAGCAACCGCGCGCTCCGCAGCGAGGTGCTTTAGACCGCTCGGCTACTCCACCGCGGCACAGACACGTCTAAAAAAACTGAGTTGCTCATTACACTCTCCGTGGTGAATTGAATTTTCGGACTGATACTGTTCAGATGTAATAGGAAGGCATCCAATCGACCTACACCATTTGTCCCTACAACAAATATATTGTCTACATAGCGGTACGATCTGGATGGTCTTTTCTGACAGTCTGCAGCGCCCTTTGCTCAAGTTAGTCACACACGGACTACGCGGTCTTCTCACAGCCACACCGTGCATCATTTCATAAAAATCACTGTTATATTGAAAGTACGAGTAAGTTGTGGTGAGGCAGTGTCTGAATAAAGTCACAATATCGTGATAAACAGGGAGAGTCCCGATATGTAACCCGCATTTCAGGATATACGAAATATTAACTTGAATCCTGCCTTTTATTTGCCAATCAGCCACCCTTTCCTAAGGCGCCCACAAGACTTCACCGCTTCGCCTTCCATCCTGACAACGCCTCCAACCCATCTTATTTGTACAGCAGTGGGATGGGTTGCACACTGTTCCTATCATCCATGGGATAAACATTAAGTGGCGCACAATATCACGGAGTAACTTGACTTTACCCTACAACCCATTCTTCAATACTTTATTTTATTTTATTATTTTTTTTTTTTTTTTTATGGGCCTTAACTACAGCGTCATCAGTTCCTAAACTTACAAACTTACGAACTAGGACGGCACAAATATCCATGCCCGAGGGGGGATTCGAACCCCCGACCGTAGTGGCCGTGTAGACCGTGACTGAAGCGCCTCAGTCTCCTCGGCCAGCGCGGCCGGCTCTTCAATACTCCTCCAGTGTTTGGTATCCGCACCTGATCAGTGTAACGGGAAAGACCAATGCAAAAGAAGGCAGGAAGGTTACGATTTGACGTCCCGTCGATATCGTGGGCATCTACTTCTATGTCTACAAAGATACTCTGCAAATCACATTTAAGTGCCTGGCAGAGGGTTCATTAACAACTTTCATAACTTTTCTCTACCGTTCCATTCTCTAATAGCGCGCGGGAAGAAAGAACACTTAAATCGTTCCGTTTTCGATCTGATTTTTCTTATTTTATTGGGATGGTCATGTCTCCCTAAGTAGGTTGATACTAGCAAAATATTTTCACATTCAGACGTAAAAGTCGGTGATTGAAACTTCGCAAACAGATCACGCTGCAATGAATAACGACTTTCTTTTAATGATTTCCACCCCAATTCGTGCAACATTTCCGTGACGCTTTCCCCTCCGTAACGTGATAAAACAAAACGAGCTGCCCTTCTCTGAACCTTCACAATGTCTCCCGTCAGTCCCACCTGATGACGGTCCCACAAGGGGCAACAGTACTCTAGGAGAGGACGCACAAGTGTGATGTAGGCAGTCTCTTTGGTGGAGCTGGTGCATCTTCGAAGAGTTCTGCCAATAAAACGTAACCTTTGCTTCGCCCTCCCCACGATATTTTCTGTGTGTTCTCTCTAGTCTAAGTTGTTCGTAATTGTATTTCCTAGGTATTTGGTAGAATTTACGACCTTAAGGTTTGACTGATTTATCGTGTAATTGAAGTTCAGCGGATTTCTTTTAGCGGTCGTGTGTATTACTTCACACTTTTCTTTATTTAGTGTCAATTGCCAATTTTCGCACCATGTAGAAATTTTCTCTAAATGGCTTTGCAGTTGCTATCGCTCGGTTGTTTGGGTAGGGTTGGGGAAGGAAATTGATCGTGCACTTTTAAAGGAAGTTTTGTGTCCCTGCCTCGTCGCCACTTTTGTGTTTCGTTTCCGTCGTAGGTGTCGGGGCCGAGTAGAAAGACCGACACAGGAATAAAGGATGGACGCTTGTGCAAGTAGGAGGTGACCAGCCAATTGGACAGCAGAAACTATAAACACTAGAGTAAATTAGAACGAGATATATATTTCTTAGAGACTTAGTAATACTTAACTTTTACATAGCTCAGTACTGCAGAATGCTGATACATAGAGGCCTGCCTAGTGCCTATCCGATAGCCAAGTCTTCACTGGTGCCTATCTGATTCCGAAGTGTTAACTGGTTCCTATCTCAGTCCCAAGTGAACGATGTCGTTCAGTGGTGGCCACGAGCGGAGTTGTAGCAGAGGGCGCTCGTGGCTGACGTCGTAAGAACGCCGCGTCGTGCGTGCATGGCGGCGCGCGGCGAAAGTGGCGCGCACTTGTGCGACACCACGGGAAGCACCCCGGCATTTACCTGGAGGAATTTGGCGAAATTACGAGAAACCTAAATCTGGAGTGCTGGAGGTGGATTCGAAGCAGCGTTCTCGGACTGGGAGGCTATTAGCGGCAGTCAGTCCCGCACCTGGCGGCTGCGTCGCGCGCCATGTTTGCGCCGGCGGCGGCGGCGGCAGCGAAAGCGCGTCGCGCGGGGCGAGCCGGCACAGGGCGGCGTGGCGTGGCGCCCGCAGCTATGCAGCCGCAGCCGCGGCCGCAGGCGCTATCGATTGCGGCCGACCGGTCGATCAGGCGCGCACAATGGCCGCCGCAAGACGGCGTCGCCACGGCCGCCGCCATGTCGCCAAGACGCCGCCGGCGCCACGGCTCCCCGCTGCCGGCTTCTGACAGCCAGTAACGACTCGCGCACGGCGAACCCGCGCGTGCTTTCCGAATGTTTCAGTCATGACGAGAGTACAGCGGAAAGCAGTGGCTACTGAATCAGCTCAACGTAGACCTTTTTTTTTTTCACTCTGAACAACCGATAGATCAAGAACGGACAATCTTTGGTCACCAGCGACTCTGATTCGCATTCTCACGTGTATTATAATAATACCGAATTACAATTACTAAACTATCTACACTTCTAATAAAATAGGTTATATTTGTGTGTGCAGTTAATTCCATAAATTACATGGTAGTCATTAGGAGGGATTTAAAATGGAACGACCATATAACATCAATCGTCGGTAAAGCAGATTCATTGGGAGAATTCTAAGAAAATGCAGTCCGAAAACAAAGGAAATAGGTTACAGTACAATTGTTCGCCCACAGCTTGAATACTGCTCACCGGTGTGGGATCCGTACCAGGTGGGATTGATAGAGGAAGTGGAGAAGACCCAACGGATTAGATTAGAATAGATTAGATTACTACTTGTTCCTTAGATCATGTATACGACATTTAGTAATGATGTGGAACGTGTCAGTTTAGAGCAGTTTAGAGCAGCGCGCTTCATTACAGGATCATTTGGTAATCGTGAAAGCGTTACGGAGATGATCGCTAAACTCCAGTGGAAGACTCTGCAGGAGAGACGCTCTGTCGCTCGGTACGGGCTTTTGTCGAAGTTTTGAGTACTTACTTTTACTGAGGAGTCTAGCAGTATATTGCTCCCTCCTACGTATATCTCGCGAAGAGATCGTGAGGACAAAATCAGAGAGATTAGAGCCCACACAGAGGCATACCGACTATGCTTTCCGGGAAGCATACGTTACTGGAATAGGAGGAAAAATCGATAGTGGTACTCAAGGTACCCTCCGCCACACACCGTCGTGTGGCTTGCGGAGTATGGTTGTACATATAGATGTAGATATGTTCCACATCTCCTCCTAAACTACTGGACCGATTTCACCCAAACTTGGTAGGGGAGAGCAGGGCACGTTGGCCATATTTTTCTTAATATTGATATATTTAATATATTTAAATTTAAGAGTGCGCCTCGGTTCCACAGTGGTAGAGTGCCAGACTACAAATCCAAAGGTCGCGTGTTCGATCCCCACCAGGTCCTAGGATTTTTATCTGTCACTTTCCACATCTTTCACCTCTGGCAGTATTGCTCATGTGAAAAATACCGAGTAGCACCGTGGTTCGGAAGCCACGTTAAACTGTAGGTCCCCCTATAACTGGCTGGGTGAGTCAGTTCGAAGGTCGGAGGAAGGCAACGGCATACCACCTCCAAACAGGACCATGCTTAGTAAAGCACTGTGGTGTTCAAACCAATCTTCGGATTGTGGACTGCTTTACCTTAAATTTAAGAAATTATCCAAACAGGACCATGCTTAGTAAAGCACTGTGGTGTTCAAACCAATCTTCGGATTGCGCTTTACCTTAAATTTAAGAAATTATTCAGAATGAAAGTTTCACTTTGTAGCGGAGTGTGCGTTGATATTAAACTTCCTGAAAGAAAAAAATTGCGTGCCGGAACCGGGATTCGAACCTGGGACTTATGCCCTTTACCGACTGAGCTATCCCGACACAGCTCACTTTCCTGCCCCACAACTTTACTTCTGCCAGTACCTCGCCTCCTACTTCAGACGTACTGGCAGAAGTACTGTTGTCGGACAGGATCGTGATTTGTGTCGGGATAGCTCAGCCAAAACATATAGCAACGAGCTTAATGGCGGCATTCGGATCATTTGTCAGTAACGGAATTATATTTAAAATAAAATACGAATCCTTCACCCTACCAAAGGAACGTGGCGGACTAGGACTTGTTAATCTTCATGACCGAGCGATATCTATCTACGTAGGTATGCACCTCAAGCTGTGGAAGCGTAGCCCGTCCAGTCTCACGGGCCTAGTGATAGAGGCTTTGTCACCGACTTCCCTCGACCTACCGTTGGAGCTTACTAACATACCGACAGTATTTTCCTATTTTGGGCGATTTTATCTAGAATATAGCTACATTAAGGGCGCCCTACCTGTTACTCGCTTACCAATGGCCAGAGGCATCTACCGCATCCTCCTGCAGCGCCGGGAACCTAATATTGTGGAAATGAAACATCCCAATGTGCACTGGAGAGTGGTTTGGCGCACAGTGAATGCACCAATGCTGGACTCCGACGTACGATCGACTTGGTACGTGATGGTGAACAATAAACAGATGACTAGAGCGAGACTCCATAAGATTCATGTAACTTATTCGCCAATGTGCGTGACATGCGACGTACCAGACACTGACGAGCAACGATTACTTTGCGGGCCGGTGGAAGAGATCTGGTATTTTGTGCGCCAAATTCTGGCTCTCTTTTTACGGGTGTCACCAGCTACTGTCGATTCACGCATATTATTCTATCGGGACAATACCTACTACCCAAGGACAAAATACAATGCTGTCACGTGGGTAAGAGGCCACGCAATCCATTACTTGTTTGGAAGTGGTGTAATAGTGGTGATGGATTTCTGGAACTACCTCAACGAACGTCACTGTGCAGTTTTGAAAAATCCGAAGTACGGTCAATATTTTTCGAACTTCTTAAAGAGCATCTTTCGCGATCCGTCCCACAGCTGGATCATTCATGGCAAGAGATGACAATGAAACGGTAAAAAAAAAAGAACAGATTAACGATAACTCCAAAACATTTCAAGACATGCTATGAATATTTGGCAGCGGAAATCGTGGAGTAAAACGTAGAATATGCGCGCTTCAGGGATATTGATTTGTTTTTCATACTTATTTTTTCCTATTACTTTTCTTTTCACAACAGAAGTCCGTCATAAACAGATGGTTTTATTTTGTTAGTATTACAAACCCAAAATAAAAAAAGTTAATAAATATTTAATTTTAAAAAAAAGAGAAAATATCCTCTTCAACCAAAAAGAAGTCCTACATCCTGCATAAAGAAAAATAAATAAATAAATAAAAACCTGCCACTACCAAAATAATTTTTCTTTCTCCGTTTTTCTTAAAAGGGTTTTGGAAAAAAAAGGTCGGTAGAACGCTTGCCCGCGAAAGGCAAAGGTCCCAGGTTCGAGTCCCGGTTGCGGCACGCAATTTTAATCTGCCAGGAAGTTTAAGAAATTATAGTTAAATTTTAGAGGTGGCTTTACTGAATCTGGATGGCAGTTATTAAGCTTGAAAATATCAGTTAAAGTATCAGAAAAAAAATAATTATTGGACATATGTCAAGTGGGCCAATCTGCCCCTACCTCGCGGTAAGTTCACCCGATGCTGGGGCACGTTGACCCATGCACTCTTTTGGTAAGTTAAACTAGTTTAACTTTAGGAAATAAAAATAAAACTAACAGTTATCAAGAAGCGTACTTTGATATTCATAATATCAAGTTGAATATTGAGGTAAATGCTTAATATTGAAGACTATGACAACGGGACAGGTTAAACTTATTAGGATTTGTAGTGTCTCAATACAAACCAGTCAACTTTAACCACTGTCCAGCTCCAGATTATCAGTCCACAGATTTAATTTTTCACGAATGTCTAATGAGCCCAACGCCGAAGTCCTTGTTCTCCAAGTTATTTGAAAAAAGTAACAGAGACTCTTCGTCATCGTTATCATCATCACCATCTTGCCTCGGTTTCTTTTGCATGTTATGCCTCCTGAACTTGATTTAGTTAAGTTCATTCTATTGTTGCTCGTACTTCGTTTTAGAAAAGGGTCTTTTCTAGCCTTTAATTTAATTTTTCTTCAGTATTTCTTTCTAGCGGCATCGGTTGAAATTCAGTTTTTGTTTCCTAAGTTTCGATTATCTGTGCAGACTGACATGAGGCGTGTCGGAACTTAGCACAGTATAATATTCATAGAATATATGACATCAACTGCGATTGGACAAAGCTGAAAATGTGTACCCAGCCGGGATTCGAACCCGGGTCTCCTGCTTTCCAGGCAGTCACGCTGACCCGTACACCACTGGGGACACAGTGATCACCGCACCTGCAAGGACTACCCATGCACGCCTCCCGTCAGATACAAATTCCCAGCTTCGCCCTGCCCATAGTACTCAAACTCGTAGTTTAACTAATTCCCGTAAGAGTAAGGGCTTCAAACTTACCCACCCCTCCCCACTAACGATAGGATCATTGCCCGTCACCGGCATATTATATATATACATGTGGCGTCTGTTCCGAAAGAACAGACGTCACTTCTGATCCTGCAGCTGTTATTATTTAATATTCATAGAATATATGACATCAACTGCGATTGGGCAAAGCTGAAAATGTTCAGCTTTGCCCAATCGCAGTTGATGTCATATATTCTATGAATATTAAATTAGCACAGTATCTCCAGTAAGATTTTCTTCGCTAACAGTCCTCACAGATCTTTTCTTTTTCTTCTAAAACTGCTCTTTTATAATTTCTGATCATTTTTATGATACCACAAATATAACAAACGTTGAAACCAGAGCCGTAATTCATGTTTTGAAAACAAGGAAATGAGCGGGATTCTGACTTCTCACTAAGAATAAAATATATCCAAAAGTAATGGATAAATTAATAAAATACAATTTACTGGTTGGCGTTTTTTCAAAGCTTTTCATCTCGTGAATTTGACGATCTTTCGACCTCTGAAACGTACCAAAATATGTTCGACAATTATGTTAGTAATTTAATAAACTCGAAGAATTATAAACATTGTTATGAGATAAAACGAGGAAGGAGATATGAGAAGCGCCATTGAGAAATGGTGGCGAAGTGAGTGAAGAGGCGAGAGGAGTTGGAGGAAAACCAGAAGGCGGACTGACTGAAAGTAATGTGCAATGGAAAGAGGAGATGGAATAATGGAAGACGCGGTACATCACATAGAAAATTTTACAGGGAACTACACGTACCATTGTATATATAGGAAGAAGAGGAGGAGGGGGGGGGAGGGGATGTTGGGCATAAAATGGACTAACACAAGAATGAAACAAATAAACAATTAAGCCACGCCCAGTTTCAGTGCCCAATTCCTCACTTTTGACAACATAATAAACAGTTTCATAACAGAACATAGTAGCTAAATCTTAAGATCACAAAAACGTGTTACAGCGTCTTCCTAGCGAATGTATTCAGGCATCGAAAACAATTAATTCAGTATTTGGTTTTGACTGTAGAGAATAATAGTGAAGTGATGACGTTACGCAGGAATGAGACTGAAATCCTAAATATGTGTGGAAAATATTTTCTCACTTACGTGTTGACGTAAATTAAAATGCTCTGCTTTAGATTTGTCAGTAGTATGATTCCACATGCTATTTGGAAAACTTTCGTTCCTCTTGGAAGGCTGCGAACTGATCAAAATTTAATGTGAAAAAATCTTTTAGTTTCCAGAAATTTTCCGGCTGCCTTGCCGAGCGGTATGCGGCGCGCCAGTCACGATCTGTACGGCCGCTGCGGTAGGGGGTTCGAATCCTCCCTGGGCATGGGTGTTTGTGTTGTCCTTAACGTAAGTTAGTTTAAGTTAGTCAAGTAATTAATGTGTAAGTCTAGCGACTGATGACCACGAAGTTTGGTCGCATAAGATCTCACACACATTTGAATATTTTTTGCAGGAATTACGCACTTTATTTTATATAAAGGTAACCGATTTCGATCTTACAGCAACATCATCCTGAGACAGAGTTCTCTCAAGCTGGTGCTGAGCAGTTGCCATCGTCTCAGCACCAACTTGAGACGAATCGGTTTGAGGATGGTCTTATTGTAGAATCGAAAACAGTCAGTCACCTTTATATAAAATAAAGAGTACAATTTCTGCGGACTGATTTTATCATATTAAAAATTTTCTTTCCTGCATTTCCTTAAAAGCTCTTGTGGTCTGAGGACTGGTGGGCTATTCATATGCTGGATCATATTCCTGTCATTACTGCTGTTAAACTGCTAATCGAATGATTCTGTAGTGTCGTGTGTTTCAATAGCGTAGTATTTAATCGTTACCTGTCTCCGCTATCAAACTGGCAGACCAGAATGTCTTTTGGATCGATTTTGATTCCTCATGGATACAGTTGAGTACTTTAACCACTGAAGCTAACGTCATTCTGTATATATAATTCGCCCCTAGTCCTATTTGACACGACCTAAACAGTCCATATGAACCAATATTTTCTAGTTTGTTTATGTTCTAGGAGGCGACCCAATTTATTGTAGAAAGATATAAAAAAGCCAAGATCGCTGATCATCAATTTTTATTGATGACGACCGATTTCACTGAACTATGTCATCATCATCTGGTCCAATAAAATCATTTTACAAGGCCATAATCTTGTAATGTCAATTAGTTGCTAAGTAACATAATTTACAGTGCGTGGGTGCACTATGTCATAGTAATGAAACATAATTATCACTGTGAGTGACAATACCAATTGTTTGCTATTGTCACTCACAGTGATAATTATGTTTTATTATAATGACATACTGTACCCATGTACTGTAAATTATGTTATTTAGCAACTGATAGACATTACATAATAATTAAAAATTGATGATCAGCGATCTTGGCTTTTTTTTATATCTTTCTACAATATCAATATTTTCTAGTGATAGTACAGTCGTACAGGACACACGTACTTAAGTAATAGTTCAGAGAAAGTTGGTAAGAACATTCCGATGGGCACTGATGACCTAGCTGTTTGGTCCCATCCACCCATCAACCAACCAACCAACTAACATTCTGGTGCTGGTACTGAACAAATGTTTTTATTTCTCTACAGCTGGGAGGACTTTTGTGTGCCCAGTGATATATCCAAGGCTTACGAGACGGCGGCTTTTCGTTGCTGACTTCTGTGACCTAAAATCGCCGAAGTCCCAGTGTGGCATTCAGGCAGGTGTCGGCGTGAACCCGGGAACAGCTTGGCACCTGCTAATTATAGAAAAGCACGAGAAGTCGGTGGCAGCTCGTTCCCACTGGTACGGCCACAGGAAGGCGGTGATTAACGCGCACAGACGTTATCTGCGCATGCGCGCAGCTGTACCGCCCGGAGACGAGGGGATGCCTCTAGGAAACGGCATCTCCCGTATGCTAAGCAGGCCTGTACTCTGCATTAATTATCTCCCCCAAACGGACGCGCATTACCGCTGCTTTTGACGTTCGCATTTACATCTCCTGCTACGACTCGCTTCACCTTGATTACTCACTTTCTATGTGCTCGCTCGAAGGTTTCTTGTATTCTCTGTCATAGGCGCAAATGTAGACTATTTATCATCTGCTTGTGTAATGCGTTCGACGTGAAGGGCGTAGCAGGAGGTAGTCGGATCGCTTCCAATCTTGTCCAGCCGCTTCGGGCAAACTGGAAAATTACCTTATAATGAGAACCCGAAAATCTTGGAAATCATTGTGTCTGGAACTCTTGACATGACGAACCAAAATTAAGTGGCACGGCAAATAACCCTATGATATGATTCAGTCAGGGCTTACAATGCCCACACAGGGAACTATCACCATTTCTCAGCCACAGAGCGTGAAGATGTTAATGGTTTCGATAGCTAATTAGCACAATTATTAGTGCAGTAAACTAAGGCTTTGCAAGATCAACTCAATGAGCGAGGTGCTGGAGTGGTAACACAGTAGACTTTCATTTTGGAGGACGGCGGATCGAGCCCACCTCATCCGTCATTTAGCTTTTCGAAATCAGTCCAGCCAAAAGCGGTGATGTTGCGTTCTCATAGTACGGCCGACTTCCTTCTCCATCCTTACCAAAAACACAGTCCTAGCGTGTGCTTACGATAGCGATGTCACGGGCTGTTTAACAGTAATCTGTCTTCCCTACAAGAACACAGACAAAATATCTTGTCGCACGGGACTAACCGCATGGTCTAAGGCACCATTCTACTGACTAGAGTGGCAATTACCGACGGAAATTCGAGTCCTCCCTCGGGCATGGGTCTGTGTAAGGTAGTTTAACTAGATTTTAAGTCTAGGGACTGATGACCGCAGCAGTTTGATCCAATAGGTTTACAAAATTAGAACATTTCATCAAAATATCTTAATCGTAAACATGTTCTTCATAACAGTTTTCTAGAAACACGCATGATTTTTCCCGGTCATGTGCACAGATTGTCTCTTAAATGCCAGACATGCTGACTCAGAGCTGCTGTAACATGTAAGGTCAAAATGGGAATAAACAACAGAACGGTTCAGTAAACGATCTTGATCAGTTGACAATCCTGATAAGATATTCTAAAGATATTCAATAGGAGATACAATAAAATTGATTTTTAAAATACACACTTTATTCCTCCAATAATAATAATAATAATAATAATAATAATAATTTCGTCTGACTCAGTGGTCTGGTGCAAGTCGCCACTTCGGCGACTTGTGTGTCCCTACCCTACCTCAGTTATCCAACTGTAGAAAGAGAACCTACAGTTCAACGTGGAATCCAAACCACGAGTCGTTTCTGGTGACTCCTAACAGCATTGATAGGTGAAGGCTGGGTTAAAACGCAGAGTGAGAAAATCCTAGATCCGACTGGGTATCGAATCCGCAACCCTTCGGTTTACAGTCAAGCTTTACACCGAGACAGCCGGGCCCGACTCATCAGTAAAATACTCATATAGTATTAATAGGCCTCGTATCACTAGCAGTTGAAATGACAGGCATCTTATCCGTTGCTTGCCTTCTTGTAGCATGTTGGAAGTTACTTGGTGTGTGGTGAAACGAATCTGAAACCGGTCCAAAGGAGCGATGAATGTACTTGTAGGCTGGCGTTAGGAGCAACCAAGCATTATCTTAATCCCCGGCGTCATATTTCCTCACTTCAGCGTCTGTAGGACCGCTTGCTTCAACAGCGAGGTACTATAATCGACGCTATTATTTGCACGAGCATTCCTAGTTGCCTGAATGACGCTACTCCCTTGGAAGTACTAAAGTAGAATCACTTCCTAGATTTCCTTTGTGGACAAGAGAGTTAACGCTCTAGTCATGTTTCTCTGACGATTACATACACTGTAATTTCCTTCAAAAGCTCAAAGCTATATAAGACATCTTTGTCATCAGGTCGAGTTCTAAAGTGAGTGTATATGGGTTATATGTATGATAAAATGTAAAGAAATTCCAGAAATTAAGCAGAATAGTGTTGCCCATTACGACTAAAAGGGTCAAATATGTCAAGGCTAATATCTGGCCGCCCAAGTCGTTTGTTAGAGCTGTGAAGGACGATAGCTCAACCAAGACCACTACCAAAGGAGTCGTCGACTATTGGGGAAGATAGGTGTGAAATATCGAATGATATCAATGGAGGCAATCACATGTGAATCTTAATGTCCTACCACTGCCCAGCTATCACAACGACGGTGGGTATGGAGTTAAATATGTCAATGTACAGTGGTCGGACGGCTCCTCATAAGCAGTGCCTTTAATTTAAATCCGTTGTAGCATGAAGGGTTAACAAACATATACAGGAATTATCGTGGTTATATTTTACAACTCTGTGTAGGGCATAAACCAAGGTAACAGCTAGAAGACGTTGATTGTATCAGCAGTACAACGGATTCTGTCTTACAGTAGCATCTGAGAGACAATAGTTTATGAACAACATTCTTGATATGGTGTGATCTGCCTAGATTCCCGACCCGAACTCGTAAGAAAGTTGACTCTACTCCAGATATCTGCATCTCTGGTTTTGGATCTTGAGTAATAATTGGCTGCCAACCTTCCACAGACATACATGGTGTATGTGTTGTCCTTAACATAAGTTAAAGTAGTTTGTAAGCCTAAGGACTGATGACCGGTGCAGTTTGGTCCCATAGCTTCACAAACATTTGAACATTTTGGAAGCATGTGTAATTCCTTGTTTAACGTGAATTCTGAATGGAACAGAACGTAGATTATTTTATAATACAGTGTGTTAACGATGAATAATCGCAAAGCTTATAAACTGTTTTCAGAAACCAATCGATAGATAAGATGCAATGTTAAATCTAAGAAATTCGGACAAGCAACTATTTATTTACAAAGTGTTTATATCGTGTGATCTTCCTTAATGAGTAAAATTCCCTTCTTACCCATGCGTAAAATGCGAAACGTTATGCGAAATTTACATTCCTGTCGGTAATCAAGTTAAAATAGGGATCATGCCTTCAATTCCGAAACATAGCCCACCCCCACCCCCTCCCCCCCCCCCAAAAAAAACTGCAATTTACAAGAAAGTTGTTTCATTCGAAAGAAAATTAAATTCTTTGCTTTTGAGATGTGAAATATGGTATTGTTAGGGTGTGTAATAAAGACAGTAATGGGGTGGGGGTTTCCAGATTATCGATTCTACATCTACATCTACACGGGATACTCTGCAAATCACATTTAAGTGCCTGGCAGAGGGTTCATCGAACCACTATTATACAATTTATCTCCCATTACATTCTCGAATAGCACGCGGGAAGAAAGAACACCTGAATCTTTCCGTTCGAGTTCTGATTTCTCGTATTTTATTCTGATGATCACTTCTACCTATATAAGTGGGAGTCAACAATATATTTTTGCATTCGGAGGAGAATGTTGGCGATTGGAGTTTCGTAAGTAGCCCACGCCGCAGCGATAACCGCCGTTGTTGTAATGATTCCCATCACAGATCCTGTATCATTTCCATAACGCTGTCTCTCCTGTATCGTGACAATACGACACCAGCTGCCCTTCTTTGGACTCTTTCGATGTCCTCCGTCAAATCCACATGATAAGGATGACACACTGGGCAGCAATACTCCAAAAATGGACGGACAAGCGTAGTTGTTTCTTTTGTAGTTCTGTTGTATCTTTTAAGGGTTCTGTCAATAAATGCAGTCTCTGGTTCGCCTTCCCCATGACATTATCAACGTGTTCTTTCCAATTTAAGTCTGAAGTAATAGTTCTGAAAGGGGGTCGCCGGAATATTTTTACTTGAAAGGGGGTCGCATATCTAAAAACGTCGGAAAACACTGTGCTAGAGAGTGCACTTCAGGAAATGTATAACGTTCTCCGGTCGGTCGTGAGAAACCTCTATTTTTCGTCATACGAAATTGGAGAATGTTGTCTTGTGAGCAACTTCCCCCAACCTTTTACTGTCGCTGCAAACATACGCATTCATGCGAGCCTCAGCATATTCTCGGGAATCATACGGCCCAACGTCATTGCGGTGGCCTCAGTCCGGTATTCGGAAACGCCGACGAGGCTAGCGCCTTACAGCTGGGTGCAGCCTTCTCGGAGACTGTGCTCCTCACTCGGCGGCAGCGGTGTGGGCGTCGAGCGGTATCCGCGGTGTTTATAGAGTGGCAGCGCGGGCAGGAGGTCAGCCCGACCTGCAATTAAAAGCGGCGCCACAGAAAAACCAACTCTGGGATATATCTCCGGTCCGCGAGCCGGCGCCGCCGCCGCGGAGGAGGGGACCGCCGCCACCAAAGGTTACAATTTTGGGCGCGCACCAAATTACGGGGTCTGCTGAGCTCCCTCCCTCCCCCAAAGTAAAAGATGCGAAACTTTTCTGAAAGCGCGCCGCCGGGGTGGGCGGGCTAAGTACACGTTTGGCCCGCGGCTGGAGGGGGCGGCGGCGGCGGACGCAGACGCACAGGGCTTAACGACGCCAGGCACTGTGCTGGCGCCGTGTAGTGTCCGCATTCTCACGAGGCCTTTTTAAACGCTGGAAGGAAGTGGACAAGGTAGACAATATCTACCGAAGCGAATGTTCAAATGTTTGTAGAGCTTAAAGGACTTAAATGCGGGGTCATCAGTCCCTAAACTTACAAACTACTTAAGATCTACCTTATACTAGACGGCACAAACATCTATGCCCGAGGGGGGAGGATTCCAACCCCCGACGGAGAACGGCCTCGCGCATCGTACTCGCATTCGGAAGGACGGTGGTTCAAATCCACCTCCGGCCATCTAGACTTAGGTTTTCTGTGATTTTCCTAAATCATTCCAGGCAAATGCCGGGATGGTTCCTTTGAAAGGGCACGGCCGATTTCCTTCCACATCCTTACCCAAATGCTCCGAGTGTAAGCTCCGTCTATAATGACCACGCTGTCGATGAGACGTTAAACTCCAAGCTTCCTTCTTTCGCGCATCGCAGCATAGGGCCTCAATGCGCTCGGCCGCTCCAAATAAAAATTCAAATATTTGTTAAGCTTATGGGACTTAACTACGGGGTCATCAGTTCCTAAACTTACAAACTACTTATCTAGTACCTTATACTAAGGACAGCACAAATATCCATGCCCGAGGGGGATTCGAACCCCCGACCGTAGTGGCCGTGCCGACCGTGACTGTAGCGCCCCAGTCCCCTCGGCCACCGCGGCCGGCCGACCCCCTTTCCGAGTAAAAATATCCGATTAAAAATATCCGGCCATCTCCCCCCAGGACCGAAATGAATATCAGTGATTTCAAAGGCAAAGTACTTACGTTTCTTTCTTAGATATATCTAACAAGGAGACCACATGGCTATTGGATTTTAGAGTTTTTTCTAACTTATGATACGTAAAGTTCAAAACTCAAATAACAGCCAAAGCCATTAGACGCTAAAAAAGTATCGACAAAATCGACTTTAAAGTTTTGCAAGTACATGTAAGTACCGATAAGTAAAATGACTGCAACAGCTGTCGGTGTAGCTCAGGTCGTTAGTCCGCAATCCAAAATACAGAATTTTCTTTATTGCGTTTTTCGTAACCTACCCCGAAGTTCGGGTGTTCCTGCCATGAAGTAGATGATCCTTACATTTCCTTTTGAACATAAAAAATAAGAATTAAATTAAAATAAATTAATACACTTATTTTTCTAGCTACACCGAATGTCCTTCCATTTCTTTACCCTTTTTGCCTCCTATTAGAAATATTTGCACTGGGCCTAGGATAAGATAGGTCCAACGCCTGAAGTGGTGTAGTAATTTTTACTAAATATTCGTAATTTTATAAATTTTATAAAAAGTTGTTAATAATTTTTCTTTTAAAAGGTAAATTTTTTATAGAATTGGCATCACAATTTGTTGACGATGGCTGTCATTAAAGGTTCACTTTGTGAAGAGCTTCGACACTGTTTTTGGAAACTCATCTTCGCAGCTAATAATGGCTTTCGCAGCAACTAACCTACCCACTGTAGGTGACGACAAGGTGTTCAGCTCGTCTACATATACAAAGCAAAAACTGACACACCATGTGGAATTAGAGATACTAAAATGTTTCATGTAACTGAATTCGAAAAAAATATCTATCACAACGGTATTCGAATCTCTGTCTCTATGGTTGTGAGTCCAGAACACTGCCATCTGAGATACATCGACAGATGCTGGAAATGTTTTTATTATTATTTGTACTTACATGATCTTGCAAAATTTCAAATACGATTTTCTCGAAAATTTTTAAGAGTTGCGTTGAATGGCTTTGACTAATTGTTATTTGAGTTCTGAACTCCATGAAACATAAATATTAAGAAATTCTAAAATCCAATACCCATATGGAATTCTTGTAGATATATCTAAGTTTTGCGCGGCCATTCACGTCTACTGAAAGCTGCATTAGGGGAAACGGATCAAAACTGAAAAAAGAAGAAAAAAAACCTTTATTATTACAAGTGTTTGATGTTTGGTTTTGTTGTTATGAATAATCTCAATGCGTAAGTTGTGACGACGTATTGTCATGTGCGAGTAAGAAACCCTCAAAGCTGATGCATTACTTCTTAATATTTCAAAGACGCTCATAAACTTTGGATTTCTACAAAAGGATACTAAAAACCCTTTACCAGTAGTAAACTGCTATATTCCAGTAATAAAATTGCATTGTTATTAGTTGGTTAAAAATTATACTTCATTGAAAACTCGTTATCAGTGGCAAACTACCATGATCCAGTTCTAAAAAGGTATTGTCATATACACTACTGGTCATTAAAATTACTAAACCAAGAAGAAATGCAGATGATAAACGGGAATTCATTGGGAAAATATATTATACTAGAACTGACATGTGATTAGATTTTCACGCAGGTTGGGTGCATAGATCTTGAGAATCAGTACCCAGTGCAACCACCTCTGGCCGTAATAACGTCTTTGATACGCCTGGGCATTGAGTCAAACAGAGCATGGATGGCGTGTACAGGTACAGATGCCCATGCAGTTGCAATACGATACCACAGTTCATCAAGAGTAGTGACTGGCGTATTGCGACGAGCCAGTTACTCGGCCACCATGGACCAGACGTTTTCAATTGCTGAGAGATCTGGAGAATGTGCTGGCCAGGGCAGCACTCGAAGATTTTCCGTATCCAGAAAGGCACGTACAGGACCTGCAACATGCGGCCGTGCATTATCTTGCTGAACTGTAGGGCTTCGCAGGGATCGAATGAAGGGTAGACCCAAGGGTCGCAACGCATCTGATATGTAACGGTCACTGCTCAAAGTGCCGTCTATGCGAACAAGAGGTGACCAAGACGTGTGACCAATAACACACCATACCACTACGCCGAGTGCTCGGTGATACGCCAGTATGGCTATGACGAATACGCGCTTCCAATGTGCGTTCACCGCGATGTCGCCAAACACGGATGCGACCATCATGATGCTGTAAACAGAACCTGAATTCATCCGAAAAAATGACGTTTTTCCATTCGTGCAGCCAGGTTCGCTGTTGCGTTCACCATCGCAAGCGCTCCTGTCTGTGATGTAGCGTCAAGGGTCTGTGAGCTGATAGTCCATGCTGCTGCAAACATCGTCGAAGTGTTCGTGAGGTGGTTGTTATCTTGCAAAAGTCCCCAAATGTTCACTCAGGGATCGAGACGTGGCTGCAAGATCCGTTACAGCCTGCGGATAAGATGCCTGTCATCTCGACTGCTAGTGATACAAGGCCGTTGGGATGCAGCACGGCGTTCCGTATTGCCCTCCTGAATCCACCGATTCCATATTCTGCTAACAGTCAAACAGTCAGCCAAACGCGAGCAGCAATGTCGCGATACGATAAACCGCAATCGCGATAGACTACAATCAGACCTTTATTAAAGTCGGAAATGTGATGGTACGCATTTCTCCTCCTTACATGAGGCATCACACCAACGTTTCACCAGGCAACGCCGGTAGACTGCTATTTGTGTATGAGAAATCGGTTGGTAACTTTCCTCATGTCATCATGTTGTAGGTGTTGCCACCGGCGCCATCCTTGTGTAAATGCTCTGAAAAGCTAACCATTTGAATATAACAGCATCTTATTCCTGTCGGTTAAATTTCTCGTATGTAGCATGTCATCTTCGTGGTGTAGCAATGTTAATGGCCAGGAGTGTATTAAAAAATAACATCAGGTTAGTGGTTATTTGTTTTTCTGACATAACAATATCTGAACATGTGACAAAGTCGTACAAGAAGATTGCGATCATTGTAAATACCTGTAGCAGCACTTCACAAACGCTGTTAAGTCGCTTTATTAACGAGTCGTCATGAGGTGGAAAAATGGCTTGGTTTTTACATGGTTCGGTCGCCCTATAATCAGACATCAAAAGTGCCATAATTACTTCTTGTATCTGTACCAGGTTTCGTGTTGGATTGTCACGCGAAACGAGTCACAATAAAGCTATTTTACACCTACGGATAACTTGTTAATTAATCGACATTCCCGAAGCCCTGTCACTTTCGTGTGGCACTGACATAATAGCTGAACGTCACGAAACGTAGGTTTGCTTTTGAACAGACTGCTTTGCATCCTCCTGCGACCGCGGAACCCCGAGCAAGACTTTGCAATCCCCACAGGTTGAAAATCACTGACAATAGACAGAGAGTAAACGCGACTAGCGATTCTGACGCGAGTGTCGTTTGTTGTTTTACAGGTTTGTACACCAGCAATGCATTTTCTGCTAGTGTTCAGTACCGGTAAGCTTAACCATAGCGACAACTGCGTTTGCGTTTATTTTCGTTGCTAGAAGGCAGATACAACGCCGAAGAAGAAATAGGTGCTGGCTGCTACCGTTGCTTTAGAGAAGAGAAGAAGAAAACCGTGATGCATACAGCATGGTGATGAGAGAACTAATGCCGGAGAATCCAAATGAATTCCGCAATTATATCTAATTTTTCCTTTCTGGCATGATGAAACAACGTAAAGAAACCTGATTCTGTTGTAACTTCAAACTTTATTAACGAATATTTACGACCTTTTGTGACTATAAGCGAAAAAAAGTACCTTATTATGGCACGGACGATTCCAGACATCAACAATCTTTGCTAAACGCCTCTATTAAAAGTGTAATAGCTGCTTTGTTCCATTCCATAACTACAATAGCAGTACTCGTGATTTCACATTAGCCCATCATTAAATAATTATGAAATTTACAAAGGATTAAAAACTTTCATGAAAATATTTAGAAAAGTATAAATACACCTAACTGGGAAGCAAAATGGCAGACTCATCGCAGACGTGACTGCAGCAGACAGCTCCTAGCTTGCAGTGAACCCACTAATACTGAATGTAGGTCTAGCCCTATTTCTTTATGGCTACGATTATCATTCGTCGAAGCTAGCGCGATCATACTAGTGAGCCCGTCCAAACGACTGACGGCCGCCACTAACGTAACTTATTATCAATCAATTACAAGTTCGTTCATCGTTTAAAAAAGGGCTTTACACTGCGCACTGCGCGATATCAAAAGCCCAACGGTACACTATGACAAAAGTCATGGATAGCGACTTGTATAGACACTGATGGCGACGTTTTCCTATTGAGCTTCAACGCTTATTTGCAGCCACTTGGAGATTATTGTCGCACATTCATGGACTTCAGGTTCCCAGTTCGTCCACAAAATCCTGCACCGCGCAACACTAGACAGTTATTGGCTTTTCTGTTAAGGCAGTATTGCTCAACATACGTGCAGGGGCATCCAACGCCTAAATCATGTTATGTATTTTTTTTTTTTTTTTTTTTTTTTTTTTACTCCTTACTTCCGTATCCATGGCGTCCGTTCCATCGGAATAGTTCCTTAATGACATCATGGAGCGCTTTCCCGAGAAATGTAAAGGTCCTCGGTTGGGCATCCCGTTCCGGTTCACTGTTTTAATCTTCCAGAAAGTTTCGTTTTTCCATATTATTCTTGCTTCCTCCTTCAATTTATTAATGCCTGGTAGAGAAGGTAACATCAGATTCACAGACAACATACATGAAAAAGGGCTTTTCGTAATATATAAGTTTCTCCATGTACAATCTTTATATACAGGGTGTTACAAAAAAGTACGGCCAAACTTTCAGGAAACATTCCTCACACACAAAGATGTTATGTGGACATGTGTCCAGAAACGCTTAATTTCCATGTTAGAGCTCATTTTATTACTTCCCTTGAAATCACATTAATCATGGAATGGAAACACATAGCAACAGAACGTACCAGCGTGACTTCAAACACTTTGTTACAGGAAATGTTCAAAATGTCCTCCGTTAGCCAGGATACATGCATCCACCCTCCGTCGCATGGAATCCCTGATGCGCTGATGCATCTCTGGAGAATGGCGTATTGTATCACAGTCGTCCACAATACGAGCACGAATAGTCTCTACATTTGGTACTGGGGTTGCGTAGACAAGAGCTTTCAAATGCCCACATAAATGAAAGTCAAGAGGTTTGAGGTCAAGAGAGCGTGGAGGCGATGGAATTGGTCCGCCTCTACCAATCCATCCGTCACCGAATCTGTTGTTGAGAAGCGTACGAACACGTCGACTGAAATGTGCAAGAGCTCCATCGTACATGAACCACATGTTGCGTCGTACTTGTAAAGGCACATGTTCTAGCAGCACAGGTAGAGTATCCCGTATGAAATCATGATATAGTGCTCCAGTGAGCGTAGGTAGAAGAAAATGAGGCCCAATCAAGACATTACCAACAATTCCTGCCCAAACGTTCCCAGAAAATCTGTGTTGATGACGTGAATCGAGGAAGTACAGTACATACTAACGAAACCATTGGGTATTTTGAAATTGTCTGCACGAGTTATTTCAATTTACATTTAAAGAGAAATACTAAAATGAACTCTAACATGGAAATTTAGCATTTCCGGACACATGTTCACATAACATATTTTCTTTCTTTGTGTGTGAGTTATGTTTCCTGAAAATGTTCAAATGTTTGTACAACTTATGGGACTTAACTACGGGGTCATCAGTCCCTAAGCTTACAAACTACTTATGAACTACTTACAACTAAGGACGGCACAAATATCCATGCCCGAGGGGGGATTCGAACCCCCGACCGTAGTGGCCGTGCTGACCGTGACTGGAGCGCCTCAGTCACCTCGGCCACCGCGGCCGGCTGTTTCCTGAAAGTTTGGCCGTACCTTTTTGTAACACCCTGTATATAAAGATTGTACATGGAGATGAATGAAACTTATATATATTACGAAAAGCCCTTTTTTCATGTATGTTGTCTGTGAATCTGATGTTACCTTCTCTACCAGGCATTAAAAAATTGAACGAGGAAGCAAGAAGAATATAGAAAAACGAAACTTTCTGTAAGATTAAAACAGTGAACCGGAACGGGATGCCCAACCGAGGACCTTTACATTTCGTGGGAATGCCGTACATGATGTCATTATGTGATGACCACATGTTCACATAACATATTTTCTTTCTTTGCGTGTGAGGAATGTTTCCTGAAAGTTTGGACGTACCTTTTTGTAACACCCTGTATTTATAAATCCCATTTCACGAAGTTGGTATGCGATAAACTCCGAAACTCCTCAACTGATCTTAAAAATTTGTGCAGCTGGTTTGATTTGGTACAACTTAAAAAAAAATAGGATAGTTTTTAAATCGATAAAAGACCTAAATATTTTTATTGCAAATTAAATGTTGTATTACAGGTTTGGGTAATCATCTAATATATGATTCCGTGTTTCAGTATTAAATCGGTCCTACCGGAACTAAACGAGCAACAAAGAACAAGCAAGTTAAAGCGTCCGCCAGTAACCGACCTTCCCGAGGCGAATAAATAAATAAATAGAACAAAAAACTTTAAGTCTTGACCAATCAACCAAACGAATTTTTTATCGCATTTAAAATGTTTCCTTTACGTTTCAATTCATTTTACGTTACGCGTGTTTTCAAAATTTTCTTACGAACGTGAGTTAACTGTGCTTTATAAATTTTTCGTGCATTTAATTTTATTATAATTCCATTGGGTACTACCTTCAGTAAAATGCCGCAAAAAACCTAACATCAACAAAGCGTGTAGCGAAGAGGCACGATACAAACGCAATGAAGCGATCATAGGAACGCCACTGAACTCCATTTAAGCCGACGGACCTATTTTTGTGTATGTTTCAGTGGGTCCCTAGTTGGTTTAGATACACAATGAACTTTATTATGTGTCGCTGAAAACTTGAAAAAATAACGGATTTTGTGATTTTGACATCTTCGGATTAGATTTGAATTTTATGTTGTGCTATACCGTTCATCCGATTGCGATTAAATTTTGCAGACTTGACCTTCAGAACAAAACAAACGGCATTCTAAGAAATTTTTCGTACAGTGCAATGCGGAGAGTACCTCACTAATGACACCGTTTGAATGATCATCATAAAATTTGACAGAAAAATGTCATTTTCCATATAGAATGGAGGGCACAGTAAGATAATGGCAGAGAGCGGAGAGTGAGGGAGGGGGCGATAAAAAGGATGAGTGGGTAGAGAGGGAGGAGGAAGAAGAAAGGAAGGTAAAATTAGCGTTTAAGGACCTATCGACAACATGGTTATTAGAGGAGGAACACACGCTCGAATTTTTGGATAAGTATGGGGGAGGATCAAATGTTCAAATATCTGCATAGCTAAGTGCAGTGGTCATCAGTCCCTAGACTTATAAACTACTGAAACTAAAAGGAAAATTTCCCTCTGCAGCGGAGTGTACGCTGATATGAAACTTCCTGGCAGATTAAAATTATGAGCCGGAACCGTGATTCGAAGCTTCGACCTTTGCCTTTTACGAGCAAGCGCTCTACTGGCTAAGCTATCCTGGACAAGAAGTATGAGGCGAGCTATGGTAGGACTGGAGTTGTGAGAACGAATTGTGAAGCCTATCGGGATAGCTCAGACGGCAAAGCGCTTGCCCGCGAAAGGCAAAGGCACCATGTTCGAATCCCGTCTTCGGTACATAATTTTAATCTGCAAGGAAGTTTCATACTTAAACTAAATTATGGACAACATACACACCTGTATCTGACGGAGCTTCCAACGGGGGGGGGGGGGGAGAAGTTAGCCGCAGCACAAGGTGCCTTAGAGTGAACGGCCATTCCAGCGCGAGGGAATGGGGAAGGAAATTGCCGTGCCCTGGGAGTGGAATCATCCCGGCATTTGCTTAGACTAATTTACGGTAATCAAAGAAAACATAAATGTGGATGGTCGGAGGTTGATTTGAATCACCTCCTCCCGAATGCAAGTCCAGTGATCTGTCACTGCGTCTCCTCGCACGGTGGGAAGGAGGAGGTGATGGAGAAGGTGGCAGCGAAGAAGGAGGGGGGGAGATGGAAAATGGGGGGGGGGGGAGGGAGGAACATATGGAGTAGCAGAATATTGGAGAGCGAAGCGGAGCAGTGGTAAGACACTGGACTCGCATTCGGTGGTTCAAATATACCTCCCGCCATCCAGATTTAAGTATCCCGTGATTTCCCTATATCACTCCAGGCAAATGCTGCGATGGTTCCTTTCAAAGGACACGGCCCATTTCCTTCCACATCCTTGCCCAAAAATCCGAGGTTAGCTCCGTCTCTAATGATGACGCTGTCCACAGGACGTTAAACCCTAACTTTTCTTCCTTTCTTCCAATAGTTGAGTTAATAAATACCTGAGCAAAGCGAGGTTTTCAGGTTGCTAATACAAAAAGGCCTAAGAGAACGAAGAGATTGGTATGAAATAGGCACAGAGATGAGGGACTGCTGATATAGTTAGAAGAGCTAGTCATGAAGACATAGTTGCACCTGTGTGGTGAGACAGGGAAAGAATATAGTAATTTCATTTGCAAAGAAATCAAGCGCAGACTGACGTGAAAACTACAGAACTATCAGTTTAATAAGACATGGTTACAAAATACTAGCATGAATTATTTACAGACGAATGGGAAAATGAGGAATCCGACCTCGGGAAAGATCAGTTTGAACTTAGGAGAAATGTAGGAACAAGCGATGCAGTACTCACGATCTTACAAGATAGGTAACGGAAAGGCAAAGTTGCGTTTTTAGCTTTTGTAGATCTAGAGAAAGCGTTTGACAATGTAGGCTGGAATACACCCTTTCAAATTCTGAAGGTAAATGGATTAAAATATAGGGAACAAAGAGTTATGTTAAACTTGTACAAACAAAAAAAAAAAAAAAAAAAAAAAAATCAGACACCAGTTATTAGGGTCGAATGGCATGGAAGCGACGCAGTGGTTGAAAGGGGGATAAGACTGGGTTGCAGCCTTTCCGCAATGTTGTTCAATGAGTACATTGAGCAAGCTGTGAAGGATTGCATGGAGAAATTTGGAGAGGGAACTGAGGTTCAAGGATGACTTAATAATTCTGTCAGAGACGGCAAAGACCCTAGAAGAACAACTGAACGGAATTGACAGTGTTTTGAAACGAGGGTCCAAGATGAAGATTAACAAGACCAAAACGAGAATAATGGAAGGTAGTGTTTGAATCAGGCGATTCTGAAGGAATTAGAGTAGGTAATGAGGCAACAAAAGTAGTAGATGAGTGTTGTTATTTGGGAAGCAAAACAGCTCTTGATGACCGAAGTAAAGAAGATATAAAATGCAGAATATCTATGGGAAGTAAAGCGTTTCTGTGGAAACGAAATTTGTTGACATCCAATATTAATTTAAATACAGAAAGCTCTTTCTGATAGCATTTGTCTTGGTGGGCAGCATTGTATGGGAGTGAAACGTGGACGATATGGAGTTCAGACAAAAAGATGATAGAAGCTTTTGAAATGATGACGATTAGATGGGTAGATCACGTAACTAATGAGGAGGTGCTTAACGGAATTGGAGAGAAAGGGAGTATCTGGCATATGTTGAATGAGAGAAGGTCGTGGGAGACATTCTGTGACATCAAGGAATCGTCATCATAGAATTAGAAATAAAATACTCTCCACTCCATTAGGGCCGGTTGTTACAACAACCAATAAGACTGTTTAGTAACAAAAGACAGTCGCGGTTGCAACTTTTTTATTTATTTTTTTACACGTTTCACCCTTGTAGGGCATCGTCAGAAATATCACATGAGACGAGTAGAACTAAATCCCTTGCTAGTCTCGTACTGGCAGCGTCAAATAATTAAAACTATGATATTTCTTCTTTCACTTTGACCCTTGTCCCGTATATGCAGGGTCGGCACTGTATTAAACGCGGATTTGGCATGTGTTAATATTTACAGGGTGGTCGGATGCCCTTCCTGCCGCCACCCCAGCCCCCAGAAGAAAATGTGTACCCTAAAAGTCTGCCTACAGTGTGATATGTGAAAGTGTAAAGTCCTTCGAAACGTTTGCGAATAGTGTAACTGAGGCGGGACTTGGGGACCAGCCCGAAATTCACCTAGGACGATGTGGAAAACCGCCTAAAAACCACATCCAGGCTGGCCAGCACTCCGACCCCTTTCGTTTATCCGCCGCGCGGTGTCGAACCGGGGGCGGTACGCCTCCCCGTCTCGAAAAGCGGTGCGTTATACCACACGGCTAACCGAGCGGGTAAATCATTAAATCTAGGATATGGTCGACAAAACCCGACAGAATCTTAAAACAGAGCAGTAGCATCGGCGGACACTGTTTTAGGAATCTGACGGGTTTTGTCGACCATATCCTAGTTTTAATGACCTGACACTGACAGATTGTGGCTATCAAGGGTTTTAGTTCTGCTCATCTCATGTGATATTTCTGAGAATACCCCAGAAGGGTGAAACGCGTAAAAAATAAATAAGAAAGTTACAACCATGACTGTCTTTTATTACTAAACTAGCTTAAACTCGTGGCTCCGCTCGCGTGTTGGTTGATTACGATACATAAGCTATCTTTCAGTAGTGTGAGACTGGTTTTGAAGAATGAAATGAAATACAATACCTTCTTTAGAAACAAACAATTTTAATCAACATTATCTGGAAATTAAGTAGGGTAGATCAAATCACACGTAAAAATGCACTCGTTTCGAAGAATACAATCACGAAATTCAACAATAATGATTGTAATATCACAGATAGATCACTTGATGTAATGCACGAATCGTCAAATCTTTGAGAGGTGTTATTTATTTATTCTTGTATTTCCTTATCCGTATGCTTATCCTTACAGAGAAAGAGCTGAAGACATTTTAGCACGCATAGACCAAAGATATGGTTTGTGGCATCACGTTTCGCTGTTTGTAACCTCCTTGCTATAGAGTCGGAAACGTCATCGGTGGCCTTTAGCCCGAATTTTTTCATAATTTGACGACTTTAAACCACCATATCTTACACCCACTTATAGCTATCGGCATGGAACTGCTATGGTGTACAACGGGAGACTTCGGACAACAATCACACGCAGACCATTCGTTTGCGTTTTGCAGTTTTCGCTGCAGAGCGAAATATTAACACACACACACGTAGAATTTTATAAACACCGATAACTTTTCATCCAAATACACTCCACCTTTTTATCATTATCAACCCTCAAGCAACAATGCAACCAATTAAACCGTTTTCAAAGAGTAAATATAATTTTCAAAGATTAATTATTTTTCCGCATTTCGCGTTATATTCTTCAAATTACTAAATATCTATCAGATCGCTATAAAACCGTGTCTAAAACCTTCCTCAGGTATACATTAGTAACTGTAGACATATTCAAGTCTCTGTGTCTTGTTCGGGCGTGATATGCGTAGACCGAACAGACATTCTCATTAATATATATAGATAAATAGCTATCCGATCGCCATAAAACCGTGCCTAAAGCCTTCCCCGGGTAGACATTAGTAACTGTACAAATTTTTAGCTCTTTATGTCTTCTGGTTCAGACGTGATAAACGTACACCGAACAAACATTCACATTTATAGATATAGATTAGAATGAAGTATTTGGGGAGAGCGAGAGACGAACACGTTAAGTAGGTTCAAAAGGATGTAAGCTACCGCTCTTATCCGCAGACGAGGAGGCTTGCACAGGGCAGCGTGGAGGTGCAGAAGACCAGACTGAAGACCACAATAATAAGGGGGACGTGATATGCAAAGAAATAAGGGGAGTTTCCATCCAAATTAACTGCGAAGCATGGCGGCGTTCGTTGGTTAATATTAAACATCGTTACGTATGTATTCAAGTTTTAATGTTATGATAGGACTTTCCCTAGGCATCAAGTGCCAAGTTCTCACGTTACATAAAGCCAACTGACTGAAATCATAGTATCGTTATTCGGATCCGCACACTGGTAAATCGTCGCTTATGTCTGAACTGGCAGCACGGCCGAGCGCGTTCACAGCTAGTGGACAAATTTCGCAGCATCGACACACAAAGCTACACCGGGACCGCAGTCCGCAAAGCTACAGAGACCCGCAACAAAAAGCGCGCGCACCGCCGTGTCTTTTGATTCCGCGTCAATAGGGCGCGACCCAACTTGGCAGCGCCGGCGGGCGTATCGGGGCCTGGGCGGCGGGCAGCCACAAACAGCGGGCGATCGCCGCCGCGGGCCACGTCACGCGCACAGTGGACAAAGAGCGCGCCCGCTTCATTACGGACGCGAAAATCGGCGCGCGCAGAGAAGCGCGCGCAGGCAAGCACGCGCAGGCAAGCGCGCGCAGGCAAGCACGCGCAGGCAAGCGCGCGCAGGCGAGCGCGCACGTGCGCCGTGATGCGCGGGGCGTGCGCCTGACAGCCAACTCCCCCCCCCCCCCTCCACCCTACTCCCACTCCCTCTACCTGGCCGTGCGTGAGCGCGCGTGTGTAATTATAATGCCGTTTGACGCAGCGCGGGCGTATATAAAACTACATTCTTTGAAATCGTTTGTTGCATTCCACATCAAAAACAGCTTTTAATGGAGGGCGGCGCCGGGACAGAACAGGGTGCCCACCAAGCCGCGCACCTGCCTCACTCCTACTACTTTCTTTCATATCTCCCTGCCTTTCTCTCTCATTTTTTCCCTATTCGCCACACACTCTCGTGATGAGTAACAAGCAGACCAGTGTCAACCAGCCTCCCCCCCCCACCCCTTCCCCATACACGCAGTGCTTCCTCGCCCCTCTACAGGCTGTAATACGATATTATCCACGGAATGCGTCCTGTTTTCCCAGATTTCGCTTCTGACGTTTGATAGCAAGGACACCTTTTGAATTCAACAGTATTACGTTCCCTACAGTATTCGTCAGACAAGCATAATTTTCTATACCTAATTCATAAATGGAAAGCAGGGCCAGTGTTGCCAGATAGAGAGAGAAAATACCTACAGTCTCACAAAAATGTACCAACGTTTTCCCTACTTTCTCCCTACCACCTCATTAATGCCACTACATCAGTGTCGTAGACAGGATTTGCGTCTGGGAGGGGCTGAATCTAGGAGTCCAGCCAGCAGAGGTCAACCAATTTATTAATGTGACATGTTACAATTTTGAAAAACTTTAAAATAAATATTTGGCATCATGCTTCACTTGCTAGAGATTTTTTTTCATTGACTGATGTTTACTGATTGATGGAGTCAAGAGTAGATTATGCCACGAATTCCAAGTGCTCTGTTACAAAAGGATTACTGATTTATCGATGGGACAAGGTTACATCAAGAACCTGTCAACCATAGAGAGGAACAGCTTTACTTAGTTTCCCCAAATATGCCGCGAATTCCGAGTGCACTGTTACACGAGGGTAACTGATTTATTGACCGCAAAAGGATACATCGAGGCACCATCAACCATAGAGTAGGACCAGCAGTAATTATTTAGTTCACAGTCAGTACAAAAAAGGAAGTCCGTCATTCTGAATAATTCGATTTTCAAAGTAATGCTAGTAGCGCTTTGTACATTTACAACGTTTCCTGTCGCAATTATTTTAGCGTTTTCTTGTCAGCATCTTCTCATTTACAACTACTAACTAGTATAAGGTCCTGACGCAAATAAATAAGTCTAGTCAAGCTAATATAACGTGTTTCGTTCATGGAAACAATGAATTTTCCTTTTGCTGAAATTTTCTAACACTGTTTCCAAACCGACTCTCCATTCCACTGATATACATTGAAATCATAATATTTCGCATCAATTTTAATGTGCCCGAAACTAAGTTTTCAAATTAATATTGTTTACTATGAACAGAAAATAACTATGCCGTCTAAAATATCATTGGCTACTTCAAACTCTGCCACAATTGGTCGGCTTCATTCCCGCGTGCTGACAACTGTTCTGTTGCCAACATTACCTGCTAGGCATGTGTCGGCGATTGTAAAATTTTACCAAAGTACCTACGTGTTGCGGACTTTTGGTTGAAATTCCCTACATGATTTTAATGCTTAAAAGTACCTACGTGTAGGGAAAATTCCCTACGTCTGGCAACACTGAGCAGGGCATGTAATTTGGCAATCGCCAAAGTTTTTAATATTTTACGATTTAGTCGCTTTGCAAAGATGTCTACCAAGGTGATTTGGTGTTTTTAGGGAGACAAGTTATGTTTAATGTGTATATGGGCTGTAGTTAATTACAAATGACCTTCTAAGCTTAGATTATTATTGTATTCTTCCCCTCTTATGGAGAGATTTTATATCCGCCATATTCATAACGTTGTAGATATACGAGAATATCCTAAAAAAATGTAGTATAGGTTCTAAATATGTTGTTATATTGTTTGTCAACTATTTTCCATTATTGAAAATGTTTTTAACTAACTCGTCGTTGAGTTCTTTTTATCCTTGTAAATTATGGTAACTTCTGCAGTCATACATAGAGGGCGCCTATGCTACCTCTAAGTTGCCCAATAGTATACTTTCCATTCAGTGGTATTTGTATGTGATTCAGCGAGCTAGTAAATTATATTACAAGTACAGCTGATGTTCACCGTTAATGCATTATGAGCATTTACATGCATCTTTTTCCGTTCTCCATTCAGGAGAGGTGTGTACCTTATAATTGTAAATGCCATTTTTTCAATTTTATTCTTTATAACTATTTTTACCTATATATACTGTATCCTGTAATTTGTCACCAGGCGCTCCAATGATGGGCTGGGCCCGAAACGCGTCAGCGTAAAGAGAAAAATACAGGATTTTACAACATCTACAACTCCTTCATTACTGCAGCCGATCAGCTTTTTTAGAATCCTTTGTGTTGTCATATTGGTCTTCAGACTGGAGAGTGGTTTGATGCAGCTCGCCACTCTACTATACTCAGAGCAAACCTCTTCATCTCATAAAAACGGCAACCTGCGTACCGTGTTCGACTCTTGGTCACCCTCTGCGATTTTTCAAACTGTTCAAATGTTTGTAGAGCTTATGGGACTCAACTACGGGGTCATCAGTCCCTAAACTTATAAACTACTTATGAACTAACTTATACTAAGGACGGCACAAATATCCATGCCCGAGGGGGCGAGGGGGGATTCGAACTCCCGACCGTAGTGACCGTGCAGACCGTGACTGGAGCGCCTCAGTCCTCTCGGCCACCGCGGCCGGCAACATGATTTTCAGGAGGGTTGGTTTACAACAAACTACCAATGAACTAGCTAAGAATACGGACTGCTCAAATATCCATGCCCGAGGGGGGATTCGAAACCCCCGACCGTAGTGGCCGTGAGACCGTGACTGGAGCGCCTCAGTCCCCTCGGCCACCGCGGCCGCTATGTTGTTTTACTGTCGAATTATGAAAAATCATCTGCCACCTTTAATGTTTCGTTACCTAATCTAAGTCCTTCAACGTTACCCGTTTTTCTTAGATAGATACCATTACCCTTGTTTTGCTCTTGTTAATGTTCATCTTGCATACACCTGTCAACACACTGTCTATTCCGTTCAACTGCTCTTCCAGGTCCTTTGCTGTCACTGACAGAATTTACAGTGTCATAGGCAAAACTTTTTATAAACTTTTATAATCCATTTTTATAAACTTTAATTCGGACTTAATTTTCTTAGGGCTGAGGACACTATCAAACAACTATGCATTTGTTTCAGACACCAATTGTGCAACATAGATTAGTAATATCAGAAGAGCGATACTCAGACGAAGCACTTACTGCAACTTCTGTTTTGGACAAAAGTACGCGCTATGTGATTTAGTTTGGTACTGGTCAGTCACGACGATTCATTCAGTATGGTTCGATTTGCAGACCGCATTATTAAGAACTCAGTTGTTGGTACTTTGCCACAATATACACAAAATAAAATCAAGTCTGTACGTAGCCATTGAGAATGGTGAAACTAAATAGAAATCTTCATTTCTATTACTCTGGTATTACCTACCATATCACGCATTGTTATATCAAACTGCCATAATAAGTGATGGTCTAAAATTGAACTATGAACTACTACCAACTTCTGCCCTGTGTAGCAATCAAGTGCTATAGTAAAAATGTCGTACGGAACTAACAACGTTTCGTTTAATAGCGTCATAGGAACATTCACGTTCAAATCAATCATTTTCAGTAACACGTTCATACAGGCACCTACAATGCTAAAAGTACTAGGTCGATGATGATGATGTCGGCATTGACAATCAAAATACTGCAGTAACAGTCTCTCTAACTAAAGTTGTTTATTAATATTGTTACTTCGTTTACTTTTCTATAAGAGTAAGTTTGTGGTCCTTTATCACCGTTTCGACAAAATCTGAAGTAAGCTTCTAAACAAATATGACGAGGGAAAGACGTACAGAGAGATGCAGGAGGACGTGATGGACGGAGAGAAGAAAAAGAAAGTGGGAAATGGACAGAGTGGGCGCCATTGGACAGAGAAAGAGCTACGGAGAAGATGGACAAAGTGTAGAAAACGGTAAACCGTCTAATGTGTACGCAAAATGCGAGAAAACTTACAAACATAAAATTTAGTCATTTCACTGACCCTATATTAAATCATGATTTTTGAAAAAAATCAATGACAGAGGATAGATAACAACTCACAGTAAAGATTACCGAGCCACATACAGACACGTAAAATAGAAACTATCATATTCACACAACTTAAATTTTCGGCCATGGCCTTCATCAGATCACAACATTCACACAATCACTCAGGCTCAAACACACGTGTCCATCATCTTTGGGACATGTATAAATATCCCCCGTTTCATGTAGTACAATTTCATTAATTTATGATTAGCGAAATCGCTATAACTATCCTTCTAAATAATGTCTGTAACGGAAACGCATTACAGCAGACAGCAGTTATTGAGTTTGTTTTGGCAGAAATACAGAGTTCACCAACATTCATAGGCACTGGCAGAATATTTGCGAATACTTGAGTGTACAAAATCAACGCGAGTCGTTGGACAGAACAAGCTGATATGTATGCGTCTCTTGGAGCACAATTGTTTTTTCTAATGCCTGTGGTACTGAAGTAATAAATTTTTGTCCGTTCTTATTAAATAATCCTACATGTAACTAAAGTTAATGTTTTGTGAGGATAATCCTTGCACACAGGTTATAGCTACCGAAAACAAGTGAATATGGCTAGCAAGTCCTATACCTTACTGCTTCTCCTCTGAGCTACATCGCCGAGTGAACTAGTAATAAAGGTAGATTCTTTGCATCATTTAATGAATGAGCCGTGTCCTCTAAGTACATGCCACTCGGGAGTAACCGAGCGGTCTGGAACGCCACGTTGAGGATCGCGCTGACTCCCGCATCGGATGTTCGAATCCTCCCTCGGGCATGGATGTTACTGTAGTCTTTAGTGCAAGTTAGTTCATATTTAGTTTGTAAGTTTAGAGACTGATGACCCCGCAGTTAAGTCCGATAAGCTTTACAAACATTTGAATATTGTAAGTGTTGTTCCCGACCTTATACTTCAACTACATCTTCCTCTATGGCATCTTAATGGCATAAAAGGCAAGACATATTGAATCTATACATCAAGATTGTGCAAGTGACACGACTCGTGGCATTGAAACCTCGAAATACAGTACTGCGTCATATAAAGAGACTCCACCACAGAGGAGCTTCAATTAGAATGACGCATTGCAATATGAAATACACCGAGGGTTTTTTTTTTTTTTTTTTTTTTTCCAGACGGATGCACGGAAAAAACATTTAACGAGAGGACGTTGTTAAATGCGGCCTTTTGTCGAATAAAAATGTACGTCACATGGATTAAGAGAAAACACAGATAGCATAATTAACTAGATCAAAGAATAAATCCTTCAAGCGACGACAAGCTGCAAACTGTAAGAGAACGAATATTCGCGGGACAAAACACTCAACATTAATGAACAACTAACTGTCTCGTATTTGAGGTAAATTGCGGCGGCAAAACAAAATTAACCTACGCCTTTCATATGACACGTTGTTGTTCAGTCTACAATATCACTGCCTTTATGTCTTTGTCATGATACTGCGTTTAATCTGCTCTACAATGTGCTTATTTGGAAGACAGAACTAATGCTAAACTCAAGTTGGGGGAGGAAAAAAAAGAAGATACATTGCATGTATCAGATAAAGATGTACGACAATGCATTTAGACATATAATATTTTATCATTAGGCTTACGTTTCATTCTGAACTACAAACATGAAAGCAGACCAGCTCGAAAAATGAACCATCGAAGAATCAGGAACGTCTTAGTCTAATACCATATGAGCTGTTGGTAGACCGTAGAGAAAGTTTGTGAGTGCTGTGAGCGATTTTCAGCGCCGAATATTGTCGACAAGCAAGGGAAACTCCCTCAAAATCTTTGTCACACTCGATGAATTATATAATTAAAGTATAAATACTGGTATATTTGATTGAGCATGTTTTTAAGCCCATAAAATTCGAAGACTTGCTCGAAATGTTATTCTGACCACATTTTTATTCATTTAAAGTTACATGTACTCGTCAATACAATAAAAACTGTTGAATTTCGTTTTTAACAGTCTCCTATTGTACATTATTCTTTAGTGGGTACAATTTTGAGGCGTCAGCAACCAAACTAATGTTGACGCCTCTAAATTGTACCCACTGAAGAAAAATGCATAAAATGAACGCCGTCTGATGATGGGTGGAAACCCGAAACACGTTTTAGCGAAATAAATTCGTTGCCGCGGTGGAGTAGCCGAGCGGTCTAAAGCACCTCGCTGCGGAGCGCGCGGTTGCTCGGCGTGGAGGTTCGAGTCCTCCCTGCGGCATGGGTGTGTGTGTTTGTCCGTAGGTTGGTTTACCTAGGTTTAAGTAGTTTGTAAGCTACGGACTGATGACCACGCAGTTTGGTCCAATAGATTTACAGTTTTGAAAATAAAAAATATAGTCCACAGCTCAACAATTCAATAAAATGAATAAATTATTGTTTTGTTCCAGGCTAAATTCTTTCTTCTTACTCCAGTATTGATCAAAAATGCGCGCATAACAATTTGGGCGCACAAAAATGGGAAATAAAAACAGAATAACGTCTAATATATAAAGCAGAGTGTCCGTATGTTTATACGTGTTGCATACAAATCTACAGTTGTGTTCAAATCTTTATGAAAATTTGTACACGTAAGCTTCAATGCGTGAGGACGGTCGCTGTAAGAGTAAGAATCACATACGATATATAGTTCACGAGATATGACGTCATAAACAATGTGATGCGCGAAAAACTGCTGCGTTTTGCGACAATGCTGCTCATTTTCTCCTAAACCATTTGACCGATTTCAACCAAAATTGATACATACATTTCTTACCGTGAGGTAACAATTGCTGCGTGGTTAAGAATCACATGCGGCACATGATTCAAACGATATTGCGTCATAACCAATAGAAATCGCAAAAACTGCCATATAATGCGGCGAGACTTTCGAAATACACTGTATGAGAATGACAGTACTTAGCGACTTGCAACAAACTTTAAACATATTTTCAAACCTTTATTAAACCAATAGAAATCGCAAAAACTGCCATATAATGCGGCGAGACTTTCGAAATACACTGTATGAGAATGACAGTACTTAGCGACTTGCAACAAACTTTAAACATATTTTCAAACCTTTATTAAACTTTTTCTCGCTGGCAACCATAGTAAAATGATGAAAGGAAAAAAAAGTTTCTCGCTAACTATTTTTCCGCTGTTTATGGAGTAAAACTACGGCTCTCGATATGACGTTACAATTTATAATTTGAACACTACAAATTGTAGCCACAGGAAATTTTACAGACAGTATACACATATATAGTTGAATATAGCTTCTAAATAGTCTCACAGTACGACACGTACTTCATGAGATATGGGCACATAAACAGTAACGTTCATGGAAAACCGCCCCATCACGCACCAAGTTCGAATCTATTACTTCTTTACTACTAATTGTATTACCAAGAGGTTTTACAGACATACAGCCCTTATACGAATGAATATATACCTGATAAATGGCAGGAACAAATAAATACCCGGGCAAAGCCGGGTTTTCAGCTAGTAGATTATAAATAGTAAGATTACCTGACATCGTCTGGTCTGGAGGCGATCAATTCGTTTTATAGTTTCCAAATGATAAGCCAAGATCGCAAACTAACAATATATTAAGTGACGACCAGTTTCAGTGCACTGTGTCACCATCATCTGGTCATATATATATTATAATCTGGTCATCTGTCAAAAATATAAAAGACATGCAAGAAATAACGTAAAAACATAAAAAATAACATATATTTGGGGTTAAGAGCCACTTAACCTACCTTGTTAAAAATTGGGTATATAATAAGAAGTGCAACATTGCACTTAGTCACTGTACTTAAGTTAAAAACATGACAGCTTACAAAATTTTGTAAGCTATCTTGTTCTTAACTTAAGTTTCTTTTTTTTTTTTTTTTTTTTTACATAGTGACTAAGTGCAATGTTGCACTTTTTATTTTATACCCAATTTTTTAACAAGGTAGGTTAAGTGCCAAAAAAAAAAATGTTCAAATGTTTGTTAAGCTTATGGGACTTAACTACGGGGTCATCAGTCCCTAAACTTACATACTACTTATGAACTGCCTTATACTAAAGACGGCACAAATATCCATGCCCGATGGGGGATTCGAACCCCGACCGTAGTGGCCGTGCAGACCGTGACTGAAGCGCCTCAGTCTCCTCGGCCACCGCGGCCGGCGGTTAAGTGCCTCTTAACCCCAAATGTATGTTATTTTTATGTTATTTCTTGCATGTCTTTTATATTTTTGACAGATGACCAGATTATAATATATATATGACCAGATGATGGTGACACAGTGCACCGAAACCGGTCGTCGCTTAATAAATTGTTAGTTTGCGATCTTGGCTTATCATTTGGAAACTATAGATTATAAATGTTAGGTGTTATAAAATCAGGCGCTACGAGACGTCAGAAAATTAAATTGTGCTGTCACTGAATGCTGCCTTCTTCAAGTGTTTTTAAAAATACTTTTTCCACACAACCACCGAAATATTTTTAAAATCCGCACTAATTCCCACTACCCACTAGATGCAAAATTTGCCCGCTAGACAGGTACTCCAAACCACCAGACTTGGTGGGAAAACCACTAAGTTGTCAGCAATGGCAGCCAGTCAGCTAGCAATCGCGTTACCTGAGGCCTATGACGTGACGTACGCGCCGCGGCCTTCCTCGCTGGCCGTGACGTCAGCGCCGTGGGCAGCGGTGTCTGCAGAGCATCCAGTGGCTGATCGGCGCTCACCTCCGCTCCCGCCACGGCCTAATTATAACGACGCGAGAGTCCGCCGCTACCGCCGGCCTGCGAGGAGCCAGTAATTAAACACCGCAGCTAAACAAACACCGCCCGATATAAATAAAATATTAAATAAGCGAATGTGAAAATAGTCGCCGCCGCAAAATAAATATGGGCGCTTCATAAATAAACACCGCCCAAATATAAACAAATCTCGCGAAATGAGTAATGTAATAAACCGAAATTTAATAGCCAAGTTTTTTAGAAAAATGTATCGCTTCGTAAGGGAAACATTTTTATATTGTTTTTCCACTTTTTGATCTAAAATTGACATGGAGAGATAGCCTCGGTAGAGGGGTTATTTTAGCCCGCACCTGCGGCAAAACCAATTCGGTCGAACTATCCTCTCTGTAGACAACCTGCAAGCCGAGTGCAAGATGTAATCGTTCATAATGAAACTCTGGGTAAACAGTTACATGAAACTTCTCTAAACTTTATTCAGACCAGTATCGGCAAGTCATTGTTTCATATCTCTTAAGGCATCACATTTTTTACATAAACTACTCAAAACAATTAGGTGATTAGGTGAGAGATACACAGTACCAACTGGTAACGTATTTTACTCACATACTAGAGCCGGCCGCGGTGGCCGAGGTGACTGAGGCGCTCCAGTCACGGTCAGCACGGCTACTATGGTCGGGGGATCGAATCCCCCCTGGGGCATGGATATTTGTGCCGTCCTTAGTATTAGCTAGTTCATAAGTAGTTTGTAAGGTTAGGGACTGATGACCCCGTAGTTAAGTCCCATAGGCTATACAAACATGTGAACATATACTAGTTACAATTGTAATTTGTGCGCAACTCAGTGCGATATTTTGCTGCCTCTTTACATGGCGTTTGCTTGAAGCGACGCACCATAGGGGTGTCTTAATAGTGAAAAGTTCATACTCGTTCCTCTTTCATACGGTGTGTGACAATCTCAGACGGCAAGTGCAGTTGCATAGCACGGCACAGTAGAAGGTTATCAATCGGCCAGTCTTCCATGACTGCTATATTCCAGCTCGTCGTGAGAGGTGCTGGTCTCGCTGCAATACGTCTGGCATCCCAGACATGCTCAATCGAATTTGATTCAACAAGCTGGCTGCTCCATTCGTCCAAGTCTCTGAGCGCCAAGCATATTGTCCACCAATGCAGCTCTGTGGGGACGAGCGTTATCGTCCACAGAAGCAAATCTCTTATTGAACTAGCGTAGGGCACAACAATAGGTCGAAGAATCTCGTCTCTATACCTCTGCACATTCAAAGCGCCATTATGAACTATACGGAGGTCCGTACGTTCCCTAAAACTGACTCCTGCCCACACCATCGTCCACCACAATGATAAGATGATGTTTTCTGCACATAAGAAGGATTGTTTCGTCGTCCAAATTCTTTCCAGATAAAGCAACGACGATTGTCCAGCTGAACACGATACCTTCAGTCATCTGTAAACAGGCCCCGGCACCATCCGTCACGACTCGAACCCTGATGTTCCTCCGCCCGGTTCCAGACATTTTTGTGTCGATATTGCGCATCCTGTTGCTGCCTGGAGAGTGCATTGCTGCTCAGTTGCACTCAGCGTCCTGTCTCGACGGACTGTTAACTTGAGATGACGGTCCTCTCTTGCTGATATTTCCAGTGGTCTACCTTAGCCTTGCGTTATTTTTAACAATTACTGTTGTCCGAAATAGCGTCCAGGTCCTGGAAATTACACCTTGGGAAACTCCAAAAGCTGCAGCCACTTCCCAGTGTTTCTGTAGCGCTTCCAACCTTCCTATGGCTCTCCATGTCATAGTTTCGAGTAAGTCACGTTGTTGTTGCATTGCACTATCTGCTCATTACACTATCTTAACACAAACAGCTTGAGTAATTCGTTTGGTAGAGTAAACACAAGTCAACACCACCCCCTCTGCAGCAACTATCTGTAATCACCACTATCTCGAGTGCCGTAATGTTGTTGTCAACCCTCCGTAGAACCGAAAGAAACACGTCCAACCATTTTCGCTAATTCTGACGATGACAATACTTCAGAACCTAGATGTCTCAACTGATCCCATAATTGTTTTGACCAGTGTATTTTATATTTTACTATCACTACTTCATACTATTTTGTGCCAAAATAAACGCAACATTGCATAATTTCTGTTTGTTACTTTAGTTTTGTGTATGTGAAATTACCGACTCTTTTGACTCGGAACCTTGAAAACACCACTCTGCCAGAGGAGTGTAGATCTCGGCATGTGTCACACATTTCAACTTGATACACTTTATCAAAAGAAGAAGAAAACGAAATGCTCTTAACTGTCCGAATACAGTCAGACAGACAGACGTACAGAAAACGATGTTTAGTCGTTGCGCTTTTACGGAACTCTGAAAACCGATCGGAGACTAGAGTATACTCTCATCACCAAAACGAATGTCGGAAAGAAAAGTATAACTCGATGGAGTGAAAACTGCTCTACACACTGGAGGAAGTGGTACATTAAAGTCTACGATCTCAGTGAAAATTACACTTAACAGTGGGACGAGCTAAGAAAATGTAATCCAGCGGCGCATTCCATGTCTGATTACAGCAATTCAGCAGGAACCAGATGACATACTTCGATGTAGATGCACATGGGAGCCTCGAGCAGCTTGTTATACAAATTAGTGTGCGACAAGTGAGCAGTAAGTTCCGCGCGCTGTTACTACCTGCTGGCAAATTGCGTCCTCTTTACAGCCGGGACAGATAAAGCCTAACCGCAGCTCTGACGCGACAACCATAGGGAGGCGCGAAACAGCGGAATCGCTGGCTGCGGGGAAGAATAACTAAGCCGCGGAAGAATATGAGCACATCTATGGGCACATGTGCTAGCTGTGGGGTACTGGCGCCAGCTTTCTGATGACAGGTGGCGAGCTACCAAGGGTGTGGTTAGCACCGTTGTTCCACGCTGACAAATCACGACGTTGGTTACAAGTGTTTTCCCAATCCCCGACGGATCTTATAGTAGTTTGTGGGCAAGCGTTTCACCTCTCTCTTCTGAACCAAGGCACGTGTATCCTAACATGCAGTACGTACTGGAATTCACGAAAAACGTAGAAGCACTGACAAGGAGACCACATTGGTATCGTATTCTAGAATTTATTTATATTTATGATAGGTGAACTTCAGAACTTAAATAACAATCAGCCAAAGCCATTCGATTCGATACAACTCTCAAACATTCTCGGGAAAATCGAATTTCAAGTTTTCCAAGTACATGTAAGTACTAATAATTACAATCTGAGCGGAACATGATTTGTGGCCGAAACCGTAACCGAATATTCGACTCCTCCTCTAGTTTAGGCCGAAATCAAAACCGTAACCAAAACTTGCATAATGAAGTTAAAATTTCTGTATACTTATGTTACGCCATAAATAACTAGTTCTTCCACCTGTTTCAAGATCTCCTCTTTGTATTAAACCTTCTTGAGTGTGTGCAAATCCTATCAGGAGTCCATAGAAGACAACGTGAGAGGCGAACAGGTTTAGAGAAACCGACGGCAATTTTATTCAAGTACTTCCAAACTGGATTCTTTTCTCCTCGTTGTCACATTTTCTACCTAAAAGAAAGAAAACTTAAAAGAACTTAGACAATATATAAACCGGACTCGATATGGTGAAGTCTCGATATTTCGAGTAAAAAGGAAATCTGTCACAGCAGGATTCCAACCACCGATCCTATCGTTGAAAGGCCAGAACGTTATCACGTTTTTTATACAATTTGTTTCTTATACATTATACTATTTATAGAAAACATCAAATATGACATTTTAAGACACATATACGATACTTTACACAGGTACTCTTAATTATATTACTCACATATGCACAATCACAAAAGAAATGTTGATTCACTCATTATTTCGCAGTTAAATTTTTAAATAAGTTAATATTATCAGTAACTCTGTCTTATCATTGAGGCTTTTTCGTAACACTCTCGGTTGCTTGTACACCTACAGATGCCACAACTGATTTAATTATTGGTGCTTACATCTACCTGAAAAACTTCAAGGTCAATTTTCTCGAGAATTTTTGAGAGTTGCCTCAAGTGGCTATGGATGACTGTTATTTGAATTCTGAACACCACATACCATAAATATCAAAAAATTCAATAATCCGATACCCTTGTGGTCTCCTTGTGAGAGAAATGTTAGGTTCAAGATAAGAGCAGTTGATATCTGTTAGGCTGCGATGTTGTAAACGTACTAAACAAAAATCGAATATGATGAACTGGTATTTTTACAGTATCACATCTTCCGGTCTATTGACTAACAAAACCCGTCTACAAATAACTTTTCTTGGTGTAAGCCCATAAAGCTTGGAGGTTGTTATCCGTGTATTGTGAGACCTCGAGATTGCCGTTGATAAGCAACAATTGCGCCAGAAACCCACCAAGACCATCATGGATCCGCCACCATGATGTACTAGATTGAGTGTGTGCCTCTGTTGCGCAACACGATCAGCCTCCGACCACACACGTCGTCGACGGTCGACTGGTATCAGATACATGCTGCCTTTATCTGTGAAGAGAACTTTTCACCAATTTTCTCTTAATTCTTGGCGATTTCTGGCCCGCTTGTACGGTGGAGCAAGGTGTCTCTGTTTATGGCTTGGGCCTCATCATGACCGCCTGGAATAAATACTGTTGTGGTTTCGTACAGTTTCGTATGACAACTCCCGATGGCTTTCACAAAATCATTCTTTATTGTGGTGGAAGTCTGGGCGGGATTCATTCGTCTGCCACGTTTGCTGTTCAAGCGCGGTCAGTCATGAACTCTACATGCAGTTTGAAAGCGATTTCAGTCTCTCACGGCTATACGTCTTGGAACTTCTATTAATGAAGTCCTTGTTGACATAAGGCAACAATCCGTGTTTGATCAAATGTCGAAATTCTTTTTCTTCCCATTACTTCCTCAATTTGATTCACATCATGCAAGATCGTGCACCGCCTCATTTCTCTACGCACTCCGACGTTACCTGAATGACACCAGTAATGAACAACAACACCGTCACCTGTATTATCATTATATTACTTATTGGCAACCAGTTTCAATGGATAATCCATCATCTTCAGTTCTTAAAAATGTTCAAATGTTTTTTAAGCTTATGGGACTTAACTGCGGGATCATCAGTTCCTAAACTTAACAAACCACTTATGAATTACCTTATACTAAAGACAACGCAAACATCCATGCCAGAGGGGGGATTCGAACCCCCGACCGTAGCTGCCGTGCAGACTGTGACTGGCGCGCCGCAGACCGCTCGGCCACTGCGGCCGGCCTCTTCAGTTCCTGTTGGTCTTCCTTGCTATAATGGTTCATGAATGTGCGACACCAGTTATATTATCGTTCTAACACAGAAAAATGCAGCTTACCCTATAATAAGGGCCTAAATATGACGGCTTGGTCCACTGAAACTGGTTACCGATCAGTAATAAAATTATAATACAACTGACGGAGTCATCATTCATTACTATATATACGGCTGAAGCCCCATCGTCCTTACACAAGATAGACAAAATCAACCTGAATGACACCATTCCATGACGTCTGACTGGAACAGGAGGAGCACAAGATAAACTACATTTCCGGCGGACTCAAAGGTCTCCAGACCACATACGTTGAGACGTTTATCTGTGGGGATACATAAACGACCTTATGCCCGCAACTCTTTGAAATATGCGACATCTAATTGATGAAACTGTGAATTCGATAATGAGAGACCAGCTGCTTCGTGTTTGGCTAGAAATAAGCCAAAGTTTCGATATTTGTCGTCTAACACGCGGTTTTATTTATTTATCGTATGGCATATGACAGCAGCATATATCAAATATAGTTAAACAAAGAACAAGAATATGTATACAAATATCAGTAAAAGATTGTACAAGAGCTCATTTTCGGTACATGTGAGTGATCAATGATATATTATGAGAGAACACTTGGAATTACGACATGTGTAATGTGAGACAAGCTTTTGGCTACACATCAATGTCCAGATCTTGAATTCCCTTCATAGCCTGAGGTGTGGCTTCTATAAAGTCCTCAGCAGAGCCACTATATTTTCTTTTTGGACACACTCTTATGATGTGGTCCAGCGTCTGCTCAGGTGCTCCACTATCATAACTTGGGCTGTCCGTGAGTCCCCACTTATAAAGCATGGCCTTACATCTGGTATGGCCACTTCTGATGCGATTGAGCTTAGTCCAGTCTTTTCTTGCGAAGTTGAACACTTTTAGTTCATTTGAGTGATCACTTATGAGGTAATAATTACAGACTGAATTCTCCCACTCCTTTTTCAGTTCTCTTTTAGGCTTATATGGCAGTTATTCCATATCGGCTTTCGTGATTTCAAACGGTAATTTGGCAAAAATTTTATTACGTCCTGCATAGGTAAACATTTTCCCTCATTTATTTCTACTATTTTTTCCCATTCTTTAAAAGATGCTTTTTGTCTTAGCGATGACGGAGAGCCGTTGGAGTAGACTTTAATGTGCCGGTGATTATCCGCATGGTTTCGTGGAGCTGCACGTCTACCTTGTTGGTGTGGTGGCTTCTCTCCCAGACCGAAGAACAGTATTCGGCAGTGGTGTAGACTATCGATGTTGCTGCTGTTCGCAGTGTGGATGCATTTGCACCTCAAGAACTTCCCGCCAGTTTTAATCTTTCCTATTTGCAGTTGACATTGTGTTACTACCGTTTTTAATTTAGAAGCAATGAATGTTTGAAGTTTCTTCCTTCTTTATAAAGAGCCCACTACTTTTATTTCTCAAATTTTAGGTAGTAAGTGACTTAATGCAAATTACGTGACACTGCAAAAATGTAGATGGATGCAGTTTTCGAAGATGAAGAGGCTTGCAACAATACAGACTTGCAGGAAGAATTGCACAAAACCAGTGTATAGATTGAAAACCACGAACAATAATTACCACTAGCATGAATACAGCTCATCCTTAATCGTTAATTTTGTCGTCTAAGTACGATATATTTCGATCCGGCATTTCTTTTGCCGAACGTAAATCAATAAGTACAATTTACAAGCCACTTGACGATATCAGGTAGAGGGTACTGCGTGTATAACTATCTATCCGTCATTTCCATGTTCCAGTATATTTAACGTGAAAAAGGACTGTCGCATTTCTAATGACAATTACATCGAACTACAGAGGTAATTCATTTTGACTGATTCTTCCGTAGCTTCTTGGTAGAATATAAATAAATAAATTAAAAACAAAATTTTTTGTGTGTTCTACAAGTTTATTTTTGCTTACTTAACCGGTTTTCGGCTTATTAGGCCATCTTCAGAGTATTTACTGCTGTGTCAAAGAGGTTACATAGTTTAGATACAGTATGGGAAGAGATGACAAATGACTACACTTAGATCGACATACATAGTATAACACATCTTTGACATATAATTATAGTGCAGAATTATTCAAAATGTTCAAATGTTTGTATAGTCTATGGGACTTAACTACGGGGTCATCAGTCCCTAAACTTACAAACTACTTATGTACTACTTACGAACTAGAACGGCACAAATATCCATGCCCGAGAGGGGATTCGACCCCCCGACCGTAGTGGCCGTGCAGACGCAGAATTATTAACAAGGCACTTATATATATTTATTTATCAGCATTATCAGTTTGTTTGTAATAGCAGGTAGTTTCAGTTCCCAGGTTATATTCAAATTTATTCCTTGTTTTATCCTCCACACATTGTATTTTCTTGTATTACAGTTTAGTTTTTAAGTTCATAACTGTAATAACACAATGTCAAAGATGTGTTATACTATGTATGTCGATCTAAGTGTAGTCATTTGTCATCTCTTCCCATAGTGTATCTAAACAATGTAACCTCTTTGACACAGCAGTAAATACTCTGAAGATGGCCTAATAACCCGAAAACCGGTTAAGTAAGCAAAAATAAACTTGTAGAACACAAACAAAATTGTGTATTTAACAGAGGTAATTCTTTGTCATACGTACGACTATAGAAGAAAGGCCTGAAGCAAGCAACAGGATTCAGCTGAATAGCCGCTGCTCGCTGTCGGAATGTGGATAAAAACGAGCGCCGAGCACCAGAAGACGCACCGTGAAGGCAGGTGTCTGGCTGGTAACACGGAACAATTAGCGTGGCGCTGGGGAGCCCGATTACGATCGAACGCGTGTAGGGAGCGTGGCCGCCGAGCACGCCAGCCGGCCGAGTAAACGGGGGAGCGTGTGCCGGTAAAAACTGTGCGCAAAACAGCGCCCCGCACCTGCTGCCGCCGCCGTGAATGGGCAGCACACTCTCTCAAGGGTCTGATTACGGCGTACTGGGCTATACGCTGAGGAGCCAAAGAAACTGGCATAGGCTTCAGTATGCAAATACAGATACGTGAACACTCACGAGGAAAGTAATTTGGCTCGAATAAACACATAGACAGGAAGAGGATTGAGGCTTTTGAAACGTGGTGCTACAGAAGAATACTGTAGATTAGGTGGGTGGATTGCGTAACTAACGAGGAGGTACTGAACAGAATTGGGGAGAAAAGAAATTTCTGGCATACCTTGACTAAAAGAAGGGATAGATTGGTAGGACACATTCTTAGACATCAAGGAATTGTGAATGTAGCGTTGGAAGGAAATGTGTGGGGTAAAAACCGCAGAGGAAGACCAAGAGATGGATACAGTAAGCAGATTCAGACAGATGTAGGTTGCCGTTCTTATGTGGAGATGAAGAGACTTGCTCAGGATAGGGTATTGTCGAGAGCTGCATCAAATCAGTCTCCGGACTGAAGACCACAACAACAAACACATATACACCAAAATCGTATGAGAGATAATGTAAAGATCCCTTATTGCACTAGTGATACTCCCGCATCTGCAAAACTCTGCAGTCGTCCGTTAGAGGCGTCTGCGTGCTGCTTACCACATTGTACTTTGACATGTCGGTTCGCTAGTAGGGACGGTGCAGTGTGCCTCCGAAGTCACGTTTTGTGACGTTATTTGTGTGGTGAAGCGTCAGATAGGGCGGCGATTGGTAATCAATCAAAATGGTCAAATGTTTGTAAATCTATCGGACCAAACTGCGTGGTCATCAGTCCGTAGCCTACAAACTACTTAAACCTAGGTAAACTAACCTAAGGACAACACACACACCCATGCCCCAGGGAGGACTCGAACCTCCACGGCGAGCAACCGCGCGCCCCGCAGCGAGACGCTTTAGACCGCTCGGCTACTCCACCGCGGCGGTAAACAATCCTGCTAATGTATTGCGATTGGTTGAGATGAAGTTACGAAGATCCATTATTCGTGAATATGGTATTAGTGTAGAAGATGAATCATTCGCATGCTTTCTCGTATCTGTTATAGTACAGAAATATGAGCATAAGTTAGATACTGTTGTAACACTAACACGTAATGATGATAATAGGGATTATAATGACGAACAACTCATAGCAAGCGGTAGTGCTACGGTAAATGCGGGAAGAGGCGATGGAAGCAGTGGCAGTGAATACCAACAGTCTTCCGAGAAGAAGGTTAAAGTTGCAACTATCATCACGGCTTTTGATGACAGTAAGCTAGAAAACATGTACGATGATTATTGCATAAGTTATAGTTAAGATATCTGCATTACGTATGGCGTCTACAGTTACATCTACAGTGCTATCTAGAGCATGATTGCAAAGTTTTGCATGAAAACGACACTCACCAGCACATTCAGATGTACATAGAGATCCTGTAAGCAAACGTTCATACAGATATGTTTGTTCGAGCCCATGTACTTTCCTCGTCAGAGAACGGCGCTGCAGTCGCCAACGATTACACAACTTACTATATTGGTGTGGTGTCTTTTCTTTCGAACAAGCCTATTCGAAGACGGCGTTAGCTTCAATTAATTCACCCCGGATACGGCCATACGTTCTACCTCGCACAGGAATCCGTGTAAGGAGGTATGGACGGTAGGGGCGCTACAGACATAGCGTGCGACTTGTGGAGGTTAGGAACGGACGGGAGGCGAGCATAGGTAGCCAAGTGGTTAAGCCCTTTATTCCTACATTATGAAATCCGCTTTGGCAAAAATAAAATTCAGTATTTTATGTTTTACTACAATGCCGTAAACGTAAAAGAATCGAATTTAATATTTTTGACCGAACAATTATACTGTTTATGTCACATTTTCATGTGCAACACACATTTGTTACGAGTTAGATTATTACTTTGGAAGTTATTTTGTTGATATTTAGCACCGTCAGATTAACAATGCTAGCATAATCTTCACCACAGCACAAAAGACAAGACAATTCGCTGCTGAAGTAAAATAAAACGAACCATACACACAGTCACACTCATGGCCGAACATGAGTCCTAACAAGACTTAAAAGTCGCAGAGATCACTGTTAAAATTTTTGATAAGCTCATGAGACTTAACTGCGGGGTCATCAGTCCGTAAACTTACAAACTACTTATAAACTAAATTATAACAAAGACAGCGCAAACATCCATGCCTGAGGGGGGCGATTCGAACCCCCAACGGAAAACGGCCTCGCGCAGCGGAGCATAGCGCCTCAATGCGCTCGGCCATTCCGTCGCAGTTGATACATGCTCCACCAAGCGGCAAAACGTCGTTCTATAAGCCTATTTTACCTCAACAACAACGCGACTTAAAGGTTTGGTACTCACAGAACTATACAAAGTAGCTTTTAATATGGTGTTGTCTAAGAACTATACTGGGAATAAAAGGGTTAAGGCGACCGCTGGCCCAAACAGGAAGACCCGGGTTCGATTCGCGACCCGGCTGACTTTTTCACATGTTGCCATTGTTCAATTTCAATGCCCTAATGCGGTCACTCTCAGTCATTTCCTTCCTAATCCTTCTTCCTTTCCCTCCGTTATTCGTGGAACTTCGTTTACATAAAGAAGTACACATACTAAATGGCAATCTCTCGTGGATGTTGGTGCATCAAATAACTGAAACCAGTTGACGGAAGAGTCAAGCGTCAGAATAACGCGTTACTGTTAGAGACACATCTTCCCTGCTGCAGATATAAAGTTCAGGAGAGTGAGTTGCGAAATTCATGTTAAATTTCTGCGACTCAGTGCCATCAAGGAGCTAGCACGTGTAAATTAACTGCTAAGCGATTGTGTATTGTATTCATAAGAGTGTAAAGTATCATCAAAATTTACGTGAGGTTGTTTTTGAAAGTTATTGTGGCGCTATAAAGAAGGAAAGGCGTTGTAATGCGGCATGTATAAGTAAAGCACTTACAGGTATGTACTAGAAGTCAGAACCATAACTGATGTGTGTCAAGTTCATTCTCATCACTGACGTATCCGCGCGGGAGTAGCCGAGCGGTCTGGAGCGCTACGTTACGGATCGCACGGCCTCCCGCGTCGGAGGTTCGAATCCTCCCTCGGGCATGGATGTGTCTGTTGTCCTTAGGTTAGTTTAACTTAGTTTAAGTAGTTTGTACGACTAGGGACCGATTGCTAACGCAGTTTGGTCCCATAGGATTACAAACATTTGAATTACCTGTTCACTGAAAAGCGACAGTTGTCGTTTGTCAATTAACAATACAATAAATTGATAATGTAGTGGTAACAAAGACTAAACAAGATTCGGGTTATTTGCTAATATAATCGTAATGTGGTAGCTATCGTCTGAATTAATTTTATATATATATATATATATATATATATATATATATATATATATATATATATATATATATCAGGTGGTCATTTGGAGGTCTTTATATTATGCCTATGGGGTAGCCGCTGCTGTACAGATGCATTATGTAGAATTATCCACTTTATATAAAGAATCTGGAAGGATGCATAATACAAAAACAGCTGACGTAAACTCAGGACAGTGACAAAAGAGCTTTTATAATAATAATCAGCAACTGTTGCCTCACGGTTAGTTGGCAATAAACTGAAATCGGTCAGACATCAATAGAGAAACTCGTGACACGTCGTATAATCTGTGCAAAGCGTCAGAGTTCATGGCAAACTGCTGATATATTCACAATAAGAAACTTCTGAGACTGTACACTTTACATCACAATTCTTTTGTCGAGTTTTAAGATGAAAAAAACTTACGATTCAGCTATTGTAAATTGTATATTTTACGTTAGACGCACATGTTATTACGTATTATAGACTTGAAAGAGGTGGGAGATACTAAACGACACTAAATTTAAATTACATTCATGGGAAAGTTGTCAGAATTCCTTGAGTGAGACACGGTCAAAATATTGCACCACAATTGTTCAATATACTATTAGACAAAGTTGCCAGGGTTTAGTAAAAAGAGCTGAATATTTATAAACTAACTGGGCTAGGAAGGAAAACTGAAGGTCTAAATATTAGCTGAATGGCTTTCGCTAATGTTCTCACATTCCACAGCAACTGCAAGAAAGCAAATGGACCTCCTGAAAGAAAAGGCTGGAAACGTCGGATTATGGATAGAAAGAAAATTAAAAACAGCACCGAACCGTGCTATGGTCAGATAAATAGAGCTGAAAAATTCAAGTGCCTCGGGGGAAACGATACTGGTAAGTACACAGAGCAGTAAGCTCACGAATACAGTAATAAAGATATTTCTCAAATACAGGAAACATCTGCTATCACGTAATATAAATGTGAGATTACAAAACTTCAATTACGCCTGATATCTTACAGTCACCTGTAACGTTCGTCGTGGATCGAAAAGGTGAACTATAAAATGTCAAGAAATCATTTAGAAACTTCGTCAGAAAAATTATAGCTATCAGTAATACAACACGGGTGACAGTTGCTAAGCAGAAAATTCTTTGAACAGTTGCCTAATGTAGTACATGATGGGGTAAAATGAAATGTTGCGGGTAGGCCTACATCAAGAGAGTAGCGGATATCTAACAAACTAAACAAATCTTGCAGCACAGAGAAAGCATTAAGAACATTATGTTTGAACTCAAGAAAGGTAGTAAATTGATAGAGAGTAATTGACAGAACTGTCGAGCCTGAGAAAATCTCAAAAGCAGACCAGCTTACTTTTAACTAGGTGCCGGTTAAGAATGGGTTATTCAATATCGATAGCCGGCCGCGGTGGCCGAGGGGACTGAGGCGCTCCAGTCACGGTCTGCACGGCCACTACGGTCGGGGGTTCGAATCCCCCCTCGGGCATGGATATTTGTGCCGTCCTTAGGATAAGCTAGTTGATAAGCAGTTAAGTCCCATAAGCTTAACAAACATTTGAACATCAATATCGATAAATAAATAAATTAATAAATAGTAAAACAGCAGGTTTGGTAGATTTTAATTTCATAAATATGCATTTCATACGAACAAAGAATAATTACTTCCGGTTTTCTGTATAATATTGTTCTTATTTACTCTTGGATAATTTTCTCAGCAATGTTGTACGCAGTTGTCTATTGTGGAAGATTTTCTGCTAGAGCAGCTAGCAAGAAAATTTCGATTGAAAGACCGTTAGTCAGCTTCCGCCGATAATACTCCTTTTTTTTAGCCAACAATACTCCATTTTTATTTCAGTTTGCAAACGTTGCCTTTTAGATTTCAAGCACCGCTAATTTTCTTTAGAAACAAACCGAAACGACAGGAACTTTGTTCCAGATGGCTCTTAGCTCGCGTCTGCGAGTCCAACGAAACGAGATTCCCGTGGCACCCACTGGCGCATGCTTTGTCTGCCTCCTTGAGGAGCGCACGACATTTCTGCATTCCTTTCGGGAAAAAACTCCCACCTTCGTGCTGTGATCGGCCGCCATGCCGAACCACACCCCGGGCGGTGGGCGTCAGTCGGTTTGACATCGGAGCGGGCGGAGGCGGCCTATTAAACCATTCCAGATGTCAGGCGCGGCTTCTGATACGAAAATTAATCGATCCGATTGCGGCCACCGTTGGTTCGGGGGCAGCGCCGCATAATAAGAAGCCTTTTGTCTCAAACGGCGAGACAACCGGGGGACCGAGTGATCATGCAAAATGTCTCGGAGCAGTTCTCATCGTAAGTCACGAGAGGACGATTAGGTGCCTCCTCTACATAAGCGGAGGAAACGTATTCACTGACATTAGCATTTTTGATGCAATCTGATAGGGTGATACTGCTTTTAGGAACAATCTCATTATAGGCACGCACTGGTCTTCGTGTGACCTTTTCGGCGTTCGAATTAATCGGCGTGCTGGTCATTAAAAAACTTCATAAAAATACTGGAATATAAAAATGCCCCTGGTGGGAAAGGGATAAAAAGAGGCGTGGCCAAGTCGTGTTCAGAAATGGTGCGTTTCGTTGGAAATTATCTGATTTCGTTTCTAAACAGCAGATTCGAAAAAAATGAAACGAAATGTGACTAGAACTAAGGCAACATTATCACGCTCAAACTTGTTAGACGAATTATACACTATTAGTCTGAAGGCATGGAACTGCAATGGATGTAGAAATTTTATCACTGCGATACTGAACTTCATACTCAGATACAGTGATTTTAAAAGTTATATTCACTATTGGTACAGAACAATGAGCGTGAATACAAATTCTTCTGTAATCTTGGAAGTGCTATGATCCATTATCGCCCCACTTTCAAAACTCTGCTAACAGTGTATTGATTTGTGCAATTAGGGCAACTGCAAGCAACATATGGTTGAACTAGAAACGCAGGCGGTGAATTTGCATACTTTTCAAATTTCAAAGTAGAACACAAGAAGTGGAAAAATCAAATGTTTGTATATCTATCGGAGTCAACTACAGGGTTATTAGTCCGTAGCTTACAAACTACTTAAACTAAGGTAAACTATCCTAAGGACAACACAAACACCGATGCCCGAGGGGGGACTCGAACCCCCGACGGCGAACTGCTGCACGCTCCGCAGCACGGCGCCCCAATGCGCACGGCTAATCCGCTACGGCCAAGAAGTGGAAATATGGATTTTAGGCATATGAGGGAGCGACATGAAATATACAAGGAATAAAAATATTAAGAGTTGAGGATGTGTCAGTGATTCTCACGACATTAGAGCCATGGCGGAGCGGGCGAGCGCATTGAGGCGCTATGCTATGTAACCGAAATATAACGGACTCTTTATATTGTCGCAAAAATTACAGACTGCGCCAGTGTTACGGGGATGTTATATGGTAGGCATGTGTACGTGCTACTTAAAGAAAAGATCCCATAACTTTGGAATTGCAAGCGAAATTTATTGCAAATATAATGAATACTCAATTTGGTGTTGCTGATTAATAATGATGGCTGATAAGGCCCAGATATTGGGCGTTAAATTTCCAATTCTCGCTCCCCGCTTGAATAAGTATCAATACACAGTTTAGACTTGAGGCACTATTCCTTAATGGGAGGTCTGTCTGCTGCATCATAGTACTAATAAATCAAATCACACTTGAAGAATACATTCGCAATCCGGATAAACGCGAGGCACACTCTCTATGAAGATGAGGCGCATTCTCTATTAAGACAAGGCACTACACCTGCCTACTAAACAATAAAAGGGGGGGAATGAAATTTTGTATAACAGTAGATTAGGATTCTCTCAGACTTTTTTTTTTCTTTCTGAAATGGCTGAGAAAAACAAGTGTATTTGTGAGAGGGGCTACAGCCGCAAAGCTCTCGCCCCCTGCACCCCTTTAGCTTCGCCACTGTGTCGAAGCAGACCAGGGCTACTGAAGTCAGAGTTGAGTGCTCTGAGGTATGGAACCTAACATAATTTTGTCTCAAGTGGCACGTAACACACAATTACAGGGAATTAAAAGATCAGAAGAACAAAGTGTTTTAAATTTTATTATATAAACACTGCAGAAATTAAGAAAAGAATTGCCATGGCAAAAGAAGGATTCAAAAGGAAACAGAGATTACTTTGCGGACCATTAAAGAAAGATCTGAGGAAAAGACTTGCCAAGTGTTATATCTGGAGTGTTGTGCTGTATGGTGCGGAGACCTGGACGTTGAGGAAGGAAGATGAAATAAGGTTGTAGGCACTAGAGATGTGGTTATGGAGAAGAATGGAACAAGTGAAATGGGAAGACCGAATAAGGAATGAGGAAGTATTAAGAAGAGTTGGAGAAGAAAGAAACATGCTGGAAGTCATTAGGAGAAGAAAACGAAACTGGATTGGACATTGTTTGAGGAGGGGCTGTTTACTGAAGGAAGGAATAGAAGGAATGGTGAAAGGAAAAAGAGGAAGAGGAAAGCCAAGATTTCAAATGCTGGACAACGTCCAAGGAAATAAATATGAAAAATGAAAAGATTGGCTTTGGACATAGAAAAGTGGAAGAGGATCAACCCATGACAAGAAGAGGATGAACCCATGACAAAATCTGCCGCAAGGCAGAATACAGTTGATGATGATAATATAAACAATAATGCCAATATTAATAATATGTGGAAGGCAGTTTGAAGGAATCAATGAGGAAGACGAAACTATAAATAAGAAAGAAATTACTTAAAAATACTATGAAGAGTTTTCAGGTATTCCGTCAGAGTGCGGTGGTGCTAATTTTTAATAATTGCATGCTTATGTAACCCGTCGTGCTGATAACAATAATTAGCTGGGCAGTATATGCATGTCGTGAGATTAAACACACATCCACTGATTACTCGAATGTATGCACGGTACTCATTTTAGACAGAATATTAGAGCAATTGTGTTAATACATTACAATTCCGTCATTATTAAATGTCTATTACCCACTAATTAAGTGATCCGTATGCTTGTATGTTTACTTCATTCTAAAGTTCGCTTTTGCTATTATTTACCTTTTTACGATTGTGAAATTACTGTTTGAATTTCGAGTATTAATCCAGTTATATCTGTGTAAAACAGATGTCTCATTTGTTGTAACGTTTTACATTAGTGAAACGTATTATACAGTACAAATACTCATTCATGAATAATAATTATTAATTGTATACAAGCAAAGTAGAAAGTAGCACCATCGGTGGTGTATGCTTTTAAAACTTTAAATCTGGCAAATGTATTTCAGTCACCATGTGACCATCCTCACTGCAAATATTAAAGACAAAAATAACTTAAATTCAAATCGAGACTACTAAACCATCATAACAGTGGTTGCACATTAATCTAAAATTACAGTTACACACTAATCGAAAAACCTGTTGTTTTCTGGACGTGAGTAACATAAGTTTTGTTGGCTATCTCAAAGCGCATCATTATGCTTTTATAACGCTGTTGGTATGAAGCTTCTCTAATACTTCTGCAGCCGCTAATCCAAATTAATCTTACAGTTACTGAGTCTGAATGTTGTGGAACACTCATTATCAGTGCCTGGAGAGATGATGAGAGAAATAGATAGAAGGAGGAGAAAGCCTACAGAGGCTAGACAAAGGTTAACACCAGCGTCTGACAACAATCGCCATCAATTCTTAGAGCTTTCACTCCTTCAGATTCTGTAGTGAGTTGTGGGGATCCACGCTTGACATTCATCCTCAGACTGGCTATTACATTACGCTTCCATCCTTCCAAAATCCTGCTCGTGGAGAGTTGGAGATAATACGGCAACATTAGGAATTAAATTCAAGTAAAAACCTGGGAATTACAATTATGAACAATGTTAATTCGATATTCTGGGTATGAGGTGCACCTGATATGCAAACCACTGTTATTAATTTTATTTTAGCCAAACATGTTTTGGCACCTCTGTGCTATTATCAGTCGAATTTTTGTATTTATTTATAGTTTATATTTCGAGGTTATGTAGGACCATTTTGACATAGACAATGGTGTGGATGACAACGCTTAAAAAGCGTTCTATATGACTATGAAATGTAAATCCAAGCTATAAATAAATAGAGACAACCCACTGATGATGGCACAGAGGTGCCGAAACATGTTTGCGTGAAAAGTAAAAACAGCGTTTTGCCTATCAGTCAGACGTCATAACCAAAATTTTTGACAGCAAGCACGGAAATCATAAGAGCCGCACATTCAAAACGATGAGTCGGGAAGGGCACGAAAAAGGACACAGAATGGGGGCGGGGACGCTAAAAAGAGTGAAGGAGGAGTGGCGCTACTATAAAGACTGTGCCCCAATTGTAAGACGTCGTGGATCTGCCACCACCCGGTTTTGCAGTATTGCTGTGCATTGTTGAACACTGACCAAGTTGGACTGACAGAGGATATAGAGAAAGTTCAGAGAAGGGCAGCTCGCTTTGTATTATGATGATATAGGAGAGAGAGTGTCACGGAAATGATGCACGAGTAGGATAGAGAGCATTAAAAGAAATGCGTTATTCGTTGCGCCGAAATCTATTTGCGAAATTTCTCTCACGTTTCTCCTCCAATGGCAAACATTATTATTATTATTACTTAAATTTATTATTATTATTATTATTATTTTAGCATCCATTTACATAGGAACACATGATCATCTTAATAAAATAAGAGAAATCAGATTGAAAACAGGAAGATTTACTTGTTACTCTTCTCTGCGCACTTTTAGAGAATGGAACGGTAGAGAAATATCATAAAAACAGTTCGTTGAGCCTTAGCGTATTTATCTAGACATGAATCATCCGTGGGGGTATCCTTTGTTTTGGGAAGAGCACAATTGTCCAGGGAAGAAGGGGTGGGGTGGTTTTCCCCAAGTGGCCACCTTGGATGGAGGGGTCAATGACCGGGTGATGTTATAAGGGATGTCAGGGTCAAGGACCTAGCTTGGCTCCGAAGTGGGTTACCATATTACTGACGGTTCAAGTTGGTGGGGTCATGTGCAGTTGGTGAGATAAGTGACCACTGACACATCTTATTTGATCACCTGTAGCCATCAATGTCCATTGTGCATTCTGACGGGCAATTCCAGCAGGACAATATGACACCCCACACATACAGAATTTCTACACAGTGGCTCGAGCCCCCTGCCAAGCACTTAGAGGTGTTTTTCAGAGTAAACATATAGATGCAGATATAAGCTTTGTAATTGATTGAAAAGATCAGTAGTAGCTGGAATGGGCAAGAAATCTGCCGATGAGAACTGCATTATATCAATAACATGATTTCTTATTGATAACAATATTGTGGAACAAATATATAGTGTATTCAGTTATTTAATATGTCTATATTCCATCACGAACCAATGGAATAGTCCATAAATACGACGTCTGTTCTTTTCGGACATGTCCGAAACAACAGACACCGTTTGTTGAAATTACCGGCCGTAATTTTACGAATTCAATATTTAAAGATTTCGCCCGTGTCATAGCACTGAAATGAATCCAATGGCAAAGTTCCGAATTTACGCCGCGATTGGAACTCCGATTTCCAACTCAGGACAGTGGCCGCCTTAACCAATATTAGGCTATCCACGTGCACTTCCCTTCCGACGCAAATTGTCAACTCATAGCACACTTCGATGGTAGTGCCCCCTGCCCATTAGTTCCTCTCGCTCGCAGCTTGTACTGGATTTCCGCAAGGGATCGATCGTATTAATGCGCTGCAATGATATTGTCAGCTGCCTGTTGGGGGCATGTATACAATTATTGATATGATGCCTATTCTCTTTGAGCCTGTCCGAAAGATCAGACACCATTTGTTGAATTGGGGAGAATTTGGGTTTGAAGGGAAGCGTGACTAAATAGCCTAAGAGGTTAAGGCGACCTCTGGTCCGAAGCAGTAAATCTGGGTTCGAATCCCGTCCAGCACAAATTTTCAGGGTTTAACGCACATCGACAGCGCGGTAATTAGAGACGGAGCTCACGCTCGGATGTCTGGGTAAGGATGGGGAAGGAAATGGGCCGTGCCCTTTCAATGGAACCATTGCGGCACTGAAATTTTATATAGAAATCACGAAACACATAAATCAGGATGTATGAAGGAAGTGGGATACCAACAGACATATGTTTAATAGAAATATTTATTGTTTCACTACCAGTTTCGGCATTCCATTACGCCATCTTCAGGACCTTACATCGGAGAATAAAATCCATTAATTAGGGACCTGAAGATGGCATAATGGAATGCCGAAACTGGTAGTGAAACAGTAAATATTTCTATTAAACATATGGCTGTTAGTATCCCACTTCCTTCATACTCTTGACCAGCCGCAGTCCCGATTTTACCAGCAATGATGGATTCAATGCGACTTAAATCAGAATGGTCTGAGGTGGATTTGAAGCACCGTACTTACGAATGCGAGTCCATATGTTATCACGGCGCGACCTCGCTCGATTTTTCAACTTAGTAACTGGATTTACGTCGAAAATGTTGAAATGTTTCATTATTTCGAATTTGAGAACTATAGTCAGTCAAGAAATAACCAATAAAAAAAATTAGTTTTCGATGATTTGTTGCTGTTGCTGCTGAAGTGGTCTTCAGTCCGCGCAATGGTTTGATGCAGCTCTCCATGCTATCCTTTCCTGTGCAGGCCCTTTCATCTGAGAATACGTTCGTCAACCTACATTCTTTTGAATCTTTTTACTGTATTCGTTCCTCGGTCTCCATCTACAATTTTTACCGCATGCACTTCCTTCTCATGCTAAGTTGACGATTCCTTGATGTCTCAGAATGTGCTCCACCAACCTATCCCTTCTCTTGGTCAGAAAATGCCAGCCGGCCGCGGTGGCCGAGCGTTCTGCGGCTCGCCAGTCACAGTCTGCACGGCCGGCCTTTTTTTTTTTTTTTTTTTTTTTCGCTCTATGGGTAGTTCTCTTAGTTGCGGTCGCTGATCATTTGTGTTCGTTCATGTTCGGTGTGTTGTTGGCTCAGCTTTTTTTATTGCAGAGGGCGTTGAGCCCTCTGACCGGGCGCGCTGAGCCACGGCGCCCGGCTCTTCGGTCGGGGGTTTGAATCCCCCCCCCCCGGGCATGGATATTTGCGCCGTCCTTAGTATTAGCTAGTTCATAAGTAGTTTGTAAGTTTAGGGACTGATGACACGGTAGTTAAGTCCCTTAAGCTCTACAAACATTTGAACATTTTGAAGAATATGCCATAAACCCTTTTCTCCCCATTACTGTTGAGCACCTCCCCATTAATTATGTGATCTATCCATTTAATCTTTATCATTCGTCTGTTGCGTCACATTTCGAGAGTTCTATCATCTTTTTGTCTGAACTCCTTATCGTCCACGTTTCACTCCCATACAATGCTACACTGCAGACGAATGCTTTCAGAAAGGCCTTCCAAACATTTAAAGTAATATTGGATGTCAACAGATTTTGCTTCTTCAGAAACGCTTTTCTTCACAAAGCCATTCTGCATTTTATATCTTCTTTACTTATACCTAAATAACAAAATTCATCTACTACTTTTATTGTCTCATTACGTAATCTAATTCCTTCAGCACCATCTGATGTTCTGACACTACATAGCATAACCTCGTTACTCTTGTTAATGTTCATCTTAAACCCTCTTTTCAAGACAATGTCCAATCCGTTTAATTGCTCTTCCAGGTCCTTTGCTGTCTCCGACAGAATTACTATGTCGAAAGCAGAACGCAACGTTTTTATTATCTCTCCCTGGACTTTAATTACCTCTTCAAATTTCTCCTTGCATTCCTTCACTGATTGTTCATTGTACAGATTGGGGAATAACTACACCCCTGTCTTAATCCCTCCCCAACCACTGCGACCCTTTCATGGCCTTCGACTCTAATAATTGCTGTCTGGTGTTTGTACAAGTTGAAAATAACTCTTCATTTTTATATTTTACCCCTGCCACCTTCAGAATCTCAAAATGTGTATTCCATTCAACATTGTCAAAAGCTTTCTCCAGATCCACAAATGCTAAAACGTAGGGTTCCTTTTCCTAATAAGTCTTAATGTAAGTATTGCTTCCCTTTTCCTGTATATATTCTATGTCCAAATTGATCTTCCGCAAGGTCGGTTTTCACCAGTTTTTCAATTTGTCTGTAAGTAAATCGGGTTTTCGATATTCATTTTTTTATCGATTTAAGGTTGGATTGAAAATCGAGAAATCATCTTATATATCAAAAGAATCTACGAAAACTAATACGAGTTGGCCAGACCAAACTACCCGGCAGATTTCCTTCATTTTTGGTTTAAACGGAATGTATTCATTCGCAGATTTGTCATAAAGTATCAGAATTAAATTAAGTCTCAATTTAAATATAAATTCAGTAACCTTCAGACGGTTTTTCGTCTCGAATTTGTCCAAGACATTACAGATAAAGGAGAAGCAATGAATTAAAATTTGTGATGCGGCCGGGAATCGAACCCAGACCTCATGCTTACTAGGCAGATGTCTTATCGTTAGACCTCCACACCACTAATTATCTATGGAACAAAGAAGCTGAATTAAAGATTGTGACGTGGAGGCAAGTCAACGATAACTTCGGTTCTAATTAAGGTACGTAGTTCTTTTTGGTGCGCCTCGGTTGCACAGTGGTAGAGTGCCAGACTACAAATTCAAAGGTCGCGGGTTCGATCCCCGCCAGGTCCTAGGATTTTTATCTGTCACTTTCCACTTCTTTCACCTCTGGCAGTATTGCTAATGTGAAAAATACCGAGCCGGTCGCGGTGGCCGAGGTGACTGAGGCGCTCCAGTCACGGTCAGCACGGCCACTACGGTCGAGGGTTCGAATCCCCCCTCGGGCATGGATATTTGTGCCGTCCTAGTTCGTAAGTAGTTCATAAGTAGTTTGTAAGTTTAGGGACTGATGACCCCGTAGTTAAGTCCCATAAGCTTAACAAACATTTGAACATTTGAAAAATACCGAGTATCACCGTGGTTTGGAACCCACGTTAAACTGTAGGTCCCCCTATAACTGGCTGGGTAAGTCAGTTCGAAGGTCGGAGGAAGGCAACGGCATACCACCTCCAAACAGGACCATGCCTACTAAAGCACTGTGGTGTTCAAACCAATCTTCGGATTGTTGACTGCTTTACCTTTTAGTTCTTTTCGACCTAACAACACTGAGCGCATCAAACTCTTTCATTTGTGCTTTTAAACACGTGCATTGATTGTTTCTGAAGATAGCTATGCGTAAACATTCAACTTCACTTCCATATTTTTCCAACTTCTTTGTCATTCCGCTTTCTGTGCGAAGTATTCGCCGCGGGACCTGTAGCGTCGATATTATTTTCAAAACTTTCTATGTTTTTATATTTTCGCCCAACCGTGGCAGAGTTTACCACAGCGGGGTTTTGGAACATATCCTGTAATGAAATATTATAAATTATGTCGAACATAAGGATCTATTGACCCAAGGTCAACACGGATTTAGAAAATATCGTTCATGCGAAACACAACTAGCTCTTTACTCACACGAAGTGATGGGTGCTTTCGACAAGGGTTCGGAAATCGATTCCGTATTTATTGATTTCCAGAAGGCTTTTGACACCGTACCTCACAAACGGCTTTTAATCCAATTGTGTGGTTATAATATACCGCCCCAAATTTGCGACTGGATAGGAGATTTCCTGTCAGAGAGGACAGTTCGTAGTAATCGATGGTAAGGCATAGACTAAAACAGAAGTGATATCGGGCGTTCCACGGGGTAGTATTATTGGTCCTCTGCTATTCCTTATTTACAAATCGGTATTTGGGAGAAAATGTAAGTAGCTCTCTTAGGTTGTTTGCAGATGCCGCCGTCATTTACCGTCTAGTTAAATCATCTGAAGATCAAAACCAACTGCAGAACGATCTGATTAAGATATCACTATCGTGTAAAAATTGGCAATTGACTCTAAATAATGAGAAGTGGGAAGTCGTTTACATGAGTACGAAAAGAAATCCGTTAAACTTTGTTTGCAAGATAAATCAGCCAAAACTGAAGGCCGTAAACTCCACAAAATACCTAGGATTTACTATTACTTCAGACTTAAATTGGAAAGAACACGTAGATAATGTCGTGGTAAAGGCGAACTAGAGACTGCGTTTCATTGGCAGAACCCTTAAAACCTGCAACACAACTACAAAAGAAAGTGATTCACTACACTTGGGGGTCCATTTTTGGAGTATTGCTCCCCAATGTGGGATCCTTACAGGTGGGTTTGACGGAGGACATCGATAGAGTCCAAAGAAGGGCAGCACGTATGGCATTAAAAAAAAAAAAAAATCTAATGTCTGTAAATCTATCGAACCAAACTGCGTGGTAAACCTAGGTAAACTAACCTACGGACAAACACACACACCCATGCCCCAGGGAGGACTCGAACCTCCACGGCGAGCAATCGCGCGCTCCGAAGCGAGGTGCTTTAGACCGCTTTTTTTTTTTTTCTTTTTTTTTTTTTTTTTTTTTTTTTTTTTTTGTGTATTTCTCTTCGTTGCGGGCGTTGATCATTTTTGTTCGTTCTTGTTCGGTGTCTTGTTGGCTCAGCTTTTTTTTTTATTATTAAAGAGGACGTTGAGCCCTCTGACCGGGAGCGCTGAGCCACGGCGCCCGGCGCGAGCGCTCGGCTACTCCACCGCGGCGTTTCATTGTCACGGTACAGGCGAGACAGCGTTACGGAAATGATACAAGATCTGGGATGGGAATCATTACAACAACGGCGCTTATCACTGCGGCGTGGGGTACTTTCGAAACTCCAACCGCCAACATTCTCCTCTGAATTCAAAAATGTATTGTTGGCTCCCTATTACATACGTAGAAATTATCTTCAGAATAAGATACGAGAAATCAGAGCCCGAACGGAGAGATTCAGGTGTTCATTCTTCCCGCGCGCTATTCGAGAATGGAATGGGAGATAAATAGTAGAATGGTGGTTATATGAACCCTCTGCCAGGCACTTAAATGTGATTTGCAGAGTATCCCATGTAGATGAAGATGTAGACTGCGGCGCTGCACAGAGCCGGCCGGCCTTGCTGTATGGGAGCGACGGAGCGGCCTTCGAGCGCGAGGCTACCGCGGCTTTATTTAAGGAAAGGATGGGGTCCCTCCACGCCCACACCAACGTGGTGACCATCACAAAAGTTCTACTGTCACCTCCGTAATGTGGTTAGTTTGCTAAGGTGTATCACGGGATGTGGGAACCGCGATGTTATCCGTACGTATGCGCACGATCACCCATTAATACGGTCCATCTGGAGATAGATTTGGTCGAAAGGTATACGAAAGGTAAAGGTATGTGAGGGTCGAGGAAAAAAAGTGCCAAGGCAAGAGCCAGGGAAAAAAAACCTCTGCGACAATGGGGTAGGTTTTAAGGGCAGTAGCGGTATCTATCTGCGACAGATCATGCAAGATTTGATAATTTTAGTACCGTTAACTTTGCTAGGTTTGTCATAAAGAATCAGTCCGGTTGATGCGAGGTTCTGCTGCAGCTGAGCTCGTGTGAAGTCTCCTGAATCGGCTGCAGTAGAATACCTGTGAACATAGCCAAGTTTGTCATGATAGTTAGACAGTTCGGGGATAGAACTGGCTAAATATGTTGGACTGTATAGGTTTGTTTGTGTTCAGTGCACTGAATAGGATAAGGTGGTACAATTTCGATCATTTCGGAGAAATGTTGTTGTTACTGGAAATATGTTGAGAAAATAAATAATTTTAACTATGGCACTTGTTCTTGGATGTTTAACGAATAAGTAACACAAATATTAGACCATTAGAAATGTTAGTGTAAACACAAAAAAAAGGTTACAGAACTGTGAAAAACCGATCGAAAATGCACCACACTAGGTACAATTATATTCACTGTCTCGTAAAATTTTTATCACTAGCTTCTTCCACACAAAAAGCACTTGTTCCCTCGTGCACCAACGCATACTTCGTAGTACCAAACATTGCGTAACATAAATTTTGCAAGCGCGTGGAAACTAGAAAATTTATAAGAGCGCGTTCGACGAAGTGGCTGCACGTGCCTCTTAACAGAAAAAAAATTATATCTCCGTAGCGGAAAGTGGTATATTCTTGGAAAAGTCAGGAGTAGTTGCAGAAACCTGCTACACTACAACGCCACACAAAGGCATGTGCTCCCCACACTACGAGACTGACAAATTATGTTGAACGTGGAGCAGTGGGAGGAAATAGTTCGACACCGTACGGGGGATATTGTCTGGTTCACTGACGGGTCAAAATCAGACCAAGGTGTTGGGGCTGGGGTATATGGGGTGCAGCCAAGACTGGAGGGCGTCATCTCTCTAGGAAAACTGGCCTCAGTATTCCAGGCCATCAGGGCGTGTGTGGAGGAGAATTTGCGTAGGTGCTACAAAGATTGTAGCATCTATATCTATTCAGACAGCCAGGCAGCCCTGAGATCACTGGCAGCTCCTGCAACAAGGTCTAAAATTGTTGCAGAATGTCACAGGGTTCTAGTGGAGCTAGGGGAAAGCAATAGAATAAACCTATTGTGGGTCCCTGGCCACTCGGGGATCAGTGGCAACGAACATGCCGACGGATTAGCCAGGATGGGGGCAGAGACTCCATTTATTGGACCGGAACGTGTCCTGACAATCACCAAGGCAATGATCAAATTGGAGCTACGTAACTGGCTAAGAAGACAGCACGTAGAATATTGGACCAAAGTCCATCAACAAAAACATGGCAAGGTAATGATGCCAAAGCCATGTTTTAAAAGAAGCTCTGCAATTCTGGGTCTGAACAGGAGAGAGATTAGACTCATGGTTGGGTTGCTGACAGGCCATGGGAATTTCAAAAAACACCTACATACAATGGGAATAATAGAAGAGGACCCTAAATGTAGGATCTGTGATGACGGTGATGAAACTGCATCACATCTAATCTTCGAATGCATTGCATTGGAGAGTAAAAGGCACAGAACATTTGGGACGACCAGACCGGAAGAAATTGGGTCTAATAAAGAACTGGTAAAGGGACTCCTTGCACTGTTCAAGGGCATTGGTTGGCTTTACGACAGAGCCCTGAAAGACCTAGGTCGGAACAAGGCCCCAGGAGTAGATGACATACCCTCAGAGCTACTAAAGTCTCTGGGAGAGACAGCCATGACAAGACTATTTGAACTGGTGTGTAGGATGTATGAGACATGCGAAATACCATCAGACTTTAAGAAGAATGTAATAATCCCCATTCCAAAGAAGTCAGGCGCAGACAGGTGTGAGAATTACAGAACCGTCAGTTTCATAAGTCATAGTTGCAAAATTTTAACACGAATTATCTACAGGAGAATGGAAAAGCTGGTAGAAGCTGACCTCGGGGAAGATCAGTTTGGATTCAGGAGGAACGTAGGAACCCGGGAGGCAATACTCACTTTACGGCTTATCTTAGAAGATAGATTAAGGAAAGGCAAACCTACATTTTTAGCTTTTGTAGATTTGGAGAAAGCATTTGACAGTGTTGACTGGAATACACTCTTTCAAATTCTGAAGTCAGCAGGGGTAAAATGTAGGGAAAGGAGAGTTATTTACAACTTATACAAAAGCCAGACCGCAGTTATTAGACTCGAAGGGCACGAAAGGGAATCATCAGTTGGGAAGGGAGTAAGACAGGGTTGTAGCCTTTCTCCGATGTTATTCAATTTGTACATCGAGCAGGCGGTGAAGGAAAGCAAGGAAACATTTGGAATAGGGATTAAAGTTCAGGGGGAAGAAATAAAAACATTGCGTTTTGCTGATGACATTGTAATTCTATCAGAGACAGCAAAAGACTTGGAAGAGTAGTTGAATGGAGTGGACAGTGTGTTGAAGAGAGCGTATAAAATGAACATTAACAAGAGCAAAACAAAAATAATGGAATGCGGTCTTAGAAAATCAGGCGATGCTGAAGGAATTAGATTTGGTAACGAAACAATTTTGGTGGTAAATGAGTTTTGTTACTTGGGTAGTAAAATAACATGCATGGTCGCAGTACAGAGGATATAAAATGCAAAATGGCAATGGGAAGAAAAGCATTTTTGAGAAAGAGAAATTTGCTAACATCGAATATTAATTTCAGTGTAAGGAAGTCTTTTCTGAAGGCATTTGTGTGGAGTGTTGCCTTGTACGGGAGTGAAACATGGACGATAAGCAGTGCGGAAAGGAAGAGAATAGAGGCTTTTGAAATGTTGTGCTACAGAAGAATGCTGAAGATTAGGTGGGAAGATCGCATAACTAATGAAGAGGTACTGAACAGAATTTGTGAGAAACGGAATTTTTGGCGTACCCAGACTAAAAGAAGGGATCGCTTGGTAGGACACATTCTTAGACATCAGGGAATCGTAAATTTAGCATTGGAGGGAAGTGTGTGGGTAAAAATTGCAGAGTGAGACCAAGAGATGCGTATAGTAAGCAGATTCAAGTGGATGTGGGTTGTCGTTCTTATGAGGAGATGAAAAGGCTTGCTCAGGGTGGAGTAGGGTGGAGAGCTGCATCAAACCAGTCTCCGGACTGAAGACCATAACAACAACAACAACTAGACATACAGGGAGCGATACCGCACAATAAACTCAGTTTCGGTGAGGGCAGTGGCGGGTTGGACCAACACTGTTTTGGCTTCCCTGAAAAAATCAAATCAAATCAAATCAATGTTGAACGGAATTGTACCTATATCTAATTTGTACCACCTTAACCTCTGGTTTGCTGCCCTGCCTGTTGTGAGCTCAGCTGGCATTGCCAGTCAGTTTGCCGTTCTGCGGGGGTTCGCCATATTCATCGTGTTTGCGAGTTGGTGGTCCCTGTGACCGTAGGTGGTTAAGGCTACCGCGGCTTGGCGCGGCGGTCTTAAATACGCTCGCCCAGACTGTAGCTGGCCGCGGACGGTCGCGCCGATGCGTATCGAGAAGGGGAGTGGGAGGGGGAGGGGTAGGGGGGAGGGGCTGCCGGCGCGGCGCACGGATTGGTGGCCGCCCGTTTTGCAGCCTAATTGCGGGTTTAGGCCGGGCCGCGCACCGAGCACCGAACGGGGAAAAAGAAACGAGCGGCGGAGAGGAGAAGCAGGCGGCCGAGGAAGCGGCGCAAAGAGAGCAAAGAGGCGATCGCGCCGGGTAATATGGGTGGGAGGACCCGCCCGCGGGCGAGCGTAGGAGGGGCGCCGTGCGTGGCGTGCCTCTGAGGTTCGGTGCGTGGCCTGCCGGCCCAGACGGCATTCCTACGGCCCTAGCCGCTCCGTCCAGCCTCTGCCCGAGGAAGAAGCGGCGGGCGCCCGGTACAGGAGCATTGCTACCCACCAGCGCAACACGTCCCTGCCGCGTCAGACTCATCTTACAAGACTGGTTAAGGAAATGAAAACCTACGTTTCTAGCATTTGTGGAACTGGAGAAAGCTTTTGACAATGTTGACTGGTACACACTTTCACAGATTCTGAAGGTAGCGCGGATAAAATATAGGGATCCACATCCAGACAGCACTTATTAGTATATACATGTGGTGTCTGTTCCGAGAGAACAGACGTCACTTCTGATCCTGCAGTTGTTACTGTTTTATGTTCACAGAATATAGGCTATTACTTCAACTGCGAATGGGCAAAGATGAATATTCGCAGTTGAAGTCATACATTCTGTGAATATGAAACAGTAACAACAGCAGCATCAGAAGTGTGACGTCTGTTCTTTCGGAACAGGGGCCATATATATAGGGTGTCCCAGCTATCTTGTCTACCCAAAATATCTCTGGAACAATAACAGCTATCGGAAAACGACTTTCACCAGTATCAATGTACGGCTGGGTCCCATGAATGTACATATTTGGAAACATTCTAAAACGAAAGCAAATGTATTTTTTACCACAAACTTATGTTTTTTTTTTTTTTTTTTTTTTTTTAAATGGACACCCTGTATTTTTTTCTTCAGCAATCCATAGCATGACAAATCACATAAACAATGGCGTTGATTACATCGCAATATTTCAATTACATCCGGAGATATTGCGACGCGAAGTTGACGCTTGAAATACGCGAAACGCGCGGCTAGCGCTCGTCCTGAGCAGCATGGGGTTCTCGCCTGAGTCTCAGGACGTGCGCTATCCGCGCGTTTCGCGTATTTCAAGCGTCAAATTTTCGTCGCAATATCTCGGGATGTAATTGGAATATTGCGATGCAATCAACGCCATTGTTTATGTGATTTGTCATGCTATGGATTGCCAAAGAAAAAATATAGGGTGTCCATTTAAAAAAACATAAGTTTGTGTTAAAAAACTCATTTTCTTTCGTTTTAGAATGTTTCCAATGTTACATTCATGGGCCCCAGCCGTACATCGATACCAGTGAAAGTCGTTTTTCAATAGCTGTTATTGTTTCAGAGATATTTTGGGTGGACAAGATAGCTGGGACACCCTGTATATATAATATGCCGATGACGGGCAATGAGCCTTTCGTTAGTGGGATGGAATGGGCAAGTTTGTAGTCTTTACTCTTACGGGAATTAGTTTCTTAACTACGAGTTTGACTACTATGGGCAGGGTGAAGCTGGAAATTTGTATCTGCCGCGAGGCATGCTTAGATAGTCCTTGCAGGTGCGGTGAATGTTACTTTAAATGCATCAGTAGCTATAAGTGAAACTGATAATCTTGCAGAAATATAAAGTCAGGGAGAGGGAATAGCAACCTTGCGGTTTGGTGACGACATAGTAATTCTGTCAGAGACAGCAGAGGACCTGCAAGAGCAGTTAAAAGGAAAGGACAATGTCTTGAAAGGAATATATAAGATGAACTTTAATAATAGTAAAACAAGGGTAATGGAATGTAGTGTCAGAAAATTAGGCGATGCTGAACGAATTAGATTAGGTAATGAGACAATAAAAGTAGTAGATGAGTTTTGTCATTTGGGTAGCAAGATTACTTGTGATGGCAGAAGTAAATAAAATATAAAATGCAAAATGGCCATGGGAAGAAAAGCATTTCTGAAGAAGCGATATTTGTTGACATCAAATATAAGTTTAAATGTTAGGAAGTCCTTCCCGAAAGCATTTGCATGGAGTGTAGCATTGTATGGGAGTGAAACGTGGAAGATAAGGAGTTCAGATAAAAAGATGATAGAAGCTTTTGAAATGTGGTGTTACAGACGAATGATGAAGATTAGATGGGTAGATCACGTAACTAATGAGGAGGTGCTCAACAGAATTGGGGAGAAAAGGAGTTTCTGGCAGATGCTGACTAACAGAAGGGATAGGTTGGTGGGACACATTCTGAGACATCAAGAAATCGTCTACTTAGCATTAGAAGGAAGGGTGTAGGATAAAAATCGTAGGGGGAATATAGAAGGAGATTCGAAAGGATGTAGGTTGCCGTTCGTTGTTGTTGTTGTTGTTGTGGTCTTCAGTCCGGAGACTGGTTTGATGCAGCTCTCCACGCTACCCTATCCTGAGCAAGCCTCTTCATCTCTACATATGAACGGCAACCTACATCTGTCTGAATCTGCTTACTATATCCATCTCTTGGTCTTCCTCTGCGGTTTTTACCCCACACACTTCCCTCCAACGCTAAATTCACAATTCCTTGGTGTCTAAGAATGTGTCCTACCAATCGATCGCTTCTTTTAGTCAAGGTATGCCAGAAATTTCTTTTCTCCCCATTTCTGTTCAGTACCTCCTCATTAGTTACGCGATCCACCCCCTAGCCTTCAGCATTCTTCTGTAACACCACATTTCAAAAGCCTCAATCCTCTTCCTGTCCGCACTGTTTATCGTCCATGTTTCACTCCCATACAAGGCAACACTCCATACAAATGCCTTCAGAAAGGACTTCCTTAGGCTTAAATCAATATTCGATGTTAACAAATTTCTCTTTTTCAAGAACGCTTTTCCACCCATTGCCATTCGGCATTTTATATCCTCTGTACTGCGACCATCATTTTTTATTTTACTGCCCAAGTAACAAAACTCATCTACCTCCTTTATTGCTTCGTTACCTAATCTAATTCCTTCAGCATCACCTGATTTTCTTACACTACACTCCATTACCATAGTTTTTCTCTTGTTAATCTTCATCTTATATGCATCTTTCAGGACACTGTCCATTCCGTTCAATTGCTCTTCCAGGTCCTTTGCTGTATCTGACAGGATTACTATGTCGTCGGCAAAACGCAGAGTTTTTAATTCTTCCCCCTGAACTTTAATTCCTTCTCCAAATTTCTCCTTGCTTTCCTTTATAGCTTGCTCAATGTACAAATTGAATAACATTGGACAAAAGGCTACAACCCTGTCTTACTCCCTTTCCAATCACTGCATCCCTTTCATGCCCTTCAACTCTGACAACCGCTGTCTGGTTTTTGTACAAGTTGTAAATAACCTTACGCTCCCTATATTTTACTCCTTCTTGCTTCAGAACTTGAAAGAGTTTATTCCAGTCAACATTGTCAAAAGCCTTCTCCAAATTTACAAAAGCTAGAAATGTAGGTTTGCTTTTTCTTAATCTATCTTCTAGGATAAGCCGTAAAGTGAGTATTACTGCCGTTCGTATTCTCAGATTAAGAGGCTTGCACAGCACTGGGTAGCGTGGAGAGCTGCATCAAACCGCTCTGCGGACTGAAGACTACAACAACAACAATGATTCACCCATGAAAATTTGGTAGAACGGCCATTTCAAATTATCTTTGGCCACGACAATCCTCCCGCAACCGCAGCATCCTTTTCTCGAAATCGACCCTCCAGTAACTCCGTTGCAAATGAAAGAACAACCCAAAAATTTCAGTAACTATTACAGTAATATATGGCCGAATTGGATCTGATAACCGTGTCATAAAAAGTATCCGGACACTCGAAAACATTCGTTTTGGCACACTTTAGGTCACGGTAGAAACACTTTATTTCAATCGTGTCAGAAGCATCAAACTTTATAAACGAGTATACAGTACAAGCAGACACCGAGTAGATACATTTGTTAGGCTATTCATAGATATTACAGGTGACATGTATTTTGTAGGGCTAGGACTTTTTTGACTAAAAGCCAGCCATGTCCAGAGAATGATAAAATTTATGAGCTAAAATTCAGGGTGTCATCTAGAGTGGGTAATTGTAATGTTAGGAAATATTTGACCAAAATCTGGCCACGTCCAGCGCTTTGGGAGTAGCCTTCATGAGCTCCTCGACCGTGAAGGTGCTTGAGCATTACTTGCACTGCATAAGGTGGGAAGTAGACTGCTCTTGTTCACAATCGCACAACACCAATTCATTCGATAGCCCCCATCTAGTAACACTAAAAATGGGCCTTTCCGATCGCCTTTTGACAGCTCGAACGGCTTAAACGTACATTTGACTCTAAAATAGAATGAACTAAATTCTAGAGGAGAAAGTTCTCTACAACTTTGCCCTTTTGTGTTTTTTTCATACCTCCCATCATTTCAGAGATATTTACAAAATAACGGCGATTTGACACTGTCACTTGATTTTATATAAAACAGTACAGGCAAAGAAAATTATCTTCAAAATAGAACAAACTACCAAAATCGACGTCGTCTGTCTAGATCATCGTCACAATCATCATCATATATACTGATTATGCATTTCAGCGTTCAGTTTGAAGCATAGTGTCCCTAATAAATTTACTCCATAATCCATTATTCAATGCTAACAATGATGCCACGTATGATGTTAAGCCAGTTACTTCAAAATCATTTCTTGGTCTACCAAGACTCATCTTACCCTCTACCGCTGAACCCATGAGTCTCTTATGTAAACTTGCTTGTAACATGACCCCACCATCTCACCAGGTTCGCTCTTCTTCATTGCTCTGCTTCATTGCCAGTTTTTTTTTTAATTTCCTTATTATAGATAACCTCCTGCCATTGTTCCGATCTATTAGTATCAACAATCGTCCTTGCTACTTTCATATCTGTAAACCTCAACTTTATTAATAAGGTAACCTGTATCCACCCAACTTTCACTCCCATGAGTTGGTGGAAAGATATAGTGGTGCAGTGCTAACTTGGTTTAGTCTCTGACTTATTTATTGCAGAAGATAGTAGGTGGTAGCTGAGCACTCACTGCCTCTGCTTTGCTACCCCTTGTTTCCATTTCTTTCGCTATGCTGCCATCTTGTGGAAAAATACATCCTAATTGTTGGTGTACATTTTTTTTCTTTCCTGGCAGTATATTTCACAAGCACTAGAGCACAAATTTCCATTTCCCTACTTCTTGTGCGTCCCTTCTGTAGATATTATAGAAAAATCAATGACAATGAATTAGACTAAATTATAACAGCTCGTACAGAGGCTTTTACACAGTTCCGAGAGTGATTTTATCCTTGGTATCTAAAAGACGTTATCTCAGTACACACGGTAGCATTTTGAATTCACGAATGTAATCACAATCAATAGTGACCAGAAGGGTGAGATAGTAGACCTGTGTCAAGAGTCTGTCATTGTTGCTTTATCAAAAATTATAATGAAGCTATACCTCTGTGTTAACTATTCAAATCATCTCAGGAAATTATGAAGAAGTCGCGAGCTGTCTGAAATGCACAATACAAACAGTACTCTTTCTGAAAAAATGCGACATGGAAGAAGACACTAGGTAAATGTCAAAGGGCAGAATCAATCTCTGATGGTTCACCAAGAAACATAGAATGTGACGCGGACTACGAACAAAAACCCAAAAGATGACTTTTTTTGACAGTTTTTTGTGCTTGTATAAACGGAATATATGTGTGCTGACATACATTTCCTCTTTTTCCCAGTGCTACTGTTTTGGACTGAGGGAGAGGGGGGGGGGTACAAATGGTCTTTTTCCTGTCATTCTTCCTATATGAATGAATCGGTCGCTCTCAATGTACCAAAAGATAACACGTGGCCTCTTCTAAATATTTCTGCAAGATTATCACTTATAGCCACTGATGCATTAAAAGTAACATTCTGGTTTTCTGCCGGAATACGTTTTAGATAAGTGTCAGACCTTTCACCTGATTAGGGCATCATATCTCTCTACTGGCTGGATACTAATTTACATAAACAATGAATATCTACTCTTCAATCAAATTTATTATTGGCAACTCAATTCTTAATAGTATCCGTTTTTTTAAGTGGATCGTGACGACGTCATTGTGTTGACACGTGACGACGTCATTGTGTTGCCTCTAAACTAACATACCAACCGGGATCACTGGGGCATTAATCGTAAGTTATTTCTTACATTGCAGCATAGAAATACAACGAAGCCAGACGTCAATATTATGCTGAAAAACAATTGTGATGAAATGAGAGCCATCTCCTCTACTGCAACTTAAATAACACGCAATCGACAGACCAGAAATAAAATAGAAAGAAAGTTCACGTTAACGAAAGATGTATGCAGATTTTCGAGATGAATGTGTAAATTATTAAGTGTCTAAAATTGCTCACTTGGTTACCTTGAGACAGTAAATTACATTTCTTTGGGCGATTCACTGAACACGCCGCTGGGATACTTGTCGAACCAGATTGACGAGAGAGAGAGAGAGAGAGAGAGAGAGAGAGAGAGAGAGAGAGAGATAGAGAGAGAGAGAGAGAGAGATAGAGAGAGAGAGACAGAGAGAGAGACGGTGAAAGTTAAAAAAAAAACGATGGCTATCGCAGATGGTTATTTCAGAGCATGAAAAATTCCCGGATTCATGTCATTAGGATTTACCAAAGGAGTCTGAAAATAGATCTTTCCCCAATCTATGTAGGTTAATATCAATTATATGTAATCAGCTGCCCCTATGAAGACATGCCGGGCGGTAATGGCCGTACACTCTAAAGCATCGGGCATGGGTGTGTGTGTGTGTGTTTTGTCTTTATCATAAGTTATTTTAAGTAGTTTGTAAGTCTAGGGACTGATGACCACTCTAGCTCGGTCCCACAGCTTTACAAACATTTGTTTTTATGATGGCAGATGAAATAGGAAACGTCATTAGGTATTTAATAACGCCAAATAATACTTACTTCCTGCACATTGATTTTTGCTAAGGAAATTACGTTTTACAGTTGTACAAAGGAAATATTACTATGCCCGTATCTTCAAGAATAAACAAAAATAAAAAAATAAAAAAAATATGTACTAAGATGGGAGTGATAGCATTTCTTGCTAATTAAGAAAAGGGTCTAAATCTACTGACGACGTTAAGAGTAAATTGTATTGTGGTTTGATACTTCCTGACAAAATTTATATGCCTGTAGGGATAGGATACGTATAACGATTCTTACCTTTCGTGAACAAATCTTCGCAGATAATTTTCAGTACCATTTCAAACAAAGGCTTCACTGACTCTGTGACAGTCATGGCTGCAGATTTCTCGGCCTGCGTAATCGGGTGGGGAATTATAGTGATCCCCTTGATAGATGAGGGTGCACTAAACAAAGGAAGCAGCTACTCGGGTAGCAGAGCACTTGTGGAGCACACATGCTTTTTTTTTATGCTAGGTTATCTCATGAACACTCGTCTATCGATATACAGACAAAAAAATCAGGTCGCATTCATAAGACCTTTCAACTGTCAAAATATTAGCAGTAAATTTGTAAAGTATTAGATACAAAGTTCACGAATTTACTGCATTGCAGGAAAGTTGCCGCACTCCAATAATCCTCGGGACTGAGAGTTGGCTTAATTCCGACGTTGGAAGCTTTGAAATATTTAGCGAAGACTGGAATGTATATCTCAAAGACAGATCAGGTACGATCGGTAGGGGGGGGAGGGGTGTTCATTGCTGTCCACAAAAGTAATCCTACTATTGAGCTCGTAGTCGAGAGTGAATCTGAGGTTGTCTGGACACCTGTAACAGATATAGACGAAGTTAACTGAATAGTTGAATGTTTTTGCCGGCTACCCGGTTCAACAGACACAGTGCTAGAGACATTCAAAGAAAGTATACGATCAGTAGCGCCAAGGTACCCGAACCTTGATTTACTAGTGGTGGCGGACGGGGAGGGGCGACTACAACTGGCGAGTGCAGACAGGGCCGCCTATGCTTTCACTACAGGGAGAAACGACAGTCTTGTGAATATTGAGCACGTTTTCCGAATACTGCTCTAATCAGGTAAATCGTCAGCCCACAAGCAATGGAAATATTTTGGGCTTTATAGCTACAAACAGGACAAACCTTGTCAACGATATTACTGTAGAGTCAGTAGTTAATGACCATCGTCACAGCAACAAAGGCCATCATAGTAGTCAAGAACCCTAGGAAGGAGTTTGCACTAGAAAGAAAAAAATAAGCAATTCTTAACGTTCCATTAAGGAATGAATGGACATCGTTTAGTTCCGGTACGGTGGACGTAGAGGAATTATGGGCAAAATTGAAATGCATTGTAAATAAAATCTTCAAATGTTTGCGAAGCTTATGGGACTTAACTGCGGGGTCATCAGTCCCTAATCTTATAAACTAACTTATACTAAAGACAACACACACCCATGCCCGAACCTCCGACGCGGGAGACTGCGCGATCTGCAACGTGACGCTCCAGACCGCTCGGCTACTCCCGCGCGGCTGTAAATATAGCGCTGGAGAAAGATGAGCCGACAAACGTGATTAAGGATGGGAAAGGCCCACCGAGGTTTCATAGTAATATTCGAAAAATGCTGAGAAAGTTGCACTATCGGTTCAAAAAAGGTCAAGCAAATCACAGACAAAAGTTATTAGAGATTTGCGCGTCTATAAATAGAGCAATATGCGAAGTATACAATAACTACCACCGTCACACCTTAGCAAAAGAATTAGCTGAGAACCCAAAAAAATTCTCGTCCTATGTAAAATCGGTAAGAGGATCGTAGGTCTCTAACCAGTCACTCCTTGATTTTTTTATTTGTGTGTGTGTGTGTGTTTGGTGATAGAAAACAGCAAAGTGAAGGCCGAAGTTTTAAATTTGACATTTAAGAAATGAGTCACGTAGGAGGACCGTGCAAACATACCTTTATTTGATGGTCGCACTAACTCTCAAATGGAGGACATAGTAATAGGCATAGTTAGCGTAGAGATGCAGCTGAGAGAGTAGAAAACAAACTAGTCGCCAGGTCCCAGTGAAGTACCAATCCGGTTTTACAAAGAGTATTCAGCGGCACTGGTCCCTTACTTAGCTCGCTTGCATTTATCGCGATTCATTGATCCAGCGCGAAGTTTCAAGCGACTGGAAAAGGCGCAGGTAATTCCCGTGTATAAGAAAGGCAAAAGAAAGGACCCACGAGATTACAGATCTATAACATTAACGTCAGACTGCTGTAGAATTCTTGAACATATTCTCATTTCTAATATACTACATTTCCTTGAAATGGAAAAACTTCTGTCCAGGCATCATCACGGTTTTAGGAAGAATCGATCGTGAGACCCAGCTTGCCATTTTCTCTCCTAACATCATGCGTGCTACGCATGAAGGGCATATTTCTCGATTTTAGAAAGGTGCTTGACACGGTTCCGCATTACAGACTGCTAAGGAAGGTACGAGCTTACGGATTAGCTACCAAAATATGTCAGTGGCACGAAGACTACTTACGTAATAGAACACAGTACATTTCCCTCGTTGGCGAGTGTTCATCAGAGACTAGGGTATCGTCAGGGGTGTCCAAGGGAAGTACGACAGCTATTATTTAAATGATCTGACGGACAGAGTGAGTTGCAATCTGCGGCTGTTTGCTGATAATGCTGTGGTGTACAGAGGGTGTCGTCATTAAATGACTGTAGTAGGATTCAGGATGACTTCGACCAAATTTCTAGGCGGTGTGGAAATGGCAACTAGCGCTAAATGTAGAAAAATGTAACGTGATGGAAATGAGTAGGAGAAACAGTCCCGTAATATTCGAATACAGTATTATTAGTGTGCTGCGTGATAGAGTCGCGGCAATTAAATACGTAAGCGTACGCTGCACAGCGATATGAAATGGAACGAACACAAGAGGACAGTCGTGGGGAAGTCCGTTTATTGGAAGAATTTTGGGAAGATGTGATTCGTCTATAAAGGAGAGCGCATATAAAATGACTGTACGACCCCGTCTTGAGTGTTGCTAAAGCGTTTCGGATCCCAACCAGATCGGTTTAAAGGAGGACATAGAGGCAGTTCAGAGGCGGACGGCTAGGTTTGTAACTGGTAGATTCGGTCAGTGAACGAGTCTTATAGAAATACTCAATTGGAGTCTCTGGAGGGAAGGTGTCCTTCTTTTCGAGAAACACTGTCGAAGAAAATTAGATGGCCGGAATTTGAGGCGGGCTGCAGAACGATTCTACTGCCGCCAACCTACATTTCGCTTGAAGAGCACAAGGATAAGATCAGAGAAATCAAGGCTCTTACAGATGCATACAAGCATTCGCTTTCCCTCGTTCTATATGGGAGTGGAACAGGAAAGCAAGTAACTAGTAGTGGTACTGAGTACCCTCCACCACGCACCTTTGTGTGGATTGCAGAGTATGGATGCAGATGTAGATTTGGCGTATATTTCCAAGCGTTTGCCAATTCAAATTTATCAGCAGATATGATTTTCCCATTATGCCCCAACTGAACCAACGTCTGCCATATGCCTCAACTACGACTCGTATGTGATCATTTTACTTCTCTACGATATGTGCTAGATGTCCTCCCCGTCACACCTACTTATATCCTTTGGGAGACTCAGTCATGACAAAACTATTGCGCCTGAGACAAGAGAAATACCCTCAGACCATGATTTCAAAAGAAATCATGCGTTGACAGGAGTGTACGTTACCGAACATTAAGTTTAATAAGACATAGTTGCAGAATTGTCGCTTTATTTACAGAAGAAAAGAAAAAGTAGTAAAACTGCGACTCAGGGGAGATCGGTTCGGATCCGGAGAAATACTGAAACACACAAGACAATACTGACGCTAAGAATTTTCTCGGAAGTTAAGGAAAGGCAGGCTTTGAGAAAGCATTTGTTAATGTTGACTGAAATGCAGTCTCTGAAATTTTAAAGGTAGAAGCGATAAAAATCTAGGGCGAAAGATTATTTAAAATTTGCATAGAAACCAGACTAAGGACAAGAAATGGAAACAATGGCTGAGAAATGAATGAAGTCAAGTTTCTAGCCTACCTGCAATGCTATTGATTCTGTAACCTGGGCAAACTGTGAAGGAAAGTAACAGATATTTCGTCAGGGAATTAAAATCCAAGGGCATGAAATAAAGGCTTTGAGGTTTGTCAGTGGTATTGTAATATTCTAAGAGACATTAAAGACTTGCAAGAGCTGTTGGCCCAGGCGGAGTGATCGAGTGCATTGAGGCGCTATGCTCCGGTGCGCGAGGCCGTTCCCCGTAGGGGGTGCTAATCCTCCCTCGGACGTGGATGTTTGTGTTGTCTTTAGTAGTTTGTAAGTTTAGGGACTGATGACCCCGTTTAAGTTCCATAAGCTTAATAAGCATCTGAACATTTGAAGAGCTGTTGACCGGAATCGACAGATCTAGAAATGCATCAATTCAAAAAATTCCTGTATTATAAGTGGAATACATGAATTAAACAAATTGACCTATTATAAGTGGAAGGGACATTGGTGGATTTATTCAAACGCGCAAATTCCTTCTTCTCATTACGTACAAACAAAAAAACTATTCAAGAATAGATTTGTTGTACTTTCTGTTCCAGTTGATCCAGTGTAACAAAATTCTCTTGGATGTAGAACGTGTCAGAAAACAAGATTCACAATAAATACTGTACTTAAAAAATGGAAAGAGATATGTTAATATACCTTCCACAGATTCCAAATGTAATTGCCCATGTGGATGTGAAATCGACCAGAAAAGAACAAAATCTTAAGAATCTTTACAATTTAAATGACATAAAACTTGTAAGTAGATTCTAAAAGTTGAATATATAAGATGCATATTATAATTATTAGTTTTCTTCTTTACGACACTTATTTATAATGATCACATTACTGCATTAGATCAATACATAAGTCAGATTGTATACAACAACACATCAATCACTTCTGCTAAGAATTTCATCAATGCAATAGGAGTAGCCACCAAAACATCTTTTAGACTCTTTTCAAAATGAACTTTACTGTGAGTTAAATTTTTACGGCTGCTGGCATGTTATTAAAAATGATTATTCCTGCATACTGATCAACTTTCTAAGCTAAAGTAAGTGACATACAAATTAGTTTAGCGTATGCAAAGTACAACACACACATCCATACCCGAAGGAGGGCTAGAACCTCTGAAGGGAGCGGCTGCGAAATACGTGACATGGAGCCTCAGACCTTTGGCCATTCATGATAATGGAAACATCAGTATTTTGTTCTAGTAGCATTGCTATACGTGACATTCATGGTAGCCACTTAGAGAAGGCGCTTCAGTTGTTTAGTGAAAATCCATATAAAAATTGACTGCAAATTATAAATAATTCAGATTATCATCTTCTTATGGAAGCATTTTATCTGAATTTGAAAGTATTTTTGTCGCTGAAAATTTTTTAAGTAGCTCACAGGCTCACATAACCGAAGGACTGATCAGGCACTGCCAAGATTCGGTTTATCTTCTGAACCACTATAAAATTTCGATTGAACGACATTTTAAACATTAAGTTTACAGCAACGATCCATTATGGGTAAAACAGGTAGGAAGCCTACGGAATGGGACAAAGGGAAATATCAAGAGCTTCATTTGTGCTGCTGGAGGAACCGGCGCACTTTGACGAAAAGGCACGAATTAGCCCGCAATGAATATCTACAGCCAACAACAGAAATGATGGAGTTCTTTACTATCGTTTATCCAGTTCGTCGTATCAATATAAGCGTTTTCGACACACAAGGACATTAAGAAAGTGTGCCGGCCGCGGTGGCCGAGGGGACTGAGGCGCTACAGTCACGGTCTGCACGGCCACTACGGTCGGGGATTCGAATCCCCCCTCGGGCATGGATATTTGTGCCGTCCTTAGTATTAGCTAGATGATAAGTAGTTTGTAAGTTTAGGGACTGATGACCCCGTAGTTAAGTCCCATAAACTACACAAACAAACAAACAAACAAGAAAGTGTGCCGATTCAGGGACGACTTATTCGAACAAAATGGCACTACACATCGGTAGTGAAGGGAGTATATATACTGTATATAGAGTGTCTTTTCGCTTGTGCAGGTAACCTCGCTGTTCAGTAGGAAGAATATCCTCGCAAAACAGGTAGACAGAAGAGTTAACTATATAAAATGTGGTTGTATAACTCTGGTGTTTGAACGTGGAATTTCAGCGTGCCTTCCAATGACGGCGCGTCCTATGCGTTCAACGTTTCAGTGAACCCCCGCAAAAACACTCGTTGTTAAAAAAGTAAATAAATAAATTAAATAAAAATTGTTTTTAAGGTATCACTCTTCGTTTCATTATTTCATCAGATCACTTTATGTGCACATTTAAAATATTTTCATCACATGAGAAACGTTTTACGTCGCGGGGACAGCACGTATACGAGTAGCAGCAGGATCACTTAATACAGGCGACAGTGGCCGTAGCGTTGTAATGCGCATGCGCGGCTGAGCTTCAATTTCTCTTCTGAATCCTCTGGAGGCAGCATATGGGCGCTCCCGCGGTATGGAGAGGCGAGGAAAACGCCGTTTTTTAACATTGGCGTTGGAGCTGGTAGAGACGCCATCTGTGGCGGTTACGCACGAATGGTCCTGAAGCAGACAATGGAGCTATTGCGCACCTCGCCTTGCGCATCAGCAAATCCTCCATTAAAGCAACATCCGCCCTTCATATTTGGTTTTGGCTCACTGTAGATTCATCAAAAACACGTCATATTTGGTAAAATATAACCATAAATTACAGACGCATCGACTGTAAAAGTCTTGAGAAGATCCCGGGGCGCTGGTAACCTAGATGTTGAGCTGCCCAGCAATCATCCTCATCTTCAGAAGATCGAATCATGAATTGTAAAAAAATATAAAATAGCCAAGATCGCTTATCATCAATTTTTATTAACGACGACCGGTTTCGCTGAACTATGTCAGCATCATAAGGTCAAATAAAATATTTTACAAGGCCATAATCTTGTAACGTCAAACAGTTGTTATATAACCATTTACAGTGCATAGGTGCACTATTTCATTATAATAGAACATAATTATCACAGTGAGTGACAAAAGCAAACTTTCATGAAAAGTACGAACAAGGAACGGATAGGGTCAACAAAATCATTTTTAAAAAGTTTTGAACGTAATCAGTCTGTTGGTTACTTCTTGCAGGAAGTAAAAGAAAGCGATTTTCTGTTCCACTTGACATTTTTTGTATGCATTTAAATTTTCTAATGTTCGTTATTTTTCCATGAACCACTTAGTAGTTTTTAAGAGAGAAAGAAATTTTTTTTTTTTTTTTTTTTTTTTTTTTTTTTTTTTTTTTTTTTTTGCCTTTAGTGATAACACTGAGCAGTACTGTTATTTAAGTTGTCATGCAACAGAATAAATCCGTAGATGCTGTTGCAAGACAAAGATGCTGTTCCAGCTAGACTGCACAGCTGATACTAATTAATGTTTGTAGATTATTTTTGATAGTTCAGTACACTAGCGGACTGATTTGCACAGTCAATAAAATTTGTAAAGTACAGTTTAACGGAGGAATAAATTTTGTATATATGATGATAGTTAACTACGTAAAGTGATACTGATTCAGTATCAGAATGATTATAACACAGCTATAAAATTATATCGTAGAAAAGTCAGATGGGTTTATTTTTACAGTTAAGAAAATCAGAAGTGTTTTGTGGCGTTACTTCTGTTGCAGTAATTTATAGTGTGTTATTCCTTTGATTTAAAGTCAATATTTTCGATATGTGCTACACTGAGACAAAGTGCAGTGCTTGCGAATTGAAAATCTTCAAATATATGGACTGATTAAAATATATGCGGTGGCCTCATGAAAATTTGTGCAGTGTTTGTTATAAGGTAAGAAGCGGCAAGTGTCTGAAAGGGGCATGCCGCCAAGCTGACTCAGTTGGTTCTAGGAAGCACGAGACTGTCTCGTAGTATGGAGGATATTTCCTTCACAATTTTCTATCAGAGTGAGCAATATTAAAGGGTACACGTAGATTGCTCTCTGGCAGTTATATCGCTACGCTGTTGGCGTACGACACCCTTATAAGTACAACTACTACTCCCCAGGGGGCACCAAATCAAAATCTCTCCTGGTGCAATATTTTTTTCCCGACAATGTGGTTACTAAGGTGAGAGAATAATTTGATGCCTAAGGAATTCATAGTATGCCATCAAAGGCGGCATGTGTTGCATAGATACACACGTCGTGTTAGAAAAGGCGAATTTATTTGCTATCAAACATTTTAAATTACATTTTTAGAAATTACCTGGAGGCGATCTCATAGATTACTTATCTTAAGAGTAGGTAGCAAAGAAATAATAATTTATTTTATGACAAACGGTTTCAATGGACTATGCCACCATAATCTGGTCATGATGACCATTTTGTATAATTTGATATGACCTGATGGTGGCATAGCTCATTGAAACCGGTCGTCATAAAATAATTAATTATTTTGCGATCTTGGCTTTCTAATTTTGAAGATATTTCATTTTTAATTAACATCTATATCATCAGGACTACTCTGTAATTCAAACCAACTGGCAGATGGTTCATGAAACTATGTTATAGTACAGTTTCATTTTCGAATAACGTGCGGGAGAAACGAAGATCTAAATATCGGCCCGAGCTCTTATTTCTCTTTTTAATTATCACTTCTTCCTTTGTAGGCAGGGTGATTTAAGATATTCGAGTTCGGAGGAGAAAACGTTATTCAAATTTCGTTAATAGATCACGCCGCAACAAAAGACGCCTTTAGTTCTTTGTCACGTCTCTCTCACTTTGATACAGAACGGGTTGCCCTTCTTTGAACGTTTATGATGTCCGTCAACAACCTTACGTGACAAGTTAAAATGCGGCGAAAGATACTTTACCTTTGTTGTAGTAATATGAAAGCTTGTACCGTAAACGCGGGCTACTTGAGCCCTGGAGGCCAACTTGAGCCCAAAACAGAAAAAAAGTTGTTTGGATCTCTACGCACTCCCAACATCAGTATAATGACGTACTTCACTGCTTGGCTGGTAGGCGGCGGCACTGAGAGACCCTAGCGTGAGTCTAGGAGGTTTGGGAAGTCGTCACTAGTTGGTTATACTACCTACACACGTGTTTGCGGTTTATTTCACTCTGCAAACGTTCCTCTGTATAGATATTACGAATAGCCTAAAACTGAAGGTAAGTGCATATATTTCATATTTATTTTATCATCAAAGGCAATTTAGGACTGTTCATGTCCTGAATAACTCATTACTTGTGGAATATGTGGTTAAGTACAACTAGTACACTTTACCTGCAAATACTGGTTACTTGTGACCGTGGGGCATTAACCGTTGGAAGCGATCAGACGCTGGTAAAAGAATAGGTGTGCTACCAAAGGATCAGTTCCCAATGCTGTTGCGAACTGTTTTAGAAGAAATTGGTCCAAACATGAAAAGCAACCTAAAGGCATGTTTCAAGGAAGCTCGATTAAAGCCTCTTGATGAAAATCAGATCATACGCCGTTTGCCAAATCAAGACAAATCCGAGGAAATGTAGACGTCTATGATTGGGGATGCATTTCTTCAACAAATTCACGAGAAGAGGTGAGTTTGTCACACCTCACTATACTAAGAAGAAAAAATTCCAAGATCCACCTGGAGAGAGTATAAGGGTGTCTGATTTCTGCTCTACCAGTAATACCAGTTTGAGATCAGGAGAGACAGCGACATCAGCCTCCACAATAGTGGTGAGGAACATATAGAATACTTCTCTATGACATTTTGCAAAACCAAAGCCAAATCAACAAAATCATCGGCGCCTGTAACGAAAGATGACCTAGAAATAGGCAAGTTTGATGTGGTGAAATGGAACGAGAGTGAATACCCATGCGTCAACCTCGCTATAGAAGCAGAAGGTGTTACAGTCTACACTAAAAGTCTGGAGGTGGCCTAAATATATGTCTTGTTGCATAAATTTGAAGATGTGGTAATGAGAATGTAAACTGTAAACTCCGTCCGACAGGCCTCGTGGGGGCCCCAGTGGTTACTGACAGGTCGCCGAGTCATGCTCTGCCCGAAGGCGGCAACAGATGCGGTATGGAGGGGGACGTGTACAGCGCCCCGCACTCCCGGACGTTATGTCAGTCTTCGTGGCCGGAGTCGTTAGGCCTACTTCTCCATCAAGTAGTTCCTCAGGTGGCCTCACAAGGGCTGAGTGCACCCCGCTTAACAACAGTGCTATTTTTTTTTTAATTATTTTATTTTTATTTTATTTTTTTATATGTTTTATGTACACTCGGTAGACCTGGGTGGTTACCCATCCAAGTGCTAGCCCAGCCCGACAGTGCTTAACTTCGGTGATCTAATTGAAACCTGTGTATCCACTGCGACTCGACCGTTGGCTGTAATGACAATAGAACCCCCAAAATTAATGAAAAGAGGTTTGTTTTCTTTAACTGGACTCTAAAAATTGTTATATCTCTACATTCTATTCTTTGTACGATATCTAAAACGTGTTATTCAAAAGTAATATTTGTCCTTAAAATAAACGTTTAGAAGTTTACTGGATGTTCAGCAATTATGTTATTCAAATAACTATCAACCTACGTGGACCCAAACTGCCTTCAAATGGTAGTATCTATGGGAATTACAGTCTGGGTTCAAGTAACCCAACCGTAAGGTTAACTTGAGCCCAATTAAAATAGAAAAATAAAAATAAAAATAATTATTATGTCATAAACAATGCTACTGGGCGTTTAAGTATTCATAATAAACTATAGTTTAATAAAATAAGGTGCTTATATCTCTGAAAAGCATCTGTTGTGGTCATTTTAATGTTCAAAGTTACGAAATCTGGGCTCAAGTAAGCCCAAGTTTACGGCATAGTACTTCTTCTGTCCCGGTTCGCGTTTGCTAAATCATAGCTTACCACTGAAGTGAGAATTCATAAAAGAAATAAGAACACTTTCCAGTTTCATACCGATGATAAATTGACAGCTGACGCAGCCATAGTACGAAAGAGTGAAGTCCATCGGTGATTAAAGGCGTAAAATACTGTGCTTTTCAGTGCCACTATGCTCTCCGTATTGGTCTCTTCAACTGCTGAAACAAACAAAGTGCGTAATAGTTACGTAACGCAGACGGCAGGGATAATCGCAAGTTGGTGCCGGCGGCCCGACTGCAAACGGCAGACTAAATAGCCGTGGAGCGGTGTGTCCGGCCGCGGTTGACCCGCGGGTGCGGGTCGCGTCCGTGGCACGCTGCCGTGTAATTTCTCGGCGGGCGGGGTAATTAATTTGCCTTCATTAATACATCGGAACCCGCGCCGTATAATATTTCACACCTCGCCGCGGCCGCCACAATAAAACGCGACCGCAGTCCCGATACCGCGTCCCCGCGCCGCGCCGCACTCCGTCCAGACCTGTATTTACGCTTTACTACCCCCGTTTATCCGTCGAATAAATTACTTGCACCTCCTTCGTGATCGGAGGAAAACATCCTCCCACTGCCGCGCCGGCGCGCTCCTACTATACTGCCACTCTTTCGCCTTTTGTTTTCCCTTTTCGGTCGCCTCTGCGCGCTCGGCACTGCCGACGATGCTTATCCAACTTCACCTGCTCCGCTCCGTGTATATCTCCCCATCTCTCTCTCTCTCTCTCGCTGCCTCCCCTTGTCTGCCAGTCGCGGGCCCTCTCCTGTTCTCCTCTCTCTCTCTCTATCTCTCTCTCTCTCCGACTGTTTAATAAAACCAAAACGCCTCGGCGGCTTGACGAGCACTCTCTCGGAGCGTTTTTAAAAATTCGCTCAAGGCGAGTCGGCGGCGGTACAGGTCGAATTCCTGCCTTAATGCCCTGGTAGGCCCCCGCGGTAACCCCTCATTTGCCGGCCGCCGCCTACTCCACCCCCTCACGACCAGTGCCACCCCCACGCGCCGCCATCGGGGGTGTGCTGCGCCCGTTGCGTGCCTCAGCGCCCGGGGACGCGCCCGGAACGACACGCGATGCCGCCGCCGACACCCGAATTATGCCGAAAAGACTCCCAGGAATCCGGACACAGCGCGCGTGTCCAGCCACCCCCGTGCACGGCGTTTTTCGTCAATGCGTGCCCCGACGCCCGTGTATATTTTGAATACATTACGTCGGTGGCGAGTGGAGCCCGTGGCTCGCATTTCCAAACGGAATTCCTCAGCATTTTCGTTTCGGTGGGAGGGAGGGGCAGGGGAATGGAGGGGAGGGGGGGGGGCGCCACGTATTGCCCGCGGGGAACGGACTCTGGAGGGAGTAATGTTTAGCTCGTAACACGCACCGGCTCCGCGCCGATGGGAACTCAGATACGCTCTCCATTGCGCTGCGTCCGACGGGCATAAAAATGGAGACGGGTCCTGGCGGGTAACAAAGGAGATGCGTGCACCGGACGCGGGAGCTTCGGTTTCGTCCTGACGCAACTGGCAGGGGTGACTGGCACCTGAGATGACTGGGAGTTCACCCACTATCAGGGCTACATATTACTATGTCAAGGTCGCAATAATGCGTTTATGCTGATGACCGATTCCGGTACACGGACGGTATCATCTTCTAGTCTATGGGGAAAGGAAGTACAAACTATACAGTTACCAGTGGCGGCGCGTCCCAAGTGTGTTCACTGGTTCAGTGAACCCCCAGAAAAAAACTCGTCGTGGAAGAAAGGTAAATAAATAAAAAAGTTTTAAAACTATTATTCTTCGTTTCGTTATTCTATCAGATCATATTCTATCACACATTCAAAGTATTTTTATCGCATGAGAAACGTTTTACGTCTCAGAGACAGCGCAGTGCAGCGTAGCAGTGGCCGCAGCGTTACAATGCGCATGCGCGGCTGAGTTTCAACTTCTGAACCCCCTGGAGACAGCCTATGGGCGCTTCAGCGGCAGGGAGGGGCAACGGGAAACGCCGCTTTTAACATTGGCGTTGGAGCTGGTAGAGACGCCAGCTCCTGGCTACTCGAGCTCTGGCGGTTATGTACGAATTGTTCTGAAGCAAACCCAATCAAGCTACGGCAAATCGTCCATTAAGGCAGCATCCGCCTTTCATATTTGTTTTTCGCCCATAGAAGATTCATCAAAAACACGTCATACAATAACAATAAATTAAAGAACTATCAACTGTAAAATCATTCACAAGATCGGAGCATGAATGATAATGAAGTCACTGCTCTCCATCTAGCATGAATAGCGGCATCGCATTGCGTCGTCGAAGGAAGTGTGTTTGAGACTGACTACAAGCACTTTTTTGAACCCAATCTCTCTCCCCCCCCCCTTTTTTTTTCGATAAGCGAACAACAATGACTTTCATATTGTTATTTACCACATATCTTCAGACGTTTTTGCAAATGATTTCGAGGATAAATGACGTTTGTATTCTTGGTTGTAACAAATATTCAACTATCTGAAAAGAGGTAGGGAAGAGCAGCCTTTGCGCATGCCTAAGGTTAGGTGCTGCTTAGAGGTAGCTTGTCTATTCATCGTAACAGATTCATTTTGTTACAGTCACTTAACAGTTACTTAAATTATTTTTCAAAAGAGATAGATCGGCTGGCCAGTACTTACCTTTGTGTTGACCACCGATAGTGACACAAATGAAGAAAAAGGAAAAAAAAAAAAGAGAGAGAGAGACGAAAAGGAGAAGCTTTCGGAACACAGTTCTTTCTTCAGGTGGGAGAGAAGGGAAGAAAAAGGGGTGGGAACGGAAGGAAAAGATAATTCACGACCTAATCCCAGACTACCCAGAAACACCCCCTTAGTCACCCAGTACCATCCTGGACTGGAATGCCTCAACAAACTCCTCAGGCAGGGCTATGACTTTCTCAAGCCATGCCCTGAGATCTACATCTACATAGATACTCTGAAAATCACATTTAAGTGCCTGGCAGAGGGTTCATTAACCACTTTCATAACATTTCTCTACCGTTCCATTCTATAATAGCGCGCGGGAAGAAAGAACACCTAAATCGTTCCGTTTTCGATCTGATTTCTCTTATTTTATTGGGATGGTCATGTCTCCCTAAGAAGTGGGTGCTAGCAAAATAGTTTCATATTCATAAGTAAAAGTCGGTGATTGAAACTTCGCAAACAGATCACGCCGCAATGAATAACGTCTTTCTTTTAATGATTTCCACCCCAATTCGTGCAACATTTCCGTGACGCTTTCCCCCCGGAACGTGATAAAACAAAACGAGCTGCCCTTCTCTGAACCTTCTCAATATCTTCCGTCAGTCCCACCTGGTGAGGGTCCCACAAGGGGCAACAGTACTCCAGGAGAGGACGCACAAGTGTGATGTAGGCAGTCTCTTTGGTGGAGGTGGTGCATCTTCGAAGCGTTCTGCCAATGAAACGTAACCTTTGATTCGCCTTCCCCACAATATTTTCTATGTGTTCGTAATAGTAACTGCTAGGTATTTGGTAGAATTTACGACCTTAAGGTTTGACTGATTTATCGCGTAATTGAAGTTCAGTGGATTTCTTTTAGTGGTCATGTGTATTACTTCACACTTTTCTTTATTTAGTGTCAATTGCCAATTTTCGCACCAAGTAGAAATTTTGTCTAAATCGCTTTGCAGTTGCTTTTGATCCTCTGTTGACTTCACTAACCGATAAACGACAGCATCATCCGCGAACAGTCTAAGGGAGCTATTCAGATTGTCTCCTAAATCGTTTATAAACACGAGGAAGAGTAGGGGACCTATAACGCTTCCCTGTGGAACGCCAGATATCACTTCTGTTTTACTCGATGACTTACCGTCAATTACAACGAACTGTGTCCTTTCTAATGGGAAATCGTGAATCCAATCGCACAATTGGGAAGATATTCCATAAGCACGCAATTTCATTAGAAGCCGCTTGTGGGGTACAGTATCAAAAGCCTTCCGGAAATCCAGAAATATGGAATCGATTTGAGATCCCTTGTCGATGGCACTTAACACTTCATGTGAATAAAGGGCAAGCTGTGTTTCGCAAGAGCGATACTTTCTGAATCCGTGTTGACTATTGGTTAATAGGTCGTTCTCTTCGAGTTAGTTCATAATATTCGAACAAAGTATATGTTGCAAAATCCTACTGCAAATCGACGTCAATGAGATAGGCCTGTAATTTTGGGGATCACTCCTATTGCCTTTCTTGAATATTGGAGTAACTTGGGCAACTTTCCAAATCGTTCTTCCACACCACCCAGAGTAGCCTTCCGCCGTCCTCCCAACCTCCGCAACATCCTCGTCCAACCTTACAACATCCCCAAATCACCCTCCCTACCTAATGGTTCCTATCCCTACAACCGATCCCGCTGCAAAACCTGTCCAATACATCCTTCCACTACCACACACTCCAGCCCCACCACAGGAAAAACCTACCCGATTCAAGGCAGGGCCACATGCGAGACAACACACGTCATAAAAATGTTCAAATGTTTGTATAGTCTATGGGACTTAACTACGGGGTCATCAGTCCCTAAACTTACAAACTACTTATGAACTACTTACGAACTAGGACGGCACAAATATCCATGCCCGAGGGGGGATTCGAACCCCCGACTGTAGTGGCTGTGCAGACCGTGACTGGAGCGCCTTAGTCCCCTCGGCCACCGCGGCCGGCCACACGTCATATATCAACTGTCATGTATCCACTGAGCAGCCTTTTCTCTTGGTATGACAACTAACAAATTGGCTGAGCGGATGAATGGTCACAGACGGACTATTCGCCTGGGGGCACCCAATATCCTGTGGCAGAACATGCCTTCAAGAATGACTCCAGGGACCTTGGCACATGTTACACCACACGTGCCACTTGGATACTACCAACAAACACCAGTCCCTCAGAGCTACGGAGGTGGGAACTTGCCCTCCAACATATCCTCTCCTCCCGCCACCCCCCTGGCCTAAATCTACGCTAACCCCTCCCTTTCCTCCTCCCTTACCTCTCTCTCTCTCTCTCTCTCTCTCTCTCTCTCTCTCTCTCTCTCTCTCCGTGTGTGTGTGTGTGTGTGTGTGTGTGTGTGTGTGTGTCCATCTTTCCCTGTTAATCAAAAACTTTTAGACAACCCCCCGCCCCTCCTACACCCCTTAGCATCATTCAGTTCACTCCTCTTCTCTTTAATGCTTGATCTTTCCTCTTTGGTTATACACAACCTCTCTGGCTTCGTTCAGTACAAATATGCAGTATCTCCGACTTCCACACTCCTCAAACACCATCCTCATGACCTAGGTCGTGAATTATCTTTCCCTTCCGTTCCCATCCCTTTTTCTACCTTTCTCTCCCACCTGAAGTAACTATGTTCCTAAAGCTTGTCCTTTTCGTCCATTTTTTTCTTTTTCTTCATTTGTGTCATTATCGGCGGTACAGCACAAAGGTAAGTACTGGCCAGCCGATCTATCTCTTTTGAAAAATAATTTATCATCTCTGAGGAGAATTTCCATCATTAATCAGTTACATAGTGCGTTTTAGTGTTCATGTACATATTCATATGTTATTGGTGTTTATTATCAAAGAAAAATGAACAACGTTCAGTATCTTTTAGAAACAAATTACTCAGCTTTAAGCTGAACACAAGTGTGAAATAAAGAAAATTGGTGGCCGACGCCTCAGCTCGAGTTGAAGCAAACGCAAACAAGCCGAGGTAACACATTCTACAGGTCTTATAACGAAAATGTATCTAATGGGGACGGAGGCGGCAAATTCTCTATGGTCACCGGCGGGGGGAGAAGGGAACATCGAGGGGCAAAGCGGGGAACGGGGGCAGGCGCCACTATCAAGATCCGGCATTCAAAGAATAAATTCATTTTTGGATTTTTTCTTTCAAATATTATTACAACAGTCTTTTATTGCAATGTCAGTAATTATAAATTTTTAAATTTCATATTATCTGCAGTTTCTTGTTAATTTTAGAACGTAAAGTAAAACTGTCATCTTGTCCAGTACATTGTTGTACATACATCAACAGAAGTCACATACAAAATTCTCTCCTTCACAGTTTGAGCAGTCTTTGTGCCACCATTTGAAGCACATGCAAGACTGTATCCAGTCTTCTGATGGATGGTATTCGTAGATCTCATCAAATCCAGGCTACAGATTTCGAATACAAAGATTATTTCAATGAACTGTCCGACTTCTTGTCTGTAGCCTTCCCCTGTTGCTATCCTTTTTATTCATTTACAAAATAATAGAAACCCCTGCTACAAGCGAGGAGGTCAGATACTGGCAACGGCCACCAACAAGATTAACAGATAAGTCACCTGTTAATTGGGAAGCGGAAGTCAGGCAGATTGATTTAAGTCATAATCCCGTTTCTTTCTTCCCGCAACCGACAATAGGAAGAGACAGGCGCTACAACTGGTGCACTAATCCCCAATTTTTCATGATTTATACAAATTAGTTTTTGGCTGTTACGCCACCGTCAATTACAAAGATTTTTATAAAATGTTATGTCAAAGATTTTAAGCAATGTGCATCAAAGAATTGTATAAACAGGTAAAAGATAAACATACTTTAGTAAGGTACACAAAGAACTAGTGCGAAATTATTAAGGAATTGTTCCAAGTGGCTAAGGCATGCGACAATAATTCTTTCATATTGTCGCATACCTTAGCACTTGGAACAATATTTAATAATTTTAGCACAAGTTCATTGTCTACGTTCCTACAGTACGTTCATCTTTTGCTTGTTCATGTAATTCTTTGATGCACATTGCGTAAAATTATTACATAAATTTTGTTTATAGTAAGCCTTGTGCCTGACGATAGCGTAACAGCCGAAAACTACTTTTTAAAAATCAATAAATATTGTAGAATATTACACCAGTGTCGTGTGTGTTTTAGTGATCATACATCAACATATCTAACAACTCACCTACAGAAACACAATACACAGCTAACACACGAAAGCACATGTCTAACACACACACACACACACACACACACACATACACACGTAACCTTACTTCCACTTTTAAGCCCACATCACAACACGAACCAATGAAAAGATTACCTAGAACACATTTCGTTAATTTACTAACGAATAGCCTGGTCCCCAGGTGACACATTCTTCTACGTATGCGCCCATCTCCCAGCTTACAAGTTAAAAATATTGACGAAACTCTATTAATTAGTCGTTCACTCGACGTCCCGTCTTGCAACGCGGATTTCTGTTTTAAACCTGCAACGTTAGAACGATGATGTGGATACAGGATGGACAGTGATATAATAATACATCCGTGATTAGTATCCTATGATTAGTGTGACTTATCACAATTTGTGATCATACAGATGTAAACGATTTTGTAGTTTGGGATGCTACACTGATAAACATATTAGCAGTAAATAAATACGCGAAATAGTGATCTAAATACTCTTACGCAGTTACTCGCTCTTTAAAGACAAATCACTTGGTAGTAATTAATATTCTCGTAGCTATGGCCGCATTTCCAATCCATATCCATTACATAGCGGCATATGAAAGTAAATGTATGAAGTTTAATTATACGCAGTGCTACTGCAGTTGTACCATTAATAGTTACCGCGAAATTAACGTCTGTTGTAATACTTCACCCAACCCGACCCCTCCTACACTTTTCTTTTTCAGAGGCTCTTTGGGAAAACCAACTTCACATACTGTGCTGTATGTTTTTCAAAGATAAGGTGTAAACATTAATGTGGAATATGAATATAAACTTTCGATTTTCCTGTTTAATGTTTCATTTCTTCACTTAACAATGTGTGTGTTTTTCGCAGACTTTAATAGAACAATTTTTTGGTCACGTAAGAACGTCGAAGTGTGAAAGTCACTGGACACGCTTTTCGGTCTTCATGATTTAGTTTTTTCATGTATTTCCAAAGCCGACTAAAATGAAGGATTGTTCCTATGATACCTTAAGTAGCACTGTCCTATCCGAGACTGTATTCAGTGTCTACTGACATCGTCATCGACGGGAAATCTCACCTCCTTCCTTTAATCGTCTCACTCAACAAAGCTAACAATAACTTGGCATAAAAAGATTGCAATTAAATCACCATGAAGCAGTAATTTTCAAATTATTTTGTCATTTTAGTAATCTTTCTTCTAAGAAACACTATTAGAGCTTGAACCATTCGGTTAGAAAATTGAAATATACTCTCAGCTTCGCTAAAGATAATTACATTCAAGTATCAAATTGTGATGATGCCGAATCTTTTCTATTAGATAAGATTTAGTTACAGACAGTAGCTATCATACGGTTTAACAAGCGGTGTGATAATGCGTCTATACTGTTGTGATTATTTTATTTTACACGCGGTGAGTATTTCATGACATCAGCAGAAACGTGCATTGTCTGAAATGTTGTAAAGGCTGTCTTGATTCCCTTTCTCAGATTTTTACAAATCGGACAAAATATAACGCACTGGGTCCAGTCTACATATTCCACAATATGTGTTACGTAAACAATGGAGGATATATCATGAATATTTCTGACAAAACCTTAATTAGGTGCCGTACTAGGACATGAGGCTGGCTACTGCCTCTGTTTTGTAGACAGCGCATATTACAGTCACTGCATCAATCTGGCGCTATACATAGATCGGATCAAAGAGAAAACTTTTAACTCCCCTCCCAATCCCCTTTCTTCACCTTGAAATATTTGAATGCTTCCGTTTGTACTAATTGTTGAGTTCAACTGACAAACGTGAGGCGTAACATGTCCTAATTTCAGCGTTGAAAGTCATACAGATTTATTTCAGCATGTTGTTAACTATTTTTAATGAAAAATTTTCGCCTAGCCATCAAAATACGTAATAACTTCCCGACAATGTAGTTCTACTGGAACTATTCTAGCAATTTCTAAAATTCGAGGAGCCTCTTCATAAATAATGTTCCTGTTATAATCCTGTTAACAACAGTGGCAATTTGAAAATTAAGGCGTAGGAAAAATAACAGCCAACCAATTGCACTGAACAATGTAACTGGATGAATGTTATTTTTCCTACAACTTGATACTTTTGTCGATGAAATGCAGTCATTTTTAAGATTCTGAAAATTAAAATTACTCATTTATGAGTACAATTTCTACATAATGCCCACGTAGCTGAAAATTACTTGCGTACAAATAGCGACAGGTTTATATGTGCAATAATCACTCTTTAAATAGTTTCCAAATGACAAGCCAAGATCGCAAACTAACAATTTATTAAGTGACAACCGGTTTCGGTGCACTGTGTCACAATCATCTGGTCATCTTGTTAAAAAAAATTGGTTAAAAATAACAAGTGCAACATTGCACTTGGTCACTATATAAAAAAATACATAAGTTAAAAACATGACGGCTTACAAAATACTGAGTATTCAGTATTTTGTAAGCTGTCATGTTTTTAACTTGTGTATTTTTTTAACAAGATGACCAGATTATAATATATATATGACCAGATGATGGTGACACAGTGCACCGAAACCGGTCGTCACTTAATAAATTGTTAGTTTGCTATCTTGGCTTGTCATTTGGAAACTATAAAAGAATTCATCGCCTCCAGACCAGACGATGTCAGGTAATCTTAACACTCCTTAAATGTTAAGTAGTTAATTATTTAAATTAAGTTATGAACTTACCATCAAATAAAATAATTCAGAAAACTTTTGGTGTTGATAAACTTCACTAAATCTGTAAACTGATTTACGGTTCTGGATGTGTCGTGATACTGTAAAATGACAGTAATAAGAGTTTCAGAGATACACGCCATATAGCCGGCCGCGGTGGCCGAGGTGACTAAGGCGCTCCAGTCACGGTCAGCACGGCCACTACGGTCGGGGGTTCGAATCCCCCCTCGGGTATGGATATTTGTGCCGTCATAGATCGTAAGTAGTTCATAAGTAGTTTGTAAGTTTAGGGACTGATGACCCCATAGTTATGTCCCATAAGCTTAATAAACATTTAAACATTTACACACCATATAGCGTAAATATCTGTCTGAATTAGATATTTTAGACACCACACTGTAAAGTGTTTAAAGTTTGACATCCTTAGCGAAAACTTGGTGACGTATTGTGCTAAATATCTTCAGAGAGACTAACATTCTCTGTGTTCCATGAAGTTAACAAGAAATGTTTAAATGTCTGTAAATCTATCGGACCAAACTGCGTGGTCATCAGTCCGTAGCTTACAAACTACGTAAACCTAGGTAAACTAACCTACGGACAAACACACACACCCATGCCCCAGGGAGGACTCGATCTTCCACGGCGAGCAACCGCGCGCTCCGCGGCGAGGTGCTTTAGACCGCTCGGCCACTCCACCGCGGCGAAGTTAACAAGAATTCTATGTTATTTCTCATATTTCATTTTCAGTGACACGTGCCTCTAACTAGTTACCACCACATATGCTACAAGATGATTCACTGGAAAGAAAACTACGCTACAACAAAAAACGAAACACAATATGAGAATGAAATTCATCTGATGTTTTACTGTACCATAACAATTAATGTTATTTGCAGAAAATAATTTAGATAACCAGTATTATTCCTAATGGGTTGTAGGGTGTTGGGCCGGATGTCACCTCTCGTAACCGTAATATCATGCAAATTCGACACCAACATCCGGCAGGACACGTGACAACCCATTGTGTCAATAGATCGCCGAGAAAGCCTGAAGAGTTACAATTAGAAAACATGAAATGTTTGGCGGAAGCTCCACAAACAGCAAATTTGTTTTCACAGAATATTCTCGTCCATATGGCCGCTGTTTTGATTTTCGATGTATTATCTTAAAGCTAATTTTATAAAATAGTCATAAGATGCAAGAGAACTTCGAGCTTGTTTGATATATGAACTTGAATAACGAATAACAAAGTTGATCACGAAATAGTCATCGCTTTGAGTTTGTGAATACAGCTATTTTGAGTGAAACATCAAACTAGGTCACGGAATGTGTAACTTCTGTCATTGTCGTCAGTTCCACAAAATACAAAGACCGTCTTTTAGATCTTGCGCATAATCTGGAAACACAACCGCTGTTTTTAGACCTGTTCGTGAAGCTTTGAGATTTAACTGTTACCAGGAAAGAAAATGAACAAATAACTCATTCCAAAAATGTTCAAATGTTTGGAGAGCTTACGGGACTTAACTACGGGGTCATTAGTCCCTAAACTTACAAACTACTTATGAACTAGCTAAGACTAAGGACGGCACAAATACCCATGCCAGAGGGGGGATTCGAACTCCCCGACCGCAGTGGCCGTGCAGACCGTGACTGACGCGCCGCAGAGCGCTCGGCCACTGCGGCCGGCTAACTCGTTCCAAATTTTACTATTACTTCATAAGTAATCAGTATATAATTCACTGCCCCAAACAAATCCGTTAAAGATATATGGTTGGGAAAACATTTTCAGGAGCTACTAAACGCAGTGGTGCTGTGACGTTCGGTACAAGCTCCGAAAACTAAGATTGCACACGGCAAACAGTAAAAACTGCCAAAAATGTCCCATTAGCGTAAAACGAGTAATAGACTTAATAACGTCTAGTAACATGTACACTCAAAAATGTTCAAATGTTTGTAGAACTTATGGGACTTAACTACGGGGTCATCAGTCCCTAAGCTTACAAACTACTTATGAACTACATAACACTAAGGACGGCACAAATATCCATGCCCGAGGGGGGATTCGAACCCCCGACCGTAGTGGCCGTGCAGACCGTGACTGGAGCGCCATGTACACTCCTGGCCGTTAAAATTGCTACACCACGAAGATAACGTGCTACAGACGTAAAATTTAACCGACAGGAAGAAGATGCTGTGATATGCAAATGATTGGCTTTTCAGGGCATTCACACATGGTTGTCGCCGGTGGCGACACCTACAACGTGCTGAGATGAGGAAATATTCCGACCGATTTCTCATACACAAACAGCAGTTGACCGGCATTGCCTGGTAAAACGTTGTTGTGATGCCTCGTGTAAGGAGGAGAAATGCATACCATCACGTTTCCGACTTTGATAAAGATCCTATTGTAGCCTATCGCAATTGTGGTATCGCGACACTGTTGCTCGCGTTGGTCGCGATCCAATGACCGTTAGCAGAATATGGAATCGGCGGGTTCAGAAGGGCAATACTAAACGCCGTGCTGGATCCCAATGACCTCGTATCACTAGCAGTCGAGATGACAGGCATCTTATCCGCATGGCTGTAACATATCGTGCAGCCACGTCTCGATCCCTGAGTCAACAGATGGGGACGTTTGCTAGACAACAACCATCTGCACGAACAGTTCGACGACGTATGCAGCTCAGAGACCATGGCTTCGGTTACCCTTAACGCTGCATCACAGACAGCAGCGTCTGCGATTGAGTACGCAGCGAAGAAACTGGTGGCACGAATGGCAAATGTCATTGTATCGGATGAATCCAGGTTCTCTTTACAGCATCATGATGGTCAAATTCGTGTTTGGCGACATCACTGTGAACGCACATTGGAAGCATGTATTCGTCATCGCCATACTGGCGTATCACCCGAAGTGATGGTGTGGGGTGCCATTTGGTTACACGTCTCCGTCACCTCTTGTTCACATAGACGGCACTTTGAACAGTGGCCGTTACATTTCAGATGTGTTACGGCCCGTGGCTGTATCCTTCGTTCGATCCCTGCGAAACCTTACATTTCAGCAGGATAATGCACGACCGCACGTTGCAGGTCCTGTACGGGCCTTTCTGGATACTGAAAATGTTCGCCTGTTGCCCTGGCCAGCACATTCTCCAGATCTCTCACCAATTGAAAACGTCAGGTCAATGGTGGCCGAGCAACTGGCTCGTCACAATACGCCAGTCACTACTCTTGATGAACTGTGGTATCGTGTTGAAGCTGCATGGGCATCTGTACCTGTACACGCCATCCAAGCTCTGTTTGATTCAGTGCCTAGGCGTATTAAGGCCGTTATTATGGCCAGAGGTGGTTGTTCTGGGTACTGATTTCTCAGGATCTATGCACCCAGATTGCGTGAAAATGTAATCACATGTCAGTTTTAGTATAATATATTCGTCCAATGAATACCCGTTTATCACCTACATTTCTTCTTGGTGTAGCAATTTTCGTGGCCAGTAGTGTATATCCTTATCCTATGGTTGTCCCATAAAAAGGTCATCTCAGGATAATATTTTAGAAAAGTAGACACTGAACAGTGCACTGATGTAAGCAAACCGTTACTGCTCCTTCACACTACTCGTATCGACATCTCGAGCGTGAATTGAAAATAGAAGGCATCTTACCCCTGTATGGTTTAATATAATATGACGATCCCCGACTGTTACCCGTGCAGACGCTACAGGAACTTGAGGATATCCATTGTTATCTTTGCCTGACAACAGTGTTGTTAACAATACACAAGAAAGGTTGTGTGACGTCATCTGATAATATACACAGAAATACGTCAACTATCACTCTCACAAATACTGGATTTTAGAAATTTAAAAGTGAAGAACGTGATGCAACAAAATTTCGTCAGACTTTTTTTGTCAAGCACACAGAGATGAACCGTCTGTACTGTTGTTGCAGCTTACTCCGTTTGCGCACTGTAATTTGATTATTTGGATGTGGTTAACACGGGGAGGAAGATGAAGAAGGAGTCAACCATTACTCAAGTACCAAACGTCTTCGCAACATCTGATTAAGAAAGAAAACGCGGGTTTCAGCGACGCATAATTTCCTGTTTTAGTGCACAGATATGGTAACTAGGTAGCAGAGTGCCAGACGCTGAATTTAAAGATCGTGGTTTCAATCACCACGCAGTTTTAGAATATTAATTTCACCTCTAGCAATGTTGTTGATATGACAATGCCGATTTCCACCGTGGTTTGGAAACATCGCAATATTGTAGGTTTCTCTATAATTGACTGGGTAACTCAGTTCAAAGGTTCAAAGGTTAAGGTAAGGTAACGGCATACCCCCTACATTCAAGACTATGCCTAGCAAAACACTGTAGTGTTCAAACGAGTTTCTGAATATTAAATGCTTTACCTCTTTTATCTTTAATGAACAGTTAAAGAGAAAGCCGAAATTCTAAAAAAGGAGTCATTAGCAGTATAACAAGCAATGCGATGACATTTGCACAACGAACTGTCAAACGGCCTTGTCCAAATTCATGTGTACGAAATGATGTCAAACATTAGTCAAAGGTAGTTTCAGTTACTAATGTATTACACTTAATTATTTCCTTTTTGCAGTCTTATTATATAATTTCATAAAGGTACCTGTCAATACATAAGTGAAAAACTGTTCATTCACTCTTTAATTAAAACTTCAGAGGCTGTACCTCAAGTCTCATTAAGAGTGTAACTGTTGTAGCCTACGTGACTTTACTTGCCTGATGCGCCCCTATTCTAACAATGTTAGAGGACACATTTTAATTATACAAATGGCATCTGCATGCAGACGTACGAAGACTAAAGGTGTAGTTCATACATAACACGTACAATTCTCGTAGATTTATTGTGAGCAACCAGTCGAACATGAAAGCAAAATGGCCAAATCCTAAATTATGTAGTAATACGAAAATAAGCGAAACACCAAGCAATATAAGAAAATCTTTACAAATATGAGAGTTCAAAGAGAAAAAAGTCGCTTTATTTGTGGCACGTGTCATTGAAAATGAAATATGAGAAATAACCTAGAATTCTTGTTAACTTCGCCACGGTGGAGTGGCCGAGCGGTCTAAAGCACCTCGCTGCGGAGCGCGCGGTTGCTCGCCGTGGAGGTTCGAGTCCTCCCTGGGGCATGGGTGTGTGTGTTTGTCCGTAGGTTAGTTTACCTAGGTTTAAGTAGTTTGTAAGCTACGGACTGATCACCACGCAGTTTGGTCCGATAGATTTTTCAGACATTTGAACATTTCTTGTTAACTTCATGGAACACAGAGGATGTTAATCTCTCTGAAGATATTTAGCACAATACGTCACCAAGTTTTCGCTAAGGACGTCAAACTTTAAACACTTTACAGTGTGATGTCTAAAATATCTAATTCAGACAGATGTTTACGCTATATAGCGTGTATCTCTGAAACTCTTATTACTGTCATTGTACAGTATCACGACACATCCAGAACCGTAAATCAGTTTACAGATTTAGTGAAGTTTATCAACACCAAAAGCTTCTGAATTATTTTATTTGATGGTAAGTTCATAACTTACTTTAAATAATTAATTGCTTAACATTTAGGGAGTGTTAAGATTACCTGACATCTTGTGGTCTGGAGGCGATCAATTTGTTTTATAGTTACCAAATGACAAGCCAAGATCGCAAACTAACAATTTATTAAGTGACGACCGGTTTCGGTGTACTGTGTCAGCATCATCTGGTCATATATATTATAATCTGGTCATCTTGTTAAAAACTGGTTAAAAATAACAAGTGCAACATTGCACTTAGTCACTATATAAAAAAATACATAAGTTAAAAACATGACAGCATACAAAATACTCAATACTCAGTATTTTGTAAGCTGTCATGTTTTTAACTTATGTATTTTTTTATATAGTGACTAAGTGCAATGTTGCACTTGTTATGGGATCACTATTACTAAATTTACTCTTAAAATCTCTAATTTGAAGAAGTTGACGATTTTAGAATTTATTTAGTTACGATAGCAATACAGCTTTATACACGGCTAGCGATTACTACACAAATATCTCAGCTTTATCTGAGCCTCCATTGTTTCAATAAGTCACAGTGGGAGGAGGTGACTTCATTAACTTCTTGACGATTAGTTCTCTCGACAAAATAACACACCATCGTGCTTAACTGACAGCATTAGCTGACGTGTCGACACCTACGAATGAATTATTCAACAGCTCCATCTCTGGCGTTCACGCGATGACGGGTGGGAACTGGATCAACCTGCGATATTGTGATCGCCAGTGGTACGACTCTAAACCATGCGGAAGCTATTGTCTGTTACTGTAGGTGCAGGGGAAGGTTCGCAATGAATGATGCGGAAAGGAGGACCAGATCTTTGTCATTAAAAGCCAGTGCCACATCACAACCACTACCACCACTCTTGGCTTGCCTATACACCCTCCAAGGGTTCAAGTTATTATAAACACACGCCTATTATTTACTAGTTGCAACAAGGTTATCACGGTATCAGCAATTTTAGAGTCATAATTTTCTGACAGGAAGCTATCCGTTCCTCCTTCCGGCTTCCCTTCGACTATCTCTGTTACTGATATTTTACTTCTTTCTTTGTCTCTGAAAAATATATCATTTGCCTTAAAACACACTATCCGCGGTGCTGATAATGTAAGATAGCTGAAATGTGACGTCTATTCCGAAAGAACAGACGTCACGTCTAATCCTGCAGTAGTCATTGTTTTCATATTCACAGAATATATGACATCAACTGCGAATGCACAAAGCTGAAAATGTGTACCTATCCGGGATTCGAACGCGGGTCTCCTGCTTTCTTGGCAGTTGCGCTGACCCCTACACCACTGGGGACACAGTGATCACCGCACCTGGAAGGACTACCTAAGCACGCCTCCCGTCAGACACAAATTTACAGCTTTACCCTGCCAACAGTACTCAAACTCGTAGTCACTATGTACTAATTCACGTAAGAGTAAGGGCTTCAAACTTGCCCACCCCTCCCCACTAACGAAAGAATCATTGCATGTCGCTGCCCATTCGCAGTTGATGTCATATTCTGTGAATATGAAAACAATAACAACTGCAGGATCAGAAATGACGTCTGTTCTTTCGGAATAGACGCCACATTGTCAGCGACAGGCAATGATCCTTTCGTTAGTGGGGAGGCGTGGGAAAGTTTGAAGCCCTTACTCTTACGGGAATAAGTACATAGTGACTACGAGTTTCAGTAAAGCTGCAAATTTGTGTCTGACGGGAGGCGTGCTTACGTAGTTCTTGCAGGTGCGATGACCACTGTGTCCCCAGTGGTGTAGGGGTCAGCGCAACTGCCTAGAAAGCAGGAGACTCGCGTTCGAATCCCGGCGGGGTACACATTTTCAGCTTTCTCCATTCGCAATTGATGTCATATATTCTGTGAATATGAAAAATTTATAAGGTCATTTTCCTAATGCCCATCATATACACTGCTCAAAATAATTAAGGAGTCATGTGAGATATTATGCATAAGGTAGCGTGTTTTATTCAGATATGGCTTACAACTGTAATTTGTATATGATACAGTACGATATTTTGCTGTCACAGCAATTTACTTGAGGGAACGACGATTATACGGCTTAACACAAATTCTATACTCATGTATGAACAGACCCCGGCGCCATTCGTTAGGCTCAAATCCTGATGTTTCTCCGCCCAATTTTAAAGAGACACACGCTATAGGCCCCTGCCTAGAGACCACGTGCCTGAAGGCGATTTCGGACTGTTTGTGTTGATATTACGCGTCCTGCTGTTGCCGGGAGAGTGCGTTGCAGCGCAGCTGATTCAGCCTCCTGTCGCGACGGGCTGTTAACCGGAGGTAACGGTCATCCCTTGCTGATGTTACCCGTGGACTACCATGCCCTTGCCTTCTTTTAACGGTTCCTGGTGTCTAAAATCGCGTCCAGGTCCTGGAAATTACTCTTCGGGACACTCCAACAGCTGCAGCCACATCCCTGTCTGTCCCGCTTCCAAACTTCCTATGGCTCCCACGCCATAGCTTCGGGTAAGTCACTTCGTTGTTGCATTGCACTACCTGCTCACTACACTATCTGAACGCCACTGCTTGTGTGATTTGTTTGGTAGAGTAATCGCAAGTCAGCACCAATCCCCTCTGCACCAACTGTTATTACCACTATCTCCGGCCGAGGTGACTGAGGCGCTCCAGTCACGGTCAGCACGGCCCCTACGGTCGGGGGTTCGAATCCCCCATCGGGCATGGATATTTGTGCCGTCTTTAGTATAAGGTAGTTGATAAGTAGTTTGTAAGCTTAGGGACTGATGACCCCGTAGTTAAGTCCCATAAGTTGTACAAACATTTGAACATTTTTTACCACTATCTCAGTTGCCGTGAAGTTGCTTTCTCCACTCCGTAGAACCGACAGAATGACGTCGAAGCATTTTAGTCCATTCCGCCGATGACAATACTTCAGAACCTAGCTATCTCAACTGATCCCCCAGTTATTTTGACCAGTGTATTATGTCTTCGTTACCTGGATTCACGATCAGGATACTTGATGGCACTGCACGCGATTTCAAGTAGAACGACCAAATAAAATCGATGGTGCGAATGACAGATGTCAGACAGATTCACCGGAATAATCCATCAACAGATCCTTCTTTGAGCGAGCGGTTGTATATGGTTGTTAAGTAAGGAGCTGTCGCTTCAGCATAAACAAATAGAAATCTAATGTGTATATAGTCCGGACCACAAGACTTGCTCTTGTTTAGTGATTTAAGTTGCTTCACTACTCCGAGTATATATACTTCAACGATACTAATTCTGGCCTCTGTTTGTAATTCGAAATCTGGAATATCGATTTTGTTTTCTTTGGTGAATTAATTTTGAAAAGCTGTGTTTAGTAACTCTGCTTTAGTAGCGCTACCGTCGGCAGGATCGCCATTACTCTCACTTAGTGACGGTATTGTTTGTGTTTTGTCCATAGTATATTTAACATATGACCGAAATATTTTTGGGTTTTCAGTCAAATTTCGAGAAAGAGTTTCGTTGCGTAAAGTATTGTAAGCATCTCACACTAAAGTCCTCGTTAAATTTCGAGCTTCTGTGTAGGACCGCCAATCCTGGGGATTTTGTATTCATTTAAATTTAGCAAAGATGAAGAGACAAGCTACCTTCGGGTCACGGAACACTCTAAGCAGCATCCCTTCCTAACCTTACTCATGCGCAAAGGCTGCTCTTTCCTACATCTTTTCAAACAGTTAATATTTGTTGCAACGAAGGTTATAAATGTCATTTACTCTCAAAATCTCGACTCATTTGCTAAAACTTCCAAAGACATGTGGCAAGTAGCAATACAAAAGTCATTGTTGTTCCAGTATCTGTTAGAAAGAAGATTGGGTTTAAAAAAAATTGCTTGCAGTTGGTCTCTGACCCACTACCTTGGACGGCACGGCGTGATGCAGCTAACCACACAGCTTTTCTTACTGGGTGGAGAGTAGTGAGTACACCGAGCGAGGTGGCGCAGTGGTAAGACACTGGACTCGCATTCGGAAGCATGGTGGTTCAAATCCACCTCCGGCCATCCCGATTTAGGTTTTCCGTGATTTTCCTAAATCACTCCAGGCAAATGCCAGGATGGTCCCTTTCAAAGGGCACGGCCGATTTCCTCCCCATCCTTCCCCCACAAATTCGACCTTACGCTCCGACGCTGTTGACGGGACGTTAAACCGTCAGCTTCCTTCCTTTTTCAGCAGTGAGTACATTATTATTCATGATCGAATCTTTTGAAGGCTTTTACAGTTGATGCGTCTTTAATTTATAGTTGCAAGATATTTTACCAAATATGACGTAATTTTGATGAATTGTAATGAGCCAAAAATAAATAAGAAAGGCGGATATTCCCTTCATGGAGGAACTGCTTATGCGCAAGGCGAGGAGCGCAGTAGCGTCATTGTCTTGCTTCGGGATCATTCGTGTGTAACCGCGAGAGCTCTAGTGGCCAGGAGCTCCAATGCCAATGTTAAAAGTGGCGCTCCGCCCCCCCCCCTCCCCCCATTTCTCCACCGTGGGAGAGCCCATATTATACCTCTGGGGGGGGGGGGGGGTTCAGAAGAAAATCTGAACCTCAGCCGCGCATGTGCATTGCAAGTCTGCGGCCAGTACCACTGAGGCTGCACTATGACTCGTATACATGCTGTCTCTGCGGCGTAAAAAGTTTCTCATGCGATAAAAATACTTGGAATGTGCATATAAAGTGATCTGTTAGAGGAAGGAAACGATGAATGATAATTTAAAAAGTTTTTATTTAATTTGTATATTTACGTTTCTTTCACGACGAGCTGTTTTCGGGTGTTCACTGAAGCAGTGAACACATACAATTATATATTTTTGACGACGTTACAGCGCTCATTTAACGAAATAAATCGCAATTTGCCATCACTTATGGCAACACTGTACTAGTTTTTGATGGAATAACAAAGTGCGGCGAATGAAAATTTGTACCCGGCCGGGATTCAACCCGGGATCTCCTGCTTACTAGGCAGACACGTTGACCACTCCGTTACCGAGGACACAGTGACCAGCCCGACTACAGAGGACTGTTCCCTGCACGTCTCCCGCCACACCCAAATCTCCATTCGCCGCACTGTGTCTTTTCCTATTACCACAGCCTATTTGTTCTGTAATGCTCGCCGCCACAATACTGTATTCCCGCAGCAGGGGCTCCTGACGACAATTAATTGCTTAAATTTGATTCCATCATCTGGAAGGGTGTGCTCAACGGCTACAAAATCACTTTTATCAATAATGAAAGGAGCAGCATTAGCCGTAATTTGCTTTATTCAGGCAAATCGATTTCTGTTTTCTAAGCAACCATCTCAAGTTTGACTTCGTATGACACCAGATAATATCACATGTATGTAGCTATGTTGTCAACGGATATGTTAGACGTAAATGTCATTGCACATTTCATAAAAATGCTGTTTTGAACTTGCTGACAGCATTGAAGACGATTTCTTGGAAAACCGAAATCGATTTTCCTGAATAAAGCAAAACACTTTACTGCTAATGCTGCTCCTTTCATTATTGATAAAAAATTAATTGTGTCTCGCTACCTCATGGTCTGTTCTCCCTGATGCGGGAATACAGTATTGTGGCTGCGAGCATTACCGAACAAATAGGCTGTGGTAACAAATGGAGATTTGGATGTGGCGGGAGACGTGCAGGGAAGAGTCCTCTGCAGTCGGGCTGGTCACTGTGTCCTCGGTGACGGAGTGGTCAACGTGTCTGCCTAGTCAACAGGAAATCCCGGTAGGAAAGAGACAGCGTGGCGAATGGAGATTTGGGTGTGGCGGGAGACGTGCAGGGAAGAGTCCTCTGCTGTCGGGCTGGTCACTGTGTCCTCGGTGACGGAGTGGTCAACGTGTCTGCCTAGTCAACAGGAAATCCCGGTAGGAAAGAGACAGCGTGGCGAATGGAGATTTGGGTGTGGCGGGAGACGTGCAGGGAAGAGTCCTCTGCTGTCGGGCTGGTCACTGTGTCCTCGGTGACGGAGTGGTCAACGTGTCTGCCTAGTCAACAGGAAATCCCGGTAGGAAAGAGACAGCGTGGCGAATGGAGATTTGGGTGTGGCGGGAGACGTGCAGGGAAGAGTCCTCTGCTGTCGGGCTGGTCACTGTGTCCTCGGTGACGGAGTGGTCAACGTGTCTGCCTAGTCAACAGGAAATCCCGGTAGGAAAGAGACAGCGTGGCGAATGGAGATTTGGGTGTGGCGGGAGACGTGCAGGGAAGAGTCCTCTGCAGTCGGGTTGGTCACTGTGTCCTCGGTAGCGGAGTAGTCAACGCGACTGCCTAATAAGCAGGAGATCCCGGCTTCGAATCCCGGCCGGGCACAAATTTTCATTTGCTGCCCTTTGGTTTCCCATCTAAACCTAGTACAGTGATGCCATAAGTGATCACAAATTGCGATTTATTTCATTAACACATAGGACGCACCGCGACTGATAGCCATGGATGAAATGCAACAGGCGGATTCCATATTCCTTGATTCCCGGAAAGTATTTGGTGCGGTGTCTCGCGGCACAGTGGCGGCCTGAGCGCACAGTAGAGTACGGTGGCGCGCGCCTGGAGCAGCGGGCCTCGCCGTTGGCCCGGTGTCTCGGTGTCGCCTGGAGGGGCGCCGCGCCGCGCGGGGCGTAGCCGGCCGCTGGTGGGGGATCAAGGCGCTACTGGCCGGCCACGCAGCCTCCGCCCAGCCGTCACCAAAAAGACGCCGCCGACCGCCAACATGGAGGAGGCGGGGGCGGGGGCGGCGGCCAGGCCGCGCGCGCCTGTCCCAGTGTCGCAGTGTCTGCCGCGCAGCTGCTCTGACGGCTCTGGCGAGGGGTCCGGAGCTGACGAACCAACTGTGTCAACTGTCCAGTTGATTAATACTGTGCTTCCACGTGTTGAGGCCGCTCCTTTATTCCGCGATGTCTGGAGGATCTACCCACACGTCTTCATCGGACGCTGCGGCCGTTGTTATTGTGCGTACTCGCCCGTCTGGACTCCAGAAACCGTGCAGCTCAGAACTACATGTCGAATTCTGTCCGCAAGAAATTTCTGTACAAAATGATTCATGTTCTTCCACTTTTGCCGGCCGCGGTGGCCGAGGGGACTGAGGCGAAGGCGCTCCACTCATGGTCTGCACGGCCACTACGGTCGGGGGTTCGAATCCCCCTCGGGCATGGATATTTGTGCCGCCCTAGTTCGTAAGTAGTTCATAAGTAGTTTGTAAGCTTAGGGACTGATGACCCCGTAGTTAAGTCCCATAAGCTGTACAAACATTTGATTTGAATCTTCCACTTTTATTAACCGCGATCGGTTTCTGTGGTGTCGCACAAGTACAAAGTGCGCGCCACTTACTTTCGCCGCGCGCCGCCATGCACGCACGGCGCGGCGTTCTCACGACGACAGCCACGAGCGCCCTCTGCGACAACGCCGCTCGTGGCCACCACTGAAGGACATCGGCACTTCGGACGTAGATAGCAACCAGTTAGGACCTCCGTAATCAGATAGGCACCAGTGAAGACTTTGCTATCGTACAGGCACTAGGCAGGCCTCTAACAACTATGTATCAACATTCTGCAGTACTATGTAAAAGTTAAGTATTGTTACATTCTGTGCAATATATATCTCTTTCTAATTTACTCGAGTGTTTATAGTTTCTGGCTGCTCCCCTCCGTACCTGCACCAGCGTGCTGTCTTTGTTCCTGTGTCGGTCTCGTTCCACTCGGCCACCGACACCTACGACGAGGCTGGGACACAAAAGCGGCGACGAAGTTGGGACACAAAAGTGGCGACGAGGATGGGATACAAAAGTTTCTACCTAGATCATCAGCTGCTACATTATATGGTAGGACTGGCATGTGTTGCAATGCCATATTAGGATGCAATGTTGCGTCGTAATTTCAAATCAATCGGTCGACGAATTTCCAAGATTTGTCATTAAATTGTAAAAAGATATAAAAAAGCCAAGATCGCTGATCATCAATTTTTATTTACGACGACCGGTTTCGCTGAACTATGTCAGCATCATCTGGTCAAATAAAATATTTTACAAGGCCATAATCTTGCAATTTCAAGCAGTTGTTATATAACAATTTACAGTGCACCTATACCGGTCGTCGTAAATAAAAATTGATGATCAGCGATCTTGGCTTTTTTAAATCATTTTACAGTATCATAATTGGATCGCCTCCTAGAACGTAAGCCAACACAATTTGTCATTAACCCTTTTTTGGCACACACAGAAATCACGAGAAGAAAAACTGTTCAAATGTTCGTATAGCTTATGAGACTTAACTACGGGGTCATCAGTCCCTAAACTTACAAACTACTTACGATCTAGCTAATACTAAGGACGGCACAAATATCCATGCCCGAGGGGGATTCGAACCCCCGACCGTAGTGGCCGTGCGAGAAGAAAAGTATTTTGTTACTTTAATTAATTGTATAGGACCATGTGAACAGATTTATACGATCTTTCTTCAAAATATAGTTTCTGGTTGCCGCGGTGGAGTAGCCGAGCGGTCTGAAGCGCCTCGCTGCAGAGCGCGCGGTTTCTCGCCGTGGAGGTTCGAGTCCTCCCTGGAGCATGGGTGTGTGTGTTTGTCCTTAGGTTAGTTTACCTAGGTTTAAGTAGTTTGTAAGCTACGGATTGATGACCACGCAGTTTGGTCCGATAGATTTACAGACATTTGAACATTTAGTTCTGGTTTGTCAGCTATATTGCCCAAAAACTTCGCATGCTGATGCAGTATCAATACTACAGTGTTGTTCTTATAACTGTAGAAATTATTGTATTTTGGGATACTTCATGTAGTCGTTTTTGGCGCAAAGTTCAGAACAGTCCTATGATTTACACATTTTACAGTCAGGCATCCCTGAAGACCAAATTTTTAAATTCCTATTGGCCCGTAATCTGTCAAGCGAAAACATATTGTCTTATCTGTCATACCGGACATCACTGACTGGTAGAGGAGACGCTGTTTCATTCTTCTTTTGAACTTATTGCCCATTTTGTAGTGGTGTACCAGGCCTCCTCTTCCCAATAATTATAAGTCCATTTTCAGTCTCCCATATAAGAACTCGTCAACAATTTTCCTTAATAATTGAATTTCAAGGCTTCCTCTTTCTCTTTTATAAGCATGTTTCCTTGTACCACGAAAAATATCGTCACAAAACTGAAACAGAGATGTATCTCGGTAACGTATGCTTGCAGTGTCCGTTAAAGATTCAGTTTATTCCTAAACGTTTCGCAAAAGACAATGGATGGATGGATGCTTAGGGTTTAACGTCCCGTCGACAGCTTGGTCATTAGAGACGGAGCTAACGCCGACATATGCCTGGAGTGATTTAGGGAAATCACGGAAAACCTAAATCTGGATGGCCGGAGGTGGGCAAAAGACAATGAAACATCTATTGAAGAGCTTAAATGTTAGTTTCAAGCACACTTGCCCATCCAACGATGAAACTACTTGAGACATGTTTCAGAAAACCACGCGCAATTTTGATGTTGCTTGAGATCAACATTGGCAAATAAATGGTTAAAAACAAACGAACAGAAAATGTACATATTCTCAATTGCAAATCTCCGGAACTTTTGACCTATTTCTTCAAAATTCTGATACAACATTGCACAGAAGTACGGTGTTTTTGCCGGCCGCGGTGGCCGAGGAGACTGAGGCGCTTCAGTCACGGTCTGCACGGCCACTACGGTCGGGGGTTCGAATCCCCCCTCGGACATGGATATTTGTGCCGTCCTAGTTCGTAAGTAGTTCATAAGTAGTTTGTAAGTTTAGGGACTGATGACCCCGTAGTTAAGTCCCATAAGCTTTACAAACATTTGATTTACGGTGTTTTTTTCCGAAATGGATTTCGAATCACTTTAGTTGTAAAGAAGTATTAAACCAAAACGTCACGCCTGACCCGACAGTTTTTTACGCATCTCGACGTTTTTCGTAGATAAAATATCTTGTGCCATGCACCAAAATTTTACGCTGGCAGTGAGTTTCTTCTTGTTTTGAAAATTAAGTGTGCAAAGCTTAATCGCAATCAGATGAACTGTACGGCAACGCATAAAATAAGAACAAACAAATTTGTGGGCCACCTGAAAGTCCTAAGGCACTGTAAAAAAAAAAAAAAAAAAAAAAAAAAAAAAAAAAAAAAAAAAAAAAAAAAAAAAAAGCACCGCTGGCTCCTATTTATAAGAAAGGTAAAATAAAAGACGATCGAAATTACAGACGAATGTAATTTACGTCACTTTGCTGCGGAATTTTCTTGAGACGGGAAGGCTTGTTTGCACGCATCAGCCCTGTTGTGTAGAGCACGCGGCAGCGGAAGCTAAGAGTTTCACAATGCGTCGCACAGCGATATAAATTTTCCCGCACATTTATTGATGGAAGACGATACTGTAAGCAAAATATGTTGCGTGTAGAGCTACTAGTAACGAGGAAATACATTAAAATTCCATGCCAGTGCTACAGCTTTACGGCATATACGAGCCAAAACGTAGTGAGCGATGCATTTATTTAATATTTTTTGTTGTGGTGTCATCGACAAAATTTTCCTGAAGGTTTTAAATTATAAGTATTCTTTCAGGTTATAAAGTGCTAATATTCTTAGTAGACTCATAAACCTGGGTACTGTCACGTGAAGACATCTCGTTACTTATGACATTCTACATCCTGAACTATATGTCGTCGTATTTTGTTTTGGGGCAAGAAACCTTACAGGGTGTACGAAGAAACAACTCTCCAAAAATTTCTTCGCAGTTGGGTCAATTGCTTACGGTCCCATAAAGTAGAAAAATGTACAAATATTCATTTTTAGACCTAAAGATTTGAAAAACAGTTGTCGCAATTGCGAGATATAAAACGCAATATGTAAGCTTCGTTTGTGCCAAAATTTGTGCTATTTACAGAGTGAGATCAAGATGTTACAAGTCGGATACAGAAGAATTAGCCGAAGTATTAGGGTCTACTTCCTAATTTAGTTAATTCACTGACAGGAGTACCAGAGAATTTTAATTTACACAGAAATTTATCGCAGTGTTTTCTCTTACAACTTCGGCGGATTTCACAAAAACAGGACGAAGTGTTAGCTGCCAACTAAGTACCTTCTGCCAAATACAATGAGGCGGCTTACGAAGTATAAAATCAAAGTGAAATCCAATCACTCTACTAAGTATAATTCTGCAAATTTAGCCAGTTTTGTACCGACCTTTACTACCAACTACTGTGTACTCGTCTCAGTGGCAAACTGATATTAGATAAAGCTCGATTACATAGTTGAGAGGTGGTAACAGTAATTTCCCTACTGAATGGGGCGTCGTTAGATGAGCGATCTTATCCTGAAGAGCAAGCCGACGTACTTGTTAGCGCATAGAATAATACGCTTGAGAGGGCACGGACATATGCAATCTCATGGAGCACTTGATTCACAGTTGATAAGTGTAAGCGTTGAATCGTTAAATACAGTTGTTGGTTCATCACACCTCGTTGCAGCCATCAGCGATGCGGAATCTAGATAAAAGTGGAAACACTGCATTGAGGAATATACTCCACGGCATTACTTCCAAAGACACGCCGTGCTCATCGGTTTTTTTGCAATCTCCGGAAGTGATGTGGAGATACCAACACGTGTTATCTGAACATCTTGTTCGACCCGAAGAAGTCGTAAATCAGTTTCTCACAGGTTGTCGGGTATGACAGACATAAGAAACCTGTCTCTTTCCGGGCATGATTAACAAACCGTGACCTATTCGCAAAGTAATATCACGTACGGTCTGAAATAATTAAGTCTCGACAACTAAATGACCCCTTTGAAACGACACAACACGCAGGAATTATTGTGTCACATTGATTTGAATAAATTGCGGTATAATTGTCTGCGAACGCTAATACCATTCTGTGCGCAGGTGGCTAGAGAGTGAGTTGTCAGTACCTTTTTTTTTTATTTTTTTTATCAACCAGTGAATGCATTAGCCGTAATATTACATATCAAACAATGCTGTAATTTTCCTAATGTGATATACAATAGCAGAAATGGACTACGGTTTTCCTAATAACTATTCGAATCCAACAGCTTCTTACGTTATGTCTTGTCTAAGCAAGCGTGTAGTGTTTCACGTAGTCACTATAATTCATTAGTGGTTTCCCTACATCACACAAATGTCAAGATGGTTCCCTTGAAAGGGCACGGCCAATTTCCTTCCCTATCCTTCAACAAAACATTATAAGCGTGTGCTCCGTTTATAGACCACGTTGTCCACGGGACGTTAAACCTTAATATTCCTTCCTATACTTCTTCATTATAATTCTGAAAGCCGGTATTTTATAGAATTTTTACTCGCTGAATGAACTTCTCATTTTAAAATGATTTATCGGGTTTCACTATTCGTGAGAGATATTTGAAGGAATGCACAGTACTCAACAGCCACAAATATCGAACATTCCTTTCATACATTTTATGTACAAAAATTATCAGAGACAAGGTGAAACGATAAAAAGAAATGCTTGAAACAGTCACAAATAGAAACAAGGAGAAGCATTCTGCCAATATTCTCCAGCCTTCTAATACTCAAAGAGAAATGTGTCGCTGATAGAGGATCAGGTATACTAGCAGTAACAATATTTGTCTGGTACCCATAAAATTTGGCTAATATACAGGAGGTAAATGACAGCTGATACTTGATAATATACAAATAACCCTAGGCATAAAAATCTGATTATGACTGTTTCTTACGTTTCATCCTGCGATTTCCAGAGAAGCTGTTCGGAATTTTGTAAAAGCGGAAAAGCGTCGCTAATTAATTTGGTTTTTCCATTTCGTATGGTGCTACTCTGATATTCCCACTCTCTGATTTTGCATTATCAAGAGCTGACAAACGAAGTGTTTTAGACAGGTTTTTCTTGCACTTGTTGTTTAAGTCTACCTCTACCACAAGTAGGCAGCGTTAATAGGGGAGACTAACCTAACGATTGCCAGCAAACTAATCCTGACGGCAATATAATGTTGATTTTGCACGTTACTAGTTATAGGCTTATTACAGCGAAGATAATGGCTATAGAACGACGTTTTTGATTGGCTTCACGACTCCGTCTCGTTTACAAATTGCCATCTCGAAGTTAAAACAACAATATCAACAGTTATAATTTCAGGTATACCCCACAGAAGTTTAATAGCACTGTCATTATACAAAATATACAGGGTGTTCCAAACGTTTTAAGACAAATTTCAAATGATAGTGAAGGGTGGCATGAGGATAAAATTGAGGATACGAAACGTATTCAGAAACATTATTCAATGATGCTGTATATTGTAGCAGCCGGTGCCTACTATACGTCTCGACAGAAAACGTGGCTCTGAACACTTCATGGCCACAGGCGAGACGTTCGAAATTAATGTGACGCAATTCTTGACGAATTGGGTGTCATCTAAGGTTTAGAATGCTATCACGTAAATTACTGAAGTTGCACTTGCGGTCCATCAGAAATAGTGTTTGCTGCCGAAAGTGTGACCTAGAAAACCTCGACGCTATATAGCGCCGTTGGATGACGGTTTCCGGACACGGGTTCCTGTCCTAATATATTCGTCAAGGCACTCTTAACAACCATACGATTTTTCTCTTTCTAGGACACTGTGGCCATTACGGCCGGCTCAGTATTAAGTAATAAATCGTTCAACGAAGACTGACAAGGGAGTCATGAACAACTTGCCGAAGAGCATTGAAACACTAAACTTTACGTGGCAAGAGATACGTGCTTAGATTTAGTAAATGCTTTAAATTTCGTCTGTCTTCTACTCATTGAGTTGCATTACAACTGGGTTGATTCATGTTCATATTCATTAATACAAATAAGCAGTACATTTGAAAATGTACACCCCTGCAATACGTCTCCATTAAGCTGCAATCCTGTGTCATTTCTATCATAGCAGTTGGCATGTTCGTGGTGTCTGAGGTGAAAGCAACGCCAGATAAACAGGAAAAACACTCCACTGTCCCTTCCTCACTCTCCCCACTCCCTAACTAATGTTACACTTCCATCGGGACAGATTGTACGTAATATTCTTCAGTAAGACTTTGTCTTTCGTCCACAATAATGAAATCATAGATACACTGTCGGCCATCCAGAATACAGCACAAAGAAGTACCGGAGACATCACAGCCAAATTTATCTGGGAGGTAGAACGTTGTACAAAGATCACACGATTGAAAAAACAGCCCATATTGTTATGTCTCCGGGACGCAGCGGGTTCAGGAGGTGGACTGTGAAGAACAAGAACAAGCCAAGAGTACAGAGACGGCTGGCGCCTCCGGCGGCCGAAGTACTAGACAGCGACTTATCGAAATGTTCAAATGTTTGTAAATCCATCGGACCAAATAGCGTGGTCACCAGTCCGTAGCTGACAAACTACTTAAAGTAAGGTAAACTAACCTAAGGACGACACACACACCCATGCTCCAGGGAGGACTCGAACCTCCGACGGCGAGCAACCGCGCGCTCCGCAGAGAGGTGCCTTAGACCGCTCGGATACTCCATCGCAGCGCGACTTATCTACATTTACATCTACATGAGATACTCTGCTAATCACATTTAAGTGCCTGGCAGAGGGTTCATCGAACCACAATTATACTATTTATCTCCCATTCCATTCTCGAATAGCGCGCGGGAAGAAATAACACCTGAATCTCTCCGTTCGAGTTCTGATTACTCGTATTTTATTCTGATGATCATTTCTACCTATGTAAGTGGGAGTCAACAATATATTTTCGCATTCGGAGGAGAATTTTGGCGATTGGCGTTTCGTAAGTACCCAAGCCGCAGTGATAAGCGCCGTTGTTGTAATGATTCCCATCCCAGATCCTGTATCATTTCCGTAACGCTGTCTCCCCTGTATCGTGACAACACGAAACGAGCTGCCCTTATTTGGACTCTTTCAATGTCCTCCGTCAAACCCACCTGATAAGGATCGCACACTGGGCAGCAATACTCCAAAAATGCAGTTTCTTTTGTAGTTCTGTTGCATCCTTTAAGGATTCTGCCAATAAAACACAGTCTCTGGTACGCCTTTCCCGCGACATTATCTACGTGTTCTTTCCCATTTAAGTCTGAAGTAATAGTAATTGCTAGGTATTTTGTGTAGTTTACGACCCTCACATTTGATTGATTTATCTTGTAAACAAAGTTTGACGGATTTCTTTTCGTACTCATGTGGACGACTTCACACTTCTCATTATTTAGAGTCAATTGCCAACTTTTATACCATACTGATATCTTATTCAGATCGTTCTGCAGTTGGTTTTGATCTTCAGATGATTTTACTACACGGTAAATGACGCCGTCATCTGCAATCAACCTAAGAGAGCTACTTAGATTTTCCCCTAAATCGTTTATGTATATAAGGAACAGCAGAGGACCAATAACACTACCCTGTGGAACGCCCGATATCACCTCTGTTTTAGTCGATGCCTTCCCATCGATTACTACGAACTGTGTCCTCTCTGACAAGAAATCCCACGGGTGCAATGTTTGCCTCGCTGCTAGCAGTATCAGGGCATTTCGCTGCCGCAGGCCGGTCGGTGGAGACGACGGGAGTCCGTTCGGTCCCCACTGCCGGGCAACAACAAGAACGCCCATCGATCGTAGCTTCCAACTGTGCAACACAGCTTGAAGCTGGGAGCGAAGTGTCACCAGCTCAGACTGCATCCGCACACAGTAGTCACCCATCTTGTAATAGTGCGGCTACTTGCGTGGACCGCAGGCGTTGTGGCGAATAGTGACCCCACAATAAATATGAAGTGAGGAAGATGATGACATCAATGTTGAGTGTTGCCGGCCATACGCCTCGACATCCAATCACAGAGTCTCTATATGTTGGAGTATAGCACTCAATGCTGTTTCAACGCGTTCCCACAAACGATCTGCTTTAGAAACGGGCAAATCATTCCGCACTCATCGACCAGATGATTTGGATGGGTAGAAATCAGGACGGTAAATATAGCACCGAATTTCGACGGGTGACGAATTGTCGTGGCGCTCCGGCCTGTAGCAGCGTGGCCATCTGCAAGCTCCTAAGATGTGTGAGCACAACAGGCTCCAGCACTTCAGAGATGTAGCCTGGCAGAGCAACGAGTGCGGCAGTGGAATCCAGTACTTCTTCAAACAACAGTACTGCGTGTAGGAAAAGTATGTCAGTGAATAACAAATTAACATTTCCTTATCACGGCTCTCGGGACTGTAATCCGGTGCAGGGAGAATCTGAATTCGTGAATAAAAACTCGCCGGTGGTCGTCCATGTGCGTCATAAATCTCGCCATTGGCGGCGCAAACGGCCGTGGCTTTGATTCATCGGAAACTGCAGCAACTGGACGCCCACCGAGACAGTCGAATCTGCTGCAGAAGACGTGCAATGGGACGCGTGGACACTGCTTGTTATGCAACAGATTGAATTTCTTTTTATATGGTTGTCGGTAGCACAGGGGTAGCGGGAAAGACTTTAGATCCAAAGAGCGTGGGTTTCATCCTATGAAAGTCCTAGGACTTTTGGCGCTTTTCTCTTATTTCCCCTCTGGTAATCTACATCCACATCTACATGGATACTGCACGTTGAAGAGCATGGCACAGGGTTCATCGAATCACTTTTATGATATTTGCCGAGGCGGAGCGACCTAGCGCATTGAGGCGCTATGCTGCGATGCGCGAGGGTGTTCCCCGTCGGGGGTTCGAATCCCCCCTCGGGCATGGATGTTTGTGCCGTCTTTAGTATAAGGTAGTTCATAAGTAGTTCGTCAGTTTACGGACTGATAACCTCACAGCTAAGTTCCTTAAGCTTGACAAACATTTTAACATTTTTTAATGATATTTCTTTATACTTCCATTCTCTAATAGCTCACGGGGAAAAGGAACACCTAAATCCTTTTCGATCTGATTTCTCTTATTTTATAATGATGATCAGGTGGGTGCTAACAAAATATTTTAACATTGGGAAGAGAAAGTTGGTGAAAGGATTTTCGAAAATAGATCTCGTCGCGATGAATAACGCTATTATTTTAATGATTTCCAACCCAACTCTTGCAATATTTCCGTGACGCTCTCTCACTCTTTATCATGATAATACAAAACGAGCTGCCCTTCTCTGAAATTTCTCTAAATCATCCGTCAGTCCCACCTTGTGTGGATTCCACTATGCGCAGCAATACTGCAAAATACGACGCACAAGCATAGTGTAGGCAGTTTCTTTACTAGAACTGTTTCATCTTATAACTGTTCTGCCAATGAAACGTAGTCTTTGGTTCGACTTCCCAATTCTTTCCAATTTAAGTTGTTCGTAATTGTTACTCCTAGGTATTTAGTTCAATTGATGGCCTGTAGATTTGACTAATATGTCGTGTAACTGACGTTTAATGGATTTCTTTTAGTGTTCATACGGAAAATCTCACAATCATTATTAAATGTCAGTTTCCAATTTTTGCATTATGCAGATATCTAAATCATTTTGTAGTTGCTTTTGATCTTCTGATGACTACTAATCGACTAATGACTGCAACATCCGCGAACAATATAAGACACCTTCTCAGAGTGTCTCCTAAATCGTTTATAAAAATAAGGAACAGTAGGGGGCCTTTAACACTTCCCTGGGAAACGTCAGATATCACTGTGCGCTGTGTCCTTTCTGACAGGAAATCACGAATCCAGTCGCGCAACTGTGTGGATGTTCTTTAATCACCCAATTCGATTAGTAGACGCTAGTGAGGTACAGTGTCAAAAGCCTTCCGGAAATCTAGAAATACGGAATTTGACATCCCTTGTCGATAGCACTCATCACATCCTGTGTTTCTCAAGAACGGTACTTTCTGAATCTGTGTTCACTATCTTGCTGCAAACCGACATCAATGATATAGGCCTGTAATTTTGCGGATCACTCCTATTGGCTTTCTTGAATATTGGAGTGTCCTGTGCAACTTTTCAGTCTTTGGGTACGGATCATTGCCTGAGAGAGCAGTTGTACCTGATAGGTATGGGGCTATTGCATCAGCATACTCTGATAGGAACTTAATTGGTATACAGTCGGGACCAGGAGACTTACTTTTGTTAAGCGATTTAAGTTGCTTTAATAACCAGGGGTACGTACTTCTAAATTACGCATGTTGGCACATGTTCTTGATACGAATTCTGGAGTATTTGCTTCGTCTTCTGTAGTGAAGGAATAATGGAAGTCTGTGTTAAGCAATTCTGCTTTAGCACGACTATCATCAGTAGTACCACATCTATCGTGTAACGAAGGTATTGATTGTGTTTTTCCGCTAGTATACTGTTGCTGATGTGGAAAATGTCGAGTAGAACCGTTGTTCGAAGTCTTCGATCAACTGTAGTTCCCTCTATAACAGGCTGGGTAAGTCAGTTAAGACTGGAGGAAGGCAACGGCACGCCACGACCTAACCGGACCATTCCTAGTAAAGTACTGTGATAATAAAACCAATTTTCGGATTGTTGACCTTTTATGGTTGTTGACGCAGACGAACGGTCCATCACTGCCATAAGTACAACGGGATTATTACCACGTATAGCGGTGTAACGTGAAAGAGCCCCGTCAGTCAGTTGTTCCAGCGATTAAGAGGAGCATCAGACTTTTTTTTATTACTTCCAACACGATCGTCGAGTTCTCTGAAAGGTAATTAGCTGTTCATAAAGGCAAATATACAGCCGTAAAAATAGTACACCATTTTAGATTATTTTCCAATTCACATAAGATTTATTGTTGAAGCAGCGCATAAGGAGTACATGAAATAATTACATTTATGGATCACTAGCTCAAGCTGTACACAGTTACCAGGTACCGATCCACGCTCAAACACCCACATTGGGACGTGGTGTAACCGCCACGGGTGGGAACGCAGGCGCTGATTCTGGCATCCATTCTATCACAATGTACAATATTGTCTTCTGATACATTATCCACGCCTGCACAGTCTGTTCTGCCAGAGTTCTGGAGTCACTTGCGTCAGTTGTCGTCCCACCATATCCCACAAGTGTTCGGCCGGAGGAACATCCGGAGTTCGTGTAGGCCAAGGAAGTTTGTCTTGCAGAGCATGTTGAGATTACGCGCAGCCTGTGGGCGAGCATTATTCTGTTGAACTAAACATTACCTTTCTGTTGTAAGGATGTCAAAAGAATGGATCTATCAATATTCTGCACGTACCGAACGCTGGCCATCGTTCCCTCGACAAATAGCAAAAGAGATTGAGAGTTGTAACTTATCGCACCCCAGACCATACGGCCTGAGGTGAGGCCGTTGTGTCTTTAAGGGATGCACACAACGAGGCAGCGCTCGCCACGTTAATGCCGCACGCGCAAACAATCATCTCTTGTCTGCAGGCGGACTCTGCTTTCATCGCTGAAGACCCGCCATTCCATCTTCCGCGTGATCCTCTGAGAGCACCAATCGAGCCGTGCACATCGATGTAATGACGTGAGTGGAGAAACAGGCCAGAGGCGTGCGTCCTCTTAGTCCCACTGGTAGCAACCGGTTGGCAACCACGTTGACACTTTTGTGCTGAAAATCTTGTTATCTGTGCTGTGGCAGCTGTAGGATGTGCCACTGGCGCCCTTAAAACCATCGTCACTGGTAATCACTCGCGAGTATGATAGTCTTCCTTGTTCTATTGGTGGGTCTTCGGGTCCAATCCGCGTGTTCCAAGCTCTGCCGCAGTGATGACAGACGTACGTTGAGGCACCGGCTACTATTCTCAGAACCTCTCATCATTTTCTTCTTATGCGTCTTTCCTCAACACTACGTCTCTGGTCTCGAAGTGTGCTACGCTATTATGAATGGTGTTTCTCCAGGTTGAAAGCTCCAAGGAGTGTTTCCTCGTATACCGATACTGGTAGCTCACAGAGTGCGGGGAAGGGAAAAAGAAGCACCAACAACAGAAATGGAAGGACTGGACCAAGACGTTCAATTCAAATGTCAACTAACAATACTAATTTATTTACCTTAAGGAATGACAGTCTGACACAAAGGGGAACAACAAGTCCTTTCGAAACTTAGTTAAACAGTTCATTAATTTAAAGCACACAAGAACTAACTCCTCATTCTGACAATCAAGTATTCGTAAACAATTAAAAAATATATATTAAACCAATTTATCAAATCTCAATGCTGATTACCGTAAGAAATGACACAGTTAAAAGCAAGGTACAAGATTCAATACTTAGTGAAACAGATCATTAAGTTAAAGCACACAAGAGCTTACTCCTCAAACTGCCAACTTAAAGAATTTAAGAAAAAATATTAAACCAATTTTTCAAATCTGATTGCTGATTACTTTAAGAAATGACATAGTTAAAAGCAAAGTACAACATTGTTTGAATAGTGAAACTGCCTCTTAAAGGCACGTAAGGACGTCCTCATAAGAAACACACGGGCACAATCTCGACAATTTGCAGTAACTTTACTCCGTAACCAAGAGAGGTTACTTTAACAACATAAATCCAGTGTGGTTTAAAATAGCAAGCCGTGGCTTTTCACTCGTTTAGTTTTACCAACAATTACAGTGTATTGCCCCACCAGAGAAGCTGGCCTAATTTTCTAAGACGCAACAACTGGGAGTACATGTGCCTTTAAGATTCAATGTCAATATCACACCAGTGACACTAAATGAAACAGCAATCACGCTTCAGATCTTCCTACGTATCAGGTTTGCACGAGGTAACGAATCAACTTTGGTAATTAACTTGCACGAGAACAGCGTGATGGCGAGGAAGGCCCACAAACACTGAGGTGACTCCTCAAGGAAATTCAGGATGTGGAAAGGAAAGCTTACAGGTCTAGTGCAAGACGAGATCTCCAACCCTAATACACGAAACTACATGCATTAAAAAAACTGGTCTAATTGCAACTACGGTAGGCAACTCCCCCACAAAGAAGGAAAGGATTCTGCCAAATAACATAGGACCGATTCCCGGGGCAGTTGACGAGAACACGGAAGGGCACGAACCAGAGACACTTAGCAATTTTGTTTAATTCGGATAACGCCCCGCGCAAGGCAAAGGCCAAACGATCTCTCTTAAACACGAAGAGAACGAACGGAAGCACAGTTGCAATCGCCGACAACAACAGCAGAAAACCAGGACATAAACGGCAGACATAGAAGAAGACAACCCCTCGGGACGGCTGTCAACCCTGGCCAAGCACACACACACAAGAACAAGTTAACACAACCACAATAAACACCAAGGAAAACCAATCATATTTGTGCTGACTTCCCGACCGTCCGACGCACCTTCAAAGTGTAGCGACAGATCGGCCGCCTCGTCGGAAAGATCTTGTGAACGTCAAACACTGGCAGGTATTCCGGGAGACCAGATGAAACTTCAACAGAATAACTGTCCGTGAACCATGGCGATGATCACTCTAAGCTCCCAGTGCACATCCCTCAGAACACGCCGCTGCGGCCGGAGTCGCTGACGAAGATTAGATTAGATTAGATTAATAATTGTTCCACAGATCATATATACAACAATTCGTAATGATGTGGAACGTGTCAGCTTAGTAAATGTTGTCTATACTTGACAATCAATATTTTAAGGATTTTTTTTAAATTTATTTTTGTTTTTTATTTTTATGTTTTATCTAAAAATTCATCTACACTGTAGAAGGAGTTGCCACTCAGAGATTCCTTTAATTTCTTTTTAAATACTAGGTGACTATCTGTCAGACTTTTGATGTTACTTTGTAAGTGACCAAAGACTTTTGTGGCTGCATAATTCACCCCTTTCTGAGCCAAAGTTAGATTTAACCTTGAATAATGAATATCATCCTTTTTTCCTAGTGTTGTAACTATGCACACTGCTATTACTTTTGAATTGGGTCGGATTGTTAATAACAAATTTCATGAATGAAATATTGTGAAGCTTCCCTAAATAAATGTCTGCAGGATGCTCTTGGGTGTTATTATTCTGATTACATGCTTTTGTGCAATGAAGACTTTTTTACTCAATGTTGAATTGCCCCAGAGAATGATCCCATATGAAAACGGTGAATGAAAATAGGCGTAGTAAGCTAATTTACTGAGATGTATATCACCAAATTTTGCAATGACTCTGATAGCATAAGTAGCTGAACTCAGACGTTTCAGGAGATCTTCAATAAGTTTCTTCCAATTCAGTCCCTCGTCAATGCAAACACCTAAAAATTTTGAATATTCTACCTTAGCTACAGATTTATGTTCAAAGTCTAAATTTATTAATGGTGTCATGCCATTTACTGTATGAAATTGTTCATGCTGGGTTTTATCAAAGTTTAATGAGAGTCCATTTGTAGAGAACCACTTAATAACTTTCTGGAAGATATCATTTACAATTTCATCAGTTAATTCCTGTCTGTCAGGTGTGATAATTATACTTGTATCATCAGCAAAATCTACTAACTTAGTATCTTCGTGAATGTAGAATGGCAAGTCATTAATATATATTAAGAACAGCAAAAGACCCAAGACCGAACGTTGTGGGACTCCATTTTTGATAACTCCCAGTTAAGTATGATTTAAACCATTTGTGCACTGTCCCACTCATACCACAATTAAATACTTAAGCTTATCTAGAAGAAGCTCATGATTTACACAATCAAAAGCCTTTGAGAGATCACAAAAAATCCCAAATGGTGATGTCCGGTTATTCAAAGCATTTAATATTTCTCAGTGAAGGTATATATATCATTTTCAGTTGAAAAGCTGTTTTGAAAACCGAACTGACATTTTTTTAGAACTTTATATTTACTAATATGTGAAGAAACTCGAGAATACATAACTTTTTCAAAAATTTTTGATACAGCTGTCAGAAGTGAGATGGGCCGGTAGTTGTTGACATCGTATGTATCCCCTTTTTTATGCAAAGGTTTAAAGATAGCATATTTCAGTCTATCTGGGAAAATACCCTGCTTTAATGAGCTATTACAAATTTGACTGAGAATCCTACTTGTCTCCTGGGAACAAGTTTCTAATACCCTGCTGGAAATGCCATCAATTCCATATGAGCGTTTACTCTTGAGAGAGTTTATTATTTTCCTAATTTCTGAAGGTGAGGTCCGTAAACAGTTCCGGTAGAAGTCACTTGCTCAGCGCGGCCACCAGTGCCCAGCGCACACACCGGCCGTCCGTCTCCGTCCCTCTCTCTCAATCTCAAACGACCGCAATCGCACCGCTAGTCACTCCTTCTGGCCAGAGAGAGTCGCGACACCAAGAAGGCGCCGCCAACGGCGCAGACCCGAAAAAGGGTCGATAGACCGAGGTACGAAAGGATACGAAAGAAGAAGACGAGCCGGCATGGCTCAGATACTACATTTCTTCAAGGTGATCCACCAGTGTTGTCCACCAGTGCAGCTCTGTGGGGACGAGCGTTATCATCCACCAGAAGGCACCAGCGAAGGGCACAACAAAAGGTCGAAGGATCTCGTCTCTACACCCCAGAGCCATCAAAGCGCCGATCTGAACGACGTAGAGGTCCGTCGCCCGCCAATAGTGACCCCTGCCCTCACCATTCGTCTACCACCATGATACGGTTATAATTCCTGCACATAAGCAGGATTGTTCCACGTCCTCTCCAGATGTGGGAACGACGATTGTCCGGATGAACACAAAATCTTGACTCACCTTTGGACAGAACTCGAGGCCATTCGGTACGACTCCAATCCTGATGTTCCTCCGCCCAGTTTCTGCCCGCAGAACGGTGTCATGGTTTTAATGGTACCCACATTATAGGCCTCCGTGCTTAGAGGGAACATTCCCCAAGGCTATTTCGGACTGTTTGTGTTGATATTGCGCGTTGTGTTGCGGCCTGGATGGTGCGTAGCTGCTGAGTTGGATTCGGCCTGTAAACCAGAGGTAATTGTCATGTCTTGCTGATGTTACTCGTCGACGACGTTGTCCTTGCCTTCTTTTAACATTTCTTGTTGTCTGAAAAGGCGACTATTTCCCGGAAATCACACTTTGGAACACTCCAATAGCAGTAGCTGGTTCGAACCTTCCTGTGGCTCTCCATGCCATAGCTTCGGTTAAGTCACGTTGTTGTTGCATTGCAGTAGCTTCTCACTACACTATCTGAACCTAACTGCTTGTATCATTCGTTTCGTAAGGGTCAATCTCTCAGCATCAACTTTCTGTTAAAACCACTATCTCGGTTGCCGTAATGTTGTTCTCTCCAGTTAGTAGAACTGGCAGAAAGACGTCTAACCATTTAAAATCTCTCTGCCGGTGACAAGTATTCAGAACCTAGATATTTCAACTGATCCGCTAATTGTTTTGACCAGTGTAAATGTAACTCTCTAGAGACGTAAACACATGCTGTAAATTCTACCTGATCTCGACGATAGCGACAACTGCACTCCAACAGAAAACAAATCAGTCAGGTAGGGCTATAACTACTAGACTGGCTGAACATGAAACGAGTTCAAGACTAAAAAAGAGAGATATTACCTTTTGAGAACATTTCTTCAATGATTGTCATGCCTCTGATATCAAATGTGATATTCACCACAGAGCGAATAAAGGCAGAAATCTAACATTGCTTGAAATTCTTTGCATCAACAAACACCAAGCTCAGAAACCCACGTAATATTCAGCGATCAAACCCAATTTCAGTATTCACCCTTCAAATAAAAAAAAATTCAAATGTTTGTACAACTTATTGGACTTAACTACGGGGTCATCAGTCCCTTCGCTTACAAACCACTTATGAACTACCTACGACTAAGGACGGCACAAATATCCATGCCCGAGGGGGGATTCGAACCCCGACCGTAGTGGCCGTGCAGACCGTGACTGGAGCGCCTCAGTCCCCTCGGCCACCGCGGCCGGCTGTTCACCCTTATCAAAGTAACAGCTATAATGTATAATCCTGTTACCAAGCTTGTTGAAATTGGGTAATGTCTCTCAACTACATTCCAATGTTTTTCTTTCCTTGAGCTACTCACACCATTCTCGCGAAAACCAGCGAATTTTAATATAGCCCTTTCAGACCAAGGTTTTAGGTGATGTGATAATATGGAGAGGAACGTTTAAGATACAAAATACATACAATAATTCATTACAAAAAGAAAATAAATTTATTTTCAAAATTTTGTAACCACATAATTGTCTTTTTTGGGCCTTCACTACAAATTTTTAGGATCTGCTCTATCTTACAGTAACTTGCCTTTGAAAGAAATGACATAATGACATCACAGGATCATATAAAACCAACTGGCTGTCAGATATGATAGCTTCTCATGTTAAAGGATATCAACACCTTTTCAACTATGTTTTTCATCGCCATTGTAAGTGTACTGCAAGTTTGCCGACTTTGCCGACTGCTGTTGTCACCCAATGTAGAAACATGGAACTAAAACACGTTGAGCACGTTACCACAGTCCATCCACGATTATGTCATGTAGGCCCGAACTTCCTAGCATGAATCACAAAAAATAAAGCTAGCAAAACCAGAACCACAAAATTATGCGTGTAGGGTCTGAAAGGGATATGCTATATACTTTAATATGCACCTTTATTCCATATTCACAAACTTCAAACATATGTAGTTGTCCCTCACCCACATTTCATTTTTTATGTCTTCTTCACTCAACTGTTCCCTTCCTACTTTTGTTCGTATATAGAAGTTAATTTAATACATAATTGTACTTACTGGTACACTCACTAAGCTATATATTTGTTTCAGCTTATTTATTAAAAATTAATTTATAGTTATTTCTTCGTTACAGTTTTGTTTTAATTCGTTGGGCGTCTCTGTTTGTTATAAAATACCTAAATGTTACATGGTCTATTACTGACATATATCTCTGTAAAATCTTTGTACTCGAAACGAAGCAGCTGGTGTGATGTGGATAATCTGCAGTATTAAGTTGTCTGCAGATGGCCTAAGAAGCCGAAAGCTAGTTTACAATAAAATAAATTTTATTGTGGAACAAATATATAGTGTACACATTAATTAATACTCACAAGGAAAGTACTTGGGCTCGAACAAACACATATACACAAAGACATACGAGAGATAAAGATTCCTTATTGCACTAGTGATACTCTCGTATCTGAAAAACTCTGTAGTCGTCCGTTAGAGACCTCTGCGTGTGCCTTGCCACATTGCACATTGCCTGCCGGTTCGCCAGTAGGGACGGTGCAGTGTGCCTCCTAAATTGCGTTTTGTGACATTATTTGTGTGGTGAAGCGTCAGATAGGGTGGCGATTGGTAATCAATCCTGCTAATGTATTGTGATTGGTTGAGATGAAGTAAAGAAGAACCATTCTTCGTGAAGATGATATTAGTGTAGAAGATGAATCATTCGCATGATCTGTTATGCTACAGAAATTTGAGCATCAGTTAGATACTGTTGTAACACTAACACATAATGATGATAATAGGGATGATAATGACGAACAACTCATTGCAAGCGGTAGTGCTGCGGTAAGTGCGGGAAGAGGCGATGGAAGCAGTGGCAGCGAATACCAACAGTCTTCCGAGAAGAAGGTTAAAGTTACAACTATCATAACGGCTTTTGATTGACAATACGCTAGAGAACATGTACGACGATTATTACATAAGCTGTAGTTAAGATATCTGCATTACGTATGGCGTCTACAATTACATCTACAGTTCTATCTAGATCATCATTGCAGAGTTTTGCAGAAAAACGACACCCACCATCACATTGAGGTGTACGTAGAGATCCTGTAAGCAAACGTACATACAGATATGTTTGTTCGAGCCCATGTACTTTCCTGGTCAGTAATGAGTCGTAGATCAAGTCCGGTAATTAGGAGGTAGTCGAAGGCAATCGACGTCGTGGTTGACCTGCGGTTTGGTCCATCTGCCGTGCGATTAGCGAGGCGGCCAATTACAGGGAGGCACAAAAAGTGCGAGGTTCGCAACGCGGGGTCAGTGGTTCGGCGTAGCGGCCGAGGCGGCTGCGTCCGCGGTGCCAACGAGCCAAGACGTATGGCCCAATAAGGGAGCGGCTGTAATTTGCTTATCATTAGGCCGGCTCATTACTGCTAACAGGCGGCCGCGGCGCCCCGGGCTGGCGCCGGCCGTTTCTGGGGGTCGCTGATAATAGCGGCCGCGTCCACGTCCGAAACGTCACTGCCAGCCCCGGACGCGGGAATCTCGCACATCAATCACACGCGGAATTACGAGACTCTTTCTGAAACTATTAGGTACCGACAGCGAAGCTCCAAGCAGATACACACAAAACGGAAACCAGTTTTAGAGAGGTGTTATCGATTTGTACAATGCCACAGCACAATTGGGATTAGTGAAGGACAGGATCCAACCCTTTGGCCTTGATCAATGAGGCCATACATAAGACAAAGATGTAGCACTGCTAACATCTGAAAGCAAAGAAATATATACCGATAGAACAGAAAGCTGAGAGTATAGTAATTCACAGGTAGTAGTATGTAGTTTCGATGTAGTTTAATGTACGAGTAACATAATATTCAAATCAGTTTTAGAGAGCTGTTATCGATTTTTGCAACGCCACAGTACAATTGTGATTAGTGAAGGATAGGATAAAACCCCTCGGCTTTCAAATGTTCAAATGTTTGTCAATCTATCGGACCAAACTGCGTGGTCATCAGTCCGTAGCTTACAAACTGCTTAAACCAAGGTAAACTAACCTAAGGACAAACACACACACATACACACTCACACACACACACACACACACACACACACACACACACACATGCCCCAGGGAGGACTCGAACCTCCGACGGCGAGCAACGCGCGCTCCGAGGCGAGGCGCCTTAGACTGCTCGGCTATCCACCGCGGCCCCTCGGCTTTCAACAATGGCGTCATACATAAAGATATAGCATTACTAACGACTGAAAGCGAAGAAATATATACCGATAGAACGGAAAGCTGAGATTATAGTGATTCACAGGTAGTAGTGTTTATATAGCTTCGATGTAATTTAATTTACGGGTAATATAATATGGAAACCAGTTTTAAAGAGCAGTTATCGATTTGTACAATGCCACAGCACAATTGGGATTAGTGAAGGACAGGATCCAAACCGTCGGATTTGAACAATGACGCCATACATGAGACAAAGATGTAGCACTACTAACATTTGAAAGTGAAGAAATTTATACCGATTGAACAGAAAGCTGAGATTATAATGATTCACAGGTAGTAGTGTGAATATAGTTTCTATATATTTTAATTTACGAGTAACATAATATGGAAACCATCTTTACAGAGCTGTTATCGATCTTTACAATGCCACAGTACAAATCGGATTAGTGAAGGACAGGATACAACCCCTCAGCTTTGAACAATGGCGTCATATATAAAGATATAGCGCTGCTAAAATTTAAAAGCGAAGAAATATATACCGATAGAACAGAAAGCTGATATTATAGACGATTCACAGGTAGTAGTGTATGTATAGTTTCGATGTAATTTAATTTAAGAGTAACATAATATGGAAACCAGTTTTAAAGAGCTGTTATCGATTTGTACAATGCCACAGCACAATTGGGATTAGTGAAGGACAAGATCCCACCCGTCGGCCTTGAACAATGACGCCATACATAAGACAAAGAAGTAGCACTGCTAACATCTGAAAGCAAAGATATATATACCGATAGAACAGAAAGCTGAGAGTATAGTAATTCACAGGTAGTAGTATGTAGTTTCGATGTAGTTTAATGTACGAGTAACATGGTATTGAAACCAGTTTTAGAGAGCTGTTATCGATTTTTGCAACGCCACAGTACAGATGTGATTAGAGAAGGACAGGATAAAACCCCTCGGCTTTGAACGACGGCATCATACATAAAGATGTAGCACTACTAACGTTTGAAAGCGAAGAAATGTACACCGATAAAACAGAAAGCTGAAATTATAGTGATTCACAGGTAGTAGTGTTTATATAGTTTCGATGTAATTTAATTTACGAGTAACATTATGTGGAAACCAGTTTTAGAGAGCAGTTATCGATTTTTCCAATGCCACAGTATAAATGTGATTAGTGAAGGACGAGTTAAAACCCCTCGGCTTTGAACAATGGCGTCATACATAAAAAAATAGCATTATCAACGATTGAAAGCGAAGAAATATATACCAATAGAACAGAAAGCTGAGATTGTAGAGATTCACAGGTAATAGTCTTTATATAGTTTTGATGTAACTTAATTTACGAGTAACATAATATGGAAACCAGTTTTAGAGAGCTGTTGTCGATTTTTACAATACCACGGTACAATTGGGATTAGTGAAGGACAGGATACAACCCCTCAGCTTTGAACAATGACGTCATACATAAAGATATAGTACTACTAAAATTTTAAAGCGAAGAAATATATCGATAGAACAGGAAGTAGAGATTATACCCGATTCACAGGTAGTAATGTATATATACATTCGATGTAGTATAATTTACGAGTAACATAATATGAAAATAAAAATTTACTACCAGAATGAACGGGTTAATCGCGAGAATTGTGGGGTTTTCGCGTGGAAATTATAAACGACACATCAATGATTTAATGGAGTAGGCAAAAATTGCACAGTTGAATGAAATAAAGAAAACTGCAGCTTTTTGAGGTCAAGTAAACGATAGGAAAAGTTTAAAATAATCACAGAAAATGATATTTAATTATATGTGTTTCTCCCAAGCTACACTTGAACGGGGTGGGGGGAGGGGGGCTCAAGTAAACCACAGGATACATTTTGGGTCAAGTAAATAACGGGATGCGTTTTTAATAATTACGTAAAGTAACGACACTTAACGAATTATCTGTATCCCGTTCTACAATAGAACGGGAAGAGAAGTAAACGACAGGATACATTTTTGATAATCATTGCAATTTTGAAGCGAAAAAACAAATAGTGGTAGAACAAATAAAATTATCTCTGATCTTGAAGTTGGTACCATCTATGACATTTGATACGGCACTTTCCAAAGACAACTGGATGTATCCTGTGCTTCAGTTGATCCGCACAATTCAACAGGGTCGCTTAATAAACACTATTTCCATATCAGATAATTAGTGATGCTTTGCAAGCGTGAACAAACGAAACCAATATAGTTGTCATAGAAACACTTCGTAAACCTTTATATCGGCAGCGATAGTGTCAGACTTGAACATCTTATCCACTGTTTATGAGGTCTTGTCAGGTATCATATTGAAGTGTTTCCTGTATTATAGTCATCTTCTGTTTTAGTTTGTACTAAGTGTTCTCTTCATTCCCTTGATTCCTTTTCTTTTTCTTTTTCATTGCTTTCCAGGCAATAATCTTCTCTTACTCAGCCGGCCGCGGTGGCCGAGGAGACTGAGGCGCTCCAGTCACGGTCTGCACGGCCACTACGGTCGGGGGTTCGAATCCCCCCTCGGTCATGGATATTTGTGCCGTCCTTAGTCTTAGTTAGTTCATAAGTAGTTTGTAAGTTTAGTGACTGATGAACCCGTAGTTAAGTCCCATAGACTTTACAAACATTTGAACATTTTTCTCTTACTCATTTGTAGTGGAAGTAAACGGGTTGTCCGTCAATAAATCTGCGCATTCTTGGCGTTCTTTGTCCGCTCGCTGACGTTGACGCACAGTCTGATACCTTCAGTGGACGATAGCTCCGCACGCAGTAATGGGTTACAGTCTCAAAACAGCTTACTCACAAGAAACAATCAGGCTACAAACTGCACTCAACACAATTCCATGGTTACATATTTCATTTTCAGGCCACGTGATCGATGACGTAGATAGTCTTAAAATCGTAGACGGTTGCATACATAAAAAGCGAAACCAAACGCTTTGACCTAGAAAGGCTGTTCCCATTTTCCACTCACGTGATCAATGATGTCACTTCCGTCATTTTTTCTGGCCTCCAGAGCACAGGCCTCTCACTGTCAGTAACATTTGTGCTTCAGAATATCGAAAAAGTTACGCAACTGATATGAAGACTTTACAACACACTGCAAACTTTTGCCTTAACCTGGAAAATTCCCTTGTATTTCTCCGTTTTCGGAAAGGTTACCATGCTATAGAATCCAGTCCCCTTTTCTGATACGTATTTTTCACTTCATGTTTTTATTTTATTTTATTTTTTGTCTTTTCCGCAGTTTGTTATATAATTTGTATGTGTTAGATTGAAGTTGGAATAGACGGTAATCTAACCCATACAAATTGTATATTTTTCACTCTTATTATGCTTTGTGCCCATCACAGCTTTCATTTCCTATTTAATTAGGCCACTTAGTTCGTGACGTATTTCTGTTTGGCCTGCTCGTGTGATGGTTAAATACGGGGTTGAAAGTCAAAGATACCAAAATCGAATCCCGTTCGGAGCTCGAAAATGTTGTCTCCATTTTACCCTTCAAATTTGAGAGTAGAAGTTATGATAATACTGGCTTTACAGCGGGCCGATCGTGGAAGAAACTTTATGAGGTCTACACATCATACCCTTATGGCAAAACCATTTTTATTAGGTAATAAACTAGGAATCCAGGACCTAATATCTCGTGTGTCGGGGTGTGGGGGTTGGTCGTAGCTGGATAGGGGGGTTGCGCCGAGCGGGCCCCTCTGCAGTAAGCTTTATTTTTAAAAAATTACCCCCCCCCCACCCCGCTCCAGAACCAAATCCTAGCTGCGCCACTGATCTGGAACACTGGTTAGTGCAGGTACACTATGCCACCATCTAGTCGGGCTAGTAGACAACGGTGTTTTGCATACAAATGACGCACACCGCTGTTTTGTTTTTCATTGCATGTTATTCTAAGTATGGTTACGTGCGGTTCCGAGCGTTCTAGGTCAAAGATGTCCCCTGTCAACATCTAGGACATCAAGACGACTTAACACTACTTTGGACCAGCATTTCCAGGAAAGGCTTCTTGACACCGCAACCGAATAAACTACGTGGGTGCAGCTTCATACCGATAAGTAGCCTCACATTAACAAATTTAAAGGTGAATTTCACTCGATTCTGTAATAATTGCAAGCAAATTATATAATTTTTAAGCCGTGAACTTTCGTTTTATTTCTTCTCGCCCTTGGTATTGTTGCTCTGATTGATGCCCAGCATCAGGTAGAAGTACCTTGGAGGCAGGTTACTTGCCCAAGGCCCCTGGGATTTACCCCCTAACGGTTGAAGGATTAACCGGTGGGTTTGGTAGTCCATCCTCTCTGAGTATGAAGGTGGCTACGAGATATCTCCGAGATTCCCAACCTTATTCCAAAGTATCCCGACTGTCAGCACCTCTTACTTGTCCACTCTTACGTTTCCCATAATTTATGTAGTAGGACGTGACTACACGAACCCTACAACATGAAAGGTCTTTACGTCGATTGTCAGGCAGCTTTTAGAGTTAATGGATGAGGGTAGTTTCAGTGCTAAGACAAGGCTGTACCCTGTCACCACTGTCGTTAATATGATTTATGGATCATATTTTGAAAACTAAAGGGTGAGATTAAAGTAGGTGGAAACAAAATAAGCAGTCACGCTTTTGTGTACTACTTAGTGGTGGTGGTGCAGATTCAGTTGAAAGGTTGCAAACTAATATTTCAGAGCTAGATCAGAGAGGTAGAGGTGAAGATCAGCATCTCCAAAACGAATATAATGTCTTTGGAAAAGGGATCTATATGGGCTGAGTGTCACATAGGAGGTACAAAGAATAAGTGGATATTTTCAAGTACTTAGTATGGCAACAGTGAAAGAACTGGAATCAAACTGTAGCAAAGCTAATGGAGAGCTACTCTATTCTGTAAGAAGTCAAGTCATTAGCAAGACTAATTTAGGTAGTGCACAGTCGTATTTTTGGGCCAAATTTGCTGTTTGGAAGTGAACGGTGGGCTGAAAGACAGAGCGATGCACCGCTAACTTAGACTTGGTACTGACTTCCTTCTTGAAAAAGACAGTAGATCTTAGCTGAGCACTCACTGCATTAGTTTTCCTACACTTTGATTCAAGTTCTTTCACTATAGTTGGCATCATGTGTGAAAATGCACCCTGGGTACTTGAAACTGTCTACCTGTTTCACCTATTTGGTACTCAATCTGTTAAATTCTCTTTCCACAGACATTACATTTGTTCTGGAGATGCTGATCTTCATATCATAACCCTTACACATCTGATCGAGCTCTGAATTTAGATTGCAACCTTTTAATCGCATCTGCCATCACAACTAAGTCATCTGCATATGTGAAACTACTTATCTGGTTTTCATCTATTTCAATCTCGCCCTGCCAGTCTACTGTTTTCAACGTATGATCCATGAATAGTATGAACAACACTGGTGACAGATTACAGCCTTGTCTTACCCATGAAACTACCATAAAATATGAAATTAATTTGTCGTCTACTCTAACTGCTTTCTGAGGGTCTACGTAAAGACCTTTAATTGTCTACAGAAGTTTGCCTTTTATTCTTTAATCTTGTCGAACTGTCAACAGCTTTCTCCTAGGAACACAGTATAAGCCTTTTCAAGTTCTATTAAACATAGTAACAAGTTCCTGTTCCCTTGATACATAGCACTTCTTCATTATCTGCAATAAGCTGGTCCTGGCAGCCTCTAATAGTCCTAAATCAACACTGATTTTCATCCAACTTGTCTTCAACTAGTACTAGCACCCTCCTTTCAACAATACCTCAAATATTTCTCCCACAACGCTAATTAATGGATACCTCGATAGTTGTTACAATCTTTTCTGTTTATATGTTTCAAAATTGGCATGATTACCGCTTTTGTCCAGTCAGACGGAACCTGTCCTGACTGAAATGTTCAAATGTTTGTATAGTCTATGGGACTTAATTACGGGGTCATCAGTCCCTAAACTTACAAACTACTTATGAACTACTTACGAACTAGAACGGCACAAATATCCATGCCCGAGGGGGGATTCGAACCCCCGACCGTAGTAGCCGTGCAGACCGTGACTGGAGCGCTTTAGTCTCCTCGGCCACCGCGGCCGGCTGTCCTCACTGCCATGCCATTTCCCTTATTTTGTGTAGAGATCTGAGACATGACATTCCACTGTATTTTATGAGTTCCGGCTTAACTTCATCCACCCCAGCCGCTTTATTGTACTGCAATCTACTGACCATTCTCTCAACTTCCTTACTGTGATCCTGTTTCTATCATCATTTCTATCTCATTCTACCTCAAAATCAGATGCACCATTGAACTTTTCACCTACAATGAGGAATTCTTCAAAATATTCCCTCCGCCTGCCCAAGGAATCAGCAGGATTCACTAGCAGCTTTCCTGACCAGTCCAAAGAACTTGTTAATTCCTTCTTTCCTCCCTTTCGAAGACCAGTAATTATGCTCCAGAATGGTGTGAGTTATCTTACTTGTTTATCCATTACAAACCTAGGTATTAAATTCGCTTGCAAATTGCTTCCTTTAGTGCAGTTGTGCCTTGAGAATGGCAGGGTGTGCTCCTGTCGAAATACCGGTGGTGCTCGACTACTTCACCTGGCAGCATACCGTAAATTGTTTGAAAATTCATTACGCCGGGAAGAGATAAGGTTTCACGAATTTTATGATGGTTACTATGATCCAGACTGATAGGCATAATCATTCTTAAATGATTGTAATGATGATGAAGATTTGGTGTTTCTTTGTTTGTCAGACAGTGTAATTGTTCCTTAGTAGAATTTTTTAAATGTTAAAACTGTCTGTAGGAAGACTAAACGAGTCCAAGTAGCTGCTGGCCGCAGTTATCTTGGAGCGGGCGGTTATCGTAAAGCGCTTGGCTGTAACTGCCGATGACAATAGCGGCGGACGTATCCTCCCCGGGAGGGCCGTGAGTCGGGAGTCGGTGGGAATTTATTCGGGCCATAGAGCGTTTTATCGAGTGTGGCAGTGCGCGGCCTGAAAGGCCGGGTTATCGGCCAGCCGCATGGTCGCCTGGGGACCGCTCCGCCACCAGCACCAGCCGCCCACTGCCTGCCGCTGGCCACGGGCCATCCGGAGGCTTATAAATGGCCGACGCCGATGCGTGCGCACCGACGAGCATTCCAGCGACCAGGGACTTGCATGGAAGACACTCTACGTCGACCACAGTGCCATACAAATGGAGAGCAACAGTATACCGTGTTTCACTAAGTGTGTTTGCCTCTGTAACTTATAAAATAATAGGTGACGGGAAAGTTTAACGCGGTAGGTCAACACAAGAAATGTTACACTTTCTGCGGAGCTATGAACATAGTTTATTGTATCATTTTCCAAAGAGTTACTGCGCAAAGATATAATTTTTTAAATGGCACAATAGTTTTTTCTATCGTGCATTGGATTCGTTGTAACCAGCTGCGTCCAAATCAATTTAAATTACATTCCTATCACTGTTAGTTTGGGAGCTACAAACCTTCAAATTTCAGGGGCAGACTCCACAAACGCTGCGTATAATGCAATGCGCCTTCTAAATGTTGTGCTGTTACCAGGAATGGAGTCTTGGGGTATCAGAACAGCAAGAAGCTAATTTCTATTTTAATTTCATTTTCTATTATTAAAAAAGAGAGAAAAAATTAATAATAATAATAATAATAATAGACAATTATTAATTAATGTTGTGAAGAAAAGAAATTCATCTGTGGAACTAAAAGAAAAAAAGTGGAAGAGCAGTATCTTTGCTTGTTAATTAGCATTCAGTCTTGTCTTGTCTTCTCGAGCAGTTAGAAGTGATGAGCTGTCTCGGTTTTTTTTGTAAACTTTCAGTTGTGATGTAAATGTTTTTAGAAAAATACAAATCTTTCTCAAGAGTGAAAAGTTTCGTCTTAGTTTATTACTTAGGCCTTAAAGAGAACCACATAATGACCCTGAGATACGATGAAGCAATCAATTATAAGAAGACATTCAGAAAACTGTCGGTTATTTTTTTTCTTTTTTACATGAGTTTAGTTTATTCTAAAGTTTCTCTGAAGTTTATTAATATTGACTGCAGTTCTTCTTAGCTAAGTTTCATTAACAATTTTTTAAATATATGATGTTTCACAATTAAAGATGTTTCACAATGTGGTGCGGCCGTGCGAGAAGTTTCAGTGGCATCGTGTCGGCACTCGCCGAGCATCAGCAACATGTCAACGTACTCGTTGTTCATCTATGCCATCGTCATCCTATGTCACTAACTGTGGTACATTGAGCCCCGGTTGTTTGTGTGGCTCCGACTGTCGGGTATACGGCCGTGTGCGGCGACAGTCGGCAGTCTAACAGCGCATCGAGGAAACTTCTCGCTCCGTGACACCGGCGACGTTACAACTCGGCCGCACCATATTTACAAGGCGCATTGCATTATGCGCAGCGTTTGTGGTATCTGCCCCTGAAATTTGAAGGTTTGTAGCTCCCAAACTAACAGTGATAGGAATGTAGTTTAAATTGATTTGGACGCAGCTGGTATCAACGAATCCAATACACGATAGAAAAAAAAAAAAAAAAAAAAAAAAAAAAAAAAAAAAAAAAAAAAAAAAAAAAAAATTGTTCCATTTAAAAAAATTATATCTTTGTGGTGTAACTCTTTGGAAAATGATACAATAAACTATGTTCATAGCTCCGCAGATAGTGTAATTTCTTGTGCTGACCTACCGCATTACAATTTCCCGTCACCTATTATTTTATAAGTTACAGAGGCAAACACACTTAGTGAAACACCCTATATATATATACTCCCGGAAAATGAAAAAATAACTCCATGTAGTCGAACCAGAAGAGGAAAATTCTATTGACACATTGTTGAGGACCACACAGAACAACGGTTACTGCCACCTGGCTGTAGTATTTTTACAGCTGAACTGATAGCCATAACTTGTGCTCTCGATCATCTAAAAACATGCCCCCGGAAGTCTTATGTCGTGTGCAGCGACTCTCTTAGTGGCCTGCAAGCCCTTGACAAGTATTTCTCTTCCCCTCCGTTGGTGCAATCCATTCAATACGCCATCGCTTCACTCGGCAAGTCTGGCTGTTCGGTGGACTTTATCTGGACCCCCGTCCACATTGGCATCCTGGGGAACGAGCGCTGGCTAAGGTGGCCACCACCGCTCCTCCCCTCGATATTGGTATCCCAGAACGGGATATCCGATTGGATTTGCGCCACAAGGTTTTTGAGGCTTGGAACACACAATGGGCAACACTGAACACTCCCAACAAGCTCCGAGCGATCAAGTCCTTTACGGCCGTCTGGAAGTCATCTTTCAGGCCTTCCCATAGGGACTCTGTTGTCCTGTGTCGCATGTATTGGCCATACATGGTTGACGCATGGCTACCTTTTAAGTAAAGAGGACCTGCCGAATTGCCGTTGGGAAGTTTGTTGACAGTGGTCCACATCCTGTCGGACTGTCCGCTTTTAGCCGCCTTGCGGCAGTCTTTTATTCTACCTACTGCGCCTGCCTTGATTTTAGCTGACAATGCCACAATGGTTGACCGTGTTTTGGTTTTATACATTCAGCCGGATTTTATCTTTCTATTTAGTAGTGGGCTCGTGCCTGGTGTCTCAGGTCCCCACCCCTCACCTTTTAATCTGATGTTATTCTTACTTCTACCCAGTTTTGTACCTCCAGGTTTTTAGTCTGTGCAGGTTGACTGGCTCATCTTGTATTTGTTTGTGATCCGCCAGCCACTGTTCCATGCTCTATTTCTGCTTAGTTCAACACTTGGTCTCTTCTATTCCTGTCTTCTTCGGTGGTGTTGAGAGTAAAAAGTTCATTGGAACAACAATTCTTGAGGATGTATACAACACTGGATCACGCAGTCAGAACCATAAGCACGTGTGACGTGAGTACAATCACCAGAACGTCACAATGTCGACGATAGTATCCTGAATACCAGCAATACAGGGTGTAACATTCTCATGAAGACGATTGTAGAGCAGCCGAATGAAGTCTTGCGGTATGGCCTGCAATGCAATTGCCATCTGATGCCTCAGTTGGACCAGATCTCGTGCCGGTCGTGTAGACCAAGATGACGTTTCATCCGGTCCCAGTCATGCTCAATGGGGGACAGGCCTAGGGATAATGATGGGCAGGGTAGTTGACCTACACCTAGAAGAGCACTTTGGGTTGTACGGGTGTGGACGTGCATTGTCCTGTGGGAAAATCACATCGCCTTGTTGGTGCATGAACGGTGGTTCCATTGTACCGTGTACTGTTCAATTTTCCCACATCGAACACCTGAGGAGAACGGCCAGTGTAGGATATGGCTCCCTACACCATGATGTCAGGTGTCGACTCCGTTTGCCTCTGTTGCGTACACTCCAGAATTTCGCACTCCCCTGCACGACACCACACACTCCTACGACCATCATTGGCACCGATACAGCGACAACTCTCAAGACGACACGTCTTCATTCGTCCCTTCAGACGCGTCTACCATGACACCATTGGAGGTAGGGTGCATGTTGAGTCGTGAGCACTCTAACAGCACACATGATCGTGTATCACTGTGAGGGGAGCGATATTCTACACTCGCCATTCTCCTCCACTGATCGTCTAGAGAATATTGAACAGTGCACAGTACACTGAAAGCATCATTTAACACGTCTTGCTACCACTCATGCACCAACAAGGGGATATGCTTTTCCAACAGATCAATGCAAATCTACATGTATCTCGTGACACCCAATGTGCTCTTCAAGGTTTACGTCAACTACCCTTGCCAGCACAATCCCCAGATCTCTCCCCCATTGAGCATGTTTGTGACCGCATGAAACGTCGGCATTTGCGGCACGAAATCTGGTCCAACTGAGGCACCAGGTGAAAATTGCATGGCAGGCCATTACACATAACTACATACGGAACCTCTACGAACGTTTCCATGAAAACAGCTTGCAATGCTGCAAAAGGAGGGTATCCGCGGTACTAACGCCAACATTGCGGACGCTCTGATGACCGTACTCACCTTGCGTAGAGCTCTGCCGGTGGGATCGTGTGTTGTATACAACTTCAAGACCTTCCCTCTGCTGGGTCGACGAATTCAAGCTTTTTTCATTTTCCAGGAGTGTAAATACTGCGCCCTGTGACACCTTCACTAACTAGCAGGGGTCGGGTTAGGTTCCACCGATTTGGCTCAAACTGTGCGTGGAAAAGCATGTAATGGATTTAGCCTTAGGAAACCCATTTGTTTGATCACGTGTAGTTCCGGATACAAATTATGTTTATGTGTGTAACAGAACTTCTAACTACGTACAACTATGAATATATTTACAGATTACTGAAATATATTACGAAAATACTTTATTACCCCATAAACTTTGCTGTTTAGATCATTCTGTCAAATTAATCCCGTTTGGAAACGTTTCGTAACAACAATCAGTTGTAGTATTGTGCAATTGTTCATATTACTGAAAGAAAGTAGTTACTGAGGTTATTTAAAATACACTCAACAATTTGTCATGACCTGCTTATAACAAAGTTTTGTGATATTATCATATTTAATGTATGTAAACAAGTGAAGTTTGCCGGCCGCGGTGGCCGAGGTGACTGAGGCGCTCCAGTCACGGTCAGCACGGCTACTACGGTCGGGGGTTCGAATCCCCCCTCGGGCATGGATATTTGTGCCGTCCTAGTTCGTAAGTAGTTCATAAGTAGTTTGTAAGTTTAGGGACCGATGACCCCGTGGTTAAGTCCCATAAGCTTAACAAACATTTGAACATTTTGAACAAGTGAAGTTTGAAAAAAAAACTGCACCAGAGCACAAGACTTTACGCTTAGAACAGGTTTATTGCTACCAACGGTGCTACACTCAGAACAAAAAATCAAATGTTCAAATGAAACTTCCTGGCAGATTAAAATTGTGTGCCGGAACCGGGACTCGAACCTGGGACCTTTGCCTTTCGCGGGCAAGCGCACTACCGACTGTGCTATCCCGATACGACTCACGATGCCGCCCACAACTTTACTTCCGCCAGTACCTCGCCTCCTACTTTCCAAACTTCACAGAAGCTCTCCTGCGAACCATGCAAGACTAGCACTCCTGGAAGAAAGGATATGGTGGAGACATGGCTTAGCCAAAGCCTAAGGGATGTTTCCAGAATGAATCTTTCACTCTGCAGCGGAGTGTGCGCTGATATGAAACTTCCTGGCAGATTAAAATTGTGTGCCGGAACCGGGACTCGAACCGGGGACCTTTGCCTTTCGCGGGCAAGCGCACTACCGGGCGGCATCGTGAGTCGTGTCGGGATAGCACAGTCGGTAGTGCGCTTGCCCGCGAAAGGCAAAGGTCCCAGGTTCGAGTCCCGGTTCCAGCACACAATTTTAATCTGCCAGGAAGTTTCATATCAGCGCACACTCCGCTGCAGAGTGAAAGATTCATTCTGGAAATGTTCAAATGTTTGTAAATCTGTCTTACCAAACTGCATGGTCATTAGGACAACACACACACACTCGAACGTCCGACGGCGAGCAACCGCGTGCTCCGCAGCGAAGCGCCTTAGACCGCTCGGCTTCTCCAACGGGGCTACTCAGAACAGACTGTCTCCTCAATGGAGTACTCCTCTATACATAGAAAGAATTTTGTGGAACTTAAAAGTACATCAGTCATAAAGATACACGTATAACATTTTAGAAATAGTATATTTAAAGAAATTAATTGTTTTGCCAGTGGCCGGATTAGAACCAGGGACCGCCAGGACAGCAGTCTGCGACACAAAGCACTGCACCACGCGTTCTGTCGGAAGACTCACGGCAATATTGCCGCGAAATCCCACGATAACCGACTGCCAGCGTGGCGCAAGGGATAGCATAGGTCGCCGGATCAATCCTGTCCACCGGCAAAAATTTATTTTTGTGTAATTAACATTTCCAGAATGTTCTACACGTTTCTTATGTTTACTTGTAATTTCTACTTCATTCTTGTTAACTACTCTTCTAATTTCTGGTACATTTTGTCTGTGCATATATAGCGGAGCACTCTGGCCGAGAGGCACTTAGTGCTGCGTGTACGTTTCAGTTCGCAATAAACCTGCTTTCAGTATAAGTGCTGTGTTTAGTCTACAACCCTGCTTTCGAAGTCAAGCCTGCTTCAATTTCAAGGCGAAAATATTCTCAATAAGATTTTAAGGGTGGGATCTGTGACAAGAACATTTGTTTCTAAATTTAGTTCAGTGCAAAGTATACTTAATTCCAGTTTTAAGTAAGTCTTTTCTGTTAATTTTGATGCATACCAAGCATACAGAATGATTCGAGTGAAAACAGAAGCATTCAGTTGATGCTGTACGACTGAACGTGTTTCAAAGCAACTTCTCTTGGCATTAAGCCTCGCTGTTGTATTAATTCAAGAGCACTGAAATGTTTAAGTTGCAGTATTAAGGATAAATATGAAGTACATAAATAAAAAAAAAATTAGATACCGTACCAGAGGGAATGGAACGTTGGTGGCATAATTGAAAATCTATTAATTCACATTGCCGACATTTGTCAACAACAGCAGACACGCGCTTATAGTTTGGTTATTCTGTAAACGGATATCTTTCGCAACTGTATATTCTTTTCCTATGGGCCACTCACTTGAGATATTTCACGAATTCGAAAGGTTCATCTAACCGCTTCTTCTCACTTCGGTAGAACCGAATCGATGAGACCCATCCCGTCACATCCGCCGGACGTATTGCTGGACACTACCTACACACCAAGTCAGGGCCCACAAGCATGTTGGAGGAATCACGACGCGCCCTCCAGTACTTCACATCCTACCTTAGAAACCACACAGAAGCTAAGCTGCATTACTTATAGAAATAGCACTCCGGGAACAACGGAGGGCAACTGGGAGTCGTACTTGGATGAGGAGAGTCAAAGATTGAAGATTCTATTCCCAGCCTCGCATGTAGATTTAATTTGTAAGAAATTTCCAGCACCCGCTCCGCTGCAGATGGAAATTCTCCGTGCATTGATAAACTCTTTCTAAATTCTAAAGAGTGAAACTCAGCTGGCCGCAGTGGACGAGCGGTCTGCGGCGCGCCAGTCACAGTCTGCACGGCCGCTACGGTCGGGGGCTCGAATACCCCCTCGGGCATGGATGTCTGTGCTGTCTTTAGTATAAAGTAGTTCATAAGTAGTTTGTAAGTTTAGGGGCTAATGACACTGCAGTTAAGTCCCTTAAGCTTAACAAACATTTGAACATTTTAGAGTGAAACTCCCGTTGCATTTTCGTTACAGGCCTGAAGTGCACACATCTTGCGAATAGAAATCCTTGACACCATTGGAATGTACGTGACTACCAGTGGTTGGATATCAGCTTTCAGTACTGCAAAGGGGCCTGATGATTCCATAGTGTAGAGGCGAAAGTGGTCGCGTAGTTAATGACATTTAATAAAAGGGACGGGTGATTGTATTTCTTATTTCAGCGGTCTTAGGATTCGACAATTACTTTGTAATCTTTCAAGTAATGCCCGCCGCGGTGGCCGAGGAGACTAAGGCGCTCCAGTCACGGTTTGCACGGCCACTACGGTCGGGGGTTCGAATCCCCCCTCGGGCATGGATATTTGTGCCGTCCTAGTTCGTAAGTAGTTCATAAGTAGTTTCTAAGTTTAGGGACTAATGACCCCGTAGTTAAGTCCCATGGGCTATACAAACATTTGAACAATAAGTAATCTTTAATTAAATATTAGCAATAGACGTATACAATAACCACACGACGAAATGGAATCACAGTTCAATACTAAAAGGGGAAAGCAGCTCAGTGGCGAAGTGCCGGATCGGGATTAGAACCCAGATTTCCAACTTCGGACCAGCGGTCGCCATAATCAATTATGGTATCGTGACACGCTCCCAGTCCTATCCAAATTCACAGCTTATCGTACATTACCGTACACTACAGATTTCATGGCTGCTAATGTGTAAGAATGGTGTCTGTTCTTTCAGACATGTGCGAATGAAGCGACACGATATTTACAGGGTGTTAGAAAAAGGTACGGCCAAACTTTCATGAAACATTCCTCACACACAAAGAAAGAAAATATGTTATATGGACATGTGTCCGGAAACGCTTAATTTCCATGTTAGAGCTCATTTTAGTATTTCTCTTTACATGTAAATTGAAATAATTCGTGCAGACAATTGTCAAAATACCTAATTGTTTCGTTAGTATGTACTGTATTTCCTCGATTCACGTCATCAATACAGATTTTCTGTGAACGTTTTGACAGGAAATGTTGTCTGGATTGGGCCTCATGTTCTTGCACCTACGCTCACTGGAGCATGTTATCATGATTTCATACGGGATACTCTACCTGTGCTACTAGAACATGTGCCTTTACAAGTACGACACAACATGTGGTTCATGCACGATGGAGCTCTTGCACATTTCAGTCGGCGTGTTCATCCGCTTCTCAACAACAGAATCGGTGACCGATGGATTGGTAGAGGCAGACCAATTCCATGGCCTCCACGCTCTCCTAACCTCAACCCTCTTGACTTTCATTTATGGGGGCATTTGAAAGCTCTTGTCTACGCAACTCCGGTACCAAATGTAGAGACTCTTCGTGTTCGTACTGTAGACGGCTGTGATACAATACGCCATTCTCCAGGGCTGCATCAGTGCATCAGTGATTTCATGCGAAGGAGGGTGGATGCATGTATCCTCGTTAACGGAGGACATTTTGAACATTTCATGTTCAAAGTCTTTGAAGTCACGCTGGTACGTTCGGTTGCTGTGTGTTTCCATTCCATGATTAATGTGATTTGAAGAGAAGTAATAAAATGAGCTCTAATATGGAAAATAAGGGTTTCCAGACACATTTCCACATAACATATTTTGTTTTTCTTTCTGTGTGAGGAATATTTCCTGAAAGTTTGGCTGTACCTTTTTGTAACACCCTGTATAATAAAATGTTTGTGGGGGGTTACGCAAACAACATCACTCCCAGATATTTTATTAATAATGACACAAGTTCAAGAGAATTTGACGCTTTTTACTAACTACTACTTACAGCACGCTAAAAAATCTACGTTTCCATAGAGCCCTTATTTCAATGTACAAGTCCGCATTTAACACTGCTCAGCAATCGAAAACCGGAAAATGACTAAGCAGCCAGCGTACGAGACCGCACTACGGATACTCAACGTCCCGTCGTTGATCAGCATGAATCACAAAACGCCACGCTTCCAACATACACTGCGGTACTACCAACTTCATCCCAGTGGGGCACACCAAGTGAGATGTCGGCCATATGCCTTCTTCCCGCCCCTTCAAGTAATTGATCAAAATATCGTCCAGCCAATCAGAAAACTGAAGCAAAGAGAAGACCCTATCAGTGGCCACTGCTCTGCCCAGCTTACCGCACACCATCAAGTGCTGCCCGCTCTCCCTGTAACCGCCGTCACGGGTAAATTGCTCTCCTATCCCGCCATGCAGGCCCGTATAAAAGGCTCAGGAGAAGCGCATCGGCTGCGGAGCGAAGAAAAAGGCTCTCCCCCTGTCAGCCGCACGCTAGCTGCGACGACAACAAAAGCGGACAAGCTAACACACGCACGGGGCCAGGAAATGCTTTGTTACAAGATGCCTGCGACGTTACATGTCTGCAAAATAAGAAGCAGCAGTAGGCACACGAACAGCCGCGGTCTGATGCCCGTGAAGCAAAGATCACACCAACGGCGAAAGTCTGCTATGTATGCAAAAATTTGTCAGTTTTGCTTCCATAGAGACGTTTTCATTGCTTCACAAAGTTACAATAACATCAACATCTAAAGCAGCGATTCTCACATTTCAGCTTTGCTACCTCAACTACATCTACATCTACATAGATACTCTGCAAATCACATTTAAGTGCCTGGCAGAGGGTTCATTAACCACTTTCATAACTTTTCTCTACCGTTCCATTCTCTAATAGCGCGCGTGAAGAAAGAACGCCTAAATCGTTCCGTTTTTGATCTGATTTCTCTTATTTTATTGGTATGGTCATGTCTCCTCCTGAAATGGTCAATATAAATAACCTTAATATTGCGCAATCCTCCTCTCACGCAACAGTAATACTTACCATTACTAGTTGAATTTTAGCTGTAATTATAAATTAAAAAATTAGTACTGACCATACTTGGATATATTAGCTACCCGATCGTAAAAAATATGAAGCTCCGGGCATGCTTGGAGGAACGTCCTACAAGGAGACCATATGGGTATCGGATTTTAGAATTTTTTATACTTACGGTAAGTGAAGTTCAGAACTTAAATAACAATCACCCAAACGATTCTACGCAAATATCAAAAATTATCGAGGAAATCGACTTTGAAGTTTTGCAAGTACATAGAAGTTGCAGCACCTGTTGGTGTAGCTCAGGTAGTACCATTGTGGCTTTACAACGTTAGGGACGGTGATTCAAATCCTGCCGTGGATTGTTAGACGGCGAGTCTCGGGGTACACCTAATGCTAGCTACAGCGCCCTTATTGTCTATCTTCAGAGAGAGAAATCAAACCGATTCGTCGATTGAAGCAGTGTGGACCCAGGAAAATGAGTGTAGCCTAAAACGGATGCGTAATGCTTGAAACTGTTATTACATAACCGCAGGTTCACGACAGACGGCGGCACCCAGCCTTTTAGAAACGCAGCCTTTTCGACAGTTGCTGAGAAGGCATCATTCCGGTTTATTGTCGGAAACGTCACTGGTGTACTCGACGGGTGCCATTAACGACTGGCTGCAGAAGCCGGGAGCACGAACAGAGGGGCAGGGCACGCTCCGTGGGAGGAGAACCTCCAATCAGGGCGGCCGGCGTGTCACGTTTCTGAGGAATTCCTCCGCCGTAGACGCCCGCGGGCCTCGCCCTACACACGCCAGCAGCGGGCGGAGCCGCCGCCGCCCTCGCCACAGCTCTACACTGGTGACTGGTTTCCATGTGCCCTTTGACGACTCGTAAATAACACTGAAAATTCAAGTACGAGGTGGATGATAGGGGAAGTTGGATGCACGACAACTGCGTCTTTAGCGCTCGAACAAAGTAATATGACAAGAGGGCGAATCAATTAGTAAAATACCAAGAGGTTGTCGAAAATTGACCTAAAGTTGGGAACTTGGAATAATCAGTAAAAAATGAAAAAGAACAGAAAAGCAGACAACGTTCAAGACCGCGGTGTGTTGACTCCAAATGTTAAAATGTTTGTATAGTCTATGGGACTTAACTATGGGGTCATCAGTCCCTAAACTTACAAACTACTTACGAACTAGGACGGCACAAATATCCATGCCCGAGGGGGGATTCAAACCCCCGACCGTAGTGGCCGTGCAGACCGTGACTGGAGCGCCTTAGTCCCCGCGGCCACCGCGGCCGGCGTGTTGACTCCGTGTGCCTCATATCACACTCAGTGACCGTGTTGGCTGAGGATGAGACGACGGTCAGACGACCCCGATTGGCCCAAGACGCGGAACTTTTTTCTTACCTGATAAAAACTGAAGCACCCAAGATGGTAAGTAATGCTATTTCCAGTGATGAATTTTCATCGGCACTTTTGATTGCAAACTGGTTCTGGGTAGGACGGCTGAACTGCTTCCACACATTGAAACCCACTATCATCGACGGCGCAGCGCGATGCTGCTACCCACACCACTAGTCTTGCTAGATGGAGAGTAGTGACTTCATTATTATTCATGAGCGAATCTTCTGAATGCTTTTACAGCTGATGCGTCTTTAATTTATATTTTACCAAATATGACGTGTTCTATATGAACAATGCGCAAAAAAGAAATATGACGGGCGGATGTTGCCTTCATGGAGGATTTACTCTTTCTCAAGGCGAGATGCGCAGAAGCTCCGTTGTCACTGCTTCGGGACCATTCATGCGTAACCAACGGAGCCCGAGTAGCTAGGATCAGGCGTCTATACCAGCTCCAACGCCAATCTTGAAATATCAGTGTTTCCTTCGCCCCTCCTGCCGCGTGAACGCCAGTATGCTGCCTCCAGGGTGTTCAGAAGAGATTTTGAACCTCAGTCGCGCATGCGCATTGCAGCCACTGCTGCCTATATTAAGCGGGCGCGCTACGACTCGTATATGTACTGTCTCCGTGAATTAAAAAGTTTCGAATACGAGGAATATACTTTGCATGTGCATCTAAAATGATCTGATAGAAGAACGAAATGAAGAATGATAGTTTAAAAATACTTTTTATTTTAGTTATTTACTATTTTTCACGACGAACTTTTTTCCGGGGCGTCACTGAACCAGTGAACACATAGGACACGCCGCCTCTGAACCAGAATACAGTTAAATGTAGGCATATTAAGCCAGATGCCGTGTGCAGATGAATACAGAGAGGTTTTCGCAAGTTGGATCATAAATTAACCTAAAATCAAGTAAATTGCATAGGTGGTAAAAATGTAAATGTCCAGAAAACCAGACAACGTCCAAGACAGCGCTGTGTTGACTATGCGCCTCCAAATCACATTCAGTGACGGCGTTGGCTGAGGATGACACGACGGTCGGACATTATGTTATGTATTCTCTGATTTTCTCCTTTGCTTGTTTACAGGTTCGTAAAAGACTGAAAAGTCGAAACTACTCACCACATTGTAAATAAAAAAAATCATATTGCGGTCTAGGCTGTTTTTTAAATAAATCAATTGCTGTTTTACTCTCGCTAAAACTCGAGAACGGCTGAACCGATTCGGTTAATTTTAGCCTTGAAATATTCGTGTAAGTCCAGGGAAGGTTTCAACGGTGATAAAATATGGAAAGGTTATCCGGCAAAAGAGGATAATCGGGAAAAAACTGAAACAGCTTTTTCCAGTGAGCTACCAATACCGTTCGTCCGTTTGTGATAAACTTTTGTACATTCATGTTGAAAGCAAGAGGAAGGTTCGCATCAAATAAAAATTTGGAAAAAACGCACGAAAAGTAGGAAAATTTAGGAAAGACCGAAAGCGATTTTTTTTTTTTTTTTTCTATTAATAAAAGTCAATTGCCACAAGGTTGTAAGAGCGCCACTTTAGTATAGCATTCGCACGACGACGATTGGTAATTCTGTTTTTATTTTGTTCATTATGGTCTTGGAAAAGTTTTCAGTAGAAAAATAAAAAAAATAGGTGCAGTTAAAAAGGAAAGTCACAAAATTCGAACTAAGTTCATTTTTCAAGTGTTCAAATGGTTTTAGAGCTTATGGGACTTAACTACGGGGTCATCAGTCCCTGAACTTACAAAATACTTATGAACTCAAAATATCCACGGGTGTACTGCCGGTCTATAGTGTCCAACGGGCACTAGTGCCTGTTGGACACTATAGACCGGCAGTACACCCATGGATACTTTGGTTATCAAATACGCCGGGAGAAACTGAAGAATACTTAATACTTATGAACTAGCTAATACCAAGGACGGCACAAATATCCATGCCCGAGGGGGGATTCGAACCCCCGACCGTAGTCGCCGTGCAGACCGTGACTGGCGCGTCGCAGGCCGCTCGGCCAACGCGGCCGGCGTTTCTTTTTCAATGTGTTTTTAAATGTACTCAACACTACAAGTTAAGAACCGTTCATCCGATTGCGATAAAATTTTGATCATTTGACTTTCAACGAAAGATTAACGTTCTTGTGAAATTAAAATTTGGGAAAGTTACTTGGAAAATTTGAAAATTCGCGACAAACTGAAAGAGCTTTTCCCAATGGGATATCAATATCATTCGTCTGATTGCCATAAAATTTTGCATATTTGACGTTCAAAGCAAGAGTAAGGTTCTTATGAAAAACAAATTGGAAAAGTTTCCCGGAAAATTGGAAAATTCAGACAAAATAGAAAGAGATTTTTCTATTAAATATCAATAGCATTCATCTGATTGCGATAAAATTTTACACATTTGCCGTTCAAAGCGAGAAGAAGGTTTGAGTGAAGTGAAGGTATGGAATACTTGGCCAGAAAATAGACAAATTTGTAGAAAACTGAAAGAGTTCTTTTTTGGGGGATATCAATATCATTCGTACGATTGCGATAACATTTTGCACATTTGACATTCAAAGAAAGAGTACATACATACTTCTGTTGTTCTGACGTTCTATCCACTTTTTACAAAAGGGACAATGTATTTTTAAAAGTTAATTATAACTTATGAAAAATAGTTAAGAAGTCAAAGAGTAAATAGCTTTTCCAGAAAGTAATTATTGTTGGATATTTCGCTTTATATACTTAAAATAAAAATAAAAATTTTGAATTACACACTTTCTGAAGTATCTTATCCGGTACTTCAGCACTAAAGCTATCTCCATACCAAATGTCATAACAACAGATTCAGTGGTTTATGTAATGATATATAGCTAAATGGGTTCAGCCGTTCTCAAATTTTAGCGAGACCAACGAACAGCAATTCATTTTTACCTCTGACAGTTAATAAACGGATTCATATCGTGTAAAGCGAACTTTACTCTTTCAAAGTATTTTTCTGAACGCACCCAACACAACAACCAAGTCAGTATTTTACATGTCTTAAGTCTAAATTTTCCTAGCAATTTTTCCATATTTTATCACCGTTTAAACCTTCCCTGAACTTCCACGAATGTGACATTAACCTTATCCTGGTCAGGTTCAAATGTTTATGAAACTTACGGGACTTAACTGCGGGGTCATCAGTGCCTAAACTTATAAATTTGCTTATGAACTACCTTACACTAAAAGACGGCACAAACATCCATGCCCGAGGAGCATTCGAGCCGACGGGGAACGGTCTCGCGCATCAGATCACGGCGCCTCAGTGCGCTCGGCCACTCCGCCGCAGTTATCCGGAACATGTGTGCGTGATTTGTCCACCCTTTCCGCTCACTATCGAGCCGATACTTAGACTATCTAATGATGCCTTTTTAAAGCTACTGAGGCTAAAATACACATGATTTAGCCGGCCGCGGTGGCCGAGGGGACTGAGGCGCTCCAGTCACGGTCTGCATGGCCACTACGGTCGGGGGTTCGAATCCCCCCTCGGGCATGGCTATTTGTGCCGTCGTAAGTATTAGGTAGTTCATAAGTAGTTTGTAAGTTTAGGGACTGATGACCCCGTAGTTAAGTCCCATAAGCTATACAAACATTTGAAGATTTTTTGAACACATCATTTAAATTAATAGATAAGTGATACGAAGTTCTCAGGGTCATCTACTTGTTTAATATATTATGAAGTTTTGTTTCCCTTAATTCCACTAAATTACTCGAGGCAAATTCCTCGATAGTTCCTTTCAAAGGGCACAGCCGAATTCCTTCCTGATTCCCGACAATAGCTATCCAAGCATGTACTCCGTCTCTAACGGCCAAGACGTCAATGTATCATTAAATTTTAATCTTCTTTCCTTCCTTCTTTTTCTGGGCAGTAATAACTCCAAATGAGCTCCTACGAAGTCACCACCTCTTCTGAAACTGGTCCGTGATGAGCTGCACTTCTCTTTTGGCGAATGAGCGTCAAGAGCGTACGGTGTTGACACTGGTAGCGACGCCGGGATGCGCGGCGAAGTTTCGGTCAATGTTTTTCGTTTGCAGCGGCCGGCATCCTGTTTGCCCGCAGAGGCGGTGGCCGGTGGCGGAGTGGGCCGCAGGTGGCGGGCGCTGCCCTCTTTGCGCGGTCGCCGGGAGACGCGCAAACATTTGCCGGGTCGGCACACACGTGGGCGGCCATGTTTGCTCTGCCGTCTCCGGGCGCCACCGGAAGCGCGTCACCGCCGACCGGCAAATGTTCGCCGGAAGTGGAGACGGAGTCGCAGAGACGCACATATCGCTCCGTTCCCCCGGGCCGTTTCGGGCCGTCTGAACAGCACACAGCTTTCCGACCGTTATTTCTGCTCCGTCGTGTCAGGCCCGTTAAAAGTCAAACGGACATGAAAGGCTGACGTTTGTTGTTTCCAGTTTTATTCATTTATTTTTGCTAAAAGGGTGGTGCACCTACACACTCTGACTAGTATGGTGACCGCTCAAAAGGCCTACTGTCACCTGTGCAAGTGTTAGAAAGCTAATTAGTTGACACACTAAAATAGTGAGTGAGGTAAATATAGGAAAGGTTGGGGAAATGCCAGCGGACTATATTATAACCCCATACTGCTTGAACAAGCCTTTCAATATAACAATTGGAAGTAGGGAGCAGTGGGAGAAAATAGTTCGACACCGTACGGGGGATATTGTCTGGTTCACTGACGGGTCATAATCAGACCAAGGTGTTGGGACCGGGGTATATGGGGTGCAGCCAAGACTGGAGGGCGTCATCTCTCTTTGAAAACTGGCCTCAGTATTCCAGGCCGAAATCATTGCCATCAGGGCGTGTGTGGAGGAGAATTTGCGTAGGTGCTACAAAGATCGTAGCATCTATATCTATCCAGACAGCCAGTCAGCCCTGAGATCACTGGCAGCTCCTGCAACAAGGTCTAAAATTGTTGCAGAATGTCACAGGGTTCTGGTGGAGCTAGGGGAAAGCAATAGAGTAAACCTATTGTGGGTCCCTGGCCACTCGGGGATCAGTGGCAACGAACATGCCGACAGATTAGCCAGGATGGAGGCAGAAATTCCATTTATTGGACCGGAACCTGTCCTGACAATCACCAAGGCAATGGTCAAATTGGTGCTACGTAACTGGCTCAGAAGACAGCACGTAGAATATTGGACCAAAGTCCATCAACAAAAACATGGCAAGGTAATGATGCCAAAGCCATGTTTTAAAAGAAGCTCTGCAATCCTGGGTCTGAACAGGAGAGAGATTAGACTCATGGTTGGGTTGCTGACAGGCCATGGGAATTTCAAAAACCACCTACGTACAATGGGAATAATAGAAGAGGACGCTAAATGTAGGATCTGTGATTACGGTGATGAAACTGCATAACATCTGATCTTCGAATGCATTGCATTGGAGAATAAAAGGCACAGAATATTTGGGACAACCAGACCCGAAGAAATTGTGTCTAATAAAGAACTGGTAAAGGGACTCCTTGCACTGTTCAAGGGCATTGGTTGGCTTTACTAGATATACAGGGAGCGATACCGCACAATAAACTTAGTTTCGGTGCGGACAGTGGCGTGTTGGACCAAGACTGTTTTGGCTTCCCTGGAAAAATCAAATCAAATAAAGTTAATTAGTAGGTACGTGTCCATCAGCCGATAGAACTTTGCCACCTTAAGGCACTCCTTCTATCTGCCCCCTGCACTTCCTTTAATTCTTGGTGGTGATGCGTCTATGGCTGGCTGTGTTCTATGTATTAGTCGCGGATCTGGTTTTTATCGTTCTACTTAGTGGTGTGTGCCTTAGCCTGATCTCTCAGGTCCTCGCCCCACCAGCAATTTTAACCTTATGCATCTGTTGCGCATACCAAAGCACAGAGGCGGCAGCTTCCATAAAGAAAGCAGCCAACCGCTTACTTGGAGCCGGCCGCGGTGGCCGCGGGGACTAAGGCGCTTCAGTCACGGTCTGCACGGCCACTACGGTCGGGGGTTCGAATCCCCCCTCGGGCATGGATATTTGTGCCGTCCTAGTTCGTAAGTAGTTCATAAGTAGTTTGTAAGTTTAGGGACTGATGACCCCGTAGTTAAGTCCCATAGACTTTACAAACATTTGAACATTTTAGCTTACTTGGAGCTCGTGTACTTGGTCACCGCCTTGGTGCCCTCGCACACGGCGTGCTTGGCCAGCTCGCCGGGCAGCAAAAGCCGCACAGTGGTCTGAATCTCACGGGACGTGATCGTCGATCGCTTGTTGTAGTGCGCCAGGCGCTACGCCTCGGCAGCAATGCGCTCTAAAATGTCGTTCACAAAGCTGTTCATGATGCTCATCGCCTTCGACGAGATGCCCGTGTCAGGGTGCACCTGCTTCAGCATAGCTCTCCTGTTTTTGACTGGAGGTTTCTAGTTTGTGCATAGCGGCTGGCTACATCAACATAAATCTACATCTACATCACATTTAATTGCCTGACAGAGGGTTCATTAGCCACTTTCATAACCTTTATCTATCGTTCCATTCTCTAATAGCGTGCAGGAAGAAAGAACACCTAAATCGTTCCGCTTTCGATCTCATTTCCCTTATTTTATTGTGATGGTCATGTCTCCCTATGTAGGTGGGTGCTAGCTAAGTATTTTCACATTCAGAAGGAAAAGTCGGCGATTAAAATTTTGCAAATAGAGCTCGCCGCAACGAATAACGACGTTTGACCACCGTAAGAAAAACCTTAGACTTTGTAAATATGTATAAATAAATAAAATAAATATGTCTGAGATAACAAATCAGTTGAAATTAACTCTCTCTGGTTATGTTCTGATAAGATGCTGCAAAAAATTTTTGAAAGAGAACAGTTTATTTGTTTCTCAGCACCAAAGGCTGGACGTTGAGGCGTCAATGTAGGTCGTAGATACTCGATTCATGATCTGCAATTGTTTGAAGCTGTAAAACTTGAATTTATTTTTACATAAGAGAGAGAGTCGCGGAATTCAGTATCTCTGTCTGAACGGATTATCCACTACCCAATCTGGAATTGCTCGCTGTTCTGTGTCTAATGTAACAATCATTTTACGAACAATTTAGATAAAGTGCCGTGTGTATAACCTGCAGGTTCTTAATTCCAGATGAGGCAGTCCCGTAGGCTACCTTTGTACTTAACAGAAATTGCCTGTGCAATTGATTAAATAACTGTAGACAAATGCAGAACGTACTTTGAGTTGAAACATACGTATATTGAGCATTCGTCATACATCCAATAATTCCATAACCAAATATGACAATCCTCGTCCATAATTAGAATACTACAACATACCAGCAAAGAACAATCACTCCTCTTCCTAGCCATTACATAGAGATTTTATATGTTTTACATTAAATTTGTGATTAATGATCAGATTTTTGATACATATTGTGTACTGCAAACTTCCTAATTAGAGTTGAATTTAATTCATAACATAATAAAATCTTTTATTGATAGTTACGTGATTAACAAATGTACCTATGTGACGCATAGTACTGACAGGTATATTACATCTTTTAATAACATACGTCAAAATAGACATCCATGGCTGTCGATTTGCTTCGGACGAAGACGAGCACTATCTTGCCTCGCAGTGGGATAAATCTATTTACAATTAATGGCGATTATTTTCGAAATAATGAAGGCAGAAAATCCTGTTTGCAACTGATGAATTCGGATGGTTTCAGCTTCCTGCACCTACTGACAAGCTGCTTACACACAAGGCAAGTGGTTTTGTTTGCCTCTTCCCTCAAACGTAACCTGAGGCATAAAGAAACTGTTCTGGATCGTAATGAACATCGTTCCAGAAGATACATTAATCGCATATTCAAGACACATTCTTAGTAGACTCTTCTTGTCATCGAACACTATTTTTTTATGTCAATAATGCACTGTAGAACAAAGAGGATAACCTTGAGTCGAGAGAAAGCAGTGAAAAAAATGAAACTAATAACGGGTTGATAAAATAAGATGAGGAAAAAAACAGAAACAAAGAAAATCGGATCATCATGTTGCATACATTAGCCGTTCCTGACAATTTCAAAAGGCAGTAATTTGACGTGAAGATTGTACCGCAACCCACTTTTAGAGAATTTCTGCCCCTTTTTTATTATCATCATCGGCATCATCATCATCATTAGAGACTGGTTATGACATTCAGTCTGGAGCATAGTACCTCTAATAAAATTCCTCCACGATCCCCTATTCAATGCTAACATCGATGCCTCTTCTGATATTATGCTTTTTACTTTAAAATCATTCTCCACCGAATCTAAATACCTTCTTCCTGCTCTACCTCGACTCCTCTTACCCTCCGCTGCCGAGCTCATGAGTCTCTTAGGTAACATGACCCCACCCTCTCAGTCTGTACGCTCTCTGCTTCATCTATGGTGTTCATTCCCAGTTTTTCTTTGATTTCCTCATTGTGGATACCCTCCTGCTATTGTTCCCATCTATTAGTACCTGGAAACATCGTTGCCACTTTCATATCTGTAACCTCTACCTTATGAATAAGGTAACCTGTATCCACCCAACTTTCACTCCCATACAACAAAGTTGGTCGAAAGACAGAGCGGTACACCGCTATCTTAGTCTTGGAACTTACTTCCTTCTTGCAGAAGAGAGTAGATCTCAGCTGAGCACTCACTGCATTAGCTTTGCTGCACCTCGATTCCAGTTCTTTCACCACGTTGCCTTCCTGTGAGAAAATACATCCCAGGTACTTGAAACTGTACTTGTTCTTCATATTTGGCACTCAATCTGTTTAAATCTCTTTCCCACAGAAATTACTTACAACTAACTTATCCGCATACGCGAGACTGCTTATTTTGTTATCGCCTATTCTAATCCCACCCTGCCAAGCTACTGCTTTCAACATATGATCCATGAATAGTATGAACAACAGTGGTGACAGGTTACAGCCTTGTCTTACCCCTGAAACTACCCTGAACCATGGCTTAATTTGCCATCTACTCCAACTGCTGCCTGACAGTCTACGTAGAGCCCTTTAATTGCCTGCAGAAGTTTGCCTCCTATACAATAATCTTGTAGAACTGACAGTAGCTTCCTCCTAGGGACACGATCATAAGCCTTTTCTAGATCTATGAAACATAGATACAATTCCCTGTTACACTCATAGCACTTTTCCATTACCTGTCGTAAGCTAAAGATCTGGTCCTGTCAGCCTCTATGAGGCCTAAACCCACACTAATTTTCATCTACCTTGTCCTCAATTAATACTTTTTTATTAGCCTCGTTAAAATTTCGGGAGGGATTTGAATCTCTAAAACCACCCCGTGGCAACGCCATTGGCCCTTAAAACGAAGCCTTTGAGCAACCTCAGTAGTTATATGCAAAATTTATTCAAAAAAATGTTCAAATGTTTGTAGAACTTATGGGACTTAACTAAGGGGTCATCAGTCCCTAAGCTTACAAACTACTTATGAACTACCTAATACTAAGGACGGCACAAATATCCATGCCCGAAGGGGGATTCGAACCCCCGACCGTAGTGACCGTGCAGACCGTGACTGGAGCGCCTCAATCCCCTCGGCCACCGCGGCCGGCCAAAATTGATTGCAACGGACTTTAATCTTAGTTTTTCACAGAAAGAAGAATGTAAATTGTTCCTGAGTCATACCGGTTAGCTGCAACAGAAGGTGTGTTGGGATGGGAGCAGGAGAGGTTAGGCAGCCGACAGAACAGCACGTGATCCATAGAGCGCCTGTGGCGGTAACGCTCCCCTGGCGCAGAGAGGAACGCACCCGCACCCGCTCGAATGTAATTACCTGGCCACCGAGCCTCCTGGCCGATTCATCAGGCGGCGTATCACTCCGAGGTGAGCCAGAAATTGGCCGGCAATATTTACGCGTCAATTACGCTCGCCGCGAAAAAAAGGTTTACACCCGGAATCCAATTAAATGCGCTCGTCCCGGTGAGGGATGTTTCCAGTGCGAGAACGGAAATAAAGGCCAAGGAGAGTATTATCATCGTACCGTCTGATTTATAGTAATTGGTAGTAGGTGCAAGTTCACGTGAAAAGATATGTTTCAGTGACAGTGTTATTTACAACGTGACTTCTTGTTTTTTGTGAGCGAGGAATTTGTAGGATTCAGATAGCTTGAGGTAAATGAGCCACATGCCAGCTACAACGTCTCTTACGGAACTGAGACATCTAAAACAAGACACGATGCTCATTGAAAAACGTACTGCATGCGTTCAGGAGTTCGATTAACGCACGTAACAACCACATAAATAGATACAGTTGCACCACATACAAGTGTGGACAATGGAGAAAAATGACATGCGTTATCTAATATATAAAGCAGAGTGTCCGTATATTTGTACGTGCTGCATGCAAATCTACAGTTTCGTTCCAATCTTTATTAAATTTTGTATACGTAAGCTTCAATCCATGAGGACGGTCGCCGTAAGTGTAAGAAAAACATACGATGTATAGTTCACGAGCTATGACGTCATATACAATGAGATGCGCAGAAAACTGCTGCCATAAGCGACAATGCTGCTCATTTTCTCCTAAACCGCTGGACCGATTTCAACCAAATTTGGTACACATATTCCTTACGCGAGGTAACATCTTCTGTAGGAGTACGAACCACATACGACACATGGTTCCAGAGATATAACTCCATAAACGATAGGAGTTGCAAGAAACTTCCATAATGCTATGAGAATTTACAAATACACTATATGAGAATGAGAGTACTTAGCGACTTGCAACAAATTTTAAATTTCAAACCATTATTTAACTTTTTCCCGCTGGTAACCATAGTAAAACGATGAAAGGAAAAAAGTTTCTCGCTTACTACTTTTCCGCTGTTTATGGAGTAAAACTACGGCATTCGGTATGACGTTACAATTTATAATTTCTACACTAATTTTATAGGCAATGTACACACATATCGTTGAATGTGCCTCCGAAATTGTAGCACAGTGCGACCTGCAGTTCATGAGGTATGAGCACATAAGACAGTAACGTTCATAGAAAGTAGGCCTAGTAATCTATTACTTCTTTAACACCAATTGTATTCCCAAGAAATTTTACAGAATTACAGCACTTATACAAATGAATACATACCTGAAAAGTTATGCAATTGTACCACACATAACTGAATAAATATGAGATCGTGCGAATTTTATATGTCATTTGTGTTTTGACTTCTATCTTTCTTTGTCTGAATAATACGCTTATAATTCTGTACATTATCCAAGACAGCGTTATTTCTTATAATTATGTTCTCCGATAAAGATAACATATTTTTAGAAAAAAGAAGATGGACAGAGAAAGAAGAATAGGAGAAATACTAACTCCAGGCGGGAATAAATAAATATAAAAATGAGGAGCTATTGGAATATTCTTTTAAATTATGATAAATATAGTTTGATAAGACGTTGTATATATACATCATAACACCACACGATTGAACTGTGTAGTTGTAAATGATGTATGGAGAGCTGTTATTTTTAAAATGTACAGGTCTGAAGATGTCAATTAAGTTTGTCGAAACTGGTTATCTGACATAAAATATTCCACAGCGATCTTGGCACATAAATTTCCCAACAGATACCACATAAATGTTTCAGTGAAGAAAGTTAAAAATAGTATTGTGACTCACCTACATTGGCAGTAAACCAGATAGTTCCAGGCTTACCTGCAAATAAAGTAAACAGACATCAATAACTATTCTCACAGCTAACAACAGATGAAGGAAAATAGTTTTACATTCATAAGTATCATTGAATAATAGGTCGAAATAACTAAAATTAGCCAGGGAAACTTTTCATATTCTATCAAATACTACTTAATTTATAGAGCCATTTTACATTGTAAACTGCAACTACGTGTTATCTAAGGCGTTCTGTTGGTCGTTGACACGCGTGTAAATGATGAATATTTAACAGTTACATATTTCGGGCGAGTTATCTTACTTTCTTTCAGCCAGAGAGGTGCAACATCATCTTATTCTCTTCCTCATCATCGAACACCTGTCCTACGGCGCCAAGCTACGAAGCGCGCTGCTGTTCGCAATCGGAAATCAGAGTCCTACCTCGGGCACAGGTGTATTTGTTGTCTACTGCATAAGTTAGTTTAAGTAGTTTGTACGCCAAGGGACTGATGACGAAAATAGTTAAGTCTCATAGATCTACAAACATTTAACACCTGTTTTCTCATTATGATACAAGATAACTCGCTGTATACTTACAATGTTGTACATTAAATGAATACAGGATGAAGCGAAATTCGTGCATTCGGGCTTCTCAGTGCGATTCCTTACATTACAGGCACCGGCTTGTCGATAGACATCGCCTACAGCAACTTCAACGTTCTGTTGGATGTCTTTTCCGGGCATGGGTTTCTATGTCCATTTTGTTCAAGACGCCTTCTACATGTTCTAGACGTTTGTTGGTGTGCGTGTGTAATTCTGAAACACACTGGCGTATGGACACACGTTCAGCTCAGTCTTCGACGTCCATTTACTGCCGGAAATGTGTGCAGGTCGAAATTTTGAGAGAGACTTCTGTGAAGCCCGAGTGTGCGAATTTCACTTTATACATTCAGATGTAGCAATGTACGTTAACTGTCTTTTTAAGTTACAGAAGCTGTACTCTGATAATTACATAACTGTTATCTTCGCTATTTACATTTCTTAATGCTAAATATCACAATTTGCTTGACATCGCTTCAAAATATCTTTATAACTGGATTCGGCAGATGTAAGCTGTCATCTTGAGATGTTACATATTATATATGTTATATATTTAACAAATTATATATGTTAACCTTTGGTGATCAGAGTTACAACAGACTGCTGGGAACATAACCCAAAATTATGCCAGCCGCATTGGCCGAGCGGTCTGCGGCGCGCCAGTCATAGTCCGCACGGCCGCTACGGTCGGGGGTTCGAATCCCCCTTAAGCTTAACAAACATTCGAAATTTTTTTAAACATAACCCTACCAAGCAGCTCTTGGTACAGTGGACTTAGTTTTAGTCCCCTTTAAACGCCGAACACCAACCAACCAATCAACTTAGGTTTCACAGAAACTTGCAGTCTCCATAGTGTGACTAAGTTCAGTCACTATCGATCTGCGGAGCACCTACATCGCATATGCATATTGACATCTCCACTTTGTGAGTGCGGCGAAGTAGAAGACAAAAATCCGTTTTTTTTTTTTTTTTTTTTTTTTTTTTTTTGCCTCAACTACTAGTTACCAGTATCACTGTAAACATTATTGGCGCCGCGGGAGAGTGGCCGAGGGCTCTAAGGCGCCTTGCCGCGGAATGCACGGTTCCTCGTCGTCGGAATTTCGAGTCCTCCCTCGGGCATTGGTGTCTAAATGCTCAAATGTTTGGTTAAGCTTATGGGACTTAAATACTGGATCAATAGTCCCTAAACTTACAAACTGCTTATGAACTATCTTATACTATAAAGCACAAACATTCATGCCCGAGGGAAGATTCGAACCTCCGATGGAGAACGGCCTCGCGCATCGGAGCATAGCGCCTCAATGTGTTCCACAACCCCACCGCAGCCATAGGTGTCTATGTTATCCTTACCGCAGCAGTTAAGTTAGATTTACAAACATTTGAATTAACCGCATCTCAATTTCTTCCATGTTAATTGTAAATATGGCAATATGAATTTTACAGTATCGAAATTAGCAGGGATGTCAAGAATTCGACAGGACATCGTTTGCTTTGAGAGTCAAGCGCTTTCAAAAGCAGCTAATTCATTTGGAACTATGCATTCTGCTACCGCTACCAAACGAGTGCATCTGTTTACCTATTCCCTCCGAGTACTGACGTGCGTGAAGTCAGCTTGCCCCACCACCGCAGCTCCGAGCTGCCTTTTGGAGCAGCCTTCTTTATGGGGACTTCTCAAGGCAAAAAAAAAATCATCATCATTAGAGACTGATTATGCCTTTCAGCGTTCAGTCTGGAGCATAGTACCTCTAATAAAATTCCTTCATGATCCCCTATTCGATGCTAACATTGGTGCCTCGTCTGATGTTATGCCTCTTATTTCAAAATCATTCTTCACCGAATGTAAGTACTTTTTTCTTGGTCTACCTCGACTCCTCTTACCCTCCGCTGCCGAGCTCTTGAGTCTCTTAGGTAACCTTGCTTCTCCCATGCGTGTAACATGACCCCACCATATCATTCTGTTCGCTCTAACTGCTTCATCTGTGGTGTTCATTCCAAATTTTTCTTTGATTTCCTCATTATGGACACCCTCCTGCCATTGTTCCCATCTATTAGCACCTGCAATCATTCTTGCTACTTTCATATCTGTAACTTCTACCTTGTGAATAAGGTAACCAAATCCACCCAAATTCCACTCCCATACAACAAAGTTGGTCAAAGTTAGAGCGGTGCACTGCTAACTTAGTCTTGGTACTGACTTCCTTCTTGCAGAAGAGAGTAGATCTTAGCTGAGCACTCACTGTATCAGCTTTGCTGCATCTCGATTCCAGTTCTTTCACTATGTTGCCATCCAATGAGAAAATACATCCCAGGTACTTGTAACTGTCTACCTGTTTTTACGTTGTTCCTCCTATTTGGCATTCAGTCTGTTTAAATCTCTTTTCCACAGACATTACTTTCGATTTGGAGATGCTGATCTTCATATCATAATCCTTTGCAACCTTTCAATCGAATCGGCCATTACAACTAAGTCATCCGCATATGCGAGACTGCTTATTTTGTTTTCACCTATTTTAATCCCGCCCTAGCAGTCTGCTGTTTCCAGCATATGATCCATGAATAGTATGAACAACATTGGTGACAGGTTACAGACTTGTCTTACCCCTGAAACTACCCTGAACCATGAGTTTAATTTGCCATCTACTCCAACTGCTGCTTGACAGTCTAAGTAAAGCCCTTTAATTGCCTGCACCATCTACTGCAACTGCTGCTTGACAGTATACGTAAAGCCCTTTAATTGCCTGCAAAAGCTTACCTCCTATCCATTATCTTGTAGAACTGACAATAGCTTCCTCCTAGGAACAAGGTCATAAGCCTTTTCAATGTTTGAAATGTTTGTATAGCTTATGGTACTTAACTACGTGGTCATCAATCCCTAAACTTACAAACTATTTATGAACTAGCTAACACTGAGGACGGCACAAATATCCATGCCGAGGGGGGATTCGAACCCCCGACCTCATAAGCCTTTTCTAGATCTATGATACATAGATACAATTTCCTGTTCCACTAGTAGCACTTTTCCATTACCTGCCGTAAGCTAAAGATCTCGTCCTCACAGCCACTAAGAGGCCTAAAACCCCACCAAAAATAAAATGCTTTTGGTAGATGGGGTTGCAGGCAAATTCGTTTATATTTTATAACAGTTCAAAAGATCCAGTCTTGCGAAACACGTCAACGTAGGTCGAGGAAAATGTATTACGCGTTACACAGGAGACGCAGAAGTTTTTCGATGTGTGTACCTACGGCCGATCGCCCTGGCAGGTGAGCTGTCAGCAGTGGCACAAGGCGCGGGCGCAGAGTGCGTGGCGCTGTCTGTGTATCCTGCTGGCTGGCTGGCATTGTCGGCCGCTGCCGCGGGCGACCACGGCTCCCACGCCCGACCGGGCGCGCATAACGGGGGCTGCCGGGTGGTCCATAGCGTCTCTGCCAGATCTGCCCTTCACGTCAGCTCATCTGTAACGAGCGCCACAGCGTCCGGCGTCCTCCCTCTGAAAAGACCGCGCCACGCACTGTCTCTCTGTCCTTCTCTAAGTCTCTCCTCACGATCCGTGTGTACCTCCAAGATTTCTCCCGCAGCAGTGCGCCCGTTTGGTTTGCATGTCGTCGTGGAATTCCAGAAATGGCTCATCACAGTGGTTTCTCATTTGGGACACACCACACACGCATACACACACAAACCAATCTCCGAAGATTGTTCTGAACACCACAGTGCTTTACTAGGCATGGTCCTGTATGGAGGTGGTATGCCGTTGCCTTCCTCCGACCCAGCCAGTTATATGGGGACTTACAGTTTAACGTGGGTTCCGAACCACGGTGCTACTCGGTATTTTTCACGTGAGCAATACTGCCAGAGGTGAAAGAAGTGGAAAGTGACAGATAAAAATCCTAGGACCTGGCGGGGATCGAAACCGCGACCTTTGGATTTGTAGTCTGACACTCTACCAAGCGTGGCGCACATACGAGGCGCGTCCAGAAAGTAAGTTCCGTTTGGTAATAAAATGAAATTGTACGCAGATACAGAAGAAATTTTTATTGCACAAAATTCTACAACTCTTAAAATACTTTTCCACATAACTGCTGAAATTTTACAGGCATTTGTCATAGCGTGGCACCAGGTTTTGTATACCTTCTTCATAGAAATCTGCCGCCTGTGTTTTCAGTTGTTTGGTAACAATTTCATGCATCAGTTATCGTGGAATTTGGGGGAAGTCCATAGCGAGAGCATAAATTGTAAACCTACGGTCTTCCTGGATCTTGTCATCAATCGCGTGAACCAGTTCTTCTGTAACCAAAGATGGACGCACACTTCGTTCTTCATCGTGCACATAACTACGCCCGCCATTGAACTGTCGGGACCCATCTTCTCACCATCGAATCACTCATCGCATTTGGTCCGTAAACATCGCAAATTTGCCGATACTTACTTACTTTCCGTGTCCGGAACTAGACTTCTAACTTCCAAAAATTAGCAGCCAATATGGCTTTGTCGTTAGCCTCCCATAAGTCTTCCATTGTGCAGGGCTTTTCTAAATGTGGACAGATAAGCAGGTGTTGAGGATCCTGTACAGCACCACAAAGACACAGAGTGTTCTCATTCTCTTTTAGGAAGCCCCATCGCTGCATGTTTGTCTTGCACTTTGGCACTTCTACCCTCATACGGTTCTCCAGACTGTGTATGGCAGGTCTCCACCAGGTGACAGTTCTTCTTTTGCTGCTTCATACGGGCTTCTCAAATCCATTTCCCACCTTGCAATACGGTTTTCTGCGGCCGACCCTTCCAGTGCTCGGGTACATGACAGGAAACTCTTCCTCGAACGAAGTCGTCGGTCAGCAGGCTGGTGTCCATATAGAGGGTGACGCATGTCCTTTTCTTGCTTCGTTTTTTCAGCTTTGGCAGCAATTTCACGTCGTACATTGGGCGGTGCGATCCCCATAATTAAGTACATCTTGTGTACTGGTGTTGGTTTCAGGCACCCAGTCACAATCATTCACCGCGGTGTCAACTTTTCTCGCGTGTGTTGACGAACTCCATACTGGAGCGGCGTATTCCGCAGCTGACACACTAAGCGCAAGGGCTGAGGCTCTCAGGACTTTTGGGTTTGCACCCCAGGATCCGTTAGTTAATTTCCTGATGATGTTGTTTCTCGCTGAGACTTTTTCCCTTGTGGCACTGCAATGATGTTTATAGGTCAGTGTGCGGTCCAGTATGACACCGAGATATTTGGGCGTCGGACAGTGCGCGAGTCGTTCACCTCTCCATGTAACATTCAATTCCCTATTTGCCTCCGCGTTCTTTAAATGGAAAGCACAGACCTGAGTCTTGGAAGGGTTCGGTCGTAGGTAGTTTGTCTCATAATACTGGGAGAGGGATTCCAAGGTACTGGATAATTTCTCCTCTACATCCAGAAAATTCGTACCTTGTGCTGCAACTGCGGTGTCATCGGCATACATAAATTGGCGCGTGGTGTTTGGCACTGGTTGGTCATTTGTGTATATATTATACAGAGCTGGAGCGAGGACGCTTCCCTGAGGTAGGCCGTTCCTCTGATTTCTCCACCTGCTCTTCTTACCCTGGAGACAGACAAAGAATCTCCTATTTTGCAGGAAAGTAGCAATCATTGATGTTAAATGATAGTCTTTTGTTACATCATATACTTTCCTGAGGAGCCTCCGATGGTTTACGGTATCATATGCAGCTGTAAGGTCATTGAATGCCACTCCCGTGATCTCTTTTCTCTCAAAACCATCTTCGATATGTTGGGTCAGGTTGAGGACTTGACCGCAGCATGATTTGCCTTGTCGGAAACCTGCCTGCTGTGGGATGATCTGTTGTTCTAAGACGTTTTCTATGCGACTTAACGTCAGGCGTTCCAAGATCTTAAAGCAGTGACACAAAAGAGACACAGGACGGAAGTTTTTTGGATCATTAGGGTCCTTTCCCGGTTTCAGAAGAGCAACCACGCGGGCTTTCCTCCACATCTTTGGGATGTGAAGCCTTTCTACGCATGCATTCGTCAGATCTAACAGCCACTGTAGGGTATTACTGCCGAGGTTTTTAATTTGCTCGACTCTCAGTTCATCGATACCAGGAGCTCTGTTAGTCTTCAGGCTGGAAATAGCTGCTGTAAGTTCTGACATTGTGAATGGTGCTTTGAGGTGATGGTTTTCCTCTGCCAGAACACGCGTCAATGGTTCGTGGTATTTTCTGCCACGGGTTTTGCCATTCAGGAGGAGTGTGGTGGCGACTTGGTCTGCAGTGACGTTAGTAAATTTATCATTTGACTTTGTGGCGTCACCGTTGAGGTTCTTTAGCAGTTTCCAAGCCCTCCTACTGTTTACTTGCATGTCCAGGTTCTCGACAAGGTCACGCCATTTGGCTTTGCGATTCTCTGCAATGACTGACATGAGTTCATTGGCTGCTAAAAGGGTCTCATCATCAAATGGGTCATTATCGAAGAGCTTCTGGTATCTTTCCAGTAATGGCTTTGCATCCTCAGAGAGTCCGGCGATATAATGTGTTCTGCATCCTCGCGGTATTGTCTTCCTAGACACATTCTGAACTAGACTGACAAAAGAGTCATACATCTCAGGTCGTGGAGGGATTTTTGTTACTTCTAAATCAATAATCTCTCTGAATTTCTTCCAGTTAGCCTTTTTAAAGTTAAATCTTCTTTTGAAAGGAACTTGTTCAGGCTTAACAACTGCGCTGACCGTGCAAATTATGGGCCGATGTTGCGTATGGGGAATTGGCTCCCCAATCAATTTTTCAGACTGAGCTGCAAGTTTTTTGCTAACAAAGATGTTATCAGGATTGTATCCTTTCTTCCATCTGCCACTGTTAAAGGAACTTGGCAGTTTCGGGTCGTGTATGAGTAGTAGGTCGTGTACCTCAGCCCATTTCTCTAGTTCCGCTCCAGTTTCATTATAACCCCATGCAGTGCTCTGGCAGTTGAAATCGCCCAATATAAAATTAATGTCCTGGTAACTGAAGTTATCAGACTCAGTGAAGATAAAAGTAGAGTCTGGAGGCTTGTACACAGAGGTAACGCTATACTGCTGAGTTCGAACAGTTAATATTTCGACGTCATCCCTGTCAGTCAGTGATGCAGATGTGACATTGATTCCTGGCCTCGCGAAAATGGCACTAACGTACTGTTCATGTGGTCTCTCTAGGATCTTTTTCATTCCGTCTATTTTGGGTGAAGGTTTTGTAATGCCCCGATGGGTTTCTTGAATCAGGAGGAAGTCACATTGGTATTCTTTACACAAGTCAGATAATAAAACTTCTTTATCTCTCGATATTCTTTCAATGTTTATCGATATCGTCACAAGTGGCCTTGGAAAAGACCGTTTGGGTGGGGTCTTATTGGTCTTCATTTTCTCAGAAGTCAGTTCCGGTTGTTGAAGGATTAGCCGCTGATGTATCAACGTTGCCCGGGGTGCGCCCGATTGCGGTTTTTGTTTTTTATCTTGCTGTCGCAATCTTCGGGGAGGCTCCTTCATTTGCCGATAAATTTCACTTGGTTTCACTTTCCTCACATTCAGAAACCGAATCACCGACCTGAATTCAGAGGCAGCGGGATTTTCAATCAACGCCGACATTTCAAACAAGCAGAACCAAAGCGTACGTAACTGACAGCGATCTCCAAATGGCGCACGTTCTTCTCCTTGATACACATCGTCTGCAGCGCATGTGCGGAACTGCAATTGCAGCGCTGCAGCGGAGATACATTGAAACGGAACTACTTTCTAGACGCGCCTCGTATATATATATACCGCGTGAGTCACCTAACTTTACCACTGGGAATATCTCGTAAACAACGTGGAAGATAAGGAGTTCAGACGAAAAGATGATAGAAGCTTTCGATATGTGGTACTATAGGCGAATGATTAAGATCAGCTGGGTAGATCACATAACTAATGAGGAGGTGCTCAGCAGAATTGGGGAGAAAAGGAGTTTCTGGCATATCCCGACTAAGAGAAGGGATAGGTTGGTGGGACACATTCTGAGACATCAAGGAATCGTCAACTTAGCATTAGAAGGAAGTGTGTGGGGTATAAATCGTAGAGGGAGACCGAAGGACGAACACAGTAAGCAGCTTCAAAAGTTGCTGAGAAGTTACCGAAGTGTCATCTTTAAGTCACAATAACTCTGGATGGAATTAACGTTTTACCATGTTACAAACGACATTACTTAAGTACGTTTTCTTATTTTCATTTGTGCTAAAAATAATGATAGATTTCCATTAAAAATGTTTCTGTTAAAAAAAAATTACATACTTCCGTGCATGTTTTAATGGTTTGTGTTAACCAATTACACCAGCCCTTCACGTTACTTTCGGTCTGCGGAATTAGTTATTAAATATTTGTTGAGGTTTACGAGATATCCCCAGTGGTAAAGTTAGGTGACTCACCCGGTATATATATAAGGGTGAACCACCTAACACTTGCACCGCAAATATTGCGGAAACGGCAAGTGCGATTGATGTGCGGTTTACACAGAATGGAATGGTAGTCAGTGACTCGTAATTTTAGCCAATAACCAGATTATAAATATACCTAGAAAGTGTATTTTTATGGAAACATAGAATTTTTCAAATAGAACAATTGCTGCTCCTTTCATGTACTGGAATTTATGACACCAGCAGTGAACAAAGAATTTTGAATGACAATTTTATCACGTTTAGTTTGGCAGCTACAACCAATCACAGTTTTTGGGGAGGAGGCTACGACAGCGTAGCTCACTGGTTGGTGATCATGAGACAGGAGTTAGCCACTCGGCCAGTCAGCAACGCTATCGCAGCCTCCGCCCCGGAAACTTTGAACGGTTGTAGCTGCCAAACTAAATGTGATTAAAATGTCATTCGAAATTCATTGTACACAACTGGTGACAAAAATTCCAGAAACATGATAGACACACCCATTGTTCCATTTAAAATACTGTATGTTTAAATAAAAAATACATTTTCTAAGTAATATTACAATCTGTTTGTTGGCTAAAAATACGAACCCCTGACTACCAATCCATTTTGTGAAAACTGCACATCAATCGCTCTTTCCGTTTCCGCAATATCTGCGGTGCAAGTGTTAGGTAATTTACCCTGTATATATATTTGATAAATGTTTGTGAATCTATTTCAGCAAATCTCATGAGTCCTCTGAATAGTCATTCGATTACGCCAACGGCCTTAAATGTAGCGCAAGAGAGATCTTTGGCCACGCCGTGTCAATCTCATCCTCCTCCGTCTGTATACATATCGGCGACGAAGGGCGACGGCGGCGTACTAGACGCCTCCGAATTACTCGACTTCGAAGGCCACTCTTCCGCCGAACAATGGTAATTCTCAATAAGGTTTATGTGCAGCTACAACTATCATGCGTCTATCATAAGCAATCCTGAATGTCGTATCCATTATTATTGGTCGTCGAAACTTAGTAATCCTCTTATCTTGGAATTGCAAATAAATTCTTTGGAAATGTTGCTTATACAAGTATTATTATAGGAGATTAACGTATTGATCAGTTAAATGAATAATAATCTGAATAAAAAACGGAACAATGAAGGAAACTCTCGGGCTGAAGAGTCGAAGACACAACCTTCCGCTGGTGCACTTTCGAGCTACAACCTCGGCCACCGCGAAATTCGGTTCACAGAGCAGACTTCCGGCCTTATAACGTAGGACCGAAAGCTTCGGAGCGTTTCTCTTGCTAATGGCTGGTTATCTGACCGTATGAATAGGGGCATTGTGACGTTACAAGGTAGTGCTGAAGACAACTGCCAACTTAATTTTCCAACCCTGGCAGTCTTACTCAACAAATGATCTACTATGAGCAGGTCAGGAGGCTTTATAAGAAAGGTGATCCATATACGAAGCTGCCAAACATTTCTCCGCTTCATGGAGTAGAGTGGATAATCAGAGTAGTCCATGAACTTCATCAATGAGACAAACAACATCTGTTGATAGTCTAAGGCTCCCAGACTAAATGATCGCCGAAAAATGATGCCACCGTCTGGCAGTAAGAAGAATAGGGACAACTCAAAGGAGTGTGTTCGCGACCAATTGGCAGCTTCCATCACACATCAAATTAGACATGTTGCTGATCAAGAGAGGAAAACCACAGTGAAATCACTGTGTAAGAGAAAACAGAAGTCAAAGAACAAAATAAATGATGACGTCTGCGCCACTTGCAAGGAGAGTTATAGCTGTGGAAAGAATATAAGACATTGGATTCAGTGTTGCATTTGTCTGCGATGGTTCCATGAAAGCATCTTCTATTCAAATGCTACGTCAGTTACTGGTCGAAATCTGGATCTGTTTCGATAAAGATCAATATTTCAAATGTCGACCACCAATATTTGACATTCATGCAGTCGTGTAGCGCACCTCTTTCCCTTGTGGAAGGTAATCTGATGAAGAGAAGTTCTGTTAACTGGTCTACCATAATACGTCGATGAAATAGAACAAAGTACGTTGTTCTCGACAGCGAGTGTTCATCAAAGTCGAGTGAGCCGTCAGACATGTCACAGGGGAGTGTGTTAGGACCGCTGTTATGTTATACGTATATAAATGGTCTGATGGACAGAATGACTTTAATTTGCGTCTGTTTGCTGATGATGCTGAGGTGTATGGGAGGATGTTTTCATTAATTGACTGTAATAGAATACAGGATGATTTAGACAAAATTTCTAGTTGGTTTGAAGAATGGCAGCTAGTTCTAAATGTAGAAAAAAAATGTAAGGAGATGCACATGACTAGGAAAAACAATCCCATAATGTTCAAATACAGCATTAATAGTGAGCTTCTTGACGCAGTCGCTCGTTCAAATATCTAGGCGTAACATTTCAGAGCGATATGATATGGAACGAACAGGTAAGGACAGTTGTGAGTAAGGCGGGCAGTCTACTTCGATTTATTGGAAGGATTTTGGGAAGATGTACATCATCTGTAAAGGACACTGCGTATAAAACGCTTGTACACCACGTCTTGAGTACTGCTCAATGTTTGGGACCCGCAGCAGATCAGTTTAAAGGAAGATATGGCTGCTGTTCAGAGGCGAACAACGAGATTCGTTACTGGTAGGTTCGACCAATGCGCGTGAGTGAAATGCTCCGGGAACTCAAATGGGAGTCGCAGGAGAAAAAAAGGACGTTCTTTTCGAGAAATTCTGTTGAGGAAATTTAGAGGGCCGGAATTTGAAGCTGACTGCGTCACGATCTTGCTGCCGCCTACTTAAATTTCGCGTGAAGATCACAGAGACGAGAAATTAGGGCTCATACAGACCCATGTAATTCAATTTTTTCCCTCATTCCTTTTGGGTGTGAAATAGGAAAGAGAGCACCTAGTCGTGGTAGAATGTACCCTCCGCCACCGGAGTATATGATGAAGACCCGCAACATCACAGGTGCCGTCCATGAATCGCAGTGTAACTTCTGGCGAGTTCTCTGCAAAGAGAAACTTTGATAATTTCTTTCTCAGGCGATGTATGCTCAGTCGTCGCGACATTCATTTTTCTGATGAGGAAAACCCTCATACCAAATATTCATATGGATTTCAACTGGTCGTCTGACTGGCCCTTATATTCTACCACTCTGTGTAATGTGTCAAAGCTAATACACCTAACTGCATCATCGTAGGATATGGTCCCATCAAAAGGTCCGTCAGGGTCTTCAACAAACATTCAAGGACAGTTGGATAGGATGCGATGCACCGATTCGTTGACCACCGAGATTTTCCTATTCAGGACTTCATCCTGTGCAGATACGTGAAGAGTATTGTTTGCGAAACCTCGTGAGATTAGAGGACGATTTCCTCTCCTCTAAAATCGTCTGAGGCGCTCCAGTCACGGTCTGTACGGTCACTACGGTCGGGGGTTCGAATCCCCCCTCGGGCATGGATATTTGTGCCGTCCTAGTTCGTAAGTAGTTCATAAGTAGTTTGTAAGTTTAGGGACTGATGACCCCGTAGTTAAGTCCCATTGACTATACAAACATTTGAATTTTTTTCTAAAATCGTCAAGGAGGAAGCCATCCATGACATTCCAGGACAATGGAGTGTCTGCATGTGAAAACTGTTTACAGGTACACTTTCTACAATCTGGTTGTCCCCATTTAGCGCTTATATTATAGTTCATGAAGGTAAGAATATTATGATGTTCTTTCCAAGTCGTTTGTATTCCAAACGGCGCTTTTACCGCTAAGAGTTTATTATTAAATGGTTTTGTATTGACTGTTCTCCATAATAAATGTGTAAGCGGAATTCCCAATTACCCTGTATCCGTAGACTACTCGTTGATCTGCAATATCGCTTGTTTTAATAACCGAACTAAGCTAGTTAGCTGAGGTAGTTCTCTCCGTTAACTGAAAGCAACACGGTCTTTTTATTGATGATGCACGCACAAAGAAATAACACACGTGCACCTCAAATTCGGATATGTGTCATTACGCGGAAGAAATTAACAGGTCGAGAAATAGCATTTTATGAATATAATTCCCGGACAACCTCACAAAGAATCGAAATTATTCCAGTGTGCGCTCCATTTCTTGAATCATTTCGGTCTTTCTGTATCACTTTACAATTTCGAAATGCCCGCTGGTTAAATCAATTACTGTAGAGAATGTTTTTCAAAGCAGCTGCTGGTAATTAATTTCGTTGCTACAAGTTCTACCACGAAGAAATTTTTTTCACTTTTAAAAACTTTGTTCGCTTGACTGGAGTTGTAAAAAAATCCGTAACGACTAAAATAAAAAGGTGATGCGGCAGTGGAGGTATAACATTAACAAAGGAACAAATTACTTTGTATTTAGTGTACGTTCCTTTGTTTGTCTCCCGACGTTTAAAAGAATTAAATGCTTTAACAAATTAAATGTGAACGCTAGCATAATTACGCAGAGCTCTGAGCAGTTGCATACATCACGAATTAATTAAAAACGGGTTCTGATTATTCCAGAAAAGTGTGCCTCAGAAGTTCCTACTGAAGATGAATTGGCTGCAACAAAAAGCCACTGACAAACGATTATCAGTACGAGCACTTTGAAGCTAAATACGTAACTCTCCAACAGTCGTTTCCCCGTAAAAAATATATGAAGCTTTATTATATTTCAGAGTCACTGACCTAAGAGGAGATTTTAATAGGGTGAATCCATTTTTTGATTCACTTACGCCGATTCATAAGTAATCTGCATAAACTATCGATGAAACTAATGAAAAGTGTATTGCGTTTATTTGGATCGGATGAGATTCTCTCCGGTTTTGGACGGCTAAATGATGTGGTAAAGACTGCCAGTCTTCCTTATTCACCATCTTCATCATAGCTGACAAGACCGATTGTCGTCCTTTGGTACAGAGGGTAGGGGGGGGGGGTTGTTTCCTCGACCATGTAGTATGCGGATTCCTCTACTTGCGCCATCGGGTGGTGGGGTTCGTGGTTCCAATGAATAGGTCATGCATCGGCTAAACTCAGGTAGCTGCTACACGGGTAGCATGGGCTGTGTGGTGTTGCTGGGCCTTTTTTTTCTACTTTAGATGGCTTCTGGAACACACAGAAAGGGTTTCAGTCGCGAATAGGGCAGGTCACACACAGGACAACCGCAGATCTAAGAAAATTGGCCTAAGAGTTGTAAATTGTAGCTGTGGAGGAAAGTGCCACAGCTCCAACCGCTAATAGAACGTAGTAAAGCACATGTCGTTGTAGATAGCGACAGCTGGCTAAAGCCGAAGTTCAAACGAAATTTTAAAAAAGAGTCAAATATAGTTCAGAAATGACAGAAAAACAATTGGCGGTGGCGTGTTTACTGCTCTCACAAGAGGTTTAGCCTCTACTAAAATTAAAGTACATAGTTCCTGTAAATTAGTATGGGTAGGTATTATACCCACCACCCGAGAAAAAATTAATAATTGATTCTTTTCACCGATCCCCTGGTTCGGCAGATACGATTGCAGAAAAGTTCAAAGAAAGCTTGAATCAAATTTAAAAATCGTACATACAATTGTAATGGGTGGCGACTGCAATTGATCCTCGATATGTTGGAAAAAATATATGTTGAAATCCGAATGCAGGCATAAAACATCGTCCGAAATTGTACTGAATGTGTTCTCGGAATACTATTTCGAGCAATTTCTTCACGAACCCACTAGAATAGTAAGTGATTCTGAAATCATACCTTCCAGCAACAAATGATCCGGGACTGACAAAGAGTTCAAATGTTCAAATGTTTGTATAGTCTATGGGACTTAACTACGGGGTCATCAGTCCCTAAACTTACAAACTACTTATGAACTACTTACGAACTAGGACGGCACAAATATCCATGCCCGAGGGGGGATTCGAACCCCCGACCGTAGTGGCCGTGCAGACCGTGACTGGAGCGCCTCAGTCTCCTCGGCCACCGCGGCCGGCCTGACAAAGAGCATCAGAAAAGATACAGGGATTAGTGGACACAGAGTAGTCATAATGAGACTGATATCGAAAATCCACCAGAATTAAACGCAAATAAATAAATAAAGCAAATAAAAATTCAAAGAGTTCTTGCCCGAGAGTCCCAAGTGAATCTACACTAACAATGTTAGTGTAGATTATATGTAGCTTACATTCGAAGAAATAATATCAAAAGGTATTGAGAGATTTATCTATACTAACAATAAATCTGTGAATGTAGGCCTGTCGCTGTACACTTCAATCTTCAAAACTACTGGACAAATCTTCACGCGGTTTTCACAGGAAACACGAGAAAAGTTTGGGTCAACATATAGGCATAATTTTGTCAAATTCTGATCACGGAAAAAAAAGATATCGTAATTTAATAATTTATTTAAAAGCCATGGCGTATATCTATATGTTGAGGATAATCTCCAAAATTACTACACGAACTTTCATGGGTTTCCACGTGTAAATTAAGACTAGTTTGGAGAGTAACATAGGCTTCATTTCATCAAAATTTTTCAGAGGAAGGAAATATATCGTAATTTGAAGTTTTATGCATATACTGGGCTTATAAGTACGGTGTAGTACAGCAAATCTCCAAGAGTACTATACGAACTTTCATGGGGTTTCATAGGTCAACTGAGAGTACCTTGGGCAAACATAAAAACTTCATATCATCAAAATCGGATCATGGAAGAAAAGATATCGTAATTTGTAGTTTCTAGTGTATGCTATGCTTGAATTGAAGCGTAGTAGAGCAATGATCCGATAGAGGCGCTGTTACTTTTATAGAATACCAAATAACTAATAGATGGCGCTGCTGCGATATTTATTCACATAGACTGAAACAAGGGCTACAATTTTCCTTACGGCAGCGGTGTAGTGTATTGATGTTGGCAAAGACCGTTGATTTCTTTTTGAAAAATCAGTTACGTACAATGAGAGAAATAATTCTTTGTGTTCTTAATGAAATAAATAATTAACGTTGTTCTTATTAGTAAATTAATGATCCCCCTAAAGCGAATATTTTGTTGCCAACGTTAACATACTGAACCGCTGCCACTGCAAGTAAAATTTAACCCAGGTAAGACACTTTTTTTTCCTTTCTAGGTGTATTCCATATGCTTTGCAATGTCATGGAAAGAAAAGAAGTGCATCTTTCGGCGGGTATAACCCGTCTACATATAGAAATATATATGGAGTGAGCATTGCGTTCTCAACATTAAGCTGGTATTACCATGTGATATTGAGACAAATCCATTCTTTCCACATATTTATTTGCTCTTACGATTAGTTTGTACCGCATTGGCTGCAAAGAAACCCCACCTCCTTTTCGCAGCGCGCCAGTCAACAGGCTGCACGGCCGCTACGGTCGGGTGTTCGAATCCCCCCCCTCGGGCATGGATGTTTGTGTCGTCTTTAGTACAAGGTAGTTAATAAATAGTTTGTAAATTTAGGGACTGATGACTCCGCAGTTAAGTCCCGTAAGCTTAACAAACATTTGAACATTTTGAACATGAAGTAATGTCTTAATAAATGTGTCTCAGAAGCAACTAGAAAGTTGAGGAAGCGTCGCTAAAAGAGCCATTTACACATAGTCATCCATATTAACCGAACAAAGAAAAGGACCAAGGTCAAGTAAGCGATAAGCAGATTTTTCCCAATATCACGTGACTTATCCACCTTAATGTTGAGGACACAAAATCTATTCTGCGCATCTGAATGCTCACTCCAGAGATACTTCTGTGCCTTCCACTAGAGCTAACTGTGAGACACATACAGGCGAGCGAATAACTCGCCAGGAAACTCTCTGCTTTCATTATTCACTGGAAAAACTATATTTAATGGAAAGTTCTATACAGACTATCAGCTGACGCCATTCCTTCAACGATTACCCAGACTTACTTAATTGCATATTAACACCACCATGACGTCTTATTTAGACAGACATGAACTGCTCTGTTTATTGAATTACCAGACTTTCAGCATTTGTCGAGTTTTCGATAATAGGAAGCACTGCATACAGAATAACTACATTGTCCCCTGTGCAGCACTGCAACATATTAATACTTCAGCAGACACTTACTGTGAGAGATAAACAGAACTAACATGTCGCTGTTATTACTATTTCTCGTCTCAACGATATGAGTGTTTTCAGAAGCTTACGCCAAACATACAAGTACACACCGATATCTTAACTTTATGAACACAACCTAACATTGAATTTACACCGTTCTGGAGTAGGAACTTAAATTAATTTCTATTTTTGTATGAAAAACTTTGTGAACATTCATCGTCTTTGACAATGATTTCTATTTAAATTTGACATCTTGGCTAGGAGAAATTAGGTTTTTGAAAGAGCGATCCAACAAGGAATCTGTTTTTGCTGATCTAGGTCCAGAACCCAAAAAATCATGATATACACAGGTTCCTCTTTAACAACCGTTGCGAAGCACGGGCATATAAGATAGTACCAAATAAATCAACAAAAGAGGGGGGCTGACCTCTCGTAGTAAACAAGACAGTTTATATCACTCTTACAAAATCAAATGAAAAGTCCTCACAAATGTAGAGACCCACAAAATCTCTAAGACTAGAAGTCTTAGCGTGAATTTTAATGAGAGGGTCGTACAATCGTTTTCACAATGAAACCCTTTCTCGTAATTTTGAAGAAAATCGAAACAATATTTAGTCATATGTACCCCAGAGAGAAAACACAATCAGTACCTTTAATATGCCACAGCAATGATGATTTTATTGATGACAATGTCGCTAAGACAGAATTGCTTAACACATCTTTGCGAAATTCCTTCACTGAAGAAGACGAAGCAAATACTCTAGAATTTGAATCAAGAACAGCTGCTACCATGCATAATTTAGGATATCCCTGCAATATTGAAACAAGTGAATTCATTTAACAAAAACAAGTCTCCCGGTCCAGATTGTATACCAGTTAGTTCCTTTCAGAGTATGCTGAAGCAATAGCTCAGTACGTAGCTATCATATTTAATTGCTTACTCAGTGAAAGATCCGTACCCAAAGATTGGAAAGTTGCACAGGTCACTCCAATATTTAAGAAATATTCAAATGTTTGTTAAGCTTATGGGACTTAACCGCGGGGTCATCAGTCCCTAAACGTACGAACTGCTTATAAAGTAACTTCTACTAAATACAGCATAAACATCCATGCCCGAGGGGGGATTCGAACCCCCGATGGGGTGCATAGCGTCTCAATGCGCAAAATTACTGGCCTATGTCATTGACGTCGTTTTGCAGCAGGACTTTAGAACATACACTTTCCTCAAAGATTATGAACTACCTCGTAGAGAACGACATATTTACCCATAGGCAACACTCAGAATATCGCTCTTGCGAAACACAGCTAGCTCTTCACTCATATGACGTGATGAGTGCTATCGCCAAGAGTTCTCGAATCTATTCTACATTTAGAACTTTCCGGAAAGCTTTTGACACTATACCTAATAAGCGCCTTGAAATCAAAATGCTTGCTTATGAAATATCGCCACAGTTGTGCGATTGGATTCGCGATTCCCTGTCAAAAAGAACACAGTACCTAATAACTGACGGAAAGTCATCGAGTAAATCAGAAGAGATATCGGGATTACCAACTACTGTTAAACTGTCACAGAAGTACCCTCCGCCACACACTTCAAGGTGCTTTTGAGTAAAAATGCAAATGTAGAAGGAAGTCGATAACTGGATGTTGCTCTTCGAGCACAAGAAACAGACACACTGATGATTACTAGCAGAGCATAGACATAATGATGCAGGGAAGAAATCTCGTGCAAGATGCAAAAGTGATTCTCAAATGGCTTATGGTAACGAAGAAACGACATTTTTCTGTTTAAGTTTTGCCTGTCATTTGTAGCATTGACGGATGTATGTATGGTACACACAAATTCACCAAAACTGTATGCAAAAACTAATAATAAAATTAAAACTGAAACAGTCTACATTGCAAATTTCTATTTTTAGTTCAACAGCATTCAGAATTTGCTATCCGAATTATGTTAGTTTTAATATTTAGAACGAAGTCTATGTACTTCTTCAATGATGATTTTCATAAACAATATAGTAATATACTATGTACTAATATCCGCAATTGTCGTACCATACTGGATCATTTAATGTCTACGCTGTATCTTTATGAAATACTCAAATGTAGTGTCGTTTCCGCTCCCACCAGTCAATGGCGGAAAGGCAATTCACTGCAGTATCTAAATGAACGAATAATACACTAAAAGAAATTAAAAAATCAGAAAAGGAAGTACAAATAATTTATTTCAGAACTATTGTTGAAATTCAGATTGCAAGAGATCACGGCGTTACAGAACTACATGGTAATCGTACTACGCAATAAACAGAAGCCCTGGTGTTTATTTAAACAGATGAATGATGCATTACATGGTTACCAGCAGACTGCAGAATACTGAACACCGACGAACGAAACGCAAACGCATTGCAAACCAATGCAAGCTGATGTGTTGCATACGAAAAACCGCTTGCATTGGCTGCTGCATTTACACTATAACGGCAGTTAGTTCATCACAGTATCTCTGAAACGTTATTAAATAGAAGGAAACATGCTGAGAGACGACGTACTGGCGTAACTAAAGCCGTGAGGACTGGCTCTAAAGCGTGCACAGGCACTTCAGTCGATAGAGCTCCTGCCCACGAATGGCAAATGTCCTAGGTTCGAATCCCCGACTGACACACAGTTTTAATTTGCCACGATGCTTTTTACCAGCGCACACTTCGCTGGAGAGTGAAAATATGGTTACCGAATCATACTCAGGTCTACAGCATAAAACGAATAACACATCCTACGAATGATACTAGTTTTACTTTAATACGGGGGTTGGAACAACCGATACAAAAGTGTTAATGTTTGTAACTGTTGCTGTCATTCAAAGTAGTCACTAGAGTTGCGTAGAACCCGTTGCCAGCGTTGTGGAAGGTGTAGTATACCGTTAGAAGAGCATGTTTGTTGATGGTACGAATGGAGCAATCTACTGCCAGTCGAATGTCTAGAACAGTTCTGAAGCAAATCCCACGAAGTGGTTCCCTGATATTCGGAATCAAATCAAGTTAGAAGGACTTCCGCGGCGACCCATAATGACGCTATTCGATGGATTGGCGTTTCAGTTTTTGCTCGTCGATGTAGGCCATGTCTCATACAGTGTTACGATGCGGCATGTGAAAGCCTCTCCTTCGCGTCCATAGCACTCCGTGTGGGTTTGAGCAACGTCGTAAAGCATCCAGTTCTGCATTTCCGTCAATTCACGTGGAACCAATAGTGATGCAATTTTTCGCATGTCTAGCCGTTCCTTCAGGATGCGAAGCACAGTCGTAAGCGCTAATCCGATTTCGTGGGCGAGCTCTTAAATCTTCTGTCCACTAACGCGGCAACAGTATGTACTTCTCCAGGCTCGCTAAGACGAACTGCTCGATACCTGTCTGCCACAGATTGCCAACCTTCGTTGAAAGCTTATACCCAGCGTGGCACCGTTCGGCAATGCCGTTTCCCCGCATGCCTTTTGAAGACCTTGGTAACACTGTCGTGTGGTACGACCTCTGGTACGTCTTGATCCAACTCCGCTGTTCCTGTTTCGAAAACATGGTGACACCGTTACGTTGGACCGCTCGCTCACAAGTCATTGTTTCCCTCGATTGTGCGCACACCGGTGAGGAGTGAAGGGCGAGTCCATTTGATCGGAGGTAAGGTAGGCATGTCAACAACGTGTGATAACAGCGACAATAGTAGATTCCACTGCATAGTGTCTCGACAACAGTGTTGCCACTACTTAAATTCCAACAGTCGTATATAAATGGCACATAAAGCGGTATGCTATCTCCATATATACTCCGCAATCTACCATAGAGTGCGTGGCGGAGGGTACACTTTACCACTACTGGGCATTCTGTTTCCTATTCCTATGGTCGGAGGTTCGAATCCCACCTCGGGCATGGATATTTGTGCCGTCCTTAGTGTTAGCTAGTTCATAAGTAGTTTGTAAGTTTAGGGACTGATGACCCTGTAGTTAAGACCCATAAGCTATACAAACATTTGATTTAAAGCCTGAATTGCTACCTCATACATTCTATTTGCAAGATTTAGCCCCATTGGATTATTTTCTGTTTCCAAACATGTAAAAACTGCTCGGTGGTCGAAGATTTTCGAAAAATGAAGACGTGATTTCGGCAGTTAGTGGTTGTTTTGAGGAGTTAGAGAGTTGTCATTATAAAAAGGTTATCGAACTTGTGGAACATCGCCGGGAAAAGTGTATACAGCTGAAAGGTGATTATGTTGAAAGATAAATACATTTCTTCCAAAATTTTTGTGTTTTCTTTGTAGGGGTCGGGTACATACGAGAACCCTCGTAAATCTTAATTTGAAAACTCTAAGACAGTGTAGTAATATCTATTTCCAGTGGTGTAATATCGTCTAGGGACTTGAAATCGGTTTCCATCATACAATCTGACCATCATCATCATCATCATCATCATCATCATCATCATTAGAGATTGATTATGCCTTTCAGCGTTCAGTCTGGAGCATAGTACCTCTAAATAAAATTCCTCCATGATTCCCTATTCAATGCTAACATTGATGCCTCGTCTGATGTTATGCCTTCAAAAACATTCTTCACCGAATCTAAGTAGCCTACTTTCTTCTTGGTCTACCGCGACTCCTCTTACCCTCCGCTGCCGAGCTCATGAGTCTCTTAGGTAACCTTGCTTCACCCATGCGTGTAACATGACCCCGCCATCTGTCTGTTCGCTCTAACTGCTTCATCTATGGTGTTCATTCCAAGTTTTTCTTTGGTTTCCTCATTATGGACACCCTCCTGCCATTGTTCCAATCTTTCTTGCTACTTTATACCTGTAACCTCTGTCTTATGAATAAGGTAATCTGTATCCACCCAACTTTCACTCCCATACAACAAAGTTGGTCGAAAGATAGAGCGGTGCACTGCTAACGTAGTCTTGGTACTGAGTTCCTTCTTGCAGAAGAGAGTAGATCTTAGCTGAGCACTCACTGTAACAACTTTGCTGCACCTCGATTCCAGTTCTTTCACTATGTTGCCATCCTGTGAGAAAATACATCCCAGGTACTTGAAACTGTCTACCTGTCCTAACTTTATTCCTCCTAATTGGCACTCAATCTATTTCTTTCCCACAGACATTACTTTCGTTTTGGAGATGCTGATCTTCATATCATAATCCTTGCACCTCTGTTCGAGCTCTGAAATATTAGTTTGCAACCTTTCAATCGAATCTGTCATTACAACTAGGTCATCCGCATATGCGAGACTGCTTATTTTGTTTTGATCTATTTTAATCCCGCCCTGCCAGTCTACTGTTTTCAACATACGATCCATGAATAGTATGAACAACAGCGGTGACAGGTTGCAGACTTGTCTTACTCCTGAAACTACCCTGAACCATGAGCTTAATTTGCCAACTACTCTAACTGCTGCCTGACAGTCTATGTAATGCCTTTAATTGACTGCAGAAGTTTGTCTCCTATACTATAATCTTGCAGAACTGACAGTAGCTTCCTCCTAGGAACATGGTCATAAGCCTTTTCTAGATCTATAAAACATAGATACAATTCCCTGTTCCACTCATAGCGTTTTTCCATTACCTGCCGTAAGCTAAAGATCTGGTCCTGACAGCCTCTAAGAGGCCTAAACCCACACTGATTTTTTTTGTATCCCATCCTCGTCGCCACTTTTGTGTCCCGTCCGCCGGTTGTCGTAGGTGTCGGTGGCCGAGTAGAAAGAGACTGACACAGGAATAAAGGATGCACGCGTATGCACGTACGGAGGTGACCAGCCAGTGGGACAGCAGAAACTAGAAACACTAGAGTAAATTAGAACGAGATATATACTTCATAGAGACTTAGTAATACTTAACTTTTACGTAATTCTTGACTGCAGAATGTTGATACATAGATTAGATAGAGGCCTGCCTACTGTTGATTCCTAGTGCCTATCCGATAGCCAAGTCTTAACTGGTGCCTAGCTGATTCCCAAGTGTTAACTGGTTCCTATCTCAGTCCCAAGCGAACGATGCAGCAGTCGTGGCCACGAGCGGAGTTGCAGCAGAGGCCGCTCGTGGCTGACGTCGTAAGAACGCCGCGCCATGCGTGCATGGCGGCGCGCGGCGTAAGTACGTGGCGCGCACTTCATACTTGTGCGACATAACAATTTTTATCTAACTTGTCCTCAATTAATACTCGCACTCTCCTTTCAACAATACCTGAGAACGGTTTGATGTTGCCCTCTATCTGTTTGTTCCGTGTGCTGACGGTTTGACCTGCTACAGCCAACACCCTCTGTTGTAATCGCCGTCTACACCGCCTACCGCTCCTTGCGGCGACCAGTAAAGAACTGTTGCACGCCGCAGCAGACACGTCTCGTCGCGTCTCCAGTCTCGCACGCTGCTGTGCCAGTCTTCCCCCCCGCCCCTCCCGCGGCACGTGTTGCAGCACGCGGTTGCCGAGATTACCCGATCTGATGCGGAGCGGTTTTTGTCACGCGCCAGAGAGATTTCAGTGCGCTCTGCTCACTGCGTCAAGGCAGTACCACAATCTACAGTCGCGACACTCACTGCTGTGAAAGTTGTTAAAAACTGACAGTTGCAACGACACTAGCGCTCCTAGTGGTAGGAAAACTGCCGTAGGAGTGATGTTTGTTTAGAATTGTTTGTGTGCGTAATTAACGAAGTAGTTGGTATAGTTTTTGCGTTACAAGCATTAGTAAAATATTAAGATATATACATAACACGGTCATTAATGTAAAAACAGCAGAATTTAACTGATTCAGAGGTGTAATGAACAGCTTCGTCATGAACAAATAGTTATGAATATGTGTTATTTTGCAGCTTATTCCTCTGAAAGTAAGTAGAATATAAATATAAGAGAAACAGTTATTTTTATTATGATGTGTTCTTACTATGACAAGAGTTTTCTGACGCTTATCAATTCGGTGTGTAGTCTAATGATTCGCACATTTTTAGGCTTCACTCGTCTTTCTGATACGCGCATATTCGTTTGAGTGTCATTACTTTAGCTTAAGAAGACAATGTCTTGAAGATTCTTGCCGTTTGTGGTTCAGTTGTAGCAACAATTGTGAAATTGGGTTCTTCTTTGTTGAAAACAGATTGCTTTTTCCGTTTCCTTGCCAGATGTGTGACGTTTTTCATTCAGCTACAGCTGTGGTGACTGCTCAGGTACGTTAAATACTGTAGTTATTGCATTCTATATGCGTTTCCTACGTTCCACGCTCACCGATTTTACTGGAATTGTTGTGAAGAAGCGTTAACGTTCCTGAGTAGAAAAGCGACGACTTTTTGCCAAAGGCAGGTCTTCTGATGTTTCTTAGCCATTTCTTATTTTTAATAGAAGATATTATTCAGCAAAAGCCTGTAGATTACAAGATAATTGTAAATAAACTGTCATGCAATGTACCTTTTAGTACCTCATCAGGGATCTCAGTAAACCTAATAAAGACAAAGATGGAGCTAATTTTAAATTACTACCTTTTTTATGGCACTACATACGTTCCCTAGTGTGAAAAGTCTGTAAAAATTAATATAAACGATACTATTCGCACTCATCCAACATCATATTCGGAAATATAGCTTGCTGGTCGCTTGGAGCGCTGCAGTCGTAGGGTATAACAAAAATCTGCGCTAGTGTCGTGACTATATATCTTAAACTGTGGCAGAACTGTTGTTTCTTCGCGGCAGAAGTTTACCGTAGTACTTGTCTAACCCTGCAAGAGCTGTACAAAACACCGGAATGTGGAACCTTCGACGAGACGTTAAGTGCCAATCTACCTTCCTTTATGTTGTGGACCCCAAAGGATACTTGTCGAACTTACCCTATTTGGTAAAAATATAATTTCAGTCCATTGTCGCATATTTGGCCGTTCGATCCCAGCTGGGATCGTGTTCGGCCTGCCTGGTGCAAGTCTTTAGGTTACGCCAGTTCGGCGACTTTTGTCAATGATGATGAGAATAACACAACACCCAGCCCCCGAGTGGGGAAAATATCTGACCGGACCGAGAATCGAACCCGGACCCCCTGCATGGCAATCTACCACTACGGAGGCGGGCAGCCAGTACCAAAATAGCCGCGTGGTCTAAGGCGTTCTGCTACGGAGCAGACGGCCGTTCCCGCCGGAGGTTCGTGTCCTCCCCCGGGCTTGGATGTGTGTGTGTGTGTGTGATGTCCTTTGTTTAAATAGTTTGGAAGTCTAGGAACATGACAATAGCAGTTTGGTCCTATACGTTTACAAACATCTGAACACTTTTAAATAAATAATAGAATTTCATAGCTGTTGGCGTAAGAATTTTATCCCCCAAATATTTATCGGCCGTGAACAACCAGTTAAAGAAAACTCTACAAAACGATAGAGGTTACCGCGAAATACAAAATAAGGACGCATGGAAGATCGTAAATAGTGAAATAAAAATATCAATTCAGTCCATAAAGGAAGGTAAAGAGAGAAATTTCGAAAGAAGTAACGTCACACAGCAAGATTAGGTATGTATAATCTACAATTATTAAAGTTCTAAAGAGGAAACACTTCGTGTTAATGGAACTGTGGGATTGCACTGGTAACCACTGATAATGTAACTCTTCGTTTTATCTGTCTTTTTTACACTCGGTACATACGTTTCGTTTTGTAAAAATGTCGACAGTGATATTCAAATAATATATTATGTACAATATTTTAGGATCAAAATATGTTCATTAATAAAACTGAAAAATTATTACAAAGTACACGTTATTTGCAAACCACTGACGATATTGTAATAAAACGAAATGTGTATAAAGTAGTGAAGAAAACTGCAGATATAACGACTACACGAATTTTACAGTCTGTTGTTCATTTAGAGATGCAGGAACTGGTTATGTCTCCAAGTGGTTCGGTTGTTATGAGTTCTCATATATGATAAACAAAACTAATTCTAATGACGGGCTACTGTGTTTCCCATGATGCACGGTCTAAGCTAATCACAGGCGTTTACGCTTATCTTCTGGGCCAATTCATAAAATAATATATAAAAGACTAAATCAAAAAACAGGTAGGTCTTTCATAAGATAATTGAACTGTCCGCAGTGGGAAAACTGGGACACTGCAATTACGGACTGTTGGAACATACACCCTAGAATTGACACTGTATGGTTTTCACGTATTCACACATGTAAAGGGATTTATGGTTCGAAAACATTTTGAATCTAATGACGATTAAGTGATGGTCACACATGGGTAATTTCCAAACCAATAGTAATCGGAACGATAAGAGAAGTACCCTAGATTAAGATGATAAAACCACAAGAATATTTTAATTTTAAAAACTTAAAGATTTGTCTTAACTCCAATAACGATTAGTTGTCTGTACAACTCTGCATCTGTATATATAGATTCATTGATGGTCAACAAATTTAAAGCCTACAGAATTACAATACCTCAAGAATTAATACCGTGTTACAATAGTCACCGCTCATTCTTAAGTGTCAGAAACACTTTATCATTTGACAAAAATCCTAACATTTCAGGAAACAATACACAATACAGTTCTTACAGAGTAACTACATCAAAATCACTGCGTGGCCATACATTTTCTCATTGTTCATCATGAAATACATAACAACGAAGCAATTAAAATACTGCATAATATGTACAATCAACAGTGGTAAATTTAGATACAATCATTTTCGATATATTGATGTGTGTAATGTGGTCAGCTTTGAATGAGCCCCTAATTCTGCCGATGTCTGCGATAATTAAATTACTGCACTAAAGGCGAAGGACGCAGTGGCCGCTTGATTATTGACAAGCATTTACCCTGTTTTAAATACACCCCAACGTGTTGCAGGCAACCTGTGTGAGGACAAAGCAGTGCTGCAAGTTAGTTACGTGCTATATTTCAGTTTGCTAGTTATTACTATTCTTCAGTTTTGTGAATTAACACGATTTATCGTGGGCAGAAAACTGTGGTGTCAACCTATTAATTCCTGCTAACGCGTTTCTTGTAACTTCCATATCTTTCGTTCCAACTGATGATTAAACCACTGGTAACGCTGAAGACACTTTTGGCTATTAAAAGCATCACTATTAGGCAAAAATATGTAGTGTAAGAATTCCTGAAATGGATTCTGCAGGATGATCGGTTGTCAACTTTACACAATATTATTAACGCACGCGAGTAATTTTTTAATTAATTAATTAATTTATTTATTTTTTGTATTTCACGTTAGCCAAAATGCCGCACAAGATGACAAAGGAGGGAATTCCTAACAAAATAATAACAAATGTCAATGAAATAGAAAGAATAATATCTTTAAAATTCCAACGATACACGAATGATAGAAATGAATATACACAAGAAAATACAAAGATTTATATACATTAGCGAAACAATCTACACAACCCTCGGAAATAATTAAGTAAATTTAAATTTAAGTACAACAATACAAAGCCAATATCAACCATGTCACAAGAAAGTTTTTTTTTTTTTTTTTTTTTTTTTTTGTATTAACAACAAAAATAAAAATACAAGCGTTTATGATGTGATTCCTACGAAATATAACCGGACAGACACAATCCGACATGCGGAGAAATTCTGACACCAGAGAAGGTAGGCTAGAAGCCTGAAGAATGCAGAAAGAAGATCGTCCGAGAAGACAGAAGTGAGTGGAAGTATGCATAGATCCTACAAACGAATTTTATGACTAAAAACCAGGCAGGCGAATTCTTAATATTATTAACATAATCGCTTACCGATGATATAGCATTCGAACACCATGAATCACCTTGAAGAAAACTATCTGTTATACATAACCAACATGGGTTTAGAAAAGACCATTCTTATGGTCTCGTGTAGTGGTGTTCTATTAACAGGGGATTTTAATTGATCGCATATTTCTAGATTTCCATAAGGTTTTTTCACCGTTACTGATGGATGATACACGTGTAATCAGCTTGTCAACCTATAGATTATTATCCTAGCTTTCATTGATAGTGAGGCTTTGTTTACGAGACAAAAATATCTAAGAAAGTTGCTCGGCTGTACACAGGAAGGTATTGGAGTGTTATATTTAATAATTGAGTAAATAAATAAATTTAATTTAACTTAAATACGGCCATCGATGTTGGTCGCTTTTAGAGTTCTAATCCGATTCCACGACTGTTCTGCCACGGTCAACCCCCCCCCCCCCCCCCCCAAAAAAAAAAAAAAAAAAGTACTAAACCTGAACTTGGTAATCAAACCACAACAAGCTGTTAACACCATGTTATTCTCGCTCGAAGTCGATTGTATTTACATCAGTCGTGATCAACGCGACCTAGCCACATTAACCACTGAAGTACATGAAGTGAATTATCGCTTGGTTTTCAAGTGAATTTTGACCTGAATAGTAGGTTCCTAATTACCGATAACGAACTGAAAAAAGAAAAGTGGAGTGAAGGAAGCCGTTAACTTATTTTTAAATTAACTAAAAAGTTACAAATATTAAATGACACACCAGGCCTTAACTCTTGTGGGAATCGGCGAAATGAATTAATTAGGAAAAAGAGCAAAGGGCACTACCTCTGCAGTGTGTGGATTTTTCAAACCATCAGCTATATAGATTAAACTTTGTTCCTACAGGTGTCACGAAATTATCTTCGCAGGAGAGTTTAAACAATCGCATTAGAAAAGTGGCACAGGGCCATAAAAATATAAAACAGTGATTTGCTTAAGGAAGATCCTCATAGAGAAGAAACTAAATGTTTATAAAGCTAGCCCGTCTTAAAAGTGCTTGAGCATCAAGCCATTTCCTAATCGTTACCATTACCACAAACATATAACTCACTATCTGTTGGATATCTGTGATAATACCAACATTTATTGTTTGTTATAGCAAGGAAAATCAAAGTTTATAGCCATGAGCTATTTTTCTAAAATGTAAGATCAAATCAACATTTAACCGCGCAGTAGTCGTAATCACAAGTGTCCCGGTGGCGAAATGCTCAACGCAGCTGCCTAGTATGCAGGACTGCCGGGTTCGAATTCCGGCGCGGCCACAAATTTTCAACTTTTTTCCTATTGATTTAATTCAACGCCCACTGGTAGCTACATATACAACCACATAAATACTCCACTAATAACATTTAAGTGCATGTCGGAGGGTTCATAGAACAGGTTTTATGATATCTCTTCACCGTTCCGTACTCTAATAACGCGAGGAAGATCAAATGTTCAAATGTTTGTACAGATGTTCAAATGTTTGTATAGTCTATGGGACTTAACTACACGGTCATCGATCCCTAAACTTACAAACTACTTATGAACTAACTAAGACTAAGAACGGCACAAATATCCATGCCCGAGGGGGGGGATTCGAACCCCCGACCGTAGTGGCCGTGCAGACCGTGACTGGAGCGTCTCAGTCCCCTCGGCCACCGCGGCCAGCTCTTTTGTACAACTTATGGGACTTAACTACGAGGTCATCAGTCCCTAAACGTACAAACTACTTATGAACTAGCTAACACTAAGGACGGCACAAATATCCATGCCCGAGGGGGGGATTCGAACCCCCGACCGTAGTGGCCGTGCAGACCGTGACTGGAGCGCCTCAGTCCCCTCGGCCACCACGGCCGGCCGCGGGGAAGAAAGGAAGACCTAAAAATTTCTGTTTTCAATATGATTTCCCTTATTTTATTATGATCATATATCGCTATATAGGTGCTTGCTAACAAAATATGTTCAAATTCGGAAGAAAAATTTCGTGAAAGATTTTTTAATTTCACTATTTTTATTGTTTTCATTTTTTATTATTTCTTGTTAAACAGGTAGCCGTGGGAAGTTTGAAATAGTACACATGTAATAAATCACAAAGTAACTATTATTTGCGAAGCAGAAGTGAACGTGATGCTGCCATTGAGAACGTGTGCTGCTGTCACTGTGAGCGGTTTTAATGCCGCCGCGACCAGCTTTGATGCTGCCGCTAGTGTTACTGCTGATTGCTGATACGCGGGCACCCGCTGCTTAGCAGGTCAGCGGCGCCACCGAGTGGAATCTTATAAACAACGATAGTGTTATCATCATGAATTTATATACCCAGAGACTGTTTTGCGTCTCGAATATATGAAGCATTGAATTAAAATTTCTGTTGCGGCTGGCAATCGAATCCGGACCACGATGCTCACTAGGCAGACGTCTCAACCACAACACTAACGACTAAAGCGCCTCAGGAAATGTCGAAGTACGACTTGACTCCACGTCACACACTGTTATTCAGATTCTGTGTTCTGCCTGGTGAGCATGGAGGTCCGGGTTCGATACTCGGCCGCAGCACAAATTTTAATTCAATGCTTCACCCTTAACTATAGTGTAATTTTAGTTCTAGATTTACACTTTTTTAGAGTCTCATATTAATTAAACTGTAAAGACTTTTCTAATTGGCTAGTAACATAGAAGCTGCTTATACAGGGTGTTACAAAAAGGTACCGCCAAACTTACAGGAAACATTCCTCACACACAAAGAAAGAAAATATGTTATATGGACTTGTGTCCAGAAAAGTTTAATTTCCATGTTAGAGCTCATTTTATTACTTCTCTTCAAATCACATTAATCATGGAATGGAAGCATACAGCAACAGAACGTACCAGCGTGACTTCAAACACTTTGTTACAGGAAATGTTCAAAATGTCCTCCGTTAGCGAGGACACATGCATCCACTCTCTGTCGCATGGAATCTCTGATGCGCTGATGCAGCCCTGGAGAATGGCGTATTGTATCACAGACGTCCACAATACGAACACGAAGAGTCTCTACATTTGGTACCGGAATTGCGAAGACAAGAGCTTACAAATGCCCCCATAAATGAAAGTCAAGAGGGTTGAGGTCTGGAAAGCGTGGAGTCCATGGAATTGGTCCGCCTCTACCAATGCATCGGTCACCGAATCTGTTGTTGCGAAGCGTACGAACACATCGACTGAAATGTGCAGGAGCTCCATCGTGCATGAACCACATGTTGTGTCGTACATGTAATGGTACATGTTAGGGCAGCGCAGGTAGAATATTTCGTATGAAATCATGATAACGTGCTCCAGTGAGCGTAGGTGGAAGAACATGAGGCCCAAGCACTGAAGTCAACATTACCTTCCTTCAATCGGGCCAACTGGCGGTGAATCGAGGAAGTACAATTGGATATTTTTACAATTATCTGCACGAATTATTTCAATTTACATTTAAAGATAAATACTAAAATGAGCTCTAACATGGAATGTGGTAATTATTTAGCAATCAGTCGTCATAAATATAAATTCTTTATTTGTTGGCAAATCCGGATTTCGACCACTGTGTGGTCATTATCAATGCTTAAAATAAATCAAAATACTTAAAATATCTCGACCTCCATGTAGGAGGTTGCGTTTGTACTGACGCAGCTGTCGAAATCCGGATTTGCCAACAAATAAAGAATTTATATTTATGACGACTGATTGCTGAATAATTACCACAAATCAAATACAGTCGTGGAGCACTCATTCCGATATGGAATCAAGCCTGATCTAACATGAAAATTAAGCGTTTCCGGACAAATGTCCACATAACATATTTTTTTTCTTTGTGTGTGAGCAATGTTTCGTGAAAGTTTGGCTGTACCTTTTTGTAACACCCTGTATACACTCCATTTTCACCACGTTGCTCCACTTTCACTTTCAAATTAATGCGAGCCTACTCATTTTATTTCTTCTGCGATTTATAAATAAAGAACAGTCTATAGTGCAATAATTTACTTCATTCAATTAGTTTCAGTCTCGTTTAGACCATCTTCAGGAATTTTTACTCCATCGATGTTGTGGAGCTGGCAGGTAGCTGGGAGCCTTCCAGTGCGTCACTGGAGGGCAGGTAGCTGGGAGCCTTCCAGTGCGTCACTGGGGGGCACCCAGCTACCTGCCAGCTCCACAACATCGATGTAGTCAAAATTCCTGAAGATGGTCCAAAAGAAGACCGAAACTAGTCGAATAAAATAAATTATTGCTCTCTAGACTGTTCTTTATTCATAAATTTAAATAAGAGTGTTGTTGATCCAAAGATAGTGAAACGAAAATGTTTCCAAAAATTTGTGATCTTCTGCAATTGTTTTCGAAGTATAAATGTTCAAATGTTTGTACAACTTATGGGACTTAACTACGGGGTCATCAGTCCCTAAGCTTACAAACTACTTATGAACTAGCTAAGACTAAAGACGGCACAAATATGCATGCCCGAGGGGGGATTCGAACCCCCGACCGTAGTGGCCGTGCTGACAGTGACTGGAGCGCCTCAGTCACCTCGGCCACCGCGGCCGGCTTTCGAAGTATAATTAGTTAACGTATAAAAAGTGTAAAAATTAGTTACAGATTAATAAATTCAACAGGATTTTTTTTAACTTGGCCCTTCCCCCAGAACCAAATCTTGGCTGCGCCACTGTATAGAACCGATTTGAGATCTCTTATCGTTAGCTCTCATCACTTCGAGTAGCCATAACTGTAGCTGACTTAAATTCCGTAGTGTGTTGACTTAAATGTGAACCGCAGAGCAGTTATGCAGATGAAGACATAAGTAACGCTGGATATCGTGGGCAGGCGTGTATCCTGCGTGAAGCGTGCGCTACCGCGAGAACAGCTGGCTGGCTCTGCCTGGCGGCCGTTACGTAAGCCGGCAGCGGCAGCGCCCCTTTAAGACCGGCGGGGACTTCCCCGGCGTTCCCCGCCCCCGGCGGGCGTGGCCTGCGGCGCGCGGGCCACTCGCAGCGGGCCCCGGGGCACGCGCCCGTCCCATTGGCCCGGCCGCAAGCATGGCGCGCCAAGCGGCGCTCCTCTTTAAAGCCGCCGCGGCGCCGCACATCTTTAATACGGACGGCGCGGCGGCTCCGCACAGCACAGCACGGCTGCAGTCGGCACGTAATTAGATCGCAGCCGGCGCGGCCACGGCGTCTGCACAAACAGCCGCTAGCCGCCGGCTTACGCACATACACTGTATAAAGACCGCGCCAACAGGCCACGCCGCGGCAAAAGCCCGACTGACCTGCTGCACGGTTAATGTCGTGGGGTCATTTCACGAGATCTCGATCCTCTGCCAAGATTGCAATCATACTTTCATTTTATTTTGGAAGTCAGCCAAGAACGTATGTAGTATTTATTCAGCTGACATGTTTCGGCAGATTAAAGTGATTAAAAATCTTTCATTTCACGCATTATAGCACAAACGTCTTACCCTGAGATACTATCGATTTTTTTCACTAACACAATTACTATTCGTTCAAGATAACTTGACGATTGTGCTTGTGCTGCCACAAGCGGAGACTATCTACACTAGCTGAAAGCTATTCATTTGTCTCCGAACGCAGTCAACTTTAACCTGCCCGCCGACTGCGGTGGCCGAGGGGACTGAGGCGCTCCAGTCACGGTCTGCACGGCCACTAAGGTCGGGGGTTCGAATCCCCCCCTCGGGCATGGATATTTGTGCCGTCCTAGTTCGTAAGTAGTTCATAACTAGTTTGTAAGTTTAGGGACTGATGATCCCGTAGTTAAATCCCATAAGCTTAACAAACATTTGAACAATTTTTTAATCTGCCCAATGACGCACGTGCGGGAAATATTGTTCTTGGCTAACCACTGAAAGTTAGAAATTAATTTACTCGAGCATTGGCTACGATGTTTACCTTGGAGCAAAAGCTTCTTATTCTATACTTCTTCCTGTTGCTGCAGTAAGTAAACTTTAAGAAACATCTGCACGTAATTGTACAAAAGTATCAATAATACTTGTGCTCAAAAATGTTCAAATGTTTGTAAATCTATCGGAGCAAACTGCGTGGCCATCAGTCCGTAGCTTACAAAGTACTTAAACTAAGGTAAACTAACCTAACGACAACACACACACACCCATGCCCAAAGGAGAACTCGAACCTCCGACGGCGAGCAACCGTGTGCTCTGCAGCGAGGCGCCTTAGACCGCTCGGCTACTCCACAGCGGCTATACTTGTGCAGAAGTATTCCCGCTACAGTCGTGATACACGGGAGAAAAAATGGAATTTCGTATCGTCGCTCTCAGAAACGACAGCAGTCATTATCTGTTGTATTCTTACTAACGAGTGAAAATCATGATGAAAAGCTAACATAAAAATAAATTTTAGGCTGAAGAAATGAAGCAGAGGAAATCATACTGATTTTATTAGGGGCCACTAAGGAATGAATTGAAATAAAATGACTCCATTTATATGAAAACTTCAAGTCTTTCATAAGCAAATTTCGAACATTACTCATCTGGTGTACAAATATCAAATAACCGTATAGATAAATGCGGCTGCCGCGGTGGAGTAGCCGAGCGGTCTAAAGCGTCTCGCTGCGGAGCGCGCGGTTGCTCGCCGTGGAGGTTCGAGTCCTCCTTGGGGCATGGGTGTGTGTGTTTGTCCTTAGGTTAGTTTACCTAGGTTTAAGTAGTTTGTAAGCTACGGACTGATGACCACGCAGTTTGGTCCGATAGATTTACAAAATAAATGCGGCTAGTTATCTTACCGAGAGACGACCTTTTAACTACTCTTCTATATTTGCACACAGTATGTATCAGTTATTATTATTATTATTCAAATATTATACTTTTACGTTTGCATTTGCATTAAAAATCAGGTAAATTCAAAAACGAATACACCGTTATTCTATTTTCGTTTCTAGTCTCCTAAATGAACTGGTAAATTCATTTCATTTCTCCTTAGCTACTGCTGCCAATTATATGTGTGTAAAGATTTCTGGGTATGAGGTTCGCTTGATATGCGAAACACTGTTTTATTATACACCCAAACTAATTTCAGCACCTCTGTGCCATCATCAGTGGGTTTTCAATTTATTTAATGCTTATTTTACATTCTGTGGTCATGTGGGACCCCTTTTACGTAGTTATGTGGTGCTAGCGCTGTCATAGTTTCTTTTGGCATCCACTTTCTCTTCCGTGTTTTTGTACATAGCACACATGTAATACACATATTTTGCGGACTTCTATCACAATCTCTTCCCACTTTAAATATTCGCCTGTGTTCTTGTACAAAGCACTCACGTAATACACATATTTTGCGGACTTTTTTCTGTCACAATCACTTCCCACTTTAAATATTCGCCAAGCGGACCTCATACAAATTGTTTAAGGCGACCACTGTCCCGAAGCGGGAGATCAGGTTCTAATCCCGATCAAGCACAAATTTTAATCTTCGTCGTTGAATTTATTTCAAAGCCACGAAACGGACGATATGTTTCAATATTTAGAATGTGCTTTAATCGAACTATAAGATATAAGAAAGCCCACTCATACAAAACATATTTATTTTAATGTCTACACTAGTTTCTTCAATTGTCAGTGCATAGGTAGTTTTAATGTAACATTTTTTTCCATTTTAGGAGTTATTCTTCATTTTTTTTTTTTCATCTGTCTTGTAGATTAAGATCCAAATTAATCTCCGAAAGGGAAAATGTAATTTTTTTAATGCGTAGGAAAGAAATTACTGTATGGTAAACGCTGTGTTCACTTTCATGATCACTTGTATCGAATCATTTTCTTGCCCTCGTTCGTCTCCTGCCGATTCATTTTCTATTTTATCTAAACAGTCTATAACCGCTTCCGCTACCATAACATGCCCGTCGATACGAATAGAATCCCTACTCATTGTTAGATTACACGCACATTTGAGTAAACACAATGAAATATTGAGAAATAACGTGCACGTAAGTAGTATCCTGGGGTCTTGTTACTCCGTAACAAACAATGCCACATTACTTAAAGCTTCCGGGCTGATATACCGTGGTCCATACATAAAACTTTCCCCTGACGGTTCGCCTTCGTCTGCGGAAGGCATCCTCCGATGTAAAGCGGCGAACTGCAGTACGTGTGAATTTTGAATTGTGCAGCGTTCCAAATGTTTAATTAGTGTACGAAAGTCATTTTCCCCGATTTTCAACCGCAGTCGACACCTTGACCTGTTCGGGCTGTACATAGTTGAAATTCCTTATACTGTCCTTTTAATAATCAAGCTTATCAGCAATAAAGGGTCAACGAAAATGTTGGTTTTTTCGAAGAAAATTATTAGGCTTACAAAACCACTATTGTTTTACAGGAAGGGCCAAAAGCGAAGCATTAATCATATTCAGTGTCACCAGTTACCAACATCGGAACCAACTGAAACCGCGCAAGCGTTGGGCAAAACCCAGAGGGCTTGGAAGTATTTTTAATTTATTATCGCGACAAAAACATATGTGTAAGAGTGAGGTTGTGACTTGTGAATGCTTCGCATAATGTTGATGGCACATTCCGATCCGGAAGAAGAGCTTTAAATACTCACCGAAAATTATAACGACAGTCTCCCGTGATTATCGTACAATTTACACATATTGCTCGGCGCGATTTTATGTTTACGTAAACCTGTTATGATGTTGATAAGATTGCTTATTTAAAATTTCCACTTGTTTTAACCGGTTTCGGCGGATCTTGCCACTCATCAGAGCTGTGGAAACCTCATTGCCCAACTATGCATGTTCACAATAGTTGGGAAATGACGAAACCGATTAAAACAGGTGGAAAGTATGAATGAGAGATCTTAGAAATATAATCGGTTTACGATAGCTAGATTATAACTTCAATTTGCCAATAAAATTAACCAGAGAATAGAGAGTAAACTACACAGCACAAGCAATATTTGCTTAAAATATTAAGTTTCGTTGTGAAACATTCTACGGACACACTGGGCGATGAACATCATAGATGAAATGAAGTATTATGCCAATATTAATGTATATCACTATCACACAATTTATAGCAAAAAATCAAAATGATAAATATACAGACGAAACTGAAAGAAAAGTACCTGCTGCTGTTTTAAACAAAGTTCAATTCGGGTAGTGCTTCATTTCAGGCATGAACTCCAGGAAAGTGTTCACCTGGAAATAACTTCCGCCTCCTGTAGGATTGATCTGGTGTTTATTCTCGGCAAGATGAGCATCAGTGGCTTAGGACATTAAACTGTAGAGCAACAATATTTCTCCTGAGTCTGGTTGAAGAATGCGTTTCTAATTAGTCACTGGCGAAGCCATGGGGAGGGCTATGGGGCTGCAGGCTCCCCCCCCCCCCCCACAAACACACAAAAAGAAAAGAGAGAGAGAGAAAGAAGTCTCTTTCATCTACTGTTATACGAAATTCAGTATTCCCCAAAACCTTGTTATTGTTATGCCGAGATCGCTTCTCTATTTACCACATTAGACGGTTTCGACTGGGCATGCAGACATCATGAGATCTATAAAGGGAAAAAGACGAACAATCAATGAATCTGCCTCGTTGCTATCTATGAACGCTAAAAATCCTAGCTTATATACATTTTGCAAGCGTAGGCTTTCGCGGCCGTTAGCACTGTCAATAAAATTCTTCTGGGCATGAGACCGCGTCGCCATTTTTATAAAATCCATCGACGTTTCGGCCACTACTGCAAGCGGTCTTCATCAGGGTCTGTGTCTGACACCGCCGCGGAGGAGGAGCCGAGCGGTCTAAGGCGCCTCGCTGCAGAGCGCGCGGTTGCTCGCCGTCGGAGGTTCGAGTCCTCCCTGACGCATGTGTGTTTTGTCATTAGGTTAGTTTACCTTAGTTTAAGTAGTTTGTAAGGTACGGATTGATGACCACGCAGTTTGGTCAGATAGATTTACAAACATTTCAACATTTTTATTTATTTATTTATTTGTGTCCGACACCTTGCAACAATGGCCGAAACGTCAGTAGATTTTATAAAAATGACGACGCGGTCTCATACATAGAAGAATTTTTATTGAGAGGGTATACGTTTTATACTGGATATTTCCATATCTGTGGAACTGTTGTGGATTTAGTCATACCCGTAAAACTGTAGCTCTGTCTATACGGAGTTATGTTGGTTTGTCAAGTACATAAAATACCTGCCCTCACAACATACACGGCCGACAACATACGTCTATCCCACCATATTAAACCCAACTGCGCGGGCTCAAGTTAGACGTACTGGAAGCTGTTACCACACTGACCGCTAGGTAGCGTTAAAAAAAGTGAATTGACCAGTTGTGTAGTTTGGCAACGACGAAAGGTTCTGAAGTGACGCTGAGCGCTCTGACTGAAGGAAACCAGGAAATACAAGCTCCCAGGCAGATGCGAGTTTCTTGACTTCCACAAAGGAGTTAGACACGGTTCCGCCGGCTGACAAACAAAGAGCGAGCATATGGAATATCAGATCACTTGTGACTGGATTGAAGAGTTTCTCGCTAACATAACATAGCATGTCGTTCTCAGCAGAGACAAGTCTTCAGACGTTACAAGGATTTTTGGCGTTCCAGAAGGTAAAAGTTATAGCACCGTCGCTTTTCACGATATGCTAGATACTTCCACAAAATAAGTTGCGATTGGTTATATAAGCCAAATGTGTACAGATACAAAAAAAAAAAAAAAAAAAAAAAAAAAAAAAATATATATATATATATATATATATATATATATATATATATATATATATATATATATATATATTGTACAAAAATCTACAACTGTTAAACTACTTTTCTAAGCTTCCAAAATATTGTAGGGACTTGTCATAGCTTGGCAAGTGTTTTTGTATGCCTTCTTCATAGAAGGTTGCCCACTGTTTATTCAGATTTTAGGTGCTAGGAGCGAGGTCCGGGCTGTACGGAAATGCTCAAACACGTCCCAGTGCAATTCCCGTAAGAGTTATTTGGTCACATTCGCACTACCGTGGGAAAAGACACCACCTTTTGACAGTAACCCTCGTCGCTTGTTATGAATTTTCTTTGATTTAACTTTCTTTGCATTTAGAAAACGAATCACAGATCTGGTTTCACACGCTACGGCATTTTCAAATGTTCAAATTTTTTTTTTTTTTTTTTTTTTTTTTTTTTTTTTTTTTTTTTTTTTTTTTTTTTTAAAGTTTATGGGACTTAAATGAAGGGTCATCAGTCCCTAACCTTGCACACTACTTATGAACTACCTTATACTAAAGACGGCAAATACATCCATGCCGGAGAGGGGGATTCGAATCCCCGACGGGGAACGACCTCGCGCATCGTAGCTTAGCGCCTTAATGCGCTCGGCCGCTCCGCCGCTGACAATGTAAAGAAGCACAACAAACCACACATCGGCATCAGGGTTCTGAAAATGACGTACGTGTCTTCTCCTTGAGTCAGAGTAACTGTCGCGCGCCGGCCGCTGTGGCCGAGGTGACTGAGGCGCTCCAGTCACGATCAGCACGGCCACTACGGTCGGGGGTTCGAATCCCCCCTCGGGCATGGATATTTGTGCCGTCCTAGTTCGTAGGTAGTTCATAAGTAGTTTGTAAGTTTAGGGACTGATGACCCCGTAGTTAAGTCCCATAAGCTTAACAAACATTTGAACATTTTTTGAACTGTCGCGCATGCTCGGAACTCGAAACTTACATTGTAGAAGACCCTCATATATACATGATATCGTAGATAGCGTCGAAAGTTCACTGAAACATTCTGCGGATGATGCTATAGTATATCGAGAAATCGCAAAACTGGAACAGGTTAGCGAAATGCAGTAGAATCTGCATCGCATCGACGCATGGTGCAGGGACAGGCAACTGAGTCTTAACATAAACAGCTGTAAAGTGCTGCGTCTGCACAGAAGAATGATCATTTATTGTGTAACTAGGCAATAGCAGGACAAGCAGTATAATCAGTTACTCCCTTAAAATATCTGCCAGTAGAGAACATGAGCGATTTGAAATGGAACGACGATAAAAATAAATCGCAGGCAAGGCAGATGCCAGTTTCTTTCCAAGAATCTTCAGAACGTGCCGTCCGCCAACAAAGAAATAAGGACACCAAATACTCTTTCGGACGACGTTTGATTATCGATCATCAGTCTGTGATCCGTATCAGGTAAGGTCAATAGAAGGAACCGTTACGGACTCCTTTAGTAAATCCGCAAGCGTTACATCGCCGTCGGGGATTCGAATTCCCCCTCGGGCATGGATGTTTGTGCTGTCTTTAGTATAAGGTAGTTCATAAGTATAAGGTAGTTCATACTGATGACCCCGTAGTTAATTCCCATAAGCTTCACAAACATTTGAACATTTGAAACTCCAGTGGGAAACGCTGCAAGAGAGACGATCTGTATCGTGGTACAGACAAAGTTTAGATCAAATGTTCAAATGTTTGTTAAGCTTATGGGACTTAACTACGGGGTCATCAGTCCCTAAACTTACAAACTACTTATGAACTACTTACGAACTAGGACGGCACAAATATCCATGCCCGAGGGGGGATTCGAACCCCCGACCGTAGTGGCCGTGCTGACCGTGACTGGAGCGCCTCAGTCACCTCGGCCACCGCGGCCGGCCAAAGTTTAGAGAGCATAGGTTTCTCGACGAGTCAACCGATATACAGTGTGAGTCATAAATGAGCAAAAATATTCATGGAAACTGTCATACACTGAGCCACAAACAAATTCGTTGTCTGCATGTTCCTATGTCAATAATGACAATGCAATTGAATGGTCAATATCTGGAAATATGAAGTGGACTTTTGGGTGTGTCGTTGGCCAGGGGAACAGACCAGCAGCATGGCACAACATGCGAGTGTTGTAGGTAGTCTACCTGGTCACGAGAAGACGAGGCATGCGGCATCATGCATCGGTCTGCGTGACACTGCGAGCAATAACAGCACTCACATCTATCTCGTACCGTTTTCGCTGGCCGTATCCTGACTAGATGGAATACGGAAAGGAACTTACCTGCTGCCAGTCTTTCCCCTTGGCCAATGTCGTCGCACAGTAACACCCAAAAGTCCACTTCATACTTCCAGACTATTAAATTGCATTGTCATTTATTGACATAGGAACATGCTGAAAACGAATTTATGTTTTTAGCTTAGTGTGTGACAATTCGGGAGAAATATTTTTCCTCATTTATGACTCACCATGTACGAGGCGCGTCCAGAAAGTAAGTTCCGTTTGGTAATAAATTGAAATTGTACACAGATACAGAAGAAATTTTTATTGCACAAAATACTACAACTCTTAAACTACTTTTCCACATAACTGTCGAAATTTTGCAGGCATTTGTCATAGCGTGGCACCAGGTTTTGTATAACTTCTTCATAGAAATCTGCCGCCTGTAACAATTTCATGCATCAGTGATCGTGAAATTGGGGGGGGGGGGGGGGAAGTCCATAGCGAGAGCACTAATTGTAAACCTACGGTTTTCCTGGATCTTGTCATCAATCGCGTGAATCAGTTCTGTGGCCAAAGGTGGACGCCCGCTTCGTTCTTCATCGTGCACATCACTGCGCCCGCCACTGAACTGTCGGACCCATCTTCTCACCATCGAATCACTCATCGCATTTGGTCCGTAAACATCGCAAATTTGCCGATAAATTTCACTTGGTTTCACTTTCCTTGCATTCAGAAACCGAATCACCGACGTGATTTCACAGGCGGCGGGATTTTCAATCAACGCCGACATTTCAAACAAACACAACAAAGCGTACGTAACTGACAGCGATTTCCAAATGGCGCACGTTCTTCTCCTTGATACACATCGTCTACAGCGCATGTGCTGAACTGCAATCGCAGCGCTGCAGCGGAGATAAATTGAAACGGAACTTACTTTCTGAACGCGCCTAGTATATAGCTTCCTCCTAAGTATATCTCGCGAAAAGAGCGCAAGGATCAAATTAGATTAGAGGCCGCACGGAGGCGCACCGGAATTCGTTTTCTGTCCGCGAACGATACGCGATTGCAATCGGAAGTGGTACCGTAAGGTGGCTAATGGGGTATGGATGCAGACGTACAGTCGTAACCGCAAAGTGTACACGCCTGGTGGCAGTGATTTCCTCGCATTGCGAGCAGTAGACGGGTTGGCTGCGTTGGCAGGTGCGCTCGCGCGCGCTGGGGCTTGCGTGAGTCAGCGCGGTGGAGGCGGTTGCTAGGCAACGCCATGCAGCCCGCGGCGCCCGGGGCGCTACCACTGCCGCTGCCCGAGGAAGGCGCGCGCCGCCAGTGGCACATGGAGCATCGCTTCGCTGCGGGAATTCTCCACCACATCCACAACACTAACGTAACGAACTAGACTTGGCACCGGCATTTCACAGGTATATATTTACTACATTAACCGGCAAATGCTTCTCAGTGCTAAATACGCACAGGAATTTTATAAGTGTACTACACCCCTTCCCCTTGCCCAAAACTTCTCCCATCTCTATTGATTTGATTTGATTTTTCCAGGAAAGCCAAAACAGTCTTGGTCCAACCCGCCACAGCCCGCACCGAAACTAAGTTTATTGTGCGGTATCGCTCCCTGTATATCTAGTAAAGCCAACCAATGCCCTTGAACAGTGCAAGGAGTCCCTTTACCAGTTCTTTATTAGACACTATTTCTTCGAGTCTGGTTGTCCCAAATGTTCTGTGCCTTTTACTCTCCAATGCAATGCATTCAAAGATTAGATGTTATGCAGTTTCATCACCGTCATCACAGATCCTACATTTAGGGTCCTCTTCTGTTATTCCCATTGCCTTTTACTCTCCAATGCAATGCATTCAAAGATTAGATGTTATGCAGTTTCATCACCGTCATCACAGATCCTACATTTAGGGTCCTCTTCTGTTATTCCCATTGTATGTAGGTGTTTTTTGAAATTCCTATGGCTTGGCAGCAATCCAACCATGAGTCTAATCTCTCTCCTGTTCAGGCCCAGGATTGCAGAGCTTCTTTTAAAACATGGCTTTGGCATCATTACCATGCCATGTTTTTGTTGGTAGACTTTGGTCCAATATTCTACGTGCTGTCTTCTGAGCTAGTTACGTAGCTCCAATTTGATCATTGCCTTGGTGATTGTCAGGACGGGTTCCGGTCCAATAAATGGAGTCTCTGCCCCCATCCTGGCTAATCTGTCGGCATGTTCGTTGCCACTGATCCCCGAGTGGCCAGGAACCCACAATAGGTTTACTCTATTGCTTTCCCCTAACGAGCATATGCTTCTCAGTGCTAAATACGCACAGGAATTTGATAAGTGTACTACACGCCTTCCCCTTGCCCAAAACTTCTCTCATCTCTATACCTACCTACCTTTTCTCCTCTTACAAGGAGGCCACATGGGTATCGGATTTTAGAATTTTTTGATATTTATGGTACGTAAATTTCAGTACACAAATAACAATCAGCAAAAACCTTTCGACGCAATTCTCAAAACTTCCCGAGAAAATCGACTTGGAAATTTTGCAAGTACACGTAATTACCAATAATCAAAGCAGTTGTACCAGCTTTTGGTGTAGCTCATGCCGGGCGCCTTGGCTAAGCCAAGAACAAATCGAACAGGAATGAAAAAAAATAAAAAATAAATAATGTTGGTAGCATTCTAGCCATACAATCACAATATCGGTGGTTCGAACCCTGTAATGACTTTTTTTGTGTGTGTTCGAATACTTACACAATTTTAATATCTAACGGTAAATTTTACGAGAAATGCACGATTTTCTATATTTTATAAAAGGTTGTTAATAATTATGGTTTCAGTTTTTTTTTAATGAACATATTTTACAGTATTGGTTTCATTATTAGATGACGACGGTAGTTCAAATGTTTGTAGATTTATCGGACCAAACTGCGTGGTCATCAGTCCGTAGCTTACAAACTACTTAAACTAAGGTAAACTAACCTAAGGACAACACATACACCCATGCCCCAGGGAGGACTCGAACCTCCACCGCGGGAAACCGCGCGCTCCGCAGCGAGACGCTTTAGACCGCTCGGCTACTCCACCGCGGAAACGCAATGAGCAATGACGCTGTTTTTGCAAAAATCGTCTTCAGACTACTAATGGCTTTTCAAGCAGCTAACCAATATAACCTTCGGTTTAGGTGATGACAAAGTGTTGCAGCTCTACATACACAAACAGAAAGTAACACAACACTTGGAATTAGAGATCCTAAAATGCTTTATATAACTGAATTCGAAAACAGCGAAAAAAATGTGTTGCAACGGGACACGAATTGGCGACTCTATGGTTGTGAGACCAGAACGCTACCACGGTGAGGTACACCGGCAGATATTCCAGGTGGCAGGTGGTTTAATTATTGGTGTACTTGCATAACTTCACTATCTGCTAGTTAAATTTCCAGCAATGATCGCGCATTTATTTATTCCAGTAATCTGTTATTCCACGTACTCCTCCGTCCTCTCTCTCTCTCTCTCATCTCTCGCTCTTTCTGTCCAGCTCCCCTCAATCTGTGTCTGTCTCCTTTTTCGCCGCCACCACCACCGATTTCTCCTCCTCTTTCTATTTCCACTCCTGCATCTATCCACCCTCCTATATATGTTATTACCTGCTTTCTCTATTCATCTCTTCCCTCCCCCCCCCGGAAGGTTAAAAGTACTATGCTCCGTTCACCGATGTGAGAGACGTACTGTAAACACACTGAGGGCGTGACCAGGGGTGGACAAAACAGGGTCGATCGCTGCATCCGTTTCAGATCGTTGTGTGTGTTGTTATGTAGTGATCATAGATGTTGACTGTCAACTTCATCTTAAAGGACCAGTTGCTGAATAGTAACGTAAGTATTAGTGTTTACAACAACGTTCAGCATTCATAGTCTATGTGTCTCTTTTTCTCTCTCATTGGTATTACGTAAGAGTAACCTCATTATGTCATCCTCCAATTTGAGTTCACCTAAGTAATAACATGGTTCCTAGTGCGTATAAAACTCAGTTGTTGTATCCAGAACAGTCAGTGACTGATATTTTTATGAAAACAGTCAATAAAAAAGTCACGCACTCTTTGAAGCCTTAAAAAATTACGACAAAGCTTTTAGAAGGTCTTGATGACTTTGACTGAAATACCATACGAACAAACGTTTTTCGTAAGAAATTTCCAACACTTGACAAAGTGCTTGTTGCCGTAAGCAAAGATGTAGATTTGGGAAATTTTCAGAGAAAATCACATTTTATAATCTCTTAAAAGAAATGAAATTTAAATGCTTGGCTTCCAATAGCACTGATATATAACAACACACACAACGACCTTACACCCGAAACGGATGCAGCGAAATTGAGCGAGCGACCCTACTTTGTCCACCCCTGGTCACGTGCCTTAGTGTGTTTACAGTACGTCTCTCGTTTCGGTGAACGGAGTATAGAGTCCAACCGAAACATTATTCGCTGCCGAAACCGAAACCGTAACCGAATATTCGGCTTCTAGTTTCAGCCGAACCGAAACTTACGTAATTAAGTTAAAATGTCTGTCAATTTACGTTATACTACAAGTCACTAGTCCTCCCACATTTTGCAAAAAGTTCCCTACCCAATGCTAAGACTTAATGACTGTGTGTAATCCTAACCGGGATAACATAGGAGGCGTAGAGATTCACTTCAAATATGCCTATTACATACTACAAAATGTCATATCCTGGACATGATTACTGCAATACAATATACGCAGAAATCAATAGTTTTTACTTTCATAAGTATCCTTTACAATCTTTTTCTTCGTAGCGCTCTCTCTCCATAGCCGTCTTCAGTTTCTGCAACCGACAAATACATTTATATATCTTCTTTCTGGCATTCCTAATTACATAATGCGTATAATCAACTTCACCGCTGTGGAGTGGCCGAGCGGTCTAATGCGCCTTGCTACGGAATGCGCGGATACTCGCCGTCGGAGGTTCGAGTCCTCCCTGGGTCATGGGTTTGTGTGTTCTTCTCCTTAGGTTAGTTTTAGTTTCATTAGTTGGAAAGAATAGTGACTAATAACCAAAGATGTTGAGTCCCATAGATATAGAATATTTGAATCTGAAGCAACTTCAATCAGTGCTGCAGACAGTATTTCGAAAAATAATGTCACAGATCCGACTAATAGTACGATTGTTTGTCAGTGTAAATTTACACAAACTGAACAGAGACAGATGTGTACCACATATTCAATGTTTCCTAAACCAAAATGGGCTATTAAAAAAGGCCCTGATGCAAGGAAACACATTAATAAAATTTGCAAATGATTGTTAAAGGAAGGGAAGGGAGAAGGATAGGAAAGAAAGGATAGACAGTGGACGCATTTGGGCATTGATATTAAGCAATGGCGACAAATGAAAATGTTAGCCGGACCGGGAATCGAACCCGTGTCTCCCGCTTCGGGCCAGTGGTCGCCTTAACCACTTATTTTTTTTTTTTTTTTTTTTTTATTTATTTATTTTTTTTTTTTTTTCCCCACCAGTGCTCTTCTCCCGTCCGTCTCAAATTCCCACAAGTCGCACGCTATGTTTGTAGCGCCCCTATCGTCCATGTTCTCTTACACTCGCTATAGCGGATTCCCGTGTGAGGTCGGACGTATGACCGCATCTGCGGTGAAATAACTGAAGCTTACGCCGTCGTCGCGTTTACATACTTATTGTATTGGTGTGGGGTCTGTTCTTTCGGGCGTGCGAAAGAACAGACACGACACCAGTACAATAAACATTAATAAAGCGCGATTGCTTGCCGTGGAGGTTCGAGTCCTCCCTGGCATGGATGTGTATGTTTTTCCGTAGGTTAGTTTACCTAGGTTTAATTAGTTAGTAAGGTACGGAATGATGACCACGCAGTTTGGTCCGATAGATTTACAAACATTGGATATTAATAAAACTTTTCAGCATGACAGTATGATAACTCGTTCCATTATGTACAATACAGAACAAATTGTCACTACTACAATACAAGAATATCACTAGAATTGCGTAAAGTGTGACAGGTGCATTGTGCTGCCACCTGCTGCCAGCTACTTCATATCAGTGACCTCTGTAGACATTAGACATCAGAATGGTGCGCGCTCTGCACAGCACGTGGACGTCAAACATAGCCAGGTGATTGGGTGTCACTTCTGTCAGAAGTCTGTATGCAAGATTTCTACAGTCCTAAACATCTCTAGGTCCAGTGTTTCTGAAGTGGAAACGTGAAGGGACACGTACAGAACGAAAGCGTACAGACCGACCTCGTTTGTTGATCGACAGAGACCGCCGACAGTTAAAGAGGGTCGTACAGTGTATAGGTAGGCATTATACAGACCATCAAAAAGGACTTCCAAACCGCACCAGGATCCACACCAAGTACTGTGACAGTTATGCAAGAGACAAAAAAACTTGGATATCATGGCCGATCGGCTGCGCATAAGCCACACACCACGCAGGTGAATACCAAACGACGCCTCGCTTGGTGTAAGGAGCGTAAACATTGGGCAATTAAACAGTAGAAAAACGTTGCGTGGAGAGACGAATCACGGTCTACAATGTGGCGATCCGATGACAGCCTGTGGGTTATGGCGAATGCCCGATGAATCACAGCACAAGCCTACACTGATGTTCAAAGCACCCACTTAAAGAAAAAGTTTGTTTAATCTTTTACAATACAACCCAATGATTTACAAAGGGTCTTATTATGCTTCTTTAAGAAACACAGCTTTATACAATTCAATGTCACTTCATTATGTAACCCAGTAGCCATTACTATGTTTTACTTGTAAGAATTAGCAAACTTAACCTACTACTGCAGTATTACAGGTGTGACAGTAGGTTACAATCCTGATGGTGATGACGGCCAACTCACCGAGCTAATGCTGATGAACGTACCCCTGGCGTGCGCGGCCCGAAACTGATTACTACCTCTGCAGTCCCCCAACTACTAATTCCCCCATTTTTGATTAATGAAAAACTACTAACCTACTCTCTAAACTACCGTTGTGCCAGGCCTACCCCCAGATGCAGAAGACAGCGGATATCAGCCAGTGACGGCGACCAGTCTGCCCTCCAGCGGAAAGATCTGGCCGTCTTCATCGGCGGTTGTCAAAATATGTGTGGTGTCTGAACTGGAGTGTTGTCTTGGTTGGGTGATTGTTGTCTTATTGGAGTTGACGTCCTGATTGGTGTTTTGTCCACTTAACTGTGTCTGACGTTGTCTTATCTGACTTTATTTGATATCGCATCCGCGAAGGTGTTTTCTGATCTCAGCAATTCGAATTTGACGTTGCTGATCAGTCGTTCTAGTAATTCTCGCACCACTTCGTCGAACATGGGTCACTCGGAAACGAAATGCTCTGGATCGCCTTCCCTGGTTCCACATTCACACGCGGGTGACGCCTGTACCTCGAACCGGCAAAGATATGTCGGGTGGGGTCCATGTCCTGTCATAAGGTGCAGTCTCGTAGCTCATAGTGAGCCTTGTATGCTGAGCAGAAGCTGGTGAGTTCTCCTTCCGGTGTCCTTGGTGTCCCACAGCTCCTGCCAATGCTCCAACACTTTTCTTCTGATGGCAGATATGCTCTCCATTCTGCATCGTATTATGCCTTCCACACTTTCTTGCTTCCCCTTTTTTGCCCTTGCCAAGCTTCTTATTGCTTTCCATTATTGAACAGCGCTTCCGGGACGGCGATTGTATTTTTCAACACGATCGAGCACCTCTTCATAATGCGCGACCTGTGGCTGTGGTTAGACAATATGGTCAATACGGAAATTCTCGCAAATTGCAAAGTAATGAAGATTACTTTGCAATTTGCGAGAATTTCCGTCTTTAGCTGCTCTTCTTCAGTTGGTCTATCATATTATAACATATGAAAATTTGTGCCGAACCGGGACTCGAACCCGGGTCTCCCGCTTTTCGCGAGCGGTCGCTTTAACCACTCGGCCACCCGGACACGCTACCCGACCATATGTTACACATGTCTACTTCCCTTATTGCTCGCACGCATTTAGCAGTGATTTCCGCGACGGAGACAGTCATACTACACCATCTTTAGCTTGTTCAAAAATGTTCAAATGTTTGTACGGCTTATGGGACTTAACTATGGGGTCATCAGTCCCTAAACTTACAAACTACTTATGAACTAGCTAATACTAAGGACGGCACAAATATACATGCCGAGGGGGGGATTCGAACCCCCGACCATAGTGGCCGTGCAGACCGTGACTGAAGCGCCTCAGTCCCCTCGGCCACCGCGGCCGGCCATTGTCTTGGCTGTCATATTACCTAAGAAACAGACGTTGCTGATGGCCCGCAGCTATAAATGTTAAATATACCTTCATTATTTCGCAATTTGCGAGAATTTCCGACTTCAACTGCTCTTCTTCAGTTGGTCTATCATAATGTAACATGTGAAAATTTTTGCCGGACCGAGAAAAACTTCCATATGTTACAGACCCGGATTTCGAGTCTTGGTACGGCACAAATTTTCATATGTTACAATATGATAGACCGACTGAAGAAGAACAGCTAAAGTCGGAAATTCTCGCAAATTGTGAAGTAATGAAGGCATATTTAACATTTATAGCTGAGGACCATCAGCAACGTCTGTTCCTTAGAACAGACGTATCATTGTCTCTGTAATGGTCTGGCCCGCACAAGGTCCTAACTTGAATCCTATAGAACACCTTTGGAATTTAAAGGAATGCCGACTTGGTGCAAGTGCTCACCGCCCTACATCGATACCTCTTCTCAGCGCGGCACTCCTTGACGAATGAGCTGTCATTCCCCAAGAAACCTCACAGGACGTGACTGAACTCACGCGAGATTGGAAGCTGTCATCGGGGCTATGGTAGGGGCCAACACTTATTGAATTCCAGCATTACCGACAGATGGCGTCACGATCTATTTTCAGCCAGGTGTGCGGACACTTTCGATCACGCAGGGTGATTCTGAGCAGAATAGGGTGTTTCACTAAGTGTGTTTGCCTCTGTAACTTATAAAATAATAGGTGACGGGAAATTTTAATGCGGTAGATCAACACAAGAAATGTTACACTGTCTGCGGAGCAATGAACATAGTTTATTGTATCTTTTTCCAGAGAGTTACATCACAAAGATATAATTTTTTAAATGAAACAATAGTTTTTTCTATCGTGTATTGGATTCGTTGAAACCAGCTGCGTCCAAATCAGTTTTGTGGTGTCGCACAAGTCTAAAGTGCGCGCCACTTACTTTCGCCGCGCGACGCCATGCACGCACGGCGCGGCGTTCTTACGACGTCAGCCACGAGCGCCCTCTGCTACAACTCCGCTCGTGGCCACCACTGAACGACATCGTTCACTTGGGACTGAGATAGGAACCAGTTAACACTTCGGAATCAGATAGGCACCAGTGAAGACTTGGCTATCGGACAGGCACTAGGCAGGCCTCTAGCTGAACTATGTATCAGCCTTCTGCAGTACTGAGCTATGTAAAAGTTAAGTATTACTAAGTCTCTAAGAAATATATATCTCGTTCTAATTTACTCTAGTGTTTCTAGTTTCTGCTGTCCCACTGGCTGGTCACCTCCTACCTGCACAAGCGTGCATCCTTTGTTCCTGTGTCGGTCTTTCTACTCGGCCACCGACACCTACGACGGAAACGAGACACAAAAGCGGCGACGAGGCTGGGACACAAAAAGTTTAAACTACATTCCTATCACTGTTAGTTTGGGAGCTACAACCCTTCAAAGTTTAGGGGGCGGAGGCTACGACAGCGGTATTCATGAGACAGTGGGCCATGCCCCAGGGGATAGCCACTCGGCAGTCAGCTACGCTATCACAGCCTCCTCCCCCTAAACTTTGAAGGGTTGTAGCTCCCAAACTAACAGTGATAGGAATGTAGTTTAAATTGATTTGGACGCAGCTGGTTTCAACGATTCCAATGCACGATAGAAAAAAACTATTGTTCCATTTAAAAATTATATCTTTGTGCTGTAACTCTTTGGAAAATAATACAATAAACTATGTTCATAGCTCCGCAGAAAGTGTAACATTCCTTGTGTTGACCTACCGCATTAAAATTTCCCGTCACCTATTATTTTATAAGTTACAGAGGCAAACACACTTAGTGAAACACCCTGTATATGGCGCGGCTGTCCTCCCGGCAGGTAGCAGGCACGCCACGGCTCTTCTTCAGCTGGTCTATCATATTGTAACATATGAAAATTTGTTCCGGGCCGAGACAATCTTCCATACGTTACAGACCCGGGTTCGAGTCTCGGTACGACACAAATTTTCATATGTTACAGTATGAGAGACCAACCGAAGAAGAGCAGCTAAAGTCGGAAATTCTCGCAAATTGCGAAGTAATGAAGGCATATTTAACATTTATGGCTGCGGACCATCAGCAACGTCTGTTCCTTAGGAACAGACGTATCATTGTCTCTGTAATCGTCTGGCCTGCACAAGGTCCTAACTTGAATCCTATAGAGCACCTTTGAAATTTAATGGAATGCCGACTTCGTGCCTCACCGACCGACATCGATACCTCTTCTCAGCGCGGCACTCCGTGAAGAATGGGCTGTCATTCCCCAAGAAACCTTCCAGGACGTGATTGAACGCATGCGAGATTGGAAGCTGTCATCAGGGCTGTGGGAGGGTCAGCACGTATTGAATTCCAGCATTACCGACAGAAGGTGTCACGAGCTTTATTTTGAGCCAGGTTTTGGGATTCCTTTGATCACTCAGACTACATTTGCCGCTTGGCTGTCCCCCGGCTGCCAGTGTGCAGGTAGCAGCCACGCAGCGGCCAGCAGCGCTGAGAAACGAGCGGCCGCTAATGCCCGGCGCTGATGGAGCAGCGTCTGATTTATCGCTGCTGGCCCCGTCACCCGCCTTTATTAAATGCCGCCCAGAAATACGATTCGCGAAGCGTCGCTTCATTAGTGCCAGGTCACCCGGGGCGGAGCGTGAAATTATATCTTCCAACTAAATCAGCCGCTTCTTGTTCCATTTTTTTTTCTTCGAGCCTCATCATTTCACTCGCTCCAGCTGTGAAAGTCGTTCAGTCCTACCATACGGGAGCAACTTCTATATTTCGCTTTAAAATGTCACATAGCTCTCCGGAATGTCAGGCTTAAATTTCATTAGCACTACAGTAAAACGATTTTACTTCCTATGACGAGTTTGAAAATAACACTATAAGCGTCCATCTAAAAGTTCGTAAGAGAGCGTGGCTTTACTGTACATGCAACGTACTGCGAAATACAGAGTATTTCTAAAACACATCAACAAACTTCAAGGGTTATTGATGCGGTGTTTGTGCTTTTCGGACATGTCCGAAAAGTACGGACACCATATCAATACTTCTAAATTTTGCCCCAACAGGTAACAGACAGTTTCAATGCGTACGGATTAATACGCTGGGTCCCTTCCTGGAATCCATTATAGGTAAGCATGGGACACTACCAGTGTGCTACAAGTTTAGGCATGGGTAGCATAATTGGATAGGGTGACAACTGGCCCGAACCGGTAAAGCCATATTCGAATTACGGTCCAGGACAAAATTGCAAACTCATCAGTGCTAAACTTCGCGGAGAAAAGGAGACCCGACACGATATTAGGAGGTAGCCCATGTCGTTTGTCAATCCAGTGAACTTCAATCTCTACCAAACGTAAGTTCGTTTGGAATAATAATAAGTCTAAATAACCGAACTAGAACTTTATACGAGTTGCTTAATTTCTGTTAAACCTCAGATGTTACAGAGAGTGTGGACACCAGTTGAAGTTCAACTAAAAATGAAAAAAAGTCTCTATCTCATGAAATTTATTAATTACTCAAGGCTTCATTATGATTCAGTGATTAAATACAGATTTTTCCATGTCGTGATAGCCTATTCTTTTCTAATCATCCTGTATAATGGCACGCTAGCATTGTACCTTAAATTTTACAAAATGTACACTTCTGGAAAATGTAAAAAGAACACCGTGAGTTCGTCGACCCAAGAGAGGGAAATTTTATTGACACATTCTTGAGGAGGTATAAAACACACGAAGACACAGACAGAACTATACGCACGTGCGTATAGGCACCAGAGCGTGAGCAATGTCAACGCTAGTACCTCGTATACCATCCTTTTGCTGTAATTCTTCCATGGAGACGATCGTAGACGTGCCAAATGTAGCCCTGCAGAATGTCTTACCATGCAGTTTCCACCTGGTGCCTCAGTTCGGCCAGATTTCATGCCCCTGATGCAGACCGCGCAACATGACGTTTTATAAGATCCCAAACATGCTCAATGGGGATAGACCTTGGGATAATTATGGGCCTTGTTGGTGCATTAACGGTGGCAAGACGGGTTGAATTATGATTCTTATGTACCGTCCACTACTCAGATTTCTCTCGACGATCACCAGAGGAGAACGGCCAGTGTAGGATATGGCTCCCGACACCATGATGCCAGGTGTCGGCTCCGTTTGCCTCTGTTGTGTACACTCCAGATTTTCCGGCTCCCCTGCACGACACCACACACGCGTACGACCATCACTAGCATAGATGTAGCAACGACATGTGTCCATTCGTCCTTTTATAAGGGCCTACCGTGACAACACCGGAAGCGGGCTGAACGATGTTTGGGCGTGAGCGGAAGACACCATAATGGCCGCGGCGGAGTGGCCAAGCGCATTGAGGCGCTAAGCTCCGATGTGCGAGGCCCTTCCCCGTCGGGGTTTCTAATGCCCCTTCGGGCACGGATGTTTGTCTTATCTTTAGTATAAGGTAGTTCATAAGTAGCTTGTAAGTGTAGGGACTTATGACCCCACAGTTAAGTCCCATAAGCTTAACAAACATTTGAACATGTGAACACCATAACAGCACGCATCATCGTGCATCATTGTACGGGGAGCCATATCGTACACTGCCATTCTTCTCTGGAGATAGTCTAGAGAACGTCAGTCCATGGTGCATTGAAACCATCATTCAACCCGTCTTGCTATCACTCACGCACCAACAAGGCGATATTCTTTTCCAACAGGACAATAGCCGTCCACATATATCCCGTATAACCCAAACAGCTCTTCAAGGTACTCGTCAACTACCCTGGGCAGCACTATCCCCAGATCTGTTCCCTTAGAGCATGACTAGGACCGCATGAAAAGTCATTTTGGGCGGTGTGCATGAGCGGCACGAAATGTGGCCTAACTGAGGCAGCAGATGGAAACTGCATGGCAAGCCCCTACATAACACTACAGTCGCCACATCGGCGATCGTCTCCATGGAAGAATTACAGCTTGCATTGATGCAAAAGGAGGACATACATGGTACTACCGTCGACATTACGTACGCACTGCTGACAGTGCTCTTCTACATCTACATAGATACTCTGCAAGCCACATGGATGTTTGTGCATAGCAGAGGTTCATCAAACCCGCTGTTATGATAATTCTCTACAGTTACACTCTCTTATAGCTCGCGGGAAAAAGGAACATCTAAATCTTTCTGTTTTCGATATGATTTCTCTTGTTTTATTATGATGATCTTGATAGGTGGAAGCCAACAATATATGTCCGCATTCAGAAGACAAAGTTGGTGAAAGAAATTTCGCAAATAGATCTCACGGCAACGAATAATATCTTTATTTTAATAATTTCCACTTCAACTCGTGCATCATTTCCGTGATATTCTCTCCCCCCCCCCTCCATATCGCGATAATACAAAACGAACTGCCCTTCTCTGAACTTTCTCTACATCGTCCTTCAGTCCCACCTGGTGTGGGTCGCACAATGAGCAGAAATATTCCAAAACAGGACGCAAAACTTTAGTGTACGCAGTTTCTTTAGTAGAATTGTTGCATCTTTTAACTGTTCTGCCAACGATACGTAGCCTTTGGCTCGCCTGCCATACAATATTTTGTACGTGTTGTTTCTAATTTAAGTTGTTCGTAATTTTTATTCCTAGGTATTTAGTTGAATTGACGACCTTTAGATTTGACTGATTTATCGTGGTACTGCCTAGTTTTATTTCTTTTACTGGTCATATGGATGACTTCACATCGTTATTGAAGGTCAGTTGCCAATTTTTGCACCATGCAGATATATTATCTAAATCATTTTGCAATTGACTTTGATCTTCTGGTGATTTTACTAACAGATAAATGACGGCACAATTCGAAACAGTCTAAGAGAGCTACTCCTAAATCCTTTATAAAAATGATGAACAGTAAGGGCCCTACAACACTTCCCTGCGGAACGCCGGAAATCATTTCTGTTCTACTTGATGACTTTGTGTCAATTACAATGTACTGTGTCCTTTCTGACAAGTAATCACGAATCCAATCGCAAAACTGCGGCGATATTCTATAAGCCCGCAATTTGATTAGAAGACGCTTGTGAGGTACAATGTCAAAAGCCTACCGGAAATCTAGAAAACGGAATGTATTTGACATCACTTGTCGCTAGAACTCATCACATCATGCGAGTAAAGGGTAGCTGGATTTCACAAGAATGATAGGTTCTGAAGCCGTGTTGACAGTTGGTGAATATGATGTTCTCTTCGAGATAGTTAATAATATTTTTGAAAGTATAAGTTCTAAAAGCTTGCTGGAGACCGACGTCAATGATATAGGCCGGTAATTTTGCGGAATTTTTTGAATATTGGAGTGACCTGTGCAAGTTTCCAGTCTTTATGTACAGATCTTTTGCTGAGCGAGCGGTTGTATATGATAGGTGTGGGGTTATTGCATCAGGATGCTCCGAAAGGAGTAATTGGTATACAGTCCTAACCGGGAGACTTACTTTCGTTAAGTGATTTTAGTGGCTTTAATATTCCAGGGGTACGAATTGTGGAGTATTTGCTCCGTCTTCTTTGGTGAAATAATTTCGGAAAGCTGTTTTCTGCTTTAACAGAACTGTCATCGGTCGGATCACCATTGCTATCGTGTAGTGAAGGAGTTGATTGGGTTTTGCCGCTAGTATACATACGACCAGAATTTCTTAGGATTCAATACCAAATTACGTGACAGTTTTTCGTTTTGGTCACATTGAAGTTCGAGCTAAATTTCTACTCTCTGTAAAAGATTGCTTTTAAGTGCATATGACTGTCTGTGTGGTCGTATGTTGTATACATCCTCTAGAATCTCTTATATATAAAAGGCAATGTCCCGTTTGACTGACTGACTGACCCATCATCGCCCAGCACAAACCATTGAAGACTGAAACTTGAAATTTGTAGAGGGTGCTAATATTACTCTGTAGGCGTCATTTAAGCAGCGATTTTTCGATATTTCGTCCGTAAGGGGGTGAAATAGGGGATGAAACGTTTTTTGAAAATACGTTATTATTTAGACAATTTTGAAGCTAGAACTACAAAATTTCGGATTTTAATTGAGGGTTCGAATTTAAAAGACAATGTTTCGCAATTTTTAGAAATTCAACCAATAAGGGGGTAAAATAGGGGAAGCAAAAAATTAATTTTCAAAAATATGTTGCTGTTAACTCAAATTTCAAGCTATAACTACGAAACTTAGGATATGGACTCCTGATCAGGATTAAAAAAACACGAGTTTCAGTATTTTTGGAGGGTAAAATAGGGGATGAAATATACTTTTTGAAAACATGTTGCTATTGAGACAATTTTGAAGCTAGAGCTGGAAAAATTTATATTTGTATTGTTGGTTAGAATTTAAAAAACTATGTGTTTCGGAAATTTTTGAAATTCAGCGATAAAGGGGGTTAAATTGGAATGGGGACGTTTTTCGAAAAACTGTGGCTATTTAAGCAATTTTGAAGTTATAACTACAAATTATCGAATTTGGATTCGAGGTTCGAATTTAAAAGACACATGTTTTGGTATTTTTGGAAATTCGACCAATGAGGGGGTCAAATACGGGATGCAAAAATTAATTTTCAAAAATATGTTGCCGTTAACTCAAATTTCAAGCTACAACTACGAAACTTAGGAAATGGACTTTTGATCAGGATTAAAATGACACGAGTTTCGGTGTTCTTGGAAATACTATAACTAAGGGGGTAAAATAGTGGATTAAAAATTCTTTTCGAAAACACATTTTTGTCAAGAGAATTTTGAAGCTAGAGCTGTAAAAAATTGTATTTGTATTGTTCGTTACAATTTAAAAATACGTGTAACGATATTTTTGGAAAATCAACCACCAAGGGGGTTCAATTGGAGAGGGCATGTTTTTCGGAAATCTCTTGCTATCAAGGCAATTTTGAAGCTACAACCACATAAATTGGTATATGTTTTCTTAGTCAGAATTAAAAAGGGACGTGTTTCGGTATTTTAAGAAAATTAATCATTTAGGGGTGAAACTTGGGCAGAAACATTTTTTTGAAAATACGTTGCTACTAAGCCATTCTTGAACCCAGAATTACAAAAAATGATATTGGCATACTTGGTTGGAATTTAAAGAACACGTGTTTTTTTTTTTTTTTTTTTTTTTTTTAAATTCATCTATTAAGGTGTGCCATAGGGGGTTTCAAGTAGTAAAATCAAATGTTCAAATGTCTGTAAATCTTAAGAGACTTAACTACGGGGTCATCAGTCTCTAAGGCTGACAATCTAATTAAAATAACTTATGCTAAGGACAATACAAACACCCATGTCCGAGGGGCGAATCGAACTTTCGACGGCGGACAGCAGCGCGCACCGCAGCATGGCGCCTCAATACGAACGGCCATTCTACCGCGGCTACAAGTAGTATCACAACATTTCATTATGATAGTACTTAAGTTGTTGTTGTTATGGTCTTCAGTGCGGAGACTGGTTTGATGCAGCTCTCCACCCTACTCTATCCTGAGCAAGCCTTTTCATCTCCTCATAAGAACGGCAACCCACATCCTCTTGAATCTGCTTACTATACGCGTCTCTTGGTCTCCCTCCGCGATTTTTACCCCACACACTTCCATCCAATGCTAAATTTACGATTCCTCGATGTATAAGAATGTGTACTACCAAGTGGTCCCTTCTTTTAGTCAGTATATGCCAAAAATTCCTTTTCTCACCAATTCTGTTCAGTACCTCTTCATTAGTTATGCGACTACCCAACTAATCTTCAGTATTCTTCTGTAGCATCACATTTCAAAAGCCTCTATCCTCTACCTGTCCGCACTGCTTATCGTCCATGTTTCACTCCCGTACAAGGCAACACTCCACACAAATGCCTTCAGAAAAGACTTCCTTACACTCACATTAATATTCGATGTTAGCAAATTTCTCTTTTTCAAAAATGCTTTTCTTTACATTGCCATTTTGCATTTTATATCCTCTGTACTATGACCATCGCTTTTTTTTTACTACGCAAGTAACAAAACTCATCTACCACCTTCATTGTTTCGTTACGTAATCTAATTCCTTCCTCATCACCTGATTTTCTAAGACCGCATAACATTATCTTTGTTTTGCTCTTGTTAATGTTCATTTTATACGCTCTCTTCAACACACTGTCCATTCCATTCAACTGCCTCTGCAGGTCCTTTGCTGTCTCTGACAGAATTACAATGTCATCAGCAAAACGCAATGTTTTTATTTCTTCCCCCTGAACTTTAATCCCTATTACAAATCTTTCGTTGCTTTCCTTCACCGCCTGCTCGATGTGCAAATTGAATAGCATCGGAGAAAGGCTACAATCCTGTCTTACTTCCTTCCCGCCGGCCGCGGTGGCCGAGGGGACTGAGGCACTCTAGTCACGGTCTGCACGGCCACTACGGTCGGGGGTTCGAATCCCCCCTCGGGCATGGAAATTTGTGCCGTCCTTAGTATAAGGTAGCTGATAAGTAGTTTGTAAGTTTAGGTACTGATGACCCCGTAGTTAAGTCCAATAAGCTTGACAAACATTTGAACATTTTTTTGAACTCCCTTCCCAACTGATGCTTCCGTTTCATGCCCTTCGAGTCTAATAACTGCGGTCTGGCTTTTGTACAAGTTGTAAATAACTCTCCTCTCCCTGTATCTTACCCCGGCTGACTTCATAATTTGAAAGAGTGTATTCCAGTCAACATTGTCAAAAGCTTTCTCCAAATCTACAAAAGCTAAAAATGTAGGTTTACCTTTCCTTATCTATCTTCTAAGATAAGTCGTAAAGTGAGTATTGCCTCCCGGGTCCCTACGTTCCTCCTGAATCCAAACTGATTTTCCCCGAGGTCAGCTTCTTCCAGATTTTCCATTCTCCTGTAGATAATTCTCCTGTTAAAATTTTGCAACCATGACTTATCAAACTGATGGTTCTGTAATTTTCACACCTGTCTGCGCCTGATTTCTTTGGAATGGGGTTATTACATTTTTCTTAAAGTCTGTACTTAACTTACATCTACGAAAATTTATATTAAGAGGGAGAAACAACTGGTGCAGACCAACCAGCGTACGCATTCGAAGCAGCGGGCGATAAGCTAGTGTGTCAATAAAATTTCCCTCTCCTGCGTCGACGAACGAACCCATGGTGTTCTTTTCTATTCTGTAGGAATGTGTGAAATAATGATATAGCACGTGCTGTTCTGGCACAGAGTGCCACTGCGGCAGCTCAGTGCGCTCGGGTTGTGGCGTCAGCTCCCCAGCTCCCAGCCACAGCACACAAGTGTGGCTGGTGAAGAGCCGCTAGCGGCCGCCACATGTCGCCTGTTGATCGCGCTGAATGATTGATGGCAGCCACCTGCCACCGCCACAGCCGCTGCGCTCTTGGCTGATGCCAACACGTGCCGCTCCCGCCGTCCTGTTACCGGGACACGCACTTGTTGATTTCTTGCACTCACTGCCGAAACGTTTAGGGGACAGTCAAATTAAAACCGGACATCGGCCACAGCGGGACTTTGGAATTCTTCAATTCAAAAGAAGTCACAACACGGGCTAAGGCATTTGGGGCGTTTGCACATTACATTATTTCCCCCGTACGAGAAAGAAAATCGTACGAGCGACTTTTCTTGCGAATTTTGTATTGCAATCGTTAAAAATCCCCCGCGTGAATAAAGTGCCATGTTGCCTCCATTGTCATCCATGACTGCAGAAGTAGTGGTGGTGCGGGTTTTTGTCCATGAACTAGCTTCTCGATTATCTCCCATATATATTTGATGCGACAGAGTAAGTTGTAATTTGCGGCTGTTTGCTGACGCTGCTGTGGTGTATGGGAGAGTGTCGTCTAAATGTTCAAATGTTTGTTAAGCTTGAGGGACTTAACTACGGGGTCATCAGTCCCTAAACGTACAAACTACTTATGAACTACCTACAACTAAGGACGGCACAAATATCCATGCCCGAGGGGGGATTTGAAACCCCGACCGTAGCGGCCGCGCAGACCGTGACTGGAGCGCCTCAATCCCCTCGGCCACCGCGGCCGGCGAGTGTCGTCTGTAACTGACTGTAATACCATACAGGATGACTTAGACAAAATTTCTAGTTGGTGCGAAGACTGGCAGCTAGCTCTCAATGTAGAAAAATGTAAGGTGATGCGCATGAATAGGAAAAACAATCCCATAATGTTTGAATACAGCATTAGTAGTGAGCTTCTTCATGCTGTCACGTCGTTCAAATATCTAGGCGTAACATTGCAGAGCGATATGAAATGGAACGAGCATGTAAGGACAGTTGTGAGTAAGGCGGACAGCCGTCTTCGGTTTATTGGGAGAATTTTGGGAAGATGTACTTCACCTGTAAAGGAGACCGCGTATAAAACGCTTGTACGACCACGTCTTGAGTATTGCTCAAGTGTTTGGGACCCGCAGCAGATCAGTTTAAAGAAAGACATAGAGGCGGTTCAGAGACGAGCAGCTAGATTTGTTACCGGTAGGTCCGACCAATGCGCGAGTGTCACGGAAATGCTCCGGCAACTCAATTGGGGATCGCTGGAAGAAAGACGACGTTCTTTTCGTGAAATTCTGTTGCGGAAATTTAGAGGCCCAGAATTTGAAGCTGAGTGTAGTACGATCTTGCTGCCGCCTACTTACATTTCGCGTAAAGATCACAAACACAAGATAAGAGAAATTAGGGCTCGTACGGAGGCATATAGGCATTCTTTTTTTCCTCGCTCAATTTGGGAGTGGAATAGGAAAGGAAATGCCTAGTAGTGGTACAGTGTACCCTCCGCCACGCACCTTACGGTGAATTGGGGAGTATGTATGTAGATGTAGATGTAGATTCACTTAGGCAAAATGGGTGGCCAAATCATTCGCTGACACTGTCCGGAATGTCCTTCAAACGAATCACCAACTGTTGTGGCCCAGTGACATGTCAAATTGTCATTAACAACAATTACACGCTTGTTTTGGGACTTAAACATCATCGGTGGCTCTAAATGGTCTCCAAGTAACCAAAAGTAATAATTTCCATTCATTGACCAGTTCAGTTGGACCATTTGACCCACTCTATTTCATCTTAAAATAGCCTGTACCTTGCCTATAACTTCCACAGTGCCTCATCGACCTCTTCAGTCCTTGAATTCGTGGCGGATGCAACAGACTCTAATCATACCGTCAGCTCTTATCACTGAAGTTGGGACCAGTTGTCCAGTTTCCGATCCTGCCTGCGCGACTACGATGGTCGGGTTACAATCTGCCACACCTTGATGAGATACTTCTAGCCTGTGTTGTGTTAAATTGGAGGAGGAATTTCTCAATGTGAGTTCAGACTTGTTCCTTGTTCCAGTGGCTATAGTGTTTAGTGTAAAATAAAAAATATTTAAACAGACAAGTACATCCAATAGTTCTTTGCTAATGACAACAACTTAATTATAAATTTTCAAATATTTGTATAGTTTAAGGGACTTAACTACGGGGTCATCAGTCCCTAAACTTACAAACTACTTATGAACTAGCTAACACTAAGGACGGCACAAATATCCATGCCCGAGGGGGGATTCGAACCCTCGACCGTAGTGGACAACTTAATATTTTGCCTATTCACCACTACAGGATAAATGTTCATATGTTTGTCAAGCTTGACTTAACCACGCGGTCATCAGTCCTAAACTTACAAACTACTTATAAACTACCTTATACTAAAGACAGCACAAACACCCATGGCCGAGGGGGGATTAGAACCCTCGACGGAAAAGCGACCTCGTGCATCGGAGCGTGGCGCCTCAATCCGCTCGGCCACTCCGCCGCGGCATTACAGGATAGCCAAATGAAAATACTCTCAGGTATACGTGGAGACGACATTAGTCAAAGATTGGGTTATAGTTTAACATTGTGTTGGAAGTGTAAATATTGCTACTTCTGTTTGGGAGTCCCAATTTATATGCTACATAACATAAAGTCGAAATAAGGTCATTCTTCACAAACGAGACCAGATAGTGGTACAAAAGAGACTAAAAAACAACGCTATACTTGAATGGCAATAGATACTTTCTAAGTAGTATACTGATTACTCCGAGTTTTTCGCTTTTTTGACGTAATGATGACTAGTGTCTGTAATACAGCACATGTTTATAGAATCTGTTTCTACTGAATTATGATGCCAATGTGGACTACTGGTCATTAAAACTGCATCACTTGTAGGTGAATTGAGCCACTTTAATGTTATAAAGAGATGCCACTTCGACAAGGAGAAACAGCTATAAACTTGATGGGGATTGAGCCGGAATGATCTTTGAAGACAGAAACTGGTATGGCATTTCACTTTTATGCCAAAGCAGATCAGTCAACGTGGCTGCCAATTGGTTGCCTGCCAGTTTTTCGATAAACCATCACCACTTCTGTTCTATGAGTGAGATTTGGCGTAAACGTGATGACCATGTCTAGACAAGTAGGTAAAATGCTAGCGTGATTGTACAATTACACCGAATGATTAAAAAAGAATAGCTACCATGACATGGAAATTGTGTATTTAACCACTGAATCATAATAGAACCTTGAGTAATTAATAAATCACTGAATCATAATGGAACCTTGAGTAATTATCAAATTTCTTGAGTATAGAGATTTTTTTCTTTTTTAGTAGATATTTCAACTGGTCATCTTGGAGAATCGGGTTTCTGCCGGTAATCCACGTCCTACTTGCACGAAATTTCGATCGCGTTACTCGCGATCTTCATCAAGTGCTTCCTGAAGCTGAATCCAGTGAACAGTTACCGAACAATGTAGGACCATCGCCTGCTATCCGTACTTGAACGCTCTCGCAACCAGAGGAGTACACAGTGGTATTTACTAAGATCGAACCTGCTGTGCCGGCCGCGGTGGCCGAGGGGACTAAGGCGCTCCAGTCACGGTCTGCACGGCCGCTACGGTCGGGGGTTTGAATCCCCCCTCGGGCATGGATATTTGTGCAGTCCTAGTTCGTAAGTAGTTCATAAGTAGTTTGTAAGTTTAGGGACTGATGACCCCGTAGTTAAGTCCCATAGACTATACAAACATTTGAGCATTTTGAACCTGCTGTTGAGTTGATACAAAGTGAGGATGCAGCTGGCAGCTACCCTTCTTCTTGGACGCATTGTATTAAGTCACAGATTGAGCGGCCGATCCCAGTCGGAGGTTCGAGTCCTCCACCGGGCATGGGTGTGTTTGTTATTCCTAGCAAAAGTTAGTTTAATAAGTCATGGTACTGATGGCTTTAGCAATTGAGCTCCTTAGCTTTACAAACATTTGAAAATTCTGAATTTTATACGTTGAAAAGTCAATTTTTCTATTGTAGCTGAACCAGAACTAATAAATGTGACATTTATTCACTCCTAGACCAGAGTTGTCAGTGGGGTTACCACTATCGGAGCATCTGACTTTTATCGCATGAAGGAAAGCCGAAAAAATGCAGACATAATCACAGTTGTATGATTACACAATTGCAGAACGATCACTGGAATCAATTACTTCAAATGTTTGTAGACCTAAGTAATAGAAATATTGTAGTCATTGACTCCTAGACATAAAAGCTACTTAAACTAACTTTCCCCAAGGGCAAGACAAAAACCCGTGCCCGAGGGAGGACTCGAACATCCGGCGGGAGCGAACGCGCGCACCGCAACACTACGATCCAGAATGCTCGTCCACTCGCACGCGCCAGCAACTACTTCCTTATAATGTCCGGCAGTGCGCATAGGGCGCGATCTGAAGTGGACGAACACAGATGCTAGACTGAGATTCACTGGAAGAATCATCAAGAAGTTTACTACATGAAATAGTGTACAAAACACTTATTTGACCAATGCTAATACTGGTCAATGTGCGCAGTGTTCTAGATAGGACAAGTACTGCAGATAGGAAACAGCACGGCCGGCCGCGGTGGCCGAGGGGACTGAGGCGCTCCAGTCACGGTCTGCACTGCAACTGTGGTCGGGGTTTCGAATCCCCCCCTCGAACATGGATATTTGTGCCGTCCTTAGTCTTAGCTAGTTCATAAGTAGTTTGTAACCTTAGGGACTGATGACCCCGTAGTTAAGTGCCATAAGTTCTACAAACATTTGAACATTTGGAAACAGCAAAATAAAAATCAAACAGCACATTTCGTTACAGATTCATTTAGCAAGCGCGAAAACGGTTAAATCAAGGGTAGGAACTTAAATAGTGGCAACTATTTATTCGCAACTGATAAAAAAGCGTTACATGTTTCTACTTGTTACTGTCCTTTGAAGTAGTCACCATCGTTGTGCAGAACCCATTGCTAACGATGTGTAAGGCGCAGTATACCCTTAGCAGAGCCTGCGAATGGAGCAGTCTACTGCTATCGATTCTGTGGAACAGTTTTAAAACGAATGCCACAAATGAAGGTCTTCGTAATCAAATCAAAGACAGAAGGACTGAAGTCTGAGGACCATGGTGGATGGTACAGTACTTCCCAGTCCCATCGATCGAACAGAGCAGCCACTGCTTACGTTGCCGTGCAAAAAAGGATGGATGGGTTGTGTAGAAAGTGTAGCCGCTTCTTTCGCAAAGCTGGTCGCAGTGATGCTCCAAAAATGAACAGTAATACAGTGCATTGACGGGCTGCCGTGGAGGTACGTAATGTGTTTGGATAACCACCATCACAGTCGTCCAAATGTTCAAATGTTTGTTAACCTTAAGGGACTTAACTTCGGGGTCATCAGTCCCTAAACTTACAAACAACTTATGAACTACCTTATACTATAGACGACATTAAACATCCATGCCCGAGGGGGCTGTCGAATACCCGACGGGGAACGGCCTCGCGCATCGCGCATAGCGCCTCAATGCGCTCCGCCGCGGCCAGTCCTACACGAGAATAACCTAAATCTTTACCGTACTGGAAATCATGAACACCTTGATGACACTATCGTGCTGTACGACCTCTGGCACATTCAGTCTTGATCCAACTTGTGTTTCGAAAACATAGTGACACGCTCGCTCACAAGTGACTTTGTTTCCCTCGGTTGTGCCCGCCGCAGTGGCCGCTACGGTCGGGGGTTCGAATCCCCCCATCGCCCTCCCCCTCGGGCATGGATATATGTGACGTCTTTAGTATAAGGTAGTTGATAAGTAGTTTGTAAGTTTAGGGACTGATGACCCCGCAGTTAATTCCGTTAAGCTTAACAAACATTTGAATCCCTCGGTTGTGCGCTCGCCGGTGACGTGGGACGAGTGAATCCATTTGTTAGGGGGTAAGGTAGGCATGTAAACAACGTGTGCTATCAGCGACAACAGTCGATTCCATCACATAGTGGGTTCACAGCAGTGTTGCACTATTTAAGTTCCAACCTTCGTAGATGACCAGAAACTCCTGTGTCGGACACTGCAAGAAAGACGTTCCGTATCAGGGTACGGACTACTATCAAAGTTCCGAGAGAGTACATTTATAGAAGTTAATACAACTTACGAAACGACTACGAAGATATAAATACAGAAATTACACACTGCAAACCATACACAACTGGAAAAGAAAAATGTGGAATTGACATCGGTAAATAAATAAATAAAATAAAATAATTAAAAAAAGCCTTCGCCTCACACTGAGAGGTCGTGAGCAGAGAAAAGATTTATATGTAGAGAGTGTCGAGTAGCCTTGTGTAGTTCGCGAACGAACTAGTTCGGAAGAGCGCTCCCACAGGCGAACTACGCGAATTAGTTCGCAGATCCCTCGCCTTTTAGTTCGTCTGCTCCTTTTCCGAAGACTGACGGGGAACGGCGAGAGGACGCGAGAGCGCGCAGAATCGCGTGATTCCATTCTGCCAGTTACCTTCATTTCGATCTGAGATGCAGCTCAGCTGTAGATTCATAGTTCACTGCCACAAGAAATGCATTTTAATAATAAAGTACTAGAAGTACTCTGTATGCAAAGTAGGTGGATACCACTGTATCACCCATTCGTGTAAATAGCTGGTTTATTTGCCTAAGTATTTGATGTCAAAGTGCCCAAAAATAAGGGTAATAGCACATGCTTTGGCAACACTGATTCATTATATAAAAAAACTGTCATAAAAAAGAGCTCTTTTAGTAGCGGTAGCCAAAGCCAAAAAGAGCGGACGAACTAGAAGGAGCGGACGAACTAGGAGCAGCGGACGAACTAGGAGCAGCGGTCGATTATGCCAAATGTATCTCGCTTCATAGTTCGTTGACTTCTTTTCCGAAGACCTACAGGCAATAGCGAGAGGGCGCGTAGCAGAATTAAAAAATCACGTGTTCGCCTTCTGCTGATGAGTCATTTCGAGGTGAGCGTCTGCCTGCTAGATTACACAGTTCAGTGCTACAAAATTTCTGTTTTGATGCGTTCTGCACTCTGCAAATCTGGCTAATAAATTCCATAATGCCAAGATATAGAGATAACTCCAAACTTAAACGCGAGAAATTATCCACAAACTGTTTCTTTTGGTTTGCGTGATATCGTTAGCGGGTCAACCAGCAAGCGCATGAAGCACCTAGGTGGGGGAACTTCCCCCTCCACCTGCTCGCGCAGACCACGCCGCTCAGCCGTCACTGGGAGCGGACGACCTAAATGAGCGAACTAGTTCGTGGCAGAGGTGCGAACTAAAGTGACTGCTCCCGATCGCGAACTATTATGCGCAATTATACTGTCTAGTTTATCTCTTCATTCGCTCCGTTCGTGAACTCTTGGTACAAATTAATCATTTCCTGAGCCAGAGTACCTGCCGTGGCTGTTCAGACCAGTACATTCCTGAACCTTTTTTGCGAGCTGTATGTCAGCCGTCTCGGACCTGCATAGTGTTCGACCAGAAGACGAGTAGTCGGTGCGTCGGCTCGGCCGCCTGCTGCGTCTGCCAGTGGTGCCTGCGTTGCCACGCGGCTGTTGGCTGCAGCCACCAGACGGCACGGCGGTGCGCCGGCCTCCCCCCAGTCCCGTGATTGCGGCGATGCAGCGGCTTATATTAAGAAGCCACCTCAAAAACCAACAAGCGGGGGAGGAGCGCGCCCCGGGCGCCGCGTGACTCACGGCGGGGAGCGGCGGTCTCATACGCAGCCCCCGCTGCCCGTGTAACTGCTACTCTGCCGAGTACCGCATCACCCGGCAGTACACTCGTTTCCATAAATTAGAGGGCGGGGGAGCACTCGAGTAATGCAGCGAAACGTACTGCAAACCACGAAAAAGGTGACTCTACAGTTTGTTTTTCTGCGTAGAACTCTACTACATGCAACCAGTGAGACTGTGAGCTTCAAGCCCCCCTGTCGGCTACATCGACAGCTACTTATATAGGGTGTTACAAAAAGGTACGCCAAACTTTCAGAAAACATTTCTCACACACAAAGAAAGAAAATATGTTATGTGGACATGTGTCCGGCAACGCTTAATTTCCATGTTAGAGCTCTTTTTATTACTTCTCTTCAAATCACATTAATCATCGAATGGAAACACACAGCAACAGAACGTACCAGCGTGCCTTCACTTTGTTACAGGAAATGTTTAAAATGTCCGTTAGCGAGGATACATGCATCCACCCTCCATCGCATGGAATCCCTGATGTGCTGATGCAGCCCTGGAGAATGGAGTATTGTATGACAGCATGACAGCCGTCCACAATACGAGCACGAAGAGTCTCTACATTTGGTACCGGGGCTGCGTAGACAAGAACTTTCAAATGCCCCCATAAATGAAAGTCAAGAGGGTTAAGGTCAGGAGAGCGTGGAGGCCATGGAATTGGTCCGCCTCTACCAACCCATCGGTCACAGAATCTGTAGTTGAGAAGTGTACGAACACGTCGACTGAAATGTGCAGGTGACCCATCGTGCATGCAGCACATGTAGTGTCGTACTTGTAAAGGCACATGTTCTAGCAGCACAGGTAGAGTATTCCGTATGAAATCATGATAACGTGCTACAGTGAGCGTAGGTGGAAGAACATAAGGCCCAATCAAGACATACTAAAATGAGGTCTAACATGGAAATTAAGCGTTTCCGGACACATGTCCACATAACATATTTTCTTTCTTTGTGTGTGAGGAATGTTTCCTGAAAGTTTGGCCGTACCTTTTTGTAACACCCTGTACACTTCGTATTCCACCCAAAGGTGTGTGTTGGAGGGTACTCACTACCAATACTAGTTATTTGCTTTCTTGTTTCACTCCCATTTAGAACGAGGGAAAAATGAATGCTTGTATGCGTCCGTACGGGCCCTAACCTCCCTGATATTATTTTTCTGGTCTTAACTGAAATGTATATTTGCGGCAGTGGAATCGATCTGCTGTCCTCCTCAGATGTCGGCCCTCTGAATTTCAATAGTTTTTCTCCAAAAGAACGCCTTTACTCCAGCGACTCCGATTTGAGTTCCCAAAGTATTTTAGTAATACTCGCGCATTGATCGAATATACAACCTAACCGACCGCCTCTGATATTCCCCCTTTAAACCGACCTGGTGGAGATCCCAAACACTTGGGCAGCACTCAAAACGGGGTCGTACAAGCGTCGTCAAGACTGTCCTTAATTGCTCGTTTCATTTCATATCGCTGTGCATCATTACGCCTATGTATTTAATTGACGCGACTCTGTCAAGCAGCACGCTACTAATTTTGTATTCAAACCTTACGGGATTGTCTCAGCAGCTCATCTGCAGCACCTTGCATTTTTCTTCATTGTCATTCCTCACACCAGCTAGAAATTTGGTCCAAGTCAACCTGTATCTTACTACAGTCATTCAATGACGAGACGCTCTTGTACCCCATAACATCATTAGCAAACAGCAGCTCACTCTCTCAGTCAGATCATTTATTCATTTATATAGATAGAAAATAATAGCGTTCCATTTTCTTAGCGTTATTATTGCCCAATTTCACCGAACTTACGAATCACAACAACTTTGGCCGTACTGGAAAACCCGCTATTTACGTAGCGGTATTCATTTGTTCAATCGAAAGCTAGAGAACAACAATGAAAACAAACAATAAAACTCGATAGTATCGATTTGATACACGATACTAGACGCTATTGCGATTGGAGAGTCTGTTAAAATAAACGCCTCGTCAATTCATTGAGCTTGGCGATGATGAAACACTGTAGCTTCTGACGGTACGTCAAAAATAAAAGAGGCGTTGAATTTGACGTATGTCTAACATATTTAGACGAAGTTTGGTGTAACCGGGCATAAGCGTTGAACGTCCCGTGTCAGTGATCTGCACTAGCCGGCAGTAGCTTGTTGCTTGTTAAGTTTGCGTTAAATGCACCTTTCGCCAGTGGAAGTATCTGAGCAACGAAGAAGATTTGAGTGTGAAAACGTTATCATGGGCTCAACAATCCGTTGCCACATCTACGTGATTATGTTGAATTTATATCTAGATCGGGAGAACAAATACTTTTAAAATGTAAATTGTACCTTCTGAAAACATCAACGATTAAGTCTCACGCAAACAAATGACAATCAAACATTCTTCAATATTTTCAACTGTTTGTAGAACTTATGGGACTTAACTACGAGGTCATCAGGCCCTAAACTTAGAAACTGCTTATGAACTAGCTTATAATAGAGACGGCACAAACATCCATGCCCGACGGGAGATTCGAATCCCCGACGGGGAACGACCGCGCGAATCGTAGCATAGCGCCTCAATGCGCTCGGCCGCTCCGCCGCGACCAAACATTTTTCTTTTTATACAAGAAGACAAATCACACAAGCCGCGGTGGAGTAGCCGAGCGGTATAAAGCGTCTCGCTGCGGAGCTCACGGTTGCTCGCCGTGGACGTTCGAGTCCTCCCTGGGGCATGGGTGTGTGTGTTGTCCTTAGTTTAGTTTAAGTATTTTGTAAGCTACGGACTGATGACCACGCAGTTTGGTTCGATATAATTACAAACATTTGAACATTTTTTGAACAAATCACACAAACAAATGACAATCAAACATTCTTCAAACGTTTGTAGAGATTATGGGACTTAACTACGAGGTTATCATGCCCTAAACTTACAAACTACTTATGAACTAGTTTATAATAAAGACGGCACAAACATCCAAGCCCGACGGGGGATTCGAACCCCCGTCGGGGAACGACCTCGTGCATCGTAGCATAGCGCCTCAATGCGCTCGGCTGCTCCACCGCGACCAAACATTCTTCTTTTTATAGAAGAAGACAATACATTTCAAAGAAGAAAAGGCTTTTTCCTCAAAGCAAATGATGATTTCGGAGGCTATTTTACACTATAGTATGTGATTAGACATCATTTATGTTCACTCACAGCCGACTGCCACGATGGAGTGGCCGAGTAATACTGGTTTTTATTACTCCAAGCCCTATTTAAACCTGCCTATCGAAAACATTTTCCTTAAATATCAGGTAGGGTAATACGTTTATTATATTGCTGTTTTCAATAATATAACAATATCCAATATTTGAGTGTCGTATGTTTGTACGTGTTACATAGAAATCTACAGTTTTGTTCCAATTTTTATGAAATTTTGTACACGTAAGCTTCAATCCATGAGGACGGTCGCCGTAAGTTTAAGAATCACATGCGATATATAGTTCACGAGATATGACGTCATAAACATTGAGATTCGCGAAAAACTGCTGCATTTTGTGACAATGCTGCTCATTTTCTCCTAAACCATTGGACCGATTTCAACCAAATTTGGTACACACATTCCTTACCGTGAGGTAACAATTGCTGTATGGTTAAGAATCACATACGGCTCATGGTTCAAAAGATATTACGTCATAACAAATAGAAATCGTAAAAAATGCCATATAATGCGGCGAGACTTTGGAAATACACTATATGAGAATGACAGTACTTAGCGACTTGCAACAAACTTTAAACATAATTTCAAAGCTTTATTAAACTTTTTCTTGCTGGCAACCATAGTAAAATGACGAAAGGAGAAAAGTTTCTCGCTTACTACTTTTCCGCTGTTTACGGAGTAAAACTACGGCTTTCGGTATGACGTTATAATTTATAACTTGTACACTACAAATTGTAGCCGCAGGAAATTTTACCGACAGTATACACGCATATAGTTGCATCACAGTACGACACGTAGTTCATGAAATATGAGCACATAAACAGTAACGTTCATGGAAAAAAACGCCCTATAGAGCTCCAATTTTAATCTATTACTTCTTTACTACTTATTGTAATCCGAAGAGACGAGTTTTCAGCTAGTAAATATATAAAATCGGAGACTGAAGACGATATTTCGTGGCTACACAATACTGTTACGAGTTAACGATTAACGTTAACATCCGTTAAATAGCCTGCAGAGTAACGCTTTAACGTATAACTTTTTTAGTGACGGATTAAAGATTAACGAAGTGAACTTTTTGATGAGCGCTGGCCAGCTCTGGCCCCAGGGCCGCTCGTTGCAGGCCACGCCTGGCTGCGCACTGCGCCCCCTGCAGGCGGCGCCTCCGCGCTCAGCCCTCCAGCGCTGCAGGTGGTGGAGGGAGGCTTCACCGCTGCTCTCGAGTGTGGAGTCCGCGCGTCGAGAGCGCGCCGCCCATTGTCGTGTTGTTAAACAACGGCCGCTGATCACGCCGCGAGAGCCTCCAGTGACGCACCGCCCGGTCGTTATCTCAGCCGAGGGCCGCCCGAGTGCCCGGCACTCTGTATAGCGCAAGTGCGGTCCTACTAATTCCCCAAATATCAACAGCACTCGTTTTCTTTCCTTGTTATCTTTCATTTGTCCTCCCTTTTCCGTGTTTCCTTTCATTCTTCATTGCCATTCCTGTGTTCCTTTCATTTTTCTATTCCTTTCCTTGTCCCTTTTCAGTGTTTTCATTGTTTCCTGCGTTTCCCCATTTGCTTTTTTCATTTTCTTTACGAGTTTCCTTTCAATTTCCCCTTAGTCTTTCCACCTATCTCTCCTGTTTCCTTTCCTACACTTTATCCTTTCCTTCAACATTGTCTTTATCTATCCTTGAAAGACGACCGTCTGTCGTCTTCCCTATATTTTTGTATAGTTTCTGTAAATATTTTTGTATAGTTCCTGTAAGGTTGTGCGCCTCGGTTGTAAAGTGGTAGAGTGCCAGACTACAAATCCAAAGGTCGCGGGTTCGATCCCCGCCAGGTCTTAGGATTTTTATCTGTCACTTTCCACTTCATTCACCTCTGGCAGTACTGCTCATGTGAAAAATACCGAGTAGCACCGTGGTTCGGAACCCACGTTAAACTGTAGGTCCCCCTATAACTGGCTGAGTAAGTCAGTTCGAAGGTCGGAGGAAGGTAATGGCATTACCACCTCCAAACATGACCATGCCTAGTAAAGCACTGTGGTGTTCAAACCAATCTTCGGATTGTTGACTGCTTTACCTTTTTTTACCTTACCTTCTGTAAAGTTATAATTTATTTAAGTCACTAGGTTATCATTTTCTTAAAACTTGAACCCCATTCTTTTCAAGGCTTGAGGAATAACATTTTTCTTCGTGTGTTAGAGTATTAGTTAATACTGCTAAGTTTTACTTATTTTATTATGTTAATAATTTATTATTATATTAATTAACGTGGCATAAGTACATCTTCTCCGCTACGTCACTGTCCCTGTGAGAATGTGCAGTTGTTGTACTTTTAAGTGTGTGCGAGAATCTATGGCTGTTAGAATGTGGGGAGTGATAGCTCGATTTACATCGTTCTCTCTGGCTCAGAGTCGATAGCTGCTGAGGTGACCAAAGAGGTTTCCACACCTTTTGGTTGAGGGCTAGTTAGCGGACCTACACCAGCGCCAGTGTACACGCTCTCCGTCCCCACCACGGCTTTTTCAGGGATTTTTCTGTTTTCGGTCGTTTTCCCCGCGGCCCGGTGGCCGCACGGCGATTCACTCTCGGCTGGTCGTCTAGTGAGGTAAGGTTGGTTCTGCTCTTGTTGCTGGAGATGGTAGCGTTTCATTGACTTTGATTCGTAAACTTAGAAGCATTTTTTAGAATATTTTCTCTGATCATGTGCGTAAATGTGTTCTCGTTTATCAGTTCAGTGATTTCCAATAGATAAACGCGGTGTGTGTAATTCTAGTTGCAGTTTGATAACGGCCTGGAATGTTAAAACTTTTGTGATCATGTGGCGGTGTATGAACTATGTGTAAATACTTTCTAGCTTTGTGGCGTCCAATTTCTAATAGGTAATATGTTCATTTTATACAGTGCATGTAAAATTCTTCTCATCGTTTCCTTCCGTGAGTGATATGTGTTCCACGTGGTTGGTCCATAGAACAAAGCCTTCAGCTTCCAAGCTTATTTATTCCATGCCCATCAGGCAAGTAACTATGCGGGTCTCCTTCTGATTTCCACTAATATTTCGCGATCTTCTCTCCCCGCCTATTTTAATTCTGCCGTTTCTTCTACGACTTATAGTACGAACTCTGTCTGTGTCAGTAATTCTCTCTGAGACTTGTACAACCTCCTTCAATAGCTTACTTATATAATTCTAAGCATTTCTATGGGTTGCATACTGCAATTCTTAATTCTATTTTTCCGACTTTGTAATTATTTCACGTTTACGAGTTTTGGAGAATGGACTTCATACGTCTCTGTAATCACCCCCTATCGCGTGTAGCTGCATTTCTTTCGCTTCCTTATATAATCCTAAGCATTTCTAAGGGTTGCATGCTGTAGTTAATTTTCTTTATTTTTCGGAAACTGAATTTATTCAATTTTATCGGTTTTCGGAACCACATGGGTCCGAGTTCCGAGTTCCGGGGTATGCAGCTAGTCGCCTGAGTTCACGCCACTTCTCGTATAAAACCAGTACATAGCTCGATTTCTAACAGACTGCAACTTAAGAATCCACCGTGATTTTGTATAATGAATCCGACTTTCAACCACTTCATCTTCAGTGGAATGCGTTCATGTAACATAGCTGTGTGTCACCGTTAGCGTATTTGCTCGCGGTCCAATACAGATGTAATTTAACTTGCTATACACACGCACCATCTTTAAACAGGCACGACAGATCGGAGCCAGCTTCAAAGTGACTTGCTGAATTTCGCCTACGATAGCGGCGCCTGCTTCTGCCACGTCTCAGCACGCTGTTTTGGTGAGTTTCGCTGTGGCATTGCGTGTGTGTGAGAGAATGAGTGTTGTTTGTGAATCCTTCCCCCCAGTAGCGTTAAATCATGTGTAATTTAGGCTGGGCCCGTCCGCATTAATTCATGTAAGAGATGTATTTTTATTATATTAACAAAATTGGTTCCCCATTTTGCTTGTTTTTATCTGAATAAACAGGTTTAAGTTCAGCATAATTCGTAAGTTGACTATAAATTTTAGTTTTAGAGCACCTTCCCCCTTTTATTTAATATTGTTTCACAAGTGCTGAAAATAAGATCAGATGCTAATTTTCATAAGTGTTAATTCCTTTGCGCCATAAATGTTTCCTAGCCACCTTTCTAAGATAACTTTAATTGTGGTGTCTTGCTTATTAATGTCTGTGTGTTTTAACGTGTGAGCTGCTATGTATATTAACCACTGTAGTATTATCTTCCAGTTATTGAAGTAATTGAAACGACTCAGTTCTCAGTTTGGGCCAGTGAACAAGGTTATATAGCAGGGAGTAACCGGTAGTTCACACAGACCTTATTTACTAATTTTAGTGATAAAACAAAGCTCTTGTTTCGTACAGTGGTTGACTTTTATCCTTCAGTCCCCCCTGTTCCATTACATGCTACAAGATAATGGATAATTTAATAATTCCTGAAAGAGAACGGGATTATGTCTTCTTTTATAGTTTCGTCGTTCCTCGCGTTGAAGTGGCCGAGAGCTCCTTATTCGCTGCGGAGCGCGCAGTTGCTCGCCGTCGGAGGTTTGAGTCCTCCCTCGGGCATGTTTGTGAGTGTGTGTGTGTGTGTGTGTGTGTGTGTGTGTGCGTGTGTGTGTGTTTTGTCCTTAGGTTAGTTTAAGTAGTTTGAAAGCTTGTTGTTGTTGTTGTGGTCTTCAGTCCGGAGACTGGTTTGATGCAGCTCTCCACAATACCCTATCCTGAGCAAGCCTCTTCATCTCCACATAAGAACGGCAACCTACATCTGTCTGAATCTGCTTACTGTATCCATCTCTTGGTCTTCCTCTGCGGTTTTTACCCCACACACTTCCCTCCAATGCTAAATTCACAATTCCTTGATGTCTAAGAATGTGTCCTACCAATCTATCCCTTCTTTTAGTCAAGGTATGCCAGAAATTTCTTTTCTCTCCAATTCTGTTCAATACCTCCTCATTAGTTACGCGATCCACCCACCTAATCTTCAGCATTCTTCTGTAGCACCATATTTCAAAAGCCTCAATCCTCTTCCTGTCCGCACTGTTTATCGTCCATGTCTCACTCCCATACAAGGCAACACTCCATACAAATGCCTTCAGAAAAGACTTCCTTAGGCTTAAATCAATATTCGATGTTAACAAATTTCTCTTTTACAAGAACGCTTTTCTACCCATTGCCATTCTGCATTTTATATCCTCTGTACCGCGACAATCATTTGTTATTTTACTGCCCAAATAACAAAACTCATCTACCTCTTTTACTGCTTCGTTTCCCAATCTAATTCCTTCAGCATCACCTGATTTCCTTACACTGCACTCCATTACCCTAGTTTTGCTCTTGTTAATGTTCATCTTATATGCACCTTTCAGCACACTGTCCATTCCCTTCAACTGCTCTTCCAGGTCTTTTGCTGTCTCTGAGATTATTACAATGTCGTCGGCAAAACGCAATGTTTTTAATTCTTCGCCCTGAACTTTAATTCCTTCTCCAAATTTCTCCTTGCTTTCCTTTATAGCTTGCTCAATGTACAAATTGAATAACAATGGAGAAAGACTACAACCCTGTCTTGCTCCCTTTCCAACCACTGCATCCCTTTCATGCCCTTCAACTCTGACAACCGATGTCTGGTTTTTGTACAGGTTATAAATAACCTTACGTTCCCTATATTTTACTCCTGCTTGCTTCAGAACTTGAAAGAGTTTTTTCCAATCAACATTGTCAAAAGCTTTCTCCAAATCTACAAAAGCTAGAAACGTAGGTTTGCCTTTTCTTAATCTATTTTCTAGGATAAGCCGTAACGTGAGTATTGCCTCCCGTGTTCCTACATTTCTCCTGAACCCAAACTGATCTTCCCCGAGGTCGGCTTCTACCACCTTTTCCATCCTCCTGTATATAATTCGTGTTAATATTTTGCAACCATGACTTATTAGACTGATGGTTCTGTAGTTTTCACACCTGTCTGCACCTGCTTTCTTTGGAATGGGGATTATAACATTTTTCTTAAAGTCTGAGGGTACTTCTCCTGTCTCATACATCTTACGCACCAGGTGAAACAGGTTTGTCATGGCTGGTTCTCCCAGAGACTTCAGTAGCTCTGAGGGAATATCATCTACTCCAGGGGCCTTGTTTCGACTTAGGTCTTTCAGGGCTCTGTCAAATTCTTCTCTCAATACAGTATCTCCTATTTCATCTTCATCTACATCCTCCTCCCTTCCTACAATATTGTCTCGGAGTTCATTTCCTTTGTAGAGCCTCTCTATATACTCTTTCCACCTTTCAGCTTTCCCTTCTTTGCTGAGAACTGGTTTTCCATCAGTGTCCTTGATATTCATAGAGCTTTTTTTCTTATCTCCAAATGTTTCTTTTATTTTTCTGTAGGCTGTATCTATTTTTCCCCTATTTATACATTCTTCTACATCCCTGCATTTGCCTTCTAGCCACTCCTGCTTAGCCATTTTGCACTTCCTGTCAATCTCATTTCTTAGTCGTCTGTACTCCATTTTGCCTGTTTCATTTACTGTATTTTTATATTTTCTCCTTTCATCGATTAAATTTAGTATCTCCTGTGATATCCAAGGATGTTTTGTAGGTCTTGCCTTCCTACCTATTTTGTCCTCTGCTACCTTCACTATTTCCTCTCTCAATTTTACCCATTCCTCTTCTACTGTTTTATTTTCCTCTGTTTCTGTCAATTGTTGCCTAAAGCTCCCTCTGAAATTCTTAAGAACCTCACGTTCCTTCAATTTATCCAGGTCCCATCTACTTATTTTCCTACCTTTTTGTAGTTTCCTTAGTTTCAGCCTACAGTTCATAGCCAACAAGTTATGGTCAGAGTCTATATCTGCCCCTGGGTATGTTTTACAGTTTAAAACCTGGTTCCGGAATCTATGTCTTACCATTATAAAATCTATCTGATACGTTCCGGTGTCTCCTGGTCTCTTCCACGTATACAACCTTCTATTGTGATTCTTGAACCAGGTGTTTGTTATAACTAAATTATGTTCTGTGCAAAATTCTACCAGGCGGCTTCCTCTTTCATTCCTTTTGCCCAGACCATATTCACCTACTATCTTCCCTTCCCTTCCTTGTCCTAGTACCGAATTCCAGTCTCCCATAACAATTAAGTTTTCCTCTCCCTTAATTGTCTGAATAATTTCCTTTAGCTCCTCATATATTTCTTCTATATCCTCATCATCGGCAGAGCTAGTTGGCATATAAACCTGTACTACTGTTGTTCGTGTTGGCTTCGTATCTATCTTGACAATGATAATGCGATCACTGTGCTGGTCATAGTAGTTTACCCGCATTCCTATTTTCTTGTTCATTATCAATCCTACTCCTGTGATACCCCCAACTGATTTTATATTTATAATCCTGTACTCACCTGACCAGAAATCCTGTTCATCCTGTCACCGAACTTCACTAATTCCTACTATATCTAACTTCAACCTATGCATTTCCCTTTTTAAATTTTCTAATTTTCCTACTCGATTAAGGGATCTAACATTCCACGCTCCGACCCGTAGAATGCCAGTATTGTCTTTCCTGATGATCACATCCTCCTGAGTAGTCCCCGCCCGGAGATCCGAATGGGGGACTATTTTACCTCCGGAATATTTTACCCGAGAGGATGCCATCATCATATGTTCATAGAGTAGAGCTGCATGTCTTCGGGAAAGGTAATGGCTGTAGTTTCCCCTTGCTTTCAGCCGTTCGCAGTAGCTGTGTGGCAAAGCCACATTAGCTGATGTTACAAGGCCAGCTCAGTCAATCATCCAGACTGTTGCCCCTGTAACTACTGAAAAGGCTGCTGCCCCTCTTCAGGAACCACACGTTTGTCTGGCCTCTCCACAGATACCCCTCCGTTGTGGTTGCACCTACGATACGGCTATCTGCATCTTTGAGGCACGCAAGCCACCCCACCTCGGCAATGTCTGTGGTTCATGGGAGTGGTTGTAAGCTTAGGAACTAATAATCACAGAATTTAAGTCCATTACATTTACAAACATTACAACTGTTTTCGTAGTCAAACTTCCTGTCAGATTACAATTCTGTGCCGGAATCGTGATTCGAACCTGGGACCTTTGCCTTTCGCGGACAAGCGCTCTACCGTCTGAGCTGTCCCAGCACGCTTCACGGTACATCCTCACAACTTCTTCCAGTACCTCGCCTCCTACTTTCCAAACTTCACGCAAGTTCTCCCGCGGACCTTGCGGAAATAGCACTCCTGGAGGAAAGGATATGGCAGATCCCGGTTCCGGTTCACATTTAATCTGCCAGGAAGTTTTATGTCAACGCATACTCCGCTGCAGAGTGAAAGTTTCATTCTGGAATTTTTGTAGTCTCGTTGATTCGGTGTGCATATCCAAAGGCACGAAGTAAGCGGAGTTACTACTAGGATGCAAGCAAACACTCAAATCAAACGTTTGTAAATGTAAAGGTTGAGCTACCCCAGGGAGGTCTCGAACTTCCGACGGGAATCAGCCGCGCAAACCGCAGCAAGGCGCCTTCGAGCGCGGCGGGGTGCATATATTCCATGAATCTGAAAGACTAATTTCCAGATTAGTATATTGGAAAACTTCGGGAAATCGTCCACGTGCAAAGAATCCCTTAGGGACTGATGACCCCGTCGTTAAGTCCCATAAGCTTTACAAACATATCAACAAAGAATCTCTGGTGAACACTACCAAAGCTGAATCCAGTATACAGAACTGGATAATCGCGTATACTTATTTGTGTTAATTAGTCTTGATAAGTGCCTGTGTTTGCAGGCTCCTACTGTTCCAGTTCGATAGATCACTCAGTATTACGAAAGACGCTTTTATAACCGTAAAAAGCACATAAATGTCATTTCAAATGATTTGAGGAGGACTTACTTTGTGTTGTCAGTATTATTCACATTAAGTATCCATACAATTATCGATACATTCTGATGTTACTCATCAACAATACCAGTTACTCCCTACCTCTGTGGTTGCTCAACACGAAGTAAGTACAGTTAATCTATAATATCTCTTGTTCAGCAAGTAGTACATGGAATAACGATTTTCGCGTAGTGTAAGGCGTCATACTACAGACTGGACGGTCGTCCCAGCCGGAGGTTCGAGTCATCCTTCGGGCATAGGTCTGTGTTTTGTCGTTAGTATAAATTAGTTTAAGTAGTTTGTAAATCTAGGGGACTGATGAGCACAGCAGTTTCGTCCAATAGGTTTACAAACATTTTAACTTTTGCATAACGATTGCATCAGGGCAAACAAGTCACAGACACTAGTCTATTTTGCTAGAGGTGTTTCCTGTTTTGACATTTACAAAGACAAAATTTAATTCTGCGAAAATAATTGGGGACAATACATTGTCTTGCCTTCACGCTTTACTTACCTTTGCCTTCATCCTTGCTTTTGACGCCTTTCACTTTGTCTTGCCTACCCTTTCCTTTTATTTTCTCCTTTTTCCTTGCCTTATTCCTCTATTCTTATCTTTTTTCTCATACAATTAAGCATAGCCTTTTTCTTAACCTTTTTCCTATTTCTTTTTCCTGTCCTTTCTGTTATTTGCTTACCTTTCATGTTTTCCTACCGCTTCATTTTCCATTTTCTATCAGTCTTTCGTGTCTCCTTCTGCCTTTCTTGACCGTTTCATCTTTTACTTTCCTTTTTTCTTTTCAATTTTAGTTTCCATACTGTTCTTCGTTTACTCTCCAGTTCTGTTTCCTTTATTATCTACAGGGTGATCCCAAGACACTTTCACAAACTCAGAGAACTTGTAGGCGGTAGTGATTGTATGATATTACGAATTGGAATCTGTGTCCTAAAATGTCATCCACCGAGGCTATGACCTCTTCTTCGCATTCAATACTGTAAGACGAATCTCGCCTACTTCAAGCTCTTTGCTACTAGTATTTTGGGAGGAAGCACTATGGGCCAAAACAAAATGGAATGGTTTAGTACACATAGACTCTAAAGTACATACATTAAGAGCTATGAACACTTGACCTTTGGAGTAGGTGTGTTTAAAAGTAATGAAGATGAGGAAATGCTCGTAATCTCTTAAGACATATATTTTAGTATTCTTGCATATTGGCCCTTTTTTCCTCGTTTTGGACCATCTAACTTCCTCCCAAAATATAGAAAGCAATGAGCTTCGACAGATGATATTTATCTAAATACTCACAGCGACATTAGATGACTTTTCCGGTATTGGGCTTCTGTTCAAAACACCAGGTTCTCAATCTCCTATTTAACTTCTAGAAGATTATAAACGTTCTGATGAGTCAACCCGTATAAATAAAGTAAGCGAAAAAGTAATGAGTCGATGTGAAGCGAAAAAGTAATGAGTCGATGTGGCTTCCATTTTCACAAAGTGCTCGCACGCCCGTCCAACCATTCTCATGCATTAAGGATAATTTAGAAGGTTGAGCTACAGCTAGTACTACATGCATTCAGCATGATGATAATCTCTTTTTAGGTGAGGTATTCTCAGAAGATATTTTAAGGAAAGGCAAACCTACATTTCCAGCTTTTGTAGATTTGAAATACTTTTGACTATGTTGATTGGAATACACTCTTTCAAGTTCTGAAGTCAGCAGGGGTAGAATATAGGGAACTGAAGGTTATTTACAGATTGTACAAGGACCACTTATCAGCTACAAGAGTCAAAGGTCATGAAAGGGAAACATTAGTTGGAACGGAAGTGAGACAGGGTTGTAGCCCTTCCTCAATGTTATTCAATCTGTACACCTAGCAAGCTCGGAAGGAAAATAAGAAGACATCTGGAGAAGGGATTAAAGTTCAGTGTGTAAAAATGAGAACATTGCTTTCTGCTGATGACATTGTAATTCTGCCTGAGACAGCAAAGGATCTACAAGAGTGACCGAACTGAAAGGATAGTCTTGAAAAGAGCGTATAAGATGAACATTGACAAGAGCAAAACAAGTGTAATGGAACGCAGCCTAAGAAAATCATGTATTGCTGAAGGAGATGTATTAGGTAACGAAACAATGAAGGTGGTAGATGCTTTTTGTTACTTGGACAGTAAAATAACATACGACGGTCGCAGTAAAATGAATATAAAATTCAGAATGGCAATGGGAAGAAAAGCGTTTTTGATAAAGAGGAGTTTACTAACATCAAATATTAATTTAAGTGTAAGGAAGTCTTTCCTGAAGGCATTTGTGTGAAGTGTAGCCTTATACGGGAGTGAAACATGGACGATAATTAGTTCAGACAGGAAGAAAATCGAGGCTTTTGAAATGTGGAGCTACAGAAGAACGCTCAAGATTAGGTGGGTAGATCGCATAACTAATAAGAATAGCTATCATACCTTGACCAATAGAAGTGATCGATTGGTAGGCCACATTTTGAGATATCGTGGAATCATTAAATTTTGCAATGGAGGGAAGTCTGTGGGCTGAAAATCGCAGAGGAAGACAAAGAGACAAATACAATAAGCAGATTCAAATGAATGTGTGTTCCTTTCTTATGAGGAGATGAGAGGCTTGTTCAAGATAGAGTACGCAACAGCTGCATCAAAACTCACCGGACAGAAGACCAAAACAACAACATTTTGATTTGAAATGGAGAAACTTCGTGACCAGATTTTTTAACGTGGAAATTGGAAGTTTTAGGGTAAAAACTCCTACCGCACTTCATAACGTTCTATTCATTTATGGAAATAGCTGTTTTGAAGTACAGTCTCACAGTGACGTTCCCATTTCCTGAAAGACCATGAAAATCACAGACAGTTCATGGTTGAACTGATGATGATTGACGCTCCCAGAGAAGCAATGTAACAAAGCGATACCACACGATATCTTTGTGAAATGTTTTGCGACCAAAGATTCGTCAAGGAAGGTACGACACTATTGCAGTTGGATAAGTGATTTTAGATTGTAACTCACGATCGTATATTTCGGAACCAGTCCGCAGATGTTTTAAGAGTTATGGATAGAAAATCCTTCCCTTCAGCCTGTCAGACTTCAACATAACTCAAGAAACCACTCCAAAGGAGGAAACGTCTTCACACCACGGAGGGGATTAATCTGGCAGATCAATAAAGACGTGGTCAAAAATATAAGTGTTTCTGAAATGCTGTTTTTGAGAAGAATGTCGGTTGCTTTGAAAGTCTGTAGAGTCACAGGCGTAGAGAAAAAAAAAAGTGAATCACAGTCTTTCGATACGCAGAATTTTTTAATGAACAATGTTAAATCTGATATACGGTAATTTTTTATGGAAATTTCTTCCCTCTAAGCCCATTAGTATTTGTAACGGACTGCCTCCTCCAGTTTGCAAACTGGAAACAGAAATAAGTGGATTCATATAAACATGCAATCACTAAAACAGTTTGTTTTAATATTCGTATCAGCAATTGAAATAATTATATAATGTATTGGCTGTATTAATGCCGCATAAATTCATTTTTGGCTTTTACAGCGTTGGAATTAATTTAATGAATTAAAATCATGTTATTAACATTTGATTATCTTAAACTGAGGAAAGCACATTTGAAGCTTCCGCTTTTACAGCAATTGTGAGCTACACTATGAAATTTTATGCATATTTTCTTAATAGGGTAGGCCTACTAACAGAAACATGTCAATCAAGCTCGCGATAAAAATCTGTTGTGTTTCGTACTATAATTTGTTTTATAAGAATGTAAGAGATCATACTGATGAGACAACTGATGAAGTAATACTCTACCTCAAATCATCCTGAATTCGGCAAAAACTTTTCGATCCATCACAAGGATTTTATGTAGCTGTAAACATAGTTGCTTCGCATGACACTGATGCGAACATACTAATTAGAATGTTTTGGTGAGGCGAGTGTCAACAACCGTTATATATTTCATAAAGTGCATTTTTAAAACCATCGGCTGCTTATTAAAAACCTTATATATCAACCAGTTTCGGTCAATAGACCATCTTCGTAGATCAAAAGGTGTTAAAACACAATGCTAAAATGCATCAAATAAAATACATCTAGTTGAGACAAACAGGAGTCAGTATAACTAAAAATATTAAAAATATAGTGGTCACCTTAGATAACACCTATCAGCCAACACAACATAAAAGGTAAGAACAGACTAATTCTGTTATACTGACTGCTGTTTCTCTCAACTAGATGTATTTTATTTGATGCATTTTACCATTCTGTTTTAACAACTTTTATCTATAAAGATGGTCTATTAAACGAAACTGGATGACATGTAAGGTTTTTAATAAACAGCCGATAGTTTTAAAAATGCATTTTATGAAATACAAATTAGAGACCGTCGATCTTTTACTGACCAGGTGTTTTACTCTATGAAAGGCGGAAACAGCAACGCAAATCACGCGAAATACTTTACGATAGTACAACGTTCTGAAATATATTCACGAACATACTCGAAATTATCCAGACTGTGCACCGTTAGACAAGAAAAGGATCATATCCTATGAAGAATCGCTCCGTGGCCTACATTTCGACACACAATAGAGATAAAGGGGAGGGACATATCACAACTTACGTGCGTTTGCAGCTCAACAAACAGGACAAACCAAGCATCTCTACATTTATCATTCTGTCTGTCTCTCTTTCCTTACGTAAGAATGTAAAAGGATCGTTATCTAGCGACAAAAAAGGAAAGTAATGTGCTATAGTAAGTGTGGAGGCAAACGGATAACGAATCAAGTTTCAGCCACCGGAAATTCCCAAAGCGTCCGTGTTCCACGAAACTTTAAATTTCGTGGAAGGGAAGCTATAAAACTTCTGTCGGAAATACCAATCTGTTGGGGCTCAGCAGTACGTTCCCTAATAGGGGGGAAATTCTGACATTCTATTTCGATACAATTTAGTCGATGTGTTTGAGAATGTGTTGCACCAATAACTAAATAAACGAGCATCGCCAAACAGTTTTATTACTTCAGACTACTTCAGCTATCCTCATACATTACAGAGCTGTTGTACAAGAGTTCGTAGATGGCAAGGAATGGCAGCAGCGAGAAAAGGCACGAAGTGCAGTAAATGTTCAAATGTTTGTTAAGCTTAAGGGACTTAACTGCGGGGTCATCAGTCCCTAAACTTACAAACTACTTATGAACTACTTACGAACTAGGACGGCACAAATATCCATGCCCGAGGGGGGATTCGAACCCCCGACCGTAGTGACCGAGCAGACCGTGACTGGAGCGCCTCAGTCTCCTCGGCCACCGCGGCCGGCGAAGTGCAGTAGGCTCGTATCGTTATCTACGGACCCAAAGTACGGAGTCTGTGCTCACTAACTCAATTCACATCGAAACAACATTACAAAGTGCTGTCGTACAAGCTATTCTAGCGGATGTGCTAAAACCAGATAGTTTGCTTCCTAAACAGTAAGCACGTTTCAGTAGCATATACAAAGTACGGCTTTTACAATAACAGTCCGAAAATGAATGCAAACCTTTTGAACTTTACATAATCAAGCAGTTACATCCACGATGTCCAATGTCATACGAAGTCAAGGAACAGGAGATCTCGACCTATTTACATAACTAACGGTACAAGGAATGCCACAGTCGTAATATTACGTTTGGTGCGTCTTAGCGAAAACTGTATCGCCCGCAACATTCCAACTCATAGCCCCTGGATGTAATATTACGGTTATAGCAGTTTTCAGACTGGAAACAAACACTTGTAAGACACATTCTGCCATTTGGATGCGCCACGAAGCTTGTGCCTTTACAGGGTCTAGTTTTGAGTACAAATTTACAAGCAGGTGTACCACTAAAAAGAGATCTATTTGAATTAAAAATAAAAATCACTTACTGGAATTTAATATTCATCATCTCTATATATACATGAATTCTGACATACCTACAAATAAATAGTCTACAACACGCAACAACAATTCTTTTTCTACCCGGAAATAGCTTCTTTAGTTTTGATTGTGGTGATGAAAACAATTTAAAGAGCAGGGCATCATAAGTGACATTAATTTAAAGAGGAAATAAGAAGTCAATTCCTCTCTACGAAAAATATATTTATAACTATTAATGAATCTGTGCCAAAGGGTAGAATAGCGTACAAATGACACGCACCGATTGAACGAAATTGAGAAAATGGGCTGGCACACGATAAAGTAGATTAGTACGATAGTTGGAAGTCAAAGTTTTAAAAGTCGATTAACAGAAGTGAAAATTACATAAAATAATCTAAAAATCTGGTAGAGAACATTAATGCAGGACTATTGTAAGCATCTTGTTGGATATGAACAAAGCCTGTTGAGTTCTCTAAGAAACAAGCAAAATACTATATAAAACACTTACGTTTATCGCAATTTGTACACAAAAAATCCACATCTGTTCTCGTTTCTAGATTTATTCTATTACTTTGATACTTTCTGTACAGTAGGCTGATGTTCACCGTTCTCACTACAGTTATTTTAAAGCTTGCCACTGTGGTGTAGCCGAGCGCTCTAAGGCGCTTTGCTGCGGAACGCGCTGTTGCTCGTCGTCAGAGGTTCGAGTCCTTCCTCAGGAATGTGTGTGTGTGTGTGTGTGTGTGTGTGTGTGTGTGTGTGTGTGTGTGTGTGTGTGTGTTTTGTGGTCCTTAGGTTATTTTAGTTAGTTTAACTAGTTTGTAAGTAAGTGCAGAGAAATTTCCTTTCCGAAAATTATCCTAAACTTTACCAGTAGAAGCGAACTCAGACAGGGGTATCAATGTACCATTCGTCGCATGGTTGTGACGTTACGTGCAAGCATGCCAAGTAGACTGAATGATTGTGGCGCATCCAACGGAGTTTGAAAGAAGACAACGTTTCCGTAATCTACAGTTTCGTAGATAATAGAAAATACTGTAATTAGAGAAAGTGCATATCCAGATTCCGGGAGAGGGCAAGTGCCAACATATATTTTGACAGAAATGACATCGAAATATACGCCCAACGCCCCTTCAACTCCCTCCTAAACCTCAGAAACATACATATTTTCATGCAGATAGTAAAATTGGCTGAGAATATTTCTTGAAAGAAGCGGTGGCGTTAAAGTTACTCGTAAATGTCATAGCACGTCAAAAATACCTCTATTAACGATTTCCCACCTAATGTGGAAAATATTCCGAGATACCTTAACATATCCCATAAACAAAATTTAGGAAACAATGACTGTAGATTCCAGTCAAGCGGTCCTTCACGTTTCTGCAGAAAGCTCTCAGTAGCAGCCAAAGAGTGATATCTCCATAGATCGTACGATTGTGATTTTCATATTAATTTTTACTAAGAGCTGCATAGACATCTAAGATATACTTTTGTGCTAGCTGTCAACTAAGAACAACCTGTTTATAGTTACTGTCATAAAGTAAAATCTCAAGAAACTTTACGTTGAGGGAGGCATCAGGCGGAACTTCCGTTAATTACCACATTTATTTGAGTTTTGAAAACAGAAATTAAGGAATTCAAAGAGAGTTTCAGAACATGAACGTAAGCATAAAGGAACAAGACGTCGGCTATCAATAATATAGGAGAAAATTTAAATTATAAGTTACGTAATAGTACTAGAAGTTAAAGAATCTCTCTGTAAATTACGGTCACAAACGATGATCGAGTATAGACGATATCACAATGAAGTCTTAATAGTTAAGGGAAGCTTTTTAAAGACTGATATGAGAAACAAATTCTTTCGTGCGTTATTGAAGGCAGCGTGTGGTCAGTAATTGCAAGCCTCATTGTACTTTGCCGCTTAAGAATGAACGTCATGCATGTAGTTAACTTCCTCAGCTCACTGTAAGTCGTCTGTGCTCGTTTGCCGCAGATAGGTTCCGAAATTGCTTTGCGCTCTCCGATCTGCATAATCGTTTACACCTGCATGTGTTGGATGCCAGTTAACGCCACCGCCAGAAAATATGAACGCAAAAATTAAAGAACTTATAAGTTTTGTTCATTAAAAACAGGAAAGGCTTACAAATAAAATAACATCTGCTTATAAATACAAAAAGTTACGTTAATGAGACAATTTGTGATGTATGCATCCTTACTTCTGTACGTCTATTGCTAAGGTGAAATTTATATTCCAAATCTATAAAAACCGGTTGTGTATGTGGATTGGTTGCTATGTCACAATGGTGTGTCTTGTCCCTGTAGCACTATAGAGGGTGTTACAAAAAGGTACGGCCAAACTTTCAGGAAACATTCCTCACACACGAAGAAAGAAAATATGTCATGTGAACATGTGTCCGGAAACGCTTAATTTCCATGTTAGAGCTCATTTCAGTATTTCCCTTTAAATGTAAATTTAAAGTATGTATTGTACTTCCTCGATTCGCCGCCAGTTGGCCCAATTGAAGGAAGGTAATGTTGACTTCAGTGCTTGTGTTGACATGCGACGGATAAGGCTTCATTCCAACGTGATCAAATTGTAAACTTTCACAATGAACATGTGTGGGCTGACGAGAATCCGCATGCAATTGCGCAATCACGTCATCAACACAGATTTTCTGTGAACGTTTGGGCAGGAATTGTTGGTGATGTCTTGATTGGGCTTCATGTTCTTCCACCTACGCTCACTGGAGTACGTTATCATGATTTCATACGGGATACTCTACCAGTGCTGCTAGAACATGTGCCTTTACAAGTGCGACACAACATGTGGTTCATGCACGATGGAGCTCCTACACATTTCAGTCCACGTGTTCGTACGCTTTTCAACAACAGATTCGGTGGCTACGACACAACATGTGGTTCATGCACGATGGAGCTTCTGCACATTTTAGTCGACGTGTTCGTACGCTTCTCAACAACAGATTTGGTGACCGATGGATTGGTAGACGCGGACCAATTCCATGGCCTCCACGCTCTCCTGACCTCAACCCTCTTGACTTTCAGTTATGAGGGCATTTGAAAACTCTTGTCTACGCAACCCTGGTACCAAATGTAGAGACTCGTCGTGCTCGTATTGTGGACGGCTGTGATACAATACGCCATTCTCCAGGGCTGCATCAGCGCATCAAGAATTCCATGCGACGGAGGGTGGATGCATGCATCCTCACTAACGGAGGACATTTTGAACATTTCCTGTTACAAAGTTTTTAAAGTCACGCTGGTACGTTCTGTTGCTTTGTGTTTCCATTCCATGATTAATGTGAGTTGAAAAGAAGTAATAAAATGAGCTCTAACATGGAAATTAAGCGTTTCCGGACACATGTCCACATAACATATTTTCTTTCTTTGTGTGTGAGGAGTGTTTCCTGAAAGTTTGGCCGTACCTTTTTGTAACACCCTGTATATCGTTGGCTTTCGTATGTGTCTATTTAGTTGTTCGTAAGTTTTATGGGAGCAATATTTCTTCTCAAAATGGTTCAAGATTTTTTTACTGACGTTTGACAGCTCTTTGACTTCTATGTGTAATTAATTATGATTAAAGATAATGAATACCATGCTTATACAATCCTCAGCGTGTTTAGTCCATATTTAAACACTAATATCACAGTGTAACGTATATTTAAAAGTTTATTCCTAGCACCTGAACGACAGTAGCGCCCCAGCGGAGAAAGCGATAATCGTAGAGGCACTACCAGTGTACAGGGTAACAAGAACAATCAGGGAAGCGACGCCAGAGATCCAACCGACAGCACTGCAGTTACGGGAAAATGACACGATAAGAACTGTTTGACTCTATTTTCGCTATGAGCCCTACTATTGTTACAAGAGTAAGACGAAAGCTTTTACGTTGACGTTAATAAAGATCTTGATCCGATCACTACCAAACTTCACACGATCACCCTCTGGGCTTATCTGACGATTTCCTGAAAATTTCATGACAATTACTCCAGCCGTCTTTTAGTCAATAGGTAATATACTACAGTTGGCTACTGTTTAATTGTTTCGAAACGATGTTTCGTTACGTGAAACTGTTTCAGTGTTTCGAAACCGGCATGTTTTACTGTTTAGAAACCGTCGTGTTTCCTTCTGCTCGATTTCGGATCACATTCGCGGTCGATACGGTACTGAAACTATTCCATGCGGTCGGTTTCACTGTTTCAGAGCAATAATGCAGGAAGGCAGAACAGACACACTTCATGGAAACAGTGGTGTTTCATTTTTCTGAAGCTCGGCACTGATATCTAACTTCCTAGTATATGAACAGTTTAAAAAGTGTCAAAAACCAAAGGGCAGTCTTGAGTCTGCAGATTAAGATTACTGAAATGAAGATTCGTTTCTGCAGTGACTGTTATATTCCAAGAGGACATATAAATGTAAATGATAAACAACATACAACTCACTAATTGTTTTGAAATATCAAATAAAATTCTAGGTTTATCTGTCCATTTCCGGTAATTATATTAAAAACACGTGACGAAACCTGTAACTTCCTTTTTTAAAACATGATATGTCTAAAGCCGAATTGACATGACAAATCTAACACAATTGTTTTTATATTTAAATATTACGAAAGTTTGGACGGTAAATGAAACCGCGAATTAAATATATTTCCAAAAATCGAATTTTAAAATAAGGTTTATTTTAGTACAGTATCCAGTAGTGCGACAACTATTATAAATACTTAACCCTTGCCTAGATGGTAGCTCATTAAATTTAATGTGATAATATGCCTATCACATGCAGGTTAGCACACACAGCATCTATCGAAATTAGGCACTAGATTAGTGAAAAGCACAATGTATTAATATACTTACTTTGATGAAACCCAATATATATTGGACATAAAAACGTCAGCTAATAGGATAGGAAGAACGTCACTTACTGAGGAAGCAGTATATCTGGTGCAGAACAGTGGCCTCTCGTGATTATGTTGACAACATCAACAAGTTCAACATGTTCATTTCCAAACTTGTACTTTGCATTCGGACTCTGTCAATAAATTCTCTTCTAGCCTTCTACAGCCCCCTTTATTAGCTTGCTTATAAAATACTACGTATTTCTAGGGGGTGCATGCTGTATTTCTTAGTTGATTTACTCCGGCTTTGAATTTATTCCACTTTTCTGACTTTTGAAGAGTGGACTTCGTCCGTGTAAAACCTTCCCAATCACGTCTAACTGTATTTCTTTTGCTTCCTTATGATATCCTACGCATTTACAAGGGTTGCATGCCGTAGCTATTTTTCTTTATTTTTCCGAAATTGAATTTTTGTATCGTTACTGGTTTTCGGAACCACGTGGCTGATCGCTTAGGCACAGCTGACAGTCTCATAGTGGCCAGCCATTCAGCCATGCGATCGTAACCTACTTGGTGTGACGTGACACACACTGTGCTGAAGCCCTGTCCCTATACAGTGTTGAGGGAGCCTGCCCTCGACCGCGCTACGCTGCCAGCAAGTGGAGTGAGCTGCTGAAGTTGTCATAGTGCTGAGTGGATGGCTTACAAAGTCAGAGTGGCTTGTTAAATATGCTGCCAGGAATTCCAAACTGCATCAAGATCCACTCCAGGTAGGATGGTAGGTAGACAGGATGTGAGAAAGCTTGGATTTCATGGTCGAGCGGCTGTCCATAAGCCATACAACACGCAGGTCAATGCCAATCGGTTTCTTTCAGGAAAGCTGATAACATAAAAACCAAAATGGTAAAAAAGGTTTTTGAGATGGCTTTAAAAACATTTAAAATCGCGTTTTTATCTAAAAGAATATATTTTGTAAAACTGAGCTTTTTCAGAAACTACATCTACGTAGATGAACTCGAAAAGCCTAAAACTCCATAAACACAAAATATAATCCAAATCGTTACAGCCATTTTCGGGATACGCGAAATATAAATGTGTAAGGATTGCTCGTTTAAATACATTATATGCAAACTGAATAAAAGACATATATTCGTATGTATTGGCAGCTGTGTATTTCGCTGCGTTTTGTTTCTGTCATCTGCAATTCTGTCATCTGTAATAGGCTAATAATTAACAGCTCACGATCTTCGTTCTGTGCTTCCTTTGTTCACACGCTTTCTGGCTTTCGTAATTATTCGGCACGATTCGCCACTTGCTTTTGAATCATGAATCGATGGATCTTGGAATCGTCACGAGACAGGCGATTCTTTTGAACGACGATTCGTCCGGATTACGATTCGATTCTTACGATTCTTGATTTGTATTCGTTCAAATGAACGACTCATTAACGAATCGTGACAACTCTACCGTGTAGAATGGGCTGCCATTCCCAAGAAACGTTCCACATAAGACTTTACTCAACAAACTAAAATCATATGGTATTGGAGGATCTGTCCTGCAAACTCTTGAATCATACTTAATGAACAGACGGCAGATCGTATCGGTGCAGGGAGCAGTCTCAGCTGAAAAGACTGTAAAACACGGAATGCCGCAGGGATCGGTCATAGGGCCCCTCTTGTTTCTTGTATTTGTAAATGACCTAGGCTCCGATGCCCACTTCGTTTGCACTTCGTCTTCTTTGGTGAAAGAATTTCGGAAAGCTGTGTTTAGTAATTCTGCCTTAGCAGTACTGTCATCGGTAGTGTTACCATTACCATTACCAAGGAATCATGGCGTCAGCGTTGTGAAAAATGTGTACGTCTACAGGGCGATTACGTCGAGAAGTAACGCCAGTTTCATACATTTTGGGTGAGTAGTTAATTAGAAAAAAAAATCGGAGGCCTTAGAACTTTAATGCACCTCGTAATTGGTAATTGAACGTATGTCTGCGAGAGTGGAAGCTGTCATCGAGGGAAAGGTGGGGCAACACCGTATCGAATGCCAGCATTACCGATGGAGGACGCCACGGTGTCCGGGTGCTTTCGGTAACATAGAGTACGTGCGCTACCTTGGCAGTGCGGTGCGGCTAATTCGCAGCGGCAACACGAGACGGCAGTGGCAGAGGATCGGCTGCGGCTGAGAGGCGCCACGTGGCCGTGCATTAGCCTCAGTGCAAAACGCTGTCGGCGGGTCGCCGTGATTCACGGCCGGGCGCGGTGTTTTACCCTCTCACGGGCCTCCACAAAAGAAAACACTCGTCGGCATTAGGGCCGCGCGCGCCCATTATAGCGAGCGCGCCGCGCGGTGTCGGTAATTACGTAACGAAATACAGGCGAGGCGAGGCCGAGGCGGAGGCGGAGGCGCAGGAAGCGCAGCGCACAGCGCCTTTTTAGCCGCGCGTGCGCCGGGCGCGTGCCGGCCGAAACAAAGCAGCGGCGCGTGGCGCGTGGCGCGGCCGGGGGACACACCGGGCGACACGGGGGCAGCCGCGGGCACTGTCTCTGGCCGAACTCAGATTAGCGTATAAGAATGTCTCTGATTACTGTGTAGCGTATCTCTGAGATGGGAGAGTCTTTGGTCGTAGAGAGCGGAACCAAGCCCCTACCGGGTGATTCTATTTACACTTCGGTAATATCAGACGTGACGTCATTATGACGTATGCACACTATCGATGTCCAGAAGAGCGGAGCATCGACTTTTGCGATCGTTCGAGACGCTGGTTTTCGGTGAGATAACATGCTTAATTCGACATTCTTTCTGAACTGCATACTTTTTTCCTTCGTAGTTTAGTGACAAAACTAGGCCTTACTTAATATTGGTATCATGTTTTGTAAAGCACTGAAGGAAATTTCAGTACATGTAAATTGAAAATTATGTCAGAAATAACGCAGACCGAGCCTTAAGAGAACTTCACACATTTTCAAAGAAAAGAACTAGCATGTTGCAGCAACTTGGCGGTAGATGAGTACCCAGTTTTACGAAATGTTTTACCTGATGTTCGCAGAGCCTCTGTAACAAATGCCTGTATTAATATCCAGCTCATTTGATTTATAGTTTCGGCGAAAACGTACATATACCTACGGCGACTATATGTTGTTTTTGTATGTCGCATATTTTGACACGTCCAAGTACACATTGCCTCTTCATAGCCTGATAACCGTATTTTGTTCTCTAAGTTTAACGTAGACTCCGTACTACAATGCAACTCGGTAGCATTTTTCGCTTAGAGAAAAAGTTTCCATTAGTTTTAAACACAACCTTCACAAATGGGCCACGATGACAACATCAGATTTGACTGAATAACGTTTCAGAGCTCACAGTGTAGGTCCTTTTTCGGAAAGTTTATAGCTTCTTACTTTAAGAAAAAGAAAGCAAAGTTATACCTTCCAAAACTGTAATGAATATACCATTACCAACTGAAGATATTATCAGCTACTCCTTTAATTCGTCTGCTACAATTGCAACCGCAGTTTTGCGTCTAGAACGACCGCACAAGTCGATCATGGCTCCAGTCGTCTTCGATAGTGTGGTTACGTCATAATGACGTCACGTCTGATTTTACCGAAGTGTAAATAGAATCACCCGCCCCTACCACGCTGTAGCCGTGAAGCGACGCAACTGTCCCCGAATTGAAGCGGCTGATCGCCGCCATTTGCAGGGAAGAATCCTAGTACTGGGGTTGTCATTGGAAGTGTATGGGACGCACCAAGAGCAAAATGAAGCACAAAATAAAAGCATGTTTGTTTAAAAAATACTGATTATCGCTCTCTGTTTAAAAAGTATTCTTAAATGAATGGAGTTTCGCCGGCCGCGGTGGCCGAGGGGACTGAGGCGCTCCAGTCACTGTCCGCACGGCCACTACGGTCGGGGGTTCGAAACTCCCCTCGGGCATGGTTATTTGTGCCGTCCTTAGTATTAGTTAGTTCATAAGTAGTTTGTAAGTTTAGGGACTGATGCCCCTGTACTTAAGTCCCATAACCTATACAAACATTTGAAACATTTTGAATGGAGTTTCCTAATGTTCGAAATAACGTCTGCATAGAGACATTAAATTTAAGAATGTAAGGCTCTTTTCTGATAAGGTTAAGCGGCTTTTCATCAAGATATTTGCATAAGATGATTCCATGAGACTTGTTAAGTAGAAGAGAGTGCGATTATTTTTTAATTCACGTTATTTTCTGTCAGGCCCTGTTTACTTGTCGCCAACTAGTCTGTACGTTTTGCTCGCTTATTTTTGTACATCACATTTTTGTCAACATTCCTTTCCATATTACATAGAATTTTTCTTTCAACTTCCCCGAATTTGGGTGTGAATAATTGTAATAACTCATAAAATTTTAAATATGCATTTCATTCGCACATTTCTTTTTAACAGAGATAGTACTTCTCAAAGTGGTTGAGTATGCAACATTCGATCAAGTAATGACCAATTACGAAGTACAATTACCACCTGTTGTCTAAAACCAATTATTCGATCTACTTCTGTATCATACTTATATGTGATAAATATCTCTTATACGCCTAGTTATTCATTCAGTTCAAATTACTATTTTTGGTAATTTATATACAAATGAAATATAAGTGCTTGACATGCACCAAAGTACGTTTCTCAGTTTTAGAGAATCATTTGTAAGCCGTCCGCGGTGGCCGCGGGGACTGAGGCGCTTTAGTCACGGTCTGCAAGGCCACTACGGTCGGAGGTTCGAATCCCCCCTCGGGCATGGATATTTGTGCCGTCCTAGTTTGTAAGTTTAGGGACTGATGATCCCGTAGTTAAGTCCCATAGACTATACAAACATTTGAACACATTTTGAATCATTTGTAAGTGGAAACCTAAACAAAAACAAACGCTAATGATTTCTTGTTTCTCCCTGAAAATACTGTATAGTATACTAGTAATGACTGATCTGTGATATGTAACATTGTTTCCGTCTTCGTCTTTGCTTCCGTTCTCAGTGTTACAATTAAAAGCAGCACACGGACGAACCATGTTTACGCATGATTCCCCTGAAAATGGCGGCTTCTGTCACTTTCAATGTGGGGACGCGACACTAGTAGCGAGGGGTCTAGATTTTATTTAGTAAGTCTACGAGCGGAACGGGAGAGAATAGGTTCACCCCCAAAGACCTTGTAAAACTAAGTAGACTCCCTAACGGCGCTCCTGTCACGGGATAATTTGAAACTTCGGCCGGCCGCCATTGTAGTGGCAAGCATCAGTTAAATACGAGTGTTGTTAGCAGGTAAATCGTGTATTAAATAGCTACTGCGGTATATATACACAATTGATAGTCACGTCTGTATTTCCAGAATGAAACTTTCACTCTGCAGCGGAGTGTGCGCTGATATGAAACTTCGTGGCAGATTAAAATTGTGTGCCCGAACCGGGACTCGAACCTGGGACCTTTGCCTTTCGCGGGCAAGCGCACTACCGCGAAAGGCAAAGGTCCCAGGTTCGAGTCCCGGTTCCGGCATACAATTTTAATCTGCCAGGAAGTTTCAATAATGTCTTTGATTATCGTGTAGCGTATCTCTGAGACGGGAGAGTCTTTGGTCGTAGAGCGCGGAACGGGAGAGCACAGCTTCACCCAAAGAGGGATATAAACAACATAGAGAGGTCAACGAAGGCTTCCGCGATCGTTGTCATTGTTGATAAAACTCTTCTGGGTATTGGACCGCATCGTCGATACACCCAATGCTTCACCGACGTTCCGGCCAATATTGCAAGCGGCCGTTTTCTGGGTGTCGTGACAAGTCTGCTGTAAAGCTTACGTAAGAAATAAAAAAAAAAAAAAATCTTTTAGTAAGAGCTAACCACTATGGGCAGACCGCCTGCACGGAGGTGTGACATAAGCTTTACAGCTTAGTTGTAATTTATAATTTCTGATGTAGGCAATCACAATTATTGGCGAAACCAGCTTAAATAATTTTATTTTTGCGACCGAGGGCTGCATTTTTATTCTTTCGCGTCAGTAAAAAGTAAAAAAATAAAATTACTTTGTGAGGTTCAATGGGAGAAATTCGTCAGATCAAGACTGTACGAAACGAACTCCACAATAAATATCTGTATTAAAAGGAAAAGTAGCAATTAAGATCACATCGACTTCGTGATCATCAGAGGCCCCATTTTTCTGTATTATAAAAAGATCTCCGGCCTTTAAACCCAAACACAACGCTCACGGTATATGAGGAGCCCAAAAGTGGATTATGAATTGTTTTCAGAGAGTCTCTCCACATATGAATGCTGCATATTATGTCTGATACCAGACGGCCGTCCACAACGTCTGAGGAGTGCACGCTAGAGGTATTCTGTCAATCTAGCGCAAGGTAGCGATCAGCAACATTTTTTTACGGATATCATGAGGTGCTTTTTGACACCCTTATTGTCCATCAAGGGGAAGCTCAAGGCTACAGAACACATGAATAACGTCCTTCAACCAGTCGTTGAACCGTTTCAAGAGCATTTCGGAGATAAATTGTAGTTTATGGACGATAGCTCCCATAGTGTAGATATCGTCAACGCTTTCAGCAGTTGCACGATTTCATTGGCCTGTATGTTCCCCCGATATGAATCGTGACAAATGACGGGAATTTAATAGATTTTCCGTTGAAGAATTGGTTAAATTAAGGCAGCAGTGGTTAAATTAATTAGTGGACAACATGTGACATAGAGTTCAGGCTTACATTCATTCAAGTAGCCAAGCACCTCTCTACCGACTGACACTGCTACAGAATGAGCTTGTTGTTGTGTTGTAGTCTTCAGTCTGCATACACCTTTGATGCAGCTCTCCACCCTACTCTGTCCTGAGCAAACCTCTTTATCTCCTCACAAGAACGGCAACCCACATCTGTTTGAATCGGCTTGATGTCCAAGAATGTGTCCTACCAATAGAACCCTTCTTTTAGGCAGGATATGCCGAAAATACCTTTTCTTCCAATTCTGTTCAGTACATCATCATTAGTTACGCGATCTACACACCTAATCTTCAGCATTCTTCTGTTGCATCATATTTCAAAGGCTCTATTCCTTCCTGTATAAACTATTTATCGTCCAAGTTTCACTCCCGTTCAAGACAACATACCACACAAATGTCTTCAGAAAAGAATTTCTTACACTTATATCAATATTTCTCTTTCCCATAAACGCTTTTCTTCATATTGTCATTCTACATTTGATATCTTCTGTACTGTGACCATCGTATGTAAGTTTACTGCCCAAGTAACAAAATTCATCTACCGTCTTTACCGTTTCGTTACCAAATCTATTTCCTTCATCACCACCTGATTATCTAAGACTGCCTTCCGTTATCCTTGTTTTTCTCTTGTTAAATTTCATCTTATAGCTCCTTTCAACGCACTGACCATTCCGTTTAATTGCTATTCCAAATCCTTGGCTCTCTCTGACAGAATTACAATGTCATCATCTAAACGCAATATATTTATTTCTTCGCCCTGAAATCTAATTTCTTCTCCAAATTTCTCTTTGCTTTGCTTCACAGCTTGCTCAATGTACAAATTGAATAACACTGGAAAAAAGGGTACAACCCCGTCTTACTTCCTTCCCAACCACTACGTCCCTTTTATGCCCTTTAATAACAGCTGTTTGGTTAATGTACTAGTTGTAAATAACTTTCCGTTCCCTTTATTTTACGACTGCTGATTCAGAATTTGAAAGATGAACATAGTGAAAAGCCTTATCCAAATCTATAAAAGCTAGAAATGTAGGTTTGCCTTTCGTTAACCTAAGATAAGTCTCCAAAATCCGTCCCCAAGGTCACCGTCTATCATCCTTTCCATCCTTATGCGAATAATTCCTCTTACAAATTTTCAACCACGATTTATTAAACTGATGGTCCAGTAATTTTCACACCTGCCTGCGCCTGCTTTCTTTGGGGGAAATTATTACATTTTTCTTGCAATCTGGGGCTATTTCACCTGTCTCATACATTTTACCAAGTGATACAGTTTTGTCATTGGTGGTTCTCCCAGAGACTTCAGTAGCTCCGAGCGAATGTCATGTACTCCAGGGGCCTTGTTTCGACATAGATCCTTCAGTGCTCTGTCAAATATATCTCTCAGTGTGGTATCTCCTATTTCATCTTCATCAATTAGCTAACCTCAGGAAAGTTTATTTTAGCTTCTGTTTGAATACATAAAGACTGGTCCGTTGGATTTTGTTCTATGGAATAAATCGTAAGATGTATAATTTTCATAGAACCTTTGTGTGGCGGGTAACGAAAACTTTTTTCTGTACTTTATTTCTGTGCTCATGGGTGTAGGCGTGTATCACAAAAACTACAAAGTTTGTACCATCTCATCTATTCCTGGAGTCATACTAACAAGGAAAGTACATGGGCTCGAACAAACATATCTGTATAAACGTTTGCTCACGGGATCTCTACGTACACATCAATGTGCTGGTGGATGTCGTTTTTATGCAAAACTTTGTAATCATGCTCAGATAGCACTGTAGATTTAATTGTAGACGCCATAAGCAATGCAGAAATCTTAACTATAACTTTACGTAATAATCATCGTACATCTTCTCTAGCGTATTGTCATCAAAAGCCGTGATGATAGTTGCAACTTTAACCTTCTTCTCGGAAGACTGTTGGTATTCACTGCCACTGCTTCCATCGCCTCTTCCCGCACTTATCGTAGCACTACCGTTTACCATGAGTTGTTCGTCATTATCATCCCTATTATCATTATTATGTGTTAGTGTTACAACAGTATCTAACCTATGCTCATACTTCTGTACCATAACAGATACGAAAAAGCATGCAAATGATTCATCTTCTACACTAATACCATCTTCACGAAGAAGGGTTCTTCGTAACTTCATCTCAACCAATCGCGATACATTAGCAGGATTGATTACCAATCGCCGCCCCATCTGACGCTTCACCACACAAATAACATCACAAAACGCAACTTCGGAGGCACACTGCACCGTCCCTACTGGCGAACCGACAGGTCAAAGTGCAATGTGCAATGTTCGAGCCCAAGTACTTTCCTTGTAAGTAATAGAAACGAAATTTTCGCTGGTATGGGACATGAGTAACCCTTCGTTTGACCCACGATCGCCAACGGCAGGGTGTCTCCCTCGCAGCTGGCTGTCACAACCCCCCCCCCCCTCCCAGCGGTCCATTGTTCCGTCTGGACCGGTCGGCGCCAGTTCTCGACCACTGACTCTGGACGTGATCGGCGGCCGGTAAATTGTGAGCGGGCTTTTCTGCGAGACTGCTGCCATCTCTCTGGGAGGCCTCGAGCTCTCGGGAGGCTGTCGACTCTGGTGGTCGACCAGGGAGAGCCGCAATTACTGCCCGAGGAGGATCGTTAGGCCATCAATTAAGCTCCACGCTCCACTTCACCACAACTTTCCGCAGTAGCTGTCGTAAGCGCAGAAGAGGGGTCACTAGCCTCGTCTAACGTAGCAGACCTCAGGAGTACTTGCTTAATCCACCAGACAAATAGCTAACGATGGGGCTGCAAGTCTCGCAACCTGTATTTTGACCTTTAATAGGGCCTGAACTGATTTAGTCAAATACTACACTACACATTAAAATCCTAATACCCTAAATACAGATTGCAACAAGGCCAAATTTATGACAATTGTATTGCATGCTTGAATATGCAAATGATTACCATGTCACATACCTGCAAAAGTAGGTAAAACACGTGATTTTTGTATACAATTAATGAGTACTGCAGGGGGTTTGACATTGACAACCATGGTAAAATGCCGGTTGCGACTGTTACGGCTTTTGTAAGAAGGAGAAATGTTTACCAGCGAGTGCTGTAATCCGACATCGGGATCGTTACCAATCAAAACTATTGTGAAGTAGATAACCCGGCCAACTTCGTATCACTTACGTTGGATTTTAAGTTTGACAACGCGCATGATGTAACACATCCTCAGACACGTCTTCTCTATATTTTATCCACAAATCTTCCGGATTCTAGGGGAAAGATGCCGATATTATAATCGCAAACAATGTACGAATTTGATGCGATGAAGATATGATATGCCCATGCGAATCGTCCTCGAGCACCTGTATCAATTACACGCTTCACGGTAAGTCTCACATAGATGTCTATCAACTGTTGTCAATTGTTGAAACGAGGTCGGACCACGAACATTCACCAATAACAATCTACGATAATAACATTCATCGTTATTTGGATGTACTGTATACATACGACCTATAGCATGTGTGGCAAATACATTTGGATATCCTTCAAGTGATGTTCCTTGTTTACGACGCTGAAACGACTTTCATGATGCGTTCCATGTGTAATATATTGATAAACCAAAGAAAAGAGCTCTTTCAGTTTGACACAAATTTTCCTATTTTCTAGCCAACTATTACATCAATCATACCTTCCTTTCACTTTGAACGTCGAATGTGCAAAAGTTTTATCGCAATCAGATGAATGGTATTGATATTTCAAAGAAAAAAATCCCTATTTATTTTTCTGAATTTTCCAATTTTCCGGGAAACCTTTTCAAAGTTTTATTTCATAAGAACGTTCACTTGCTTTGAACGTCAAATAATCAAAATTTTATCGCAATCGGATGAACGGTTCTAACTTATAGTGTTGAGTACATTTAGAAACATATTGAAAAAGGAACTTGGTTAGAATTTTGCGACTTTCCTTTTTAACTGTACCTTTTTTTTTTTTTTTTTTACTGAAAACTTTCCAAGACTATAATGGGAAAAAAGGATTGCCCCTCTCCGTCGTGTGAATTGTCAGTTATAGTGCTGAATTCAATCAAAAACACATTGAGTTACGCACTTTCAGTTTTTCTCAATGTTTCCAATTTTTCGGTAGATTTTCCAAAAAATTTATTTCATCCAAACCTTTTTCTGTCAAATCGTACTCAAATACGGTCTTACAATCATGTGGCAATTGATTTTCATTCATAGAAAAAAATCGCTTACGGTTTTTCCGAAACGTTCCTACTTTCCGGGCGACTTTTCCAATTTTTTATTTGATGCGAACATTCCTCTTGCTTTCAACATGAAATGTACAAATTTTTATCGCAATTGGACGAACGTTATTGATGGCTCACTGGGAAAAGCGGTTTCAGTTTTTCCCGATTTTCCTCTTTTCCGGACAACTTTTCCATATTTTATCACCGTTTAAACCTTCCCTGGACTTACACGAATATTTCAAGACTAAAATTAGCCAAATAGGTTCAGCCGTTCTCGAGTTTTAGCGAGACTAACGAACAGCAGTATATATAGCCGGCCGCGGTGGCCGAGGGGACTGAGGCGCTTCAGTCACGGTCTGCACGGCCACTACGGTCGGGGGTTCGAATCCCCCCTCGGGTATGGATAGTTGTGCAGTCCTCAGTCTTAGGTAGTTCATAAGTAGTTTGTAAGCTTAGGGACTGATGACCCCGTAGTTAAGTCCCATAAGTTCTACAAACATTTGAACATATATATATATATATATATATATATATATATATATATCTGTGTGTGTGTGTGTGTGTGTGTGTGTGTGTGTGTGTTACGTGCCAGCATGAGTTTTAGGAAATTGTTTGGCGGTACATACACGTTTAGACAGTGCCTAATAGTATGTAAGTCTTCAAGCACTTGATAATAATATAATGTATTCCCAAAACATGCGAAAAATCAACACAGCCGCGCGGAATGGCCGTGTGGTCTAAGGCGTCATGCTGCGGTTTGGGCGGCCGTTCCCGCCGGGCATGGGTGAGTTTGTTGTCCTTAGTGTAAGTAGTACGGATGACCATGGCAGTTTGATCCAATAGTTTTTAAAATTCTTCATTTGAAATTATCAAACGTTTGATAACTTATGCGTATCATTCACAGTACTGATTCTTTAAATTACGTTTATCATTGTGTGATATGATTGCTCTCTTTGATCGTGACACTACGACTGACATGTGATTACAGATGTAATCGTTGCAAGAAGATCATATTCTTCATGCAGAACCTCAGCGACCCAAGCGCTAGCGCTAGAGAAGAAAGACGATGTGCTCTCCTACTAGCAAGGTGGTATCACGTATGAATCTAAAACTGGTTTGATTGCAACAAGATACGCATTTATTTCTGAAATCAGGCTTTATTTTAGATCATCTCTAGTACCGTCGCGGTCACACGTTTTTCTATCGAAAGAGCGATACCCATTCACTGAAGATGGCTTGCTTTAGTTCGACTACCATTACTTTTATTTTACATTTGCAGTTATTGAAATTGTAATTACATTTCATGACGAATCACGGAGTTTTCATTTCTTTCCTCTGATCTTTAATTATGTTTCAGAATTTCTTCGTTGTTTCTTTAACGCTCGCAAAACTTTCTTCGAGAAAATTGTTGTTTGGCGAGGAAACAGTCTGACTTTGGCCGAAGTAGAGACGATATAAAATTCAGACTGGAAACAGGAATAAGTACTTTTATGAAAAATAAATAAAATAAAATTCGTTAATTTTTTTCTTATATCTGTTTAAAAGAGTAGCGGTTTGTTTGTACTTTACTCAAATCTACATTTTTATTACAATATTGGTAATTTTTGCACACCTGACCTTCAAAATGAGAAGAATATACAATACATCAAATTTCGTACGCGGTTTGGTGGAGAATGTCTTTAGAGCAGACTTCGACACTGATTGACTGGTTTCTAGGTTCAAATTTTCAAATGTTTGTAAATATATCGGACCAAACTGCATCGTCATCAGTCCCTAGCTTACAAACTACTTAAACGAAGGTAAACTAAGGACAACACACACACACACACACACACACACACACACATGCCGCAGGGAGAACTCGAATCTCCGACGGCGAGCAACCGCGCGCTCCGCAGCGAGGCTGACGGAAGATAAATAAATAGTCGGCCAGTGCCGGGTTTTCAGCTACTTGAATAAAAGTTTAATTTTCAGGACGTCTTTTTTCTGTAGGAAGTTTACTGAACTGTAGCCTGGTGCAGAAAAGAACATTTTATGATAAACACAGAATAAGAAAATAGAAAAATCCTTTTAATCCTATTTTGAACGTGCTTATTGTATTCGACCCTCGGTCAGGATATACCAAAAGATCTACTATTCTATCCAATTCTATTAAGCACCTCCTTATCCTTGTTAATTTTCAGCTTATACGCGCCTTTGAAGATACTGTCTATTCCGTTCAATTGCTCTTCCACGTCCTTTACTGTCTGTGACAGAATTACTAGGTCATCAGCAAACCGCAAAGTTTCTATTTCTTCTCCCTGAACTTTACTTCCTTCTCCAAATTTCTCCTTACATTTCTTTACAGCTTGAACAACATTAGGGGAAAGGCTACAACCCTGTCTTACCCTCTTCCCAACCACTGCATCCCTTTCATAGCCTTCGACTCTAATAACAGACGTCTCGTTTTTGGGCAAGTTGAATATAACTGTTCACTCCCTACAATTTACCCCCGCTATCTTCAAAATTTCAAAAAGTTTATTCCGTCAACATTGTTAAAGGCTTTCTCCAGATATATAGTTTAAAGCAGTCAACAATCCGAAGATTGGTTTGAACACCACAGTGCTTTACTAGGCATCGTCCTGTTTGGAGGTGGTATGCCGTTACCTTCCTCCGACCTCACTTACCCAGCCAGTTTTAGTGGGACCTACAGCTTAACGTGGGTTCCGAACCACGGTGCTACTCCGTATTTTTCACACGAGCAATACTGCCAGAGGTGATAAAAATGGAAAGTGACAGATAAAAATCCTAGGACATGGCGGGGATCGAAACCGCGAGTTTCGGATTCATAGTCTGCCACTCTACCACTGTGCAACCGAGGCGCCCTCCTCTCCAGATAAACAAAAGTTAAAAACATAGTTTTGCCTTTCGTTTATCTTATAAGATAAATCGTAATGTATCGCCTCGCGTGTTCCTACATGTCTCCTAAATACAGTCTGCACTCCGTATCTCAGACGGCAGTATCGCTGACTTTCACGCAGGAGGCCCTGGTTCGATTTCCGGCAGGGGACTGCCTTTTGTGTGTTGTCCTACATCTACATCTACATGGGATACTCTGTAAATCACATTTAAGTGCCTGGCAGAGGATTCAACGAACCACCATTATACTATTTCATTCCATTGTCGAATAGTGCGCGGGAAGAAAGAACACCTGAATCTCTCCGTTCGAGCTCTGATTTCTCGTATTTTATTCTGATGGTCATTTATACCTATGTAAGTTGGAGTCAACAATATAGTTTCTCATTCGGTGGAGAATGTTGGCGATTGGAGTTTCGTAAGTAGCCCACGCCGCAGCGATAAGCGTCGCTGTTGTAATTTTCTCATCCCAGATCCTGTATCATTTCCGTAACGCTGTCTCCCGTGTATCGTGACAATACGAAACAAGCTGCCCTTCTCTGGACTCTTTCGATGTTCTCCGTCAAACCCACCTGATAAGGATCCCACACTGGGGAGCAATACTCCAAAACTGGACGGACAAACGTAGTGTATGCAGTTTCTTTTGTAGTTCTGTTGCATGTTTTAAGGGTTCTGCCAATAAAACGCAGTCTCTAGTTCGCCTTTCCCACGACATTATCTACGTGTTCTTTCCTGTTTAAGTCTGAAGTAATAGTAATTTGTGGAGTTTACGGACATCACTTTTGATTTATTTATCTTCTAAACAAAGTTTAACGGATTTCTTTTCGTACTCATGTTGACGACTTCACACTTCTCATTATTTAGAGTCAATTGCCAACTTTTACACCGTAGTGAAATCTTATTCAGACCGTTCTGCGGTTGGTTCTGATCTTCAGATGATTTTACTAGACGGTAAATGACGGCAAGTCGCCCAAGAGACGTCAAGTAAAAAGACTTGCACTAGGCGGCCGAACAATCCCACGCGGGATCTCCCTGCCAAATATGCCATACGATCATTTCTATTTCCTAAATCCAGACAGATCGTCCCCAAGGTCGGATTCCACGAGGTTTTCCATTCGTCTGTAAATAGTGAAACTTTTTATCTAGCTTGCCCTGGTAGTTGACTTTAACGCGTCCATATCTTCGCTGCCTCGGAGTGGGCAGGTAGGGGTTGAAAACCGGAGGGCGTTCTCAATTAGTGGAAACAAACAAATTGGCGCAAAGTGAGCCATTTGGGCGTCGGGCGGCGGCCACGCCCCCCACTCGGCGAGATAATTAGACGGGGCGTTAACGGGCGCCGATTAGTCGGCTTGCTCCTAATAGAACGGCCAGCCGTTTGCCAACACTTAATACGGATCCCTGCCCGGCCCGGTCTGAGCGGGTGCGTAAACGCCGTGTCGGTCGCAGTGTGTTATTTACCGAGGCGTTGGCGAGCGATAAAAGAGATCCTCTAATTGCGGCCGACAGCCGGCGAGCAGGTGGAGCGGCTTCTGCTCACCCTATCACTTTTAATCACGGGTTGCCCCTTCCGTAATTCAGAAACACTTGCTGCCGCTCTTCATTAATCAACCAAGACCCAACTTAAACGGTGCTCAAAGTATTGACCGTCGGGTAAATTATTCCGTGGTCTCGAACGGGCTGGTATCCTGTTAATCTGTCCGCCCCTAAGTGGGATGGAAGGTTAATAGAATTCGTGTGGATGAACCCCATTCGAGTTGGGGTACGGGAGAGGTCGGAAGGCTACTGTCTACAGCCTAGCTGAAAGGCGTTGCTGCTTATTAAACCTGCCACATCAGAATGCTTCTGTTCGTTAGTCTCGCTAAAACTCGAGAACGGCTGAATCGATTTGGATAATTTTAGTCTTGAAATATTCGTGCAAGTTCAGGGATGGTTTAAACAGTAATAAAAAATGGAAAGGTTGTCCGGAAAAGAGGAAAATCGGGATAAGCGGAAACAGCTTATTCCAGTGAGTTATCAATACCGTTCGTCCAATTGCGATAAAATTTTGTACATTTCATGTTCAAAGCAAGAGGAGGGTTCACATCAAATAAAAAATTTAGGAAAAACCGAAATCGATTTTTTTTTCTATGAATAAAAATCAAGTTGCCTCATGGTTGTAAGAGCATCACTGAGTATGGCTTGGCAGGACAAGGTGTGTATGAAATAAATTTTTCGGAAAATCTACCGGAAAATTGGAAAGTTTGAGAAAAGTGCGCTTTTCAATGTGTTTTTGATTGAATTCAGCACTATAACTGACTATTTGCACGACGGAGATGGGTAATTATTTTTTTGTTTTGTTCGTTATGGTTTTGGAAAAGTTTTTAGTAAAATAAAATAAAATCAAATCAAAAGAGGGACAGTCAAAAAGGAAAGTCACAAAATTCGAACTAAGTTCCTTTCTCCGTTTGTTTCTAAATGTACTTGACATTATAAGTTGAGAACCGTTCATCCGATGGCGATAAAATTTTTATCATTTGACGTTCAACAAAAGATGAACGTTCTTATGAAATTAAAATTTGGAAAAGTTTCCCGGAAAAATGGAAAATTCAGGAAAAATAGAGATTTTTCTATGAAATATCAAAACCATGTATCTGATTGCGATGAAATTTTGCACATTCGGCGCTCAAAGCGAGAGGAAGGTTTGAGTGAAGTTTGGAATAGTTGGCCAGAAAATAGGAAAATTTGTAGGAATCTGAAAGCGCTATTTTCTCTGGGATATCAAGATCATTCGTACGATTGCGATAAAATTTTGCACAATTTGACGTCCAAGCAAGAGTACATACATATTAGCAATTGCGAAGCATTGCCGGAACGACTAGTGTTTTAATAGAAATAACAGAGAAACCCCAACCTGTCACTTTTTAAAATATTTGTTTTATTCTATGAAGCGGTTATTCATCCATTAAAGAGTCATTGTCAGATGTACAAGTCCTTATACCATTATTTCCCTGGCGTAATTCTGTGATAGGAGGATGCAAGATGCTTTCATTTATCGTCGTAAGTAGTGTTTACAAGCCGATTTGCATTCAAAGTGGATTTTGTACTAGTTGTTACATTATATCTGGTTTATATTCACGAAATTTATTACATAAACCGCTAATGAAACAAATCGCAATTTGCAATCAGTTATGGCATCACTGTACTAGCTTAAAATAGAATACCAAATTGCGGCCGAGCACAAGTTTTCATTCGCCGCAATTAGGTATTCTACCTTAACCTAGTACAGTGAAGCCATAACTGATCGCAAATTGTCATTTGTTTCATTCGCTAATGGGTAAATTTGTAAATGTGTACCCAGCCGGAATTCGAACTCAGGTCCCCTACTTGATAGGCAGTTGTGCTGACTCCTGCATCACTTTTTTTGTTTCGTTTTTGTTTTCTTTTTACATCACCGGGGACACAGTGATTACCACACCTACATGGAATACTCAAGCACGCCTCTCGTCCGGTACAATTTCTCAACTTGTCCCTACCCACTATTCCTGCCACACGCGGTTTTTTTCAAACATCCCGTAAGGATAAGAGCCTAGGAGTGTCTCTGCACTGAATAAATGATCATTGCCCGTCATCAGCATATTGTATTAGTCCGAAAGAACAGACACCATAGCCGGCCGCGGTGGCCGAGGGGACTGAGGCACTCCAGTCACGGTCTGCACGGCCACTACTGTCGGGGGTCAAATCCCCCCTCGGGCATGGATATTTGTGCCGTCCTCAGTATTAGCTAGTTCATAAGTAGTTTGTAAGTTTAGGGACTGATGACCCCTTAGTTAAGTCCCATAAGCTCTACAAACATTTGAACAGACACAATAAAAAGTGTTCAAATGTTTGTAAATCTATGGGACTTAACTACTCTGTTCATCAATACTTAGGCTTACAAACTACTGATGATAATTGATGACTGATGCTAAGAACAACAAATACACCCATGCGAAAGGGAGGACTTGAACCTCCGACTGTGAACAGCGGCGCGCTTCGTGTCTAGGCGCCTTGTAACGCTCGACCACTCTACCGCGGCATCGGCAATATAATAGCCGCGGTGGAGTGGTCAAGTGTTATATATATGCCGGTGACGTACAATAATACTCTCTTCAGTGCGGAGGCACTCCTTGACCCGTACTCTTATAGGATGTTTGAAAAACCGCGAGTTAGGCAGGGAAAAGTTGAGAATTTCTATCTGAAAGGAGGTGTGCTTGAGTAGCCCCTGCGTTTGTTGAACGTTCAAATGTTTGTTAATCTTAAGTCCCTTAACTGCGGGGTCATCTGTCCCTAAACGTACAGACTACTTATGAACTACCTTATACTAAAGACGACACAAACATCCATGCCCGAGGATGGATTCGAACCCCAGACCGTATCGGTCATGCAGAATGTGACTGGCGCACCGCACACCGCTCGGCCACTGCGGCCGGCCCTGCGTTTGTGGTGATCGCTGTGTGTAGGGGTCAGCGCAAATACCTAACAACCAAGAGACCAGGGTTCATATCCGGAATGGGTACACATTTCAACTTAATTGCACGATCAAAATTGGTGCCTTTTCTTTTGGATACATACACACACTGTAGTCTGTTCTATTGTAGTGCGATGAGATGGTTTGCCCCCCAGTGTCATTGTTGAGCAACACGCATTTAGAGCTTTTCTGTAGTAAACTTTCAACAGTGGTTGTCGTGAAGAACGTCTGTAGTGAACTTGTGTAGACTAACAATTTCTTTCTTGCAGCCACTACGAATGCAAACAAAACGGAATTAAAGTCTATAGTTGCCAGTGGTCATTAAATTGCATCAATCGGAGCACCTGAATATTTGTGCCGGACCAACATTCTATTTAAAGACCTCTGCCCATAATCATATATGCCGATCGTTAGCCCAACCGGACGCGCTGCTCACCACAACTGTGCGAAATCCCTACGATGCCTTCCGTCAAATTCTCAAGCTGCGGGACTCGGCTAAACGCCGCGAGCATTGAGAGAATTGGTAAGTTGGTACTAGGCATTAGTGTCTGGACACATTGATAATTTTGAAGGCAGGAAGAAAGCTTAGGGCTTAACGTCCCGTTGACAGTGTCGTCATTATAGTTCGCTTTTGATAAGGATGTGGAAGGAAATCGGCCGGTCCCTTAGTGTTTTTCGTTGACGGGTTTTTGACGGTGTTTGAATGCCGTTTCACATACGATTTGAGAGTTGTAGAAGGCCGTCAGCAATATGTATTTATTTATATTGATTATGTTATGCACATAGTTGCAACTCTTCCAGTTCTAGAGTTCTGAAACGTCACACAAACTGCACATTATTAATTATGCGGGCTGCTCTAGGATATTCGGAGAAATCAATGACGACAGGTGAAAATTTTTTCCTGGAAGAGATTCGAATCACTGTGTCCGGCTTCGGGCCCTCTGCTGTGCACGCTGCCCATCTACCCAAAATCCCCATAATCCGCACACTATGATAAGAGCGTCCCTATCGTCTACGTGCTCTTTTGATCGCCATCAAGCTTCCCGCAAGATTTCGAACTATATAACGGCATCTGCGATGAAGTAATGAACCATATACTGTCTTTGCATAGATCTACATATAGATTGTGTGGTGTCGTGCGAAAGAACATTCACCGCTCCCTCTACACACTTAAAAATAGTATTGCATCACCACGATTCTACGGGTCATGATCCTTTACATAAAATGGAATAGAGATATACAAAATAAAAAATAGAAATAAAATAACATTTCAGTTCCCTTTATAGTTCATGAAAACAGAAAGTTTACAACAATAGTCTAGACATTCTGAATTTGTGATCCAGATTGCAACAAGCAGTAATACCCTGTAACACATCCGATTGAAACTTCCTGGCAGATTAAAATTGTGTGCCGGAACCGGGACTCGAACCTGGGACCTTTGCCTTTCGCAGCAAGCGCTCTACCGACTTTTTTTTTTCTTTTTTTTTTCCAAAACGGCGAGCTTTCGTTTGCTGTAAGCTTGTTTTAAGTGCAGTTTCTGGAACTGAAATGAAACTTGTATTCAGATTAACTAAGACGTTCTCCTTACGATCGTTGTAACAAAATTAAATTTCTTCTCCAAAACTTAAGAACTTGTTGTTAAAATTGTTCTATGATGAACAGATTCCTATGTAAGTAATGTCGACAAAAATAATATTCTCCTTGTGTAAATTCATCAGTGATGAACTGATTTTCCGTTTAGTTCTTTAATGTGAAATTATTTCCACATTTACACTAAAATGTCTTCATGTATACATTATATGTATATTCTTTCAAAATAAGAAACTAAAAAGTATGTACAAGTGATTGAATATATAGATATAAAACTGACGTTGGTATGTGTCTCATTTGCACCCAAATGATGTTCTGTGAGCAGCCGACGAACAACGGTCGCAGAATTGCGTCTTCTTTCAGAGCAGAAGTTCTAGCCTATCCCTGTCTTTTTAAAGATTATCTTAAGTGCGTTCTCAAACTTCTTCTTATGGTCCCTGAAATTCCATGTTCTCGCATACTCCGTTTCCATATATAAGGTTGTCACCACCGATTTTATTAACGACGTAACTGGTATAATGCCCAAGTAGCCACATCACAGAATTGTTTTTCCATTGCGGGTAGTATTTTTTGTCTGGTCTATACAATAGTTTTGTTTCTATAGATTCCGGTGAGGTCCTGCCGACTGATCTATCCCGAAACGACTCACGCTGCTGCCTCACAACTTTACTTCAGCCAGTACCTCGCCTCCTACTTTCCAAACTTTGGAATTTTACTGAAACGCGCACAAAAATAATTAAGGACTACAGCTTGTCCAAAACTTCGCCGCCTGTGCTATTGGCTCTGTATAAGGAGAGGTACAGTGCCACCTATTTTGTGATTGATTACTAAGACGATCTAGCGTCTATTGTATAAACTAATTCGACGGGGCCATTCTGCCCCTATGGCCAAGGTGCCCCGGTCTCCCCTACATCTTTGTATGGGCTGTGGTCATACTAAGGAACTGTCTCGTTTATGGAATGTAAACATTCGTCAGTGTTCAGGAAACCTTAGAATCAAAGTGGCACAACACTATTTTTTACGCTTTTATACAGGGTGTTACAAAAAGGTACGGCCAAACTTTCAGGAAACATTCCTCGCACACAAAGAAATAAAATATGTTATGTGGACATGTGTCCGGAAACGCTTAATAACCATGTTAGAGATCATTTTATTCTCTTCAACTCACATTAATCATGGAATGGAAACACACAGCAACAGAACGAACCAGGGTGACTTCAAACTCTTTGTTACATGAAATGTTCAAAATGTCCTACGTTAGCGAGGATACATGCATCCACCATTCGTCGCATGGAATCCCTGATGCGGTGATACAGCCTTGGGGGATGGCGTATTGTATCACTCCCGCCCAAAATACGAGCATGAAGAGTCTTTACATTTGGTACCGGGGTTGCGTAGACAAGTGCTTTCAAATGCCTCCATAAATGAAAGTCAAGAAGGTTGAGTTCAGGAGAGCGTGGAGGCCATGGAATTGGTCCGCCTCTGCCAATCCATCGGTCACCGAATCTGTTGTTGAGAAGCGTACGAACACGTCGACTGAAATGTGCAAGAGCTCCATCGTGCATGATCCACACGTTGTATCGTACTTGTAGACACATGTTCTAGCAGCACAGGTAGAGTATCCCGTATGAAATCATGATAACGTGCTCCAGTGAGGAGGTGGAAGAACATGAGGCCCAATCAAGACATCACCAACAATTCCTGCCCAAACATTCACAGAAAATCTGTGTTGATGACGTGATTGCACAATTGCGTGCGGATTCTCGTCAGCCCATACATGTTGATTGTGAAAATTTACAATTTGATCTCGTTGGAATGAAGCCTCATCCGTACTAAAATGAGCTCTAACACGGAAATTAAGCGTTTGCCGACACATGTCCACATAACATATTTTCTTTGTTTGTTTGTGAGGAATGTTTCCTGAAAGTATGGCCGTACCTTTTTGTAACAGACTGTATACGCCACACCAAACCTCGTGGGAGCCGAAATGTAAGCGCACCGCGAGGACAGGCGCAGGCAGCGAGGCGACAGCGCGGAATAAAACATAGGCCCGGCAGCTTAGCTGTGGTTACAGCTGGCCGGGGATTTTGTTTGCGCTGACGCGAGCGGCTGGGCCGGCTCGCCGGTGGAGAGGGTTGTTTCCGGGGGCGTAACGACCCTCTCGAGGCGCACAATGCCGAGAACAATCGGCACAAAAACTGCGCCCCCGCCGCCGCCGCCGCCGCCGCCACTGAATAATGAAGACGCAGCGCGGGCCGGCCGCAGCGCCCGCTGCCCACCGCCCCGCTAACGATACGGCTGCACTGCCCGGCCAACTACCTGCCGGCCGTAGCTACAAATGTTCAAATGACTGTAAATCTATCGGACCAAACTGCGTGGTCATCAGTCAGTAGCTTACAAACTACTTAAACCTAGGTAAACTAACCTACGGGCAAAAACACACACCCATGCCCCAGGGAGGACTCGAACCTCGCGCACTCCGCAGCGAGACGCTTTAGACCGCTCGGCTACTCCACCGCGGATGCCGGCCATAGCCACAGACGCGACACGTGCAATCGCTCGCCAGTAATCAGCTGTCACCGAGGAACGATATTAGCTCTCACAAGTGGAGCGCGTTTCGAAATTATTGATACCACTGCATAATCACTTCGAACATAGTCAGGTGATTGATTGTAAATTGTGTCTGTAGTCTGTTCGAGAGATTTCCACACTCATAAACATCCCTAGTTCCAATGCTTCTGAGGTGATACTGAAGTGGAAACGTGACGGGAGACGAACAGCACGGAAGCGTACAGCAAATGTTTCAAATGTTTGTATAGCTTATGGGACTTAACTACGGGGTCATCAGTCCCTAAAGTTACAAACTACTTATGAACTAGCTATCACTAAGGACGGCACAAATATCCATGCCCGAGGGGGGATTCGAACCCCCGACCGTAGTGGCCGTGCAGACCGTGACTGAAGCGCCTCAGTCCCCTCGGCCACCGCGGCCGGCGATGCGCGTCATTATCACTCAATCTGCTAATCTTCACTCCTCACTGCTGACCTAGATCTGTAGCGGAGTGTACATGTTGCGCTTCGTTCATAAAATAAATTGTGGCGACGGCTTCAAAACTGAATAAAGTGACGTTTTTTGTGGAAGAAACGCTTAAAGCTTTAAAAAGAACAGGGAGTGGTGTAACTTTATTAAAAGTGGCGGAAGATTATAACTAGGGAAAATAACAGGGCCAGCCGCGGTGACCGAGCGGTCTGCGGCGTGCCAATCACGGTGTGCACGGCCGCTGCGGTCGGGGGTTCGAATCCCCCCTCGGGCATGGATGTTTGTGCCGTCTTTAGTATAAGCTAGTTCATAAATAGTTTGTAAGTTTAGGGACTGATGACCTCGTAGTTAAGTCCCATAAGCTGTACAAACATTTGAACATTTGAATTTGAAAACAACAGGTGGAGACTCGAAAAGGAACCGCAATGAAATTGAGAAATGGTGTTCTCAGAGACTAACCTCGTCTGGTTTTGAAGATGGGAAAGCCGCGCGGGAGTAGCCGCATGGTCTGAAGCGCCACGTTATGGATCGCGCGGCCTCTTGCATCGGAGGTTCGAATCCTCCCTCGGACATAGATGTTTGTGCCGTCTTTAGTATAAGCTAGTTCATAAGTAGTTTGTAAGTTTAGGAACTGATGACCCCATAGTTAAGTTCCTTAAGCTTAACAAACAATTTGAACATGAAGATGGGAAACCTGTGACTACGAATTTTACCGGCAAAAAACGGCAAACAGCAGGCAAACAAAAGACACTAACTTCTCTACATAAATTTAAATATGTTTTTGTATTTCAATGACGTTTTTCACGAACACAACAGTGAACTGGCAGACGTAAGTAAATATCTATTCATTCTACTTTGCTTTTTGTATGGTATTAAATTTTTAATTCATTTCACTACTTTAGTTTAATTTTTGTATAACGTAATTCGTTATCACCTTTTTTTTAGTGCCGTATAATGTATTTGAACTTTATATTGAGTTGTTGTTCAGGTATTTAATAAGTTTTCTGAGTTAAAATAAATTTTTCACACTTTTTATTTTATTTATTTATTTTTTGTATTATTTTCCGTGTTATCCGATCTCCCCGCTTATACGACCTTGCTGCGGCTGGCTTAGGTCGCATAATAGAGACGCTACTGTATTGATACCATTGCAGAATCACTTCGAACATAGTCAAGTGATTTGTTGTAAACTGTGTCTGTAGTCTGTTCCGAGATTTCCACACTCGTAAACATCCCTAGCTCCAATGTTTCTGAGATGATACTGCAGTGGAAACGTGATGGGACACGAACAGCACGGAAGCGTACAGCCCGACCTCGTCTGTTGACTGACAGACGCCGCCGAATGTTGAAATGAGTCGTACAGTGTACTAGGAAGGCATCTATCCAGATCATCACAACAATTCTAAACAGTAAATATAAGAAATGTATTCGCAATTGCGAATATTAATCAGCATCAGCTGTATGGTGTAATGGTGACATATGAACATTTGTGCTGGGCCGGGACTGGAACCCGGATTTCCCGCTCATCGCGAGCGGTCGCGTTTCCATTACGCTACCAGTTCACGCTTTCCGTAACGACCCATACCCTCGTATGCCACATTAGCAGCTGTAGTCGCCGCAGTGTCCGTTCCTTCAGACATGCATGCATGTCTGAATGATATTTACTTAGTTATATCAATAAACACGGACACTGCACATTATATTTATAATCAGTCATAGCAAGGCATGCGACAAATATACTAAAAAGTCTCACCCTGTGCGGGAATTACATATTAGAATGTACGAGCACTCAAGGGCAGTAGACAATGTACCCTTCAGACATGCATGTAAGTCTGAAGAACATTTGCTTAGTTATATCAATAAACACGGACACTGCACATCATATTTAATTCTAAACAGCGTCAGTTTCAACTCCAAGTACTATGACAGGCGAGAGGTGAGAAAACTTGGACATTGTGTGTCTGTGTGTGTGTGTGTGTGTGTGTGTGTGTGTGTGTGTGTGTGTGTGTCGTCCTTAGCATAAGTTAGTTTAAGTAGTTTATAAGCCTAAGGAGATGACCAAAGTAGTTAAGTCCCTTAGATTTGCAAACATTTGAACATTTTTATTTTTGAGACTTGGAGGAAAATGTTATCAACAATGTGGAACGTGACCGCCATGTCCGTACCAGGAATTTGGCCCTAAATTAGCTTATTATCCCTATTTTCATTCTCTGTATTCCTTTGGTATCATATTTTGGCGTAATTAATCACTGAGTAAAATAGTATTCCATGCACAAAAGCGTGTAATCAGAATAATTGTTGGAGCCCATCCAAGATCATCCTGCAGACACTTATTTAAGGAGCTAGGGACCTTCACAGTAGCTTCACACTTATGAAATTTGTTCATAGCAATCCGATCGAATTCAAAAGCAATAGCAGTTTGCTTAGCTACAACACTAGGAGAAAGAATGATATTCACTATTCTAAGTTAAATCTAACTTTGGCTGAGAAAGGGGTGAATTATGCTGCCACAAAAAAGTGTCTCTGGTCACCTACCAAATAACTTAAAAAGTCTGACAGATAACCAACTAGCATTTAAAAATAAACGAAAAGAATTTCTGAATGGCAACTCCTTCTATTCATTAGTTGAATTATTATATATAGGTTGAAAAGTATTTAAACTGACAAAATGTGAGAGGTTGTAGAGGACACCAAAGCAAATATTTTCCCCTAATGTCATTTTTTTTAATATGGAATATTTAAACAGGTAGAGGCCGTATTAAATGGCAGGCACTATTACAATTTTCTCGCCATGTCCAGAATTGCAGGAAGACCTACTGCTCCCTAAAAGACAACGCATGTGGTTCCAACATGACGGGGCGCCGGCACATTTCATGCGTCGATTCCTTGACCGACGGTTCCCAGAAACGTGGATTGGCAGAGGTGGCCCCGTACCATGGTCTGCTCGATCCCCAGATATGTCCCCTCGGGGCTTTTTTGTCTAGGGAAAGATGCACAACCTTGTGACTACGTAGGCTTACCCGGTGTAATGATTGATAATATTCTTCTCGGGTTTCCTGCCGGATGAAATACGTCATCTTGACACAATATTTCGGCGGTCCACCTGGCCGCCATCCTCAGGTGGACCGCCGAAATATTGTGTCAAGATGACGAAAGGAAACCCGAGAAGAATATTACCGATGCACAACCTTGTTTACGCAACTCTTGTTGCATGAGAAGAGAATCTGGTTGCCCAGATAGTAGGAGCAGCATGACTAATTCAGGATACTCCTGGGGTTTTTACCCGTGTCAGACAGAACATGATCCGACGGTGTAACCTTTGTTTACGTGTGACATTGTGACACGCATTTTTGAAAATCTACTGTAATTGAAATTGGGTTGTGTCAATGTATTGTCTCTTAGTAATAAAAAATGGAAAAATGTTTGTTGGTTTAATTAATTTGCCGCCATAGAAATCTTCCTCTAACGGTTCAAATACCCCTCATAGGAAAAAAATATTTGTTTTGATGCCCCAAACAACATCCCAGAGTTTGTTGGTTTAAATACTTTTCACCCTGTATAAATTAGTAAATTTAAGAAAAAAATGCATCAAGTAATATATTGTATAATTCTATATCCTGTAAAGACCTTTTATTAACCTGACACGTTCCACATCATTACGTAGTGTCGTATTCATGATCTATGGAATTAGTAGCAATCTAATCCATTCTTGGCGCACCGCAGCGGATTAGCCTCGTTGCGGTGCGCGCAGCCGTCCGCCGTCGGGGGTTCGCACCTCCCCCCCCTCCCCCCCCTCCCCCCCCCCCCTCCCGCCGGGCATGGATGTTTGTGCCGTCTTTAGTATAAGGTAGTTCATAGTTTGTAAACTTAGGGATTGATGACACCGCAGTTACATCACTTAAGCTTTACAAACATTTGTACTTTTCGGAAGCAACCAGGCTGATGTGAACGTGTGAGACAGAACATGCAACAGCGCTTTGCGGCACATGGATTCCATTTTTCAACAAATACTGAAACTGTGGGTGCATCCTACAGCGAGTAATGGGCCACAGACTCTGTAACAAAGTATGAATGACATAAAAGTTTTCTGGGTATGGTACCGCGTCATGATGTAAGGCTATTACTTAAATAACCAACGTTTCGGCCAACGTTACAGTGGCCTTCATCTGGGTAACTGGTGTGAGGTGGTTGTTACTACACTTTATATTACTTTCATTTAGACTTTCATCTAGACTTTCATTTAGCTACTGCCGCCACGCGGCCCACGGCCAGCAGGGGAAAAACGGAAGCCCTCATTCCATTCGCCGATGAACACCAATCATGTCTCGCTATGCAAGAAGCAATAGGCAACGGCTAACCCCCACCCCTTCCACCTCAGCATCCTATCAAAAATAAAGTTCCACTCTTCCGCAATACATTCACCAATAACATCGATTATTTTAAAAAATTATGACGTAATGTCTAAATGAAAGTAATATAAAGTGTAGTAACAACCAGCTCACACCAGTTACCCAGATGAAGGCCACTGTAACGTTGGCCGAAACGTTGGTTATTTAAGTAATAGCCTTACATCATGACGCGGTACCATACCCAGAAAACTTTTATGTCATCTGACTCTGGCCGCGGAAGCCTACGTAATTATATCAAAGTATGAATGATTAAATGGTCTTTAGCATAGAAAACAGGCATTTCCGTTTAGAACTTCTTTCGATTTTAGTTTTTGTTAGGTGTCTTTTCATCTGTCAGTACCCAGGGGTTGTAAAAAAATAATCCTGTATAATGATGGTTTCAAACAAAGAAGATAAAACAACAGGCCGGTCAGTTTTACATGATACGTTAGTTCGCGATCGATCGCGCGCTAGCTTTCTTGAGTTAACGAGTCAGTGTGTGTGTGTGTGTGTGTGTGTATTTGTGTGTTTGCACTCAGGCGTGTGGTGTGCGCTGCAGCGCGGCGAATGTGAGAACGGGCGCGGCGGTCACGATCAGAGGCCGCTCACCGCTCCCGCAAGACGCGCGCGGCCCCCCGCCTCGGCATTGTTTTGGATCTCTGGGCCGCACAGGGCAGCCGCGGTGTCGCGTGGCGCCAGCTTCCCACCGCCAGACCACCTGCTGGTCAACACGCGCGCCCTGACCCTGCCAGCCGTCGTCAAGGCAACGGGGCGAACGGCAGATCAGAGGTCACTGGCTAAGCTTCCGTTCCGCATATCAATTTCTACGGCTTCCACTGCAATTACACAGGTCGACATGTATTCTGGGGTTTGGAAAGTAAGCGGAGTTCTTTACTAAATTTGCATCCCTGAATATGAAAATCATATCGGTTTTTTTTCCATCACCCTCAGTTTTTTCTGCACAGCTGCCCCCCTCCAAACCTACCATTGGCTGCGAAATCTATTTTATGCAGTGTCCACAACTACAGAAATGTGGCAACGCTGCATTTTTTGGGTGAAGCTGAGGCAGAGGGGGCTAATGAGCTTGGAGCTGACGTTCCATTATCGCCACAGAAATCAGTGAGTGAGTGCCACAGCTACAAGAAGGTGCTTTCGCACTTTGTTGTGAGTAGTGGTATTTCACTCAAGGTGTGTTAAAAATGTCAGAAAGGCACTGTGTGAATAGCCCAGATACATTTTCTTATATCTGTGGAAATTATGTGATACGTGCAAGACGTCGACAAATAACAAAATTTGTGCAGAAGTCATATTTTGCATATTTCGGCATGAAGTTCGGCGATCAGGACAAGTCATTTGCTCCACACATTATGTGCCATACATGTGTGGAGCAGTTAAGGAAATGGAGTGAAGGTAAAATCAAGTGCTTGAACTTCGCAATTCCTATGGTATGGCGTGAACAGAAGAATCATGTTGATGACTGTTACTTCTGTATGACGAATGTAACGGTATACAACAGAAGAAACATGCAAAAAATATCATATCCAGACTTAGATTCGGCAATTAGACCTGTTTTTCATGGCCCAGGGCTACCGATCCCCTCTCCAGCAACATCAGTGGATTCTCTTGAATTCTCTGAACCAGTTGTACGTCAAGAAAGCAGTGAATCCGACTATTCTGTATGTGGTACCAATAATAGTCCAAACCTCTTACTCAAACAGAACCATCACAATATTTGCTTCTTATAATTCGTATGCCTTTCTTCCAATTCTTTTTTAACCACTTTACTGTTCCATTTCGTTTCCATTGTTCCGTAATTGCTTTCCAATTTCCAATTTCATTGGGCGCAGAGTTAGACAATGGTGAATATGATGATGATAGTGGTGGTGCAAAAACCTGACGTGCCACAGAGAAACAGGCTGCAGATTCGTGATCAGCAGGGTCAATGTAGTTATAAATTCATATTTTCATGCAAACCGCAGACAAAAAGTCAAAATTTGGCGACCTGTGTTATTAGTCTTTCGAAACCAGTCCATCGTTTAAACGCCGGCCGCTGTGGCCGAGCGGTCTGCGGCCCTCTATTACAGTCTGCACGGCCGCTATGGTCGGGGGGTAGAATCCCCCCTCGGGCATGGATGTTTGTGCCGTATTTAGTATAAGCTAGTTCATGAGTAGTTTGTAAGTATAGGGACTGATGACTCTGTAGTTAAGTCCCTTAGGCTTAACAAACATTTGAACATTTGATCATTTAAACTACTGGTCGTCCGAAATCAACACGAAGAAAGATCGAAGATACCACAGTCTAAGTTTCATCGGAGGTATCATGTAGTACAAAAATCACATTAACCGAAACACAAGGCCATGGCAAGTGAGAAAGATTATGAAATCGTGATTTCTGAAGCTTTCCCGGCGTATTTCTTCATCCAGTAACTTTCGGGTTTGCGGCCGGATCCCGTCGTCATTCTGACACGATATTTCGGCCTGGAAACGTCCGGCCATCTTCAGGTGAGTAGCGAGTACTGAAGAGCCCAGGTGCAGTCGCGGTATTTATAGTGGTTTTTGCACATGCTAAAAGTGCTGTTATCATTTTGCGCATGCGTTAGATGGTGTCATGCGCGATACATCCGAGTTGCATGTGCTGCCCTCGGTGGTAAAAGAGCAACCGTCTTCTAATCATTGATAATCGATTGATGGTGTCGATTACGCTGTGACTGGATGATGTTAATCACAGGATTCCAATTTTTGTCGAGCTGAAAGCCGTTGATACGATTTATAAGATTGTCGGCAAGACGAATTTCTACCGATTCTTTAATAAGTGAATCCCAGAAACTGGAGTTAAAGTTTTAGTTTTACTATATTCCATAGTGTGTTCCATGGAAATGCAGTGTTCTGCTACTGTCGATTCGGCTACTGCCGATTTTGATGGTTGGAGTAGACGGGTGTGTCTTTGGTGTACTACACATCGTTCCTGTACATATCGTATTGTCTGGCCCATATATGCACCACCACAGGGGATCTTGTAAACACCCGATTTTCTCAAATGCAGATCATCTTTGACGGATCCTATTAAGGCCAAACTCTTCACAGGTGGACGGAAGATAACCTTGATTTTATTTCTCCTAAGCAACCTCCCTGTTTTGGAGGACACATTTCCGGAAAAAGGAAGGAAAGCAACTGATTTGTAATCGTCATCAGTGTCCTCTGTGCGTTGCTTCTTGTTATTGTAGTTGTACATGGCCTTCTTTATTTGTCGAGAAGTATATCCGTTATCTTTGAAAACCTTCTCCGGGTGTTCTAATTCTGCATAGAGGGTATCTTCGTCAGCTATTATATGCACTCGATGGATTAAAGTGCTGAGGACACCAGCAGTTTACGACCGGTGATTGCAGCTCGAAGCCTGTAAGTATAGATCTGTGTGCGTGGGTTTTGTATACACAGTGACCCAGTGATCCATCATTCTTTCTTTGTACTAATACGTCTAAAAAGGGTAAAGTCCCGTCGTTTTCAATCTCCATCGTAAACTTGATGTTGTTATGCAGTGAATTTAAATGAGAGTGGAATTTCTCAAGCTCTTCTTTCCCATGAGGCTATATAACAAAGGTGTCATCTACGTAGCGCCAGAACACTGTGGGCTTTAAAACAGCAGACTCAAGTGCCTTCTCCTCTAAATCATCCAGTTATATAAATTAATGTTTGTTTGATTGTCTTTTTATTCGTATTTTATGCACGGCTATACCGTACATCCACTTGCGGTGAAACATTAACTCTTTGCTTGCACTCGTGCGTAGGTTATAGGCATACTAAAATTAACTTCGTATGGTACATGACTGGGGGTGCTTTAAGTTAGGTAATTCATTTTTTAGGCCTGGACGGATATGATTGAAAATTGGAACAGACGTGGCTTATACACTGTTTAACCAACGGATGGTGCGTGGTGAAGGGTACCTTACGGGTTAAAATGCCGAAAGGGAGGGATATATTTGAATGAAATTTGGAATGCAGATAGCTTATATCGTCAATTAAGGCATGAACTACTTTTAGAAAGCCACCGTACGGTTCATGGCGGAGGGTACCTTACAGTGGGTTAACACGTTTGTTACTCTTCACGCGAAACTGCTGGATAGAATTGAATGAACTGTAGAATGAAGATAGCTTATACCCCAAATTAATACATGGACTACCTTTCGTAAGCCTCCGCAAGTGCATGGCGGAAGCTACGTTACAACAAACATCCAAATTCTTTTACTGGTCACCATGAAAGTCAGCACATAAATGTGTGTTTTCATAAAGGAGATTTTTTGAATCTTCAAGCCACTGAATTTAGCGTGGTGAAGGGTACCTTGCGTCTTTGACACCGTTTGACCAGTCCCCATGAAACAGCGCAAATATGTATGTTTTCATATACAGGAGGAAGAGGAGTAGTTTGTTCGTATTTTACGTGTTGCTATAACTTTCATCTCATTGCGATAAACCTTGGTCAACGGCTTGCTCTTACGCGCAGGTTATGGACGTACTACAGTTAGTTTACAGTAGGGACGCGCGTGTCGTACCAGCAAAAGTATTTTGAGAGCCAGTGAAGTAGCACATGTAATTAAACGCTTTGAAATTTCAAATGTTATTTGCATAATCATTTCGTTAAAAAAAAATGTTGGTATAGTCTATGGGACTTAACTACGGGGTCATCAGTCCCTAAACTTACAAACTACTTATGAACTACTTACGAACTAGGACGGCACAAATATCCATGCCCGAGTGGGGATTCGAACCCCCGACCGTAGTATCATTTCGTCTGCGACGCGCCGGGTACCAGCAGGCAGCCCTCTGACAGAACGCGCTGAGCTGTCACACCAGTTTCTTAGCCCCTTCTGTTTTATTTTATTTCATTTTTTTATTTTTGTTTTATTTGGGTAGCTAGAATCTATACAGATGTTGGTTCGGTTTGTCCTGAGTTCATAACTGAGTTCGGAGCTCAATTTTTTCATTACAGAAGACTGCAGCCCTCTAATCAAACGCGCTCAGCCAACCACGCCGGAAACCTTGTGCCTTTCCGGAGCAGATCATCCGCCAGTCCCAAACTTTCACAAGCAGCACGCTATGAAAGTAACTTTCCTACTACCTGTAGTCATTTATGCTCACCATTCGATTTCCCGTAAAGATTTGAACGATTTTTCCGCACCTACGGTGAAGGAATGATCCTTGACGTCATCTTCGCGTATACGTATATCACATACATTCAAGGTAAATTAATTAACCTCACTTAAAGCATACGAAAATTTATGTATTTGTTGACTAGTACAGCCCGAACATGTCTCTTCTGGCGAAATGAAAAGTTCCTCGTGTAAACATCTATAAATACACATAATACGTCCCTGATTACAGCCGTCAATATTCATTTATTTGTTGATACTGAGTAGCCACGTACTATTATTTCCTGAAGGATTCAGTTGTAGTTGCAGAGGAATTTCTGGATCCAGAAAAAAGTGGGAGACAACGCTCCCTCAAAGCCTGCGGTAACATCTTACAAGTATGGAGCCAAGCTTTCTACACCAACGTACAGGCTGAAACTACTCCCATGAATGGAGACAACAGAACGCATATGGCATAGCTAAGCATGTCACAAAACAAAGCTATGTAGAACTATTTGTCAAACAGTTACTTGATAAAACGCAGAGTGAAATTCTATGCTCATAATAAAAGAATGCAAACAAAACCAGCGTAACAAGACAGGATGTGAAACTGTGTTATAGTTTTAGTAACAACGTAATTTCGTATGGCATGATTGACTGGTAGTCCGAAAAGATGGATGATGGGCTAGTTGTCTGCAAATTATTTTAATTGGAGGTCACTTCAATGAGCTGAACGTCCTAAACCAACCCACAGTGAAAGGAAACCTACAGTTTGCCGTGAAATTTGAATCGCATGGTGTTCGTGGCACATCTTAACATTATCTAGAGGTGAAGCTTGCATACTGAAAGAATCCCGTGTTGATAGGTAAACGATCCCACGGCCCTTATAGTATTCGGCGTTATAATTTGCCGTAAAGCTCTACACAAAGGTAAACTGAAACAATAACCTGGTTATGTATAGTAAAAGAAGATCTGAAGATTCGAATGAAACAAGAATAACAAAAACTGATATACAGAATTAAAAATATGTAGTCTTAAAATTCAATACTGATCAGTTGGCTGAACTCTACTATCTTGCTCAGATTAACGGAGAAGAGTTCACTCAAAGGCAATCAAAGTTATATTGACACAAGGAAAGGGTAAAACAAACCTCCAAAAATACTCTGTATATCGAATGGTTCGGTACCCATATAAATTATACGTACGTTTCTATTTATTTACAAGCAATAGTTCCTGGCAGAACCCAGCTGTGTGTGTATTCCATTCTTATTTTATTCCAGCTCTTTCTTCTCCCTCTATACATCGGCTTCTGCCCCTCTTTAGTTTCCTGGTGGCTAGAGCCGTATGACGTCATTTGACCTAAATATGTGTCCTACAATAACATATTTTTCCATGTACGTAGTTTAGAACATCAAGAAACTGCCTGCGAAACGTGTTCCGGGTAGAGTTTTATAGTAAAGACGTAATAAATGACAATCGGATGCATTTTGGCGTATTTTCGTGCATTTAATTGCCTTTGTCGTTTTATGTAAAGAAATGTGCTGTCCAATGATAAAATTTCGAAGGTACATTCAGTGTATGTGTGTATCATATCTGGAAAATATGTCCCGAATACAGTTGACAGCGTTGAAGTAAAATATATACCGTCATTCCAAATACCGTAACTAATGAGAAGATGATCAACAGAATTGCGGAGAAAAGGAATTTCTGACTAACAGAAGGGATAGGTTGGTGGGACACATCCTAAGACATCAAGGAATCGTCAACTTAGCATTAGAAGGAAGTGTGTGGGGTAAAAATCGTAGAAGAAGACCGAGGGACGAATACAGTAAGCAGATTCAAAGGGATGTAGGATGCCGAAAGTATTCTCAGATGAAGAGATGTAGCGTGGAGAGCTGCATCAAAGCAGTCTGCGGACTGAAGACCACAACAACAACAATACTACTTGAACGGTGGTAAAGTAGTAAGCGATAAATCTTTTTTGCTTTCATTGTTTTCTGGTGTTATCAGCAAATAAAAATTTCATAAGAGTATGAAATTATGTTTAAAATTTGTTGCTTTCATTGTCAAATAATGGGCGACTAAAGTCTCGTTATTCACGCATTGCAGGATGAGAAAATTTTCATATTTTATAACGTCAAATCTCCTGAACTGAGTCGTAGGTGATTTTTATCCCCCTAACGATTGACTCCTAAAGATAAAAATATTTTTATTTGGTTGAAATCGAGCTGTTAGTATAGGAAGAGATATGGAACACTCATATGATGTAGGAGTTTTTCTCGAATTTCATTAAAAGATATCGTATCTCCTGAGGTAGTAGGTTATTAGCCCCAAAGCGATCGTCGTTTGATGGTAAGGAATAAGTGTAGCAAGTTTGGTGGAAATCGGCGTAGTAGTTTAGGAGCTGATAAGAAACATACATAATATACGAACATACATTTTTGTAATAGTCTTTAAGACTGAAAAAGTCTTTCAAAGTATTTTCTATGAAATTATACAACAGCATCTTCTGCAGATATAGTGTACTCACAATCCACCGAGAGAACGTAAACGGCACACGGGCATCGTCTTCCACTGGGTACGACGGTCACGGAACAGGTAACGTAAGTTCACCCAATAAAAACAGACCGCAACCCATATAGCGTAATTTATAGCCGTGGCGTCTTCACGAGCCACGATAAAACCACTGTAAATGTCACGCCGAAAATGAAATTTTCCCAATGGAAATCCCTAACACGGGGCCGCGTAAAAACGTCCACGTGTTAGCTCTTGAAATACGCGCTCCGCTTCTCCGAGAAACAATTTGGCTGCGCGCGCGTCGGCGCTTCCAGATGATAATTTGACAAGTTCAGAAATTAAGGTTTGACGAGTTAATAATGTGCGTATGTGTTAATGCATTCAAAACAGCCCGCGGCAAAAACGCACTGCCCGTTAAGTCCTCTGGGCGAGAGGGAAAACGAATTCAGAACTCGCATGCTGCATAATTTACGCTCCGGAGGTCGTTTCGATTTATTCTGTTACCCCTAACAGGGCGTAAAGGTGTAATTTCTCGGTTTATTTACAAATGGCCAGTGGCCAAAGGGCCTCTCTCCGTGTCGTTGGTTTAACAAATGCTAGCTGGGCGTGAACTCACCACGGGAGGGACAGCAAAGCGACGATTAGCTCGTTAACAGCCAATAATGACGGCCCCTCGCCTAGAGATACGAGCTAATGTGGGAACGCCTCTGTTTGCATTTTGAAATGCCCTCTTCCTGGGGCTTTAGCATTGACTTCAGCAGTTTTCGTAAAAAAAGTTTGTAAAGCGATAGGGGAGAGCGGGGCCAGAAGGGGTACTTAAGGCTTACAAAATGCTCTAGTAAAATACCATATATTCTTAGGTTACTTTAAGTAGTTTGTAAGCTTAGTTTGTAAGCCTAGAGACTAAAAACCACTGAAGTTAAGTCCCATAGCCTTACAAGCATTTAAACATTTGAATTTTTTGATCGATGTTTCCCTTTATCATACGTATCACGGTTACAAGTTATTCAATATTGAAACAGCTCTTCCAGCAGTGAACTTTAATAAGAACAATCATGCTTGTACCTCAGGCATAGGTGATATAACTATCAAATTGTAATGCAATTTCCTGAGGCATATACTGTCTCTTATATCAAGGCAATTTTTTGCCTCTCCTCTTCAATGTTTCATGAAACTCAATAATTATTTGCTATTTATAACCGCGCGGCCATAGGCGTGCGCTCTAAGGCACCTTGGCGCGGTCGTTCCTCATCGGAGGTTCGAGTCCTCGCTCGGGTATGGGTGTGTGTTTCTGTTGTTCTTAGGATGGTCATGGGTCCCAAAACTTACAAACGACTTAAATTCGTTTTTATGTTTTGGGACCCTTGACCACTCCAGTTTCCCATTGGTTTGCAAGCATCCCGTTTTTTTTTTTTTTTTTTTTTTACTGTTTGTATCACCTATGCCTTTGGTACAAGGTAGGATTGTTCTCACTAACATTAATTGCTACTGGAGAGTATACGAAAACGTGGAGGTAGAATTAAACTCTGTGTTGTGCATGGTGACGTGTTCTGACATAATTCATGTAGCCACATAATCAATGTGGCCGCGATAGCTGATTGGTAACGCCGGCGTGGTAGTTCACAATGCTCGATCAGAGGGAACGACAAACACCGTCTAGAAGACAGGGCCTTACAATAGGCCATGCCACGTCACACCAAAAGGCCACGGACGCCAGCTGACTGGCTAGCCACTGGGGCACAGCCCACCGCGTCGTAGCGGTCGGTCGATCAGCTAGCGTTCATGTCCTCTCGGTGTGCATGGCACGGCCTTTTGTGAGGTCTTGTCTTGTGGGTGGTGTTGGCTCGACGCCTTCTCAAGGAACCGCTCTACCGAAACGAAAAAGAAAGAAAACAGCGGTTGTAGCGTCTTCCAGGTAAACAGGAGGTCCCGGTTTCGAATCCCATCCCCGGCACAAATTTTAATTCAACGCCTCTCCTTTTAATTAATATGTTTGATACAATGAGACAATATATATCTCAGGAAATTGATTAATATTTTGCTACATTTCGCTATCATTGCTGAAAGCCATTAACCTTGCTGGCTCATTTGGAATCGGTGGCTGGAATTATAATCCTTGTCTATTCATTTTTCGGTAAAGAGCATAGTTTTAAATGTTATACACATGCCTTTAAAGTAGCCGCACACTTATAATCGTACACATTTTCACTGTCATACAGAAACTCTCCTCCCACCTACTGATCATTCAGCAGGTACTTGATATTGCTAACAATTTGAGGGCCGCTTCTAGCCTAAAGTGTAACCGTTCCGCCAATCTTTGGCCTGACTCATGCCCTAATATGGAAGACACCAGACGGCTGCCCCATCACACCACATGTGTGACACGTTATCCAGCCAACTTACGAACTAAACTATCACATCACTTATACCATATTACATATGGAAGTAATGTAAGTTTTCTGTAGTCTTTTAAGTATGTGTACGACCAGTCTCGCATGCTGTTAGCGTGATCTTTGGCTCTGGCAGAACGACAATCAGTGTTGTGAATCGTAGGGACATGTCCCTATGCGTAGGAACTTTTGACTCTTTTTCCAAACTTTAGGGACGGATTTGCGATCTCTTTGCCAAATGTAGGGACATTTCTCGGGGACGATGCAGAATGAAAGTACCTTTTCGATTCAAAACAGTAACAACTCATTGCACAATAATAGTAATGAAGGGGAAATATTACTACCCAATAAATGCGTATTGAGTATACTACTACCCTCCCCCCCCCCCCCCCCCCGCTCTCTCTCGATATATATATATATATATATATAAAACTCAGTTTCGTCTGTAGGGACTTTAATGTTGATTATAGGGATTTTTGAGATGAGAAAGGTCGCTGAAGTGTAATGGATGAATAATTTCAGAAATTTGTGTCTTATTATTGTGCAGCGGAGCCCGAGTATGCGAATTTCGCTTCACCCTGTATATGGTTTGCTACCCATTCTAAGCAGGAGCGGGCGGCTAGGTACACAATAATATTGCCACTGTGGATTTCGCAATATTCAATTGTGTAACGATTTCCGAAATGGAATGTCCCACGCGTCGAGCTGTAAGTACCATTCCGAGATCAGAGTCCCTTAATTCCCATTGTGCAGTCTCAATCACGTCTAGCTGTAACTACCATTCCGAGTTCAGAGTCCCTTAATTCCCGTTGTGCGGCCATAATCATGTAGGAAAATAATTCACATTAATCACCGAAATGACAGTTGTGCCGATGTTCCGCTTTTCATACCCTATTTACGTGAAACTACCGCTACCTGTACCTCTGTATGACATTATCCTATGCTTTTTGTCATCTCACAAGGAAAGTACTTGGGCTCGAACAAATATAAATACATGAAAATCGTGTGAGAGATAATGTGAAGGTTCCTCATTGCACTAGTGATATTCCCTCATCTGCAAAGCTCCGCAGTCGCCCATTAGAGCCCTCTGCATGTACCACGCCGGACTGCACCGTGACTTGTCGTTACAGCAGTAGTGACGGTGCAGTGTGCCCCTGAAGTTGCGTTTTGTGACGTTATTTGTGTAGTGAAGCGTCGGATAGGTCGGCGATTGGTAAGAAATCCTGCTAATATAGTGTGACTGGTTGAGACGAAGTTACGAAGAAACCTTCTTCGTGAAGATGGTATTGGTGTAGAAGATGAATCATTCGCCTGTTACCTGGTATATACTATAGCGTTTCTAATCTATGCTCATATTTCTGCATTATAACAGACACCAGAAAACATCGTATTCACGAAGAAGGGCTCTTTGGTATCTCATCTCAACCAATCGCAATACATTATCAACATTGAATACCAATCGCCGACCTTTCTGCCGCTTCGCTACACAAATAACGTCACAAAACGCAACTTCAGAGGCACACTGCACTATCCCCACTGGTCCCGACCGGCAGGTCAAAGTGCTATGCGGCGTGGCTCACGCAGAGGCCTCTAATGGGCGACTGCAAACTTTTGCCGATGACAGAGTATCGCTAGGGGAATGAGGGACCTCTACATTATCTCTCACACGATTTTGGTATATTTGTGTTTGTTTACGCCCGAGTTCTTTCCTTGTCACTGCATTAATGAGACATGCCGTTTCATTTTAAACCATAACATTTACAAAAAATGTTCAAATGTTTGTAAATCTATCGGACCAAACTGCGTGGTCATCAGTCCGTAGCTTTCGAACTATTTAAACCTAGGTAAACTAACTTAAGGACAACACACACACCCATGCCCCAGGGAGGACTCGAACCTCCACGGCGAGTAACCGCGCGCTCCGCAGCGAGACACTTTACACATTTACAAATTGCGAGAGTCCCCGCAGGATAAGGCGGACGATGTGCAGAGACAAGTTTTCGTGCAAAGCGCCGTGCGAGTACACTCCTCCGCTCGGAAGAGGAAGCTGCGTCAGTCCACTTCCGCCTGCCAGCCAGTGAGCTGGGAACTTCCCTCCAGCGCTCGCTCATCCCTACGCTTGCCCAGCCGTACGCGCATCTACCGGTCAATTAATCCTGCATGCGCTCTACCTCATGATGCTGGCAAGTTCTTGGCAGACATCTCGCAGCGCCCCTTAGAACAACCGTACAGCATAATGTGGACAATGGTTCCACAGTTAGTACTACGTCCATACCAGGATGTATCAGATAGGTAAACGTGTAAGACGGTGAATTTACTCCTTCGCTCGGAAGGGGAATCTGCGTCAGTCCACTTCTGCCTGCCAGCCAGTGAGCTGGGAACTTCCTCTCCAGCGCTCGCTCATCCCCACGCTTGCCCAGCCGTACGCGCATCTACCGGTCAATTAATCCTGCATGCGCTCTACCTCATGATGCTGGCAAGTTCTTGGCAGACATCTCGCAGCGCCCCTTAGAATAACCGTACAGCATAATGTGGACAATGGTTCCACAGTTAGTACTACGTCCATACCAGGATGTATCAGATAGGTAAACGTGTAAGACGGTGAATTTACTCCTTCGCTCGGAAGGGGAATCTGCGTCAGTCCACTTCTGCCTGCCAGCCAGTGAGCTGGGAACTTCCTCTCCAGCGCTCGCTCATCCCCACGCTTGCCCAGCCGTACGCGCATCTACCGGTCAATTAATCCTGCATGCGCTCTACCTCATGATGCTGGCAAGTTCTTGGCAGACATCTCGCAGCGCCCCTTAGAACAACCGTACAGCATAATGTGGACAATGGTTCCACAGTTAGTACTACGTCCATACCAGGATGTATCAGATAGGTAAACGTGTAAGACGGTGAATTTACTCCTTCGCTCGGAAGGGGAATCTGCGTCAGTCCACTTCTGCCTGCCAGCCAGTGAGCTGGGAACTTCCTCTCCAGCGCTCGCTCATCCCCACGCTTGCCCAGCCGTACGCGCATCTACCGGTCAATTAATCCTGCATGCGCTCTACCTCATGATGCTGGCAAGTTCTTGGCAGACATCTCGCAGCGCCCCTTAGAATAACCGTACAGCATAATGTGGACAATGGTTCCACAGTTAGTACTACGTCCATACCAGGATGTATCAGATAGGTAAACGTGTAAGACGGTGAATTTACTCCTTCGCTCGGAAGGGGAATCTGCGTCAGTCCACTTCTGCCTGCCAGCCAGTGAGCTGGGAACTTCCTCTCCAGCGCTCGCTCATCCCCACGCTTGCCCAGCCGTACGCGCATCTACCGGTCAATTAATCCTGCATGCGCTCTACCTCATGATGCTGGCAAGTTCTTGGCAGACATCTCGCAGCGCCCCTTAGAATAACCGTACAGCATAATGTGGACAATGGTTCCACAGTTAGTACTACGTCCATACCAGGATGTATCAGATAGGTAAACGTGTAAGACGGTGAATTTACTCCTTCGCTCGGAAGGGGAATCTGCGTCAGTCCACTTCTGCCTGCCAGCCAGTGAGCTGGGAACTTCCTCTCCAGCGCTCGCTCATCCCCACGCTTGCCCAGCCGTACGCGCATCTACCGGTCAATTAATCCTGCATGCGCTCTACCTCATGATGCTGGCAAGTTCTTGGCAGACATCTCGCAGCGCCTCTTAGAATAACCGTACAGCATAATGTGGACAATGGTTCCACAGTTAGTACTACGTCCATACCAGGATGTATCAGATAGGTAAACGTGTAAGACGGTGAATTTACTCCTTCGCTCGGAAGGGGAATCTGCGTCAGTCCACTTCTGCCTGCCAGCCAGTGAGCTGGGAACTTCCTCTCCAGCGCTCGCTCATCCCCACGCTTGCCCAGCCGTACGCGCATCTACCGGTCAATTAATCCTGCATGCGCTCTACCTCATGATGCTGGCAAGTTCTTGGCAGACATCTCGCAGCGCCCCTTAGAATAACCGTATGGCATAATGTGGACAATGGTTCCACGGTTAGTAATGTGTCCATACCAGGATGTATCAGGTAGGTAAACGTGTAAGACGGCGAATTTAATCCTTCGCTCGGAAGGGGAAGCTGCGTCAGTCCACTTTCACCTGCCAGCCAGTGAGCTGGGAACTTCCCCTCCAGCGCTCGCTCGTCCCCACGCTTTCCCAGTCGTATGCGCATCTACTGGTCAATTTATCCTGCGCGCACTCAACTCATGATCCTGGCAAGTTCTTGGCAGACAGCTCGCTGCGCCACTTAGAATAACCGTACGGCATAATGTGGTCAATGGTTCCACGGTTGCCGAGGGGACTGAGGCGCTCTAGTCACGGTCTGCACGGCCTCTACGGTCGGGGGTTCGAATCCCCCCTTGGGCATGGATATTTGTGCCGTCCTTAGGATTAGCTAGTTCATAAGTAGTTTGTAAGTTTAGGGGCTGATGACCCCGTAGTTAAGTCCCATAGACTCTACAAACATTTGAACATTTGGTTCCACGATTAGTACTGCGTCCATACCAGGATGTATCAGATAGGTAAACGTGTAAGACGGCGAATTTACTCCTTCGCTCGGAAGAGGAAGCTGCGTCAGTCCACTTCCGCATGCCGGCCAGTGAGCTGGGCACTTCCCCTCCAGCGCTCGCTCCTCCCCACGCCTGCCCAGCCGTATGCGCATTTACCGGTCAATTTATACTGCGCGCACTCTACCTCATGGTGCTGGCAAGTTCTTGGCAGACAGCTCGCTGCGCTACTTAGAATAACCGATGTGGACGATGGTTCCGCAGTTAGTACTGCGTCCGTGCCGGGATGTATCGGATCGGCAGACGTGTAAGTCTGGATGGAAGGCGGCCCGGCGGCGAGGAAGACGCGGCGCGGCCCCGTCGGCCGTTAATTGCAGTAATGGCGTCAGGGGCCCGCGCCGGACCCCGGGGCGCGTCCGCCGCTAATGGATTGATTAAAACGGCAATTCCGAGGCGGGGGCGGCGCCGCCTAAGCCAATCAGACCGCAATCTTGCCCGGCCGGCATCACATTAGCCGCCCGCGCTGATCGCCGCCTTGCGCGGCCCACCTGTCTCCGGGGCTAGCCGCCTGCCGCCTGCCGCCTGCCGCCTGCCGGCTGCCTCCGCGCGTCCCACTGCCGAGTTTGCCGGCTTATTCGATTGCCGCAGCTCGGGAACGTCACACGTAGCAGACGGAAGGTTATTTCTCCAATTTTCGGAGCACGATTTCGTTCCGTCGGAATTAATCTTGCCCGCTGGTTGCTGCGCTTCCAGCGCTGTATGATTGTTGGAAGGCACTAATACTCCACCCAGGATTATTGGAGGCGGTAATACTGCTCAAAACAATTAGAGTAGGTGAGATATTATACAGGGTGTTACAAAAAGGTACGGCCAAACCTTCAAGAAACATTCCTCACACACAAAGAAAGAAAATATTTTATGTGGACATTTGTCCGGAAACGCTTAATTTCAATGTTAGAACTCATTTTAGTACCCGCGGTGGTGTAGCCGAGCGGTCTAAAGCGTCTCGCTGCGGAGCGCGCGGTTGCTCGTCGTGGAGGTTCGAGTCCTCCCTGGGGCATGGGTGTGTGTGTGTGTGTGTTTGTCCTTAGTTTAGTTTACTTAGGTTTAAGTAGTTTGTAAGCTACGGACTAATGACCATGCAGTTTGGTCCGATAGATTTACAAACATTTGAACATTTTCATTTTAGTATTTCTCTTTAAACGTGAATTGAAATAATTCGTGCAGACAACTGTCAAAATACCCAGTTGTTTCGTTAGTATGTACTGTACTTCCTCGATTCACGTCGTCAACACAGATTTTCTGTGAACGTTTGGGCAGGAATTGTTGGTGATGTCTTGATTGGGCCTCATGTTCTTCTACCTACGATCACTGGAGCACGTTATCATGATTTCATACGGGATACTCTACCTGTGCTGCTAGAACATGTACCTTTACAAGTACGACACAACATGTAGTTCATGCACGTTGGACCTCCTGCACATTTCAGTCGACGTGTTCGTGCCCTTCTCAACAACAGATTCGTTGACCCATGCATTGGTAGAGGCGGACCAATTGCATGGCCTCCACGCTCTCCTGACCTCAACCCTCTTGACTTTCATCTATGGGGGCATTTGAAAGCTCTTGTCTACTGTCTACGCAACCCCGGTACCAAATGTAGAGACTCTTCGTGCTCGTATTGTGGACGGCTGTGATACAATAAGCCATCCTCCAGGGCTGCATCAGGGACTCCATGCGACGGAGGGTGGATGCATGTACCCTCGCTAACGGAGGACATTTTGAACATTTCATGTAACAAAATGTTTGAAGTCACGCTGGTACGTTCTGTTGCTGTGTGTTTCCATTCCATGATTTATGTGATTTGAAGAGAAGTAATAAAATGAGCTGTAACATGGAAATTAAGCGTTTCCGGACACATGTCTACATAACATATTTTCTTTCTTTGTGTGTGAGGAATGTTTCCTTGAAGTTTGGCCGTGCCTTTTTGTAACACCCTGTATAGAAAGTAACATATTTTATTCAGATATTGGCTACAATTGTACGTTGTATGTGATACAGTACGATAGTCAATTTTGCTGTCTCAAATCTTTATTTGAAGTTTACATGGCGTTTACTTAGAGCGAGGCACCAATGGGGCTACCATAAGAGTGAAAAAGTCATCCTCGTTACTTTCTAATATGGTGTGTGATCATCTCGGACGGCCAGTACATTTGCACACCTACGTGGACTGGGGAGTATTATCGACCGAGGTGGCGCAGTGGTAACACACTGCACTCTCATTCGGGAGGAAGGTGGTTCAAATCCACCTCCGTCCATCCAGATTTAGGTTTCCAGTGAGTTTCCTAAATCACTCCAGGCAAATGCCAGGATGTTTCCTTTCAAAGGGCATCCCTACCTGAACAGTCCGAGAGTAAGTTCCGCCTCTAATGACCACGCTGTCGAGGGAGCGTTAAACACCAATCTTCCTTCCTTTCTGTAGCCATTCTTCAATCAGTGCAATCACCAGTTCTGCAACCGTTGTGAGAGGTTCTGGTCTGGCTGCAAAGCGTCAGCAAAGTGCACCCCAGATTTGCTCAATCGGGTTTAAGTCCGGTGAACAAGCTGGCCACTCCAATCGTTCCGTTTCCTCAGCTTCAAGCATGTTATCCACCGGTACAGCTCTGTGGGGATGAGCGTCATCGTCCACCAGTAGGAATCCTTCTCCAGTGGCATCGGCGTTGGGCACAACATCTCTTCATTTGTGCTCCTTCCAGCCCATGGAATTTTAATTATCCTTCCATATATCCAGCCCTATATTTTCCATAAATTTGGTCGAATTCGGCGATGACAGCTGGCGTCCTTTCCTTGTGAAATAAATTTCGGCAGTATAATCTGGAAGAAAGTGCTATACGCGATGGTAATACATAAATTATCGCTCTATAACTTACTTCTCACATTCAGCATTTAGAAATAAAAGCAACCTTAAGGTATTAACATTGTTTTAACATTGGCATGACTGCACGTTCGTGTTGTCGTACCGAGGAAACCATTTTTTACCGGGATTATGCGCATAAAGATGTTTTATTATCCTCTAATTGCCTCTTTTTTTGGAATCTATAATAAAGGACGTCCTGTTATTCTACATGTCCATGGTGAAATGTCCCAATACTTTAGGTTTGAGAGACACTTTAATTATCGGAACTTTCTGGCAATAAAAGTACTTCATCAAAAGATCATAATTAAAAAAATATTTATGTAACTTTGCAGACTTTATGTATGGCTAGTGTAACAAATAACGCTCAATTAGAGTAATACTTCTTCATTTATTTGCTGAACTGACCGATACACAAATTAGGACTAATAATCTGACACTAACAAAGGAAGATTAAACTGACTGAAGACTAATACAACTAGCGGGATGTGCCTCCTTTTATATCTTCTGACAATACATCTCATTATTGCCACATAGTCATTAATTTGATACAATGAGAATTTCATGTACAGATAGATTATACCTTATACGATATAAATATTGAAGTGTTTGATAAGTTTTGACATTACAGATGTTAATATCTCTTCAGATATTTAATAAAGTATATCGGAAGGTATTCAAAGATGTTCTCATTGATTGCTAATGATGGAACTCGTAATTATTGTATTTTTATAGAAATATCATAATCGGATAAAATCGACGATTCCATCCAATCGGAAATGAATGCTTTAATACCCTAAAACGGAAAATTAATTAGATTCAATGACGTATATGCTTATTTAGAGATAATAATGCAAATTACAACAAAGCCAAACAAATAGAGTTCTAGAGTATTCCAGCATGACAAATTCTATTTATGACTAAGTCTAAGTGAATTTTTTTTCTTTTTTTTTTCTTTTTTTTTTTTTAGTAGAAATGTTCTTACAGATATGTTTAAGTATTTTTTATCGTCTGATGTACAAAAAGCAATTAAAACAACCAGATACATGATATATGATTGATCATGCTATAAAAATATTCCTGTAAGAAAATGGACGGTAAAAGAGGGAAACGGTATCAGATGAATGAATAAAGTTGTTGTATCAATTATAAAATAGAAGATGGAATTGGATACTACAGTAGTCGCCTACTCTAATCGTCGCTTTACAATGGGTTCGCTGAAAATCACACCTAAGTGTCTGGCACATGGGTCATCAAACATTTACATCTCTGCGTCCCTTTTAACGGTTGTTGTCGACCATTTAATCTTCCATAACTTAAACCGAGGGAAAATTTTAAAATTTGTCAAGAGTAAGCAATGAATATGGGCCTCCAACTGGATCAATTCGGAATGACATATTCACAGAATACATGACATCAACTGCGACTGGGCAAAGCTGAAAAATTTGAACCCAATCAGGATTGGAATCCGGATCTGCTGAGTTCTAGGCAGTTGCGCTGACCCCTACACCACTGGGGACACAGTGATCACCGCCCTTGCTAGGTCTACCTAAGCACGCCTCCGCCAGATACAAATTCCCAGCTCTACCCTGCCCACAGTACACAAATTGTAGTTTTGAAACTAATTCCCGTAAGAGTAAGGGCCTCAAACTTGCCCACCCCTCCCCACTAACGAAAGGATCATTGACCGTATGAATATAATTTGTAATGTGTTGCGTATCAGGTAAGTAGGCGTCTAATACCTGCTCCAGATTCATAGAGCTTTGATTTGATCTCTGCGTGAATGTATATTTACAACAAATGGATCTAGTAGACCGCTGTAATTTATAGTACTAGACTCAGAGCGCCAGTACGGCATTAGAATGGCCACAGGTGCTTTTTAGAACGAGCCCTGTTTCCAACTTCTGCGTGAAAGCTGGTGAGGCACCATATCTCATCAAACGTTAACTCCTCATGATGCGAGAAACATACAAAATGTAGTCTATTATGTACACCAATCACACGTATACGATACTGTTCACCGTCCGACCACGGAGGAACATTTCGATAGTTGTCCGCAAGTAATGCTGTTATATACAAGCGAGCCGTTTTACAGCATTTAGTGGGGGAGTATTTAATGTTTCTGTTAGGTTTGGAACATTTAACCACCGTGGCTCCTTCAGGGGCTCAGTGTTGTTTCAACTCTCGAACAGTTTTCAAAATGATAGTATAGTTCAATTTTGATATAGTTCAAATTTGATTTTTACATCAGCACTACAGTTTTAAGACTTGTTGTATAATGGCTCGAAACAGGAAGAATTTGTAGTCGGTACATTGTTTTCTTTTATCGTACCTTCAGAATACACGTATTAGATGTGCTCACATCCTACCATGATGAACTTCACGTGATTTTGGAAATTGTGATGCTGAGCTATGACTGCAGATATTCTTAATTCAATGCCTTCAATCTAACTGGGACACGAAGACATTTTTAAGAAGTGGTTAGCATTGGTTAGTAATAACACAAACGCAGGGTTTTAAAAAATAGTGCTAACAGCAAAAAGGAGTGGCTTAGTGGACCACAGTGAAAGGCAGAGGACATGAAAGCTACGGAAGGCACAACAATTATTTCTCAAGTAATAAAATGCATTTTAATTCATACAAGTTAAATAGTGACAATGGATATGACTACTATTGTACGGTACTTATTACAATTTTGTTTAGAAATTTGAATTTAAAGTACCTGACTAATTTTAATTTACGAATTTCGCGACAAACATTGTGTCTCATTTCACCTGCCAGCAAAGACAGTGTTCGCCAAATAATCTAGCTGGAAAGTTCAAATTCAAATCTTTGTAAATGTAAGGGACTTAACTACGTTACCGAGCGAGGTGGCGCAGTGGTAAGACACTGGACTCGCATTCGGGAGGATGGTGGTTCAAATCCACCTCCGACCATCCAGGTTTAGGTTTTCCGTGATTTCCCTAAATCACTCGAGGCAAATGCCGCGATGGTTCCTTTCGAAGGGCACGGCCGATTTCCTCCCACATCTTTCCCCGAAGCTCCGAGCGTAAGCTCCGTCTCTAATGACCACGCTGTCGATAGGACGTCAAACCCCAAGGTTCCTTCCTTCCTTCCTTAACTACATTGGTTCTCATTCCCTGGACTTACGAACTACTTAAATTAACTTAAGTAACTTATGCTAAAGACGACACAAACACCCATGCCCGAGGGAGGACTCGAAACTCCGACAGTGAGAAACCGTACGCTCCGCAGCAAGGCGACTTATAGCTATGCCCCCCCCCCCCCGAGTAACTGGAAAGGTGTGGAACACATTTATAGTGTCTTCATATAGTATGTATATCTTACGTAATTTTTGTAGAAAATGTTCAAATGTTTGTAGAAGTTATGGGACTTAACTACGGGGTCATCAGTCCCTAAACTTACAAACTACTTATGAATTAGCTACTACTAAGGACGGCACTAATGTCCATGCCCGAGGGGGGATTCGAACCCCCGACCGTAGTGGCCGTGCAGACCGTGACTGGCATGCCGCTGAACGCTTGGCCACCGCAGCCGGCAATTTTTGTAGATTGTTTGTTTGTTTGTTCTTGTTGTTTATAGGGGACTATATTATAAATAGACTATATTATAAATCATAAGTGATATTGTAGAGGAATTTGAGCGGAGGCGTAACGGAATTTATTATTGACTGGCATAACTGTAGCGTGCGTCCTGCGTGGCTACTCTAATTACTCAACTGTGCAGGAAAGAGGCAGGAAGTTGTCCGTTCGAATTATTTTTACGTCCATTGTATAAATGTTATCGCGAGTGTGTGTCAGCGTTTTGCGTTCTAAAATTGCGACATGTGTCCCACGACTGAGTAGCAACGATTCACTAGTTGGCTTTCAATTACTGAGCAGGGAGCTGTATTATTCGGGACAGACTTGTTTACAATTGTCAGCAGGCGCCGTGAGATTCTTCCGCGGTTTGATTGTGCCGTCGCTTCACAGCTCCAGGCTATGAAAAGCAACGCCTCGGCCACGCAAAACAGTTGCTGGCGGAACAGCGTGCGGCAGGGAACGGACTGTCCTTCTGACCGTGTCCTAACAGCTAGCTCTATGCTGGGTCCGTCGCTAGCTGCTTTGCGCGATTCTCGCATAAACGAGGCGACGGCTATTCAAAATAATATTTGCACGGGGATAATGACAAATATTTTGGTTATCGCTCTGCTAATTACCGCCGCTGTAAGAGAAACGTTTATTATTTCATACGGTGTTTATCGAATAGGGAAACGCCAGAGGTGTCCCCAGCATCCATAAACACGGCCAGTATTTACTTAGCTGAATAATACTGACAGTTTTGGGGGATTTTGGGTAACACCATTATTCGGGGAATGCGGGAAACTCTCACAGTGGCGAAGCGAGTTTCAAACTGCATGCTCATTGCAAAGTGGTGTCAGTACAAACAACAACAACACCACAAACTGTTTGGGAAAGCTGGCGGAAGCTTGTAATTCCTCATTAAGAAATCCTTTGAATCGTTTAAGTCTATAAACTTCTGAAAATAAAAGTAGAGTGTTTGTAAAGCTTATGGGACTCAACTGCGGAGTCATCACTCCCTAAACTTACAAACTACTTATGAAATAACTTATATTAAAGACAACACAAACATCCATGCCCGAGGGAGGATTCGAACCTCCGACGTTGGAGACCGCGCGATCCGCTACGTGGCACTCCAGTAAAGATGCTATATTTATGTAGAACACTAGCTTAATTCCCCCTGCTTCGTATGCGTAGGCTGGATGGTCTGCAATGGTTGTTTCTACTTGTAAGTATAAACTTTCCTAGATTTAGCATTAAAAATGCTTTCCTAATGAAGTACTTTGATACAACTTGCCGCCCCCCCCCCCTCTATTGTACCATTGATGGCAGAAATCAAAACATCCCGAAACACATTTTTTTCTAAATTCTAACCACGGTTCCAAAATCAAATTTTCGCATTTCTATCATCAAAATAGTTTTAGTAGAACCCTTAAAAGATTTTACCTTATTTCACCCGCATAATGGTTGAACATCCCAAAAAATATCGAAATACCTATTTTAAAAATTCCAATCAAAAATCTAAATCCAAAGTTTTGTATTTCTTGCTTCAAAATTGTTTAATGGCAACGGTTTTATTTATTTATTTCATTTTTTTTAAGTTCATCTCCTATTTCACCCCTTTAGAGATGCGAATATTGAAAAATCGCTGAAGCCTACAGTGTAAAATAAACAAAATCTACAAATATCAAGTTTTTATCCTCTGTAGATTCACTTTTCAGCACCGTTTACTGTCTCTTAGATACGGATAGAGAACGCGAAATTTCTTTCTCACGCTTTGGCATCTTTCTTGGTAGTTTTACTTTTCAAATTGCAACATGAACTTTTTTTTCTTTATTCGTAAGTTTGTTGCAAAAAGACAAATGAAGAATCTGTATCAAGTTTCGCAGTAGGGCCTATATAACGTATTTGCTATTGTAACAGATCATAGTCATATCCTTCCGTAAGTGATATGTGTTCCATGTGGTTGGTTCATAGAACGAAGCCTTCAGCTTCCACTCTTGTTTGTTCCATGCCCATCAGGCAAGTAACTATGCGGGTATCCTTCTGATTTCCACTAATATTTCGCGATCTTCTCCCCCCACATATTTTAATTTTGCTGTCTCTTCTCCGATTGGTAGTACGCACTCTGTCTTTGTCAGTAATTCTCTCTGAGCCTTTTACAACCTCCTTCAATAGCTTCCTTATGTAATTCTAAACATTTCTATGGGCTGCATGCTGTAATTCTTAATTTTATTTTTCCTACTTTGTAATTATTTCATTTTGGTGGTTTTCCTGAGACAGGACCTCATCCGTCTCTGTAATCGCCCCGTATCGCGTGTAGCTGTATTTCATTCGCTTCCTCATATAATTCTAAGCATTTCTATGGGTTGCACGCTGTAGTTAATTTTCTTTACTTTTCGGAATCTGAATTTATTCAATTTTATCGGTTTTCGGAGCCACGTGGGTCCGAGTTACGACTTCCGGGGTTTGCAGCTAGTCGCCTGAGTTCACGCCACTTCTCATATAAAACCAGTACCTATATCGACTGCTGACAGACTGCAATTTAAGAAGCATGTTTGCTCGCGGTCCAATTCAGTTGTAATTTAACTTGGCTATACACACGCACCATCTCAGAATAGGCACGATAGACCAGAGCCAGCTTCAAAGTGTATTTGTATATCGTGTTTTGTGCTACCGCAGACTTGCTGAATTTCGCCTACTATAGCGGCGCCTGCTTCCGCCTCGTCTCAGCACGCTGATTTTGGTGAGTTTCGCTGTGGCATTGCGGGTGTGTGAGCGAATGAGTGTTGTTTGTGAAACATTCCCCCCAGTAGAGTTTAATCATGTATCATTTAGGCTGGACACCGTCCGCATTAATCCATATAAGAGATGCATTTTTATCGTATTAACAAAATTGGTTCCCCATTTTGCTTGTTTCCTATCTGAATAAACAAGTTCAGCATAACCCGTAAGTTGCCGATAAATTGTAGTTTTAGAGACTTTCCCTCTTTTATTTAATGTTGTTCTTCACAGGTGCTGAGAACTAGCTCAGATACAATTTTCGTATGTCTAAATTCCTTTGCGCCATACATGTTTTCTTAGCCACCTTTCTAAGATAACTTTAATTGTGGTGGCTTGCTTATTAATGTCTGTGTGTAATAACGTGTGAGCTGCTATGTATATTGAACACTGTAGTATTAGCTTCCTGTTATTGAAGTAATTTGAAACGAGTCAGTTCTCAGTTTGCGTCAGGGAACAAGGCTTTATAGCAGGGAGTAAGCGGTAGTTCACACGGACCTTATTTGCTAATTTTAGTGACAAAACAAGGCTCTTGTTTCGTACAGTGTTTGACTTTTCAGAGCGTAGTTTCTCAAATAAATCGCTTGCTACTTGCTCCACGCGATCAGACTGTTTGATATTTTCGCTGCGAATCAGGCGGGTTTTGCGCCTGACATTTGAAGTTACAATGTCTGAAAATTTCATCGATACTGATTAAGGACGTCTGTGGTGTCGAGCAAAAAAAATTGTAAAACGGTTTATTATCGTACCGTGAATGCATGGAAGTTTTCAAAATAATTGGTAATATAACACACATTAAAGTAGTTTTGTTCACGTTTTTGGTGTAAGATTTTATTCAAAATGCAAATTATTAATTTTTTCTTTCATTGGGAGAAACAATAACGGATACTGGCATAGAAAAAGAAGCTGCCAAACGTCGAGTAGCTAAACTCAGGAGGGCGCAAATTTTAACAATGAAGCTGTACAACAAAAAATGCTTATCTCGAAATGCGAAGTTATTACACTACAAGACAGAGACAAGAACAGAAGTGCAATATGCAGCAGAACAAAGGACTAGTAGAGGAGCTCGAGATGAGAGGGTCTATCAATTTATTAAACCAGTCACAACGGAAATGAGAAAGAGAAGGCTTATGTTCTTCCGTGATCTGGAGAGAATGGATAACAGTAGATTAATGAAGAAAATCTTCAATTCAATTCAACAGAGGACAACACCCAACTGTTGGTTGCAAGGAATAAAGAAAGACCTCGTGGAACTTGGACTCACAGAAATGGACGCGATGAATAGGGATAGGTACAGGAAGGCCCCAAGAAAGACGACCAACAGGAAACTGACAGCAGAACATCTGGCAAAAATGGCAGCAAGCAGAAGAGCAGCCCTAGAGAAGAGAACGAAGAAACTGAATATGAAATTAAATTTGTAACGTGGTCCTTAGATGGCCAATTCGTGTAAATAAATGAGTAAATAATAAAAACGGGTACTGCAATTACGTCATTTTCACTCATTTATTACTAATCAGAATTCACATTAATCGTTTACGATTTTCATCACTTTTTCATAATAACTACTACTACAATTAAGAAAATATAACACATTTATTATACATCAAAATTTTCATGCAGCTTTGTTTCATTCACATACAGTATTTTTTACAGCAAGAAAATTATAAAAAGTAATTTTCGTCGTGTTAGGGGATCAGCCGCCGCGCGGTTTAGCTGCGCACGTAGGACAGGGCTTCCGCATCGCACCGCTTCGCATTAGTCTTGTGTAGCTCGCGAACGAACTAGTTCGGAAGAGCGCTCCCACAGGTGAACTAGTTCGCAGATCCCTCGCCTCTTAGTTCGTCCGCTCCTTTTCCAAAGACTGACAGAGAATCGCGTGATTCCCGTCTGCCAGTTACCTTCATTTCGAGCTGAGATGCAGCTAAGCTGTAGTTTCATAGTTCACTGCCACCATAAATCTATTTTAATAATAAAACACTATGAGTACTCTGTATACAAAGTAGTTGAATACCATTGTATCACCCATTCGTGTAAATGACTGGTTATTTGCCTAAGTATTTGATGTCGAATTACCCAAAAATACGGGTAATAGCACACGCTTTGGCAACACAGATTCATTATATGAAAAAAAACTGTCATATAGAAAGAGCTCTTTTAGTAGCGGTAGCAAAAGCTAAAAACAGCGGACGAACTAGAAGGAGCGGACGAATTAGGAGCAGCGAACGAACTGGGAGCAGCGGACGATTATGCGAGACGTTTCTCTCTTCATAGTTCGTTGCATTCTTTTCCGAAAACTGACGGGCAATAGCGAGAGGTCACGTAGCAGGATTAAAAATCACGTGTTTGCCTTTTGCTGATGAGTCATTTCGAGGTGAGAGTCTGCCTGCTATATTACATAGTTCAGTGCTATAAAATTTCTGTTTTGAAGTATTCTGCAATATCTGACTAATAAATTACATAATGCCGAGATATAGAGATGACTCTAAACTTAAACTCGAGAAATGATCCACAAACTGTTACTTTTGGTTTGCGTGATATCAAAAAGTTGAAATGTTTGTAATTCTATCGGACCAAACTGCGTGGTGATCAGTCCGTAAACCTAGGTAAACCTAGGTAAACTAACCCACGGGCAAACACACACACCCATGCCCCAGGGAGGACTCGAACCTCCACGGCGAGCAACCGCGCGTTCCGCAGCGAGACGCTTTAGACTTTTTTTTTTTTTTTTTTTTTTTTTTTTTTGGGGAGGGGGGGGGGGAGGTAGTTATCTTCGGTGCGGACGCTGATCGTTTTTGTTCGTTCTTGTTCAGTGTGTTTGTTGTTGGCGCAGCTTATTTTATTACAGAGGGCGTTGAGCCCTCTGACCGGGCGCGCTGGGCCACGGCGCCCGGCAACCGCTCGGCTACTCCACCGCGGCTGCGTGATGTCGTTAGCGGCGCAAGCAGCAAGCGCATGGAGGAGCTAGCTGGGGGAACTTCCCCCTCCACCTGCACGCGCACACACGCCGCTCATCGTCACTGGGAGTGGATGAATTAAAAGAACGAACTAGTTCGCGGCAGAGCCACGAACTAAAGTGAGTGCTCCCGATCGCGAACTATTATGCGCAAGTTTACTTCGCATCGCATCTCCCGCCGATTCCCGCGGTTCCTCACCGCGCAGCTTTCGCGTCTCACCGCTTAAGTAGTACGAGTGGTAACATTGGCGACGGTGGTGAAGACGGCTGGTGGTAGGCGCGGCGGCTGTGCGGTGAGCAGGCCCTGCCCTGGCCTGGCCTGGCGCTCGGTCGGTTGATTGCCGGCGCTGCGCCGCCATAAGTCACGGCCTCCCAATTAGGGCAGCGCCGCGCCGGCCAGGCCCGCTCGCCTCGTGGAGCGGCGGCCGCGACAAAGGAATCCGCCCAGGGCGGGACGCGCCCACAGCCCGGCGCACAACAGCCCAGCCCAGCCGAGCAGCGCCGCGGCCGCGGCCGCAGCCGTGCCGTAGGTCGCGACTCACTCCCGGCCTGAGCGTTTCACGCCGCTACAGACCCCTATAAGCCATCGACGTTTTGCTGAAAACTGACTACTCCAAGTGCGCCTATCGTTCTCACCTGCTTCTCAACTAGCAGTCAACTCCTTCACAATGGCGTCTATGTCTAAATCTACATTCATACTCCGCAAGCCACCCAAAGGTGCGAGGCGGCCGGTACTCACAAGCAGACATCAAAAGTGTAAATAACGGATCTAGATGTTTGTCGAATGTGTTGTAGAGGGACATACCCTTACGTCCCTATTACACGATGAAGGCCGTGAACTCCACAAAATATTAGGAACTACTATTACTTCAGATTTAAACTGGAAAGAACACATACATACTGTCGTGGGAAAGGCTTAAAAGCCTTAAAAGATGCAACAGAAGTACTAAAGAAACTGCATACACTACGCTACAGCGTAGCGCTGAAAGGATGCGGAAACTTCAAATTAGGTGGATGTTTCATCAACACCATCAAGTATGCAGACGACCTGGTAGTGATCGCCAAAAACCAGAGACAGCTGCAACACATGATGAACCGTTTGGTGGAAATGGGAAGAAAATACGGCATGGAAATCAATATAGAAAAATCAAAAGTGATGAGAATATCAAAACGTGAGAAACCCTTGAAGATAATTGTTGACAATCAGGAACTGGAAAATGTGAATCAGTTCAAGTACCTGGGATGTTTTATCACAAAGTATGCCCACTGCACCAACGAAATTCGATCAAGAATCGCCATGGCCAAAGCTGCTTTCAACAAGAAGAGCACTCTGCTCACCAGCAAGTTGAGTTTGGCATAAAGGAAGAAACTATATGGAGCAGAGACGTGGACCATGAGAAAGAAGGAGAAAAAATACTTAGAGAGCTTCGAAATGTGGTGCTGGAGGAGAATGGAAAAGATCAAATGGACAGATCGCATGAAAAATGATGATGTACTGAGAAGAGTAGGAGAGAAGAGAAGTATTCTGCATACAATTCCACAGAGAAAGGCCAACTGGATTGGACACATACTTAGACACGAGGGACTCCTACGCGTTGTCATCTAAGGAAAAATAAGAGGAAACACCAGGACGAGCAAGGAGGAGGCTTCAACATCTGGACGACATAAAAGATGGAAGGAGATACAACAGACTGAAGGAAGAAGCTGAAGACAGGGAACAATGGAATCAGAAATTCTCCATACGAAGACATGGACCAGTCACTAGGCAGAATACCTTATAATAATACACTACGCTCTTACGTCCTCTTTTGGAGTATTGCTGCCCAGTGTGGGGTCTTTATCAGAAGGGTTTGGGAGGACAATGAAAGAATCCAAAGGAGGGCAGCTCATTTCGTATTGTCACGACACAGGGGAGACAGCGTTGCGGAAATGATACAAGATCTGGGATGGGAATCATTACAACAACGGCGCTTATCGCTGCGGCATGAGCTACTTACGAAACTCCAATCGCCAACATTCTCCTCCGAATGCGAAAATATATTGTTGACTCCCACTTACATAGGATGAAATGACCATCAGAATAAAATACGAGAAATCAGAGCGCGAACGGAGAAATTCAGGTGTTCTTTCTTCTCGCGCGCTATTCGAGAATGGAATTGGAAATAAATAGTATCAAGATGGTTCGAGGAACCCTCTGCCAGGCACTTAAGTGTGATTTGCATTGTATCTCACCATTTATGTCATGTTTGGCTGATAGGTTTTATCTAAAATGACCACTTAATTTTTACACTTTTAGTTATACTGACTCCTGTTTGTCTCAGTTGGATGTATTTTATTTGATGCATTTTACCATTCTGTTCTAACACCTTTTTATCCATGAAGATGGTCTATGACCGAAACTGGTAGATGTATAAGACTTTTAATAAACAGCTGATGGTTTTTAAAAAAATGCATTTTATGAAATATATTACGGCTGTTGACACTCGCCTCACCAAAGCATCCACCTAGGTTAATTGTCATATTAACAACAACAAAAGGAAAATAAAGAATATGAAGAAGAACCCTGCCACGGCCCTGTTGCCGCGCATCCTGATCGTCTTCTCGTTGGCATTTAAATGATACCGTTCCCCGATTTCTCAGGCATGTTCATTGGTTCCTGTATGTGACTTCATATTTCAACTTATCGTACCTGAAACGCTCCAACTAGCCGGAGTGTCCGTAAATAATGAACGCAAATATTTTGGAAACAATGTTCTATATTTTTCGTGTTTCTGTAATCTTGTGTGTTGCTCTTGTAGTATGAACGAGAAGTCAGAGACGTCTTTATCTTCTTTACGATACAAATAATACGTCGTCATGTCCTTTATCCAGTTCACAGAGTTTGTCTGGCCAGTGGGAAAGTACGTTTTGTCCGGCAAGAATATGTCACTGGCGTGGACTGTCGTGTGCGTCGTACGCATTATTAGGACCAGCATTTTCTTCGTGAGAAGCCAGTATCTAATTGCCGTACCACAAAGCGAACGATGATCGTCAGTGGCGGTGACGTCACAGTGTGGGCTAAGGCTCCTATAAACCCGAGCTGAACTATCCGCCATTTTTTCCCCCAAGCTGTAGGAGTTGCTACGTTCCGGACGAGCTCACGCGTTACCTCGCGTTTCATTCAACTCGCTCACATTCGCAAACTACTCACTGTATGAAAGTGGAATTTTCATCAATGTCTTCGTTAAGAACTACACTACATTTTCTTTTTAGTTTTATTTATGGCAATAATTTATAAACAGCATATACTGACGACCATGCACTTTCTGACGACGTTGCAGAATTTTCGACACGCGAGGAACTTTTTTTCTCTTGAAGTTAGGTGAAACATTAAGCGAATTAAATGTTAAAAATAAATCAAATTTTCATACTTTCCAAACAGAAATTCTGTGAGAAATGTAAAACTTGAGATAATGTCAGTTCAATATGAAGCACTGGAATCCGCCCGCCCGTCTAGTAGTAACATATCTTCCGTATTAGAGCTTCTAATAATTAGGCACATGTTGTTACTGCACAACATCCATACTTGAAGATACTGTTACTGACTTCTTTTAACCCACTAAATTTAATAGTTGCAACGCTACAAAAGTGCTGTATCTCTATGTAATATGCAATTTCAATTTTTCAGTTATATGAAAAGGATATTCTAAATATCTTATTACAGAGTGCTTTACTATGTGAGAAAATGAGAACAAGTCAGTTCATTAGCTAGTGAAGAGATCCTTGCTATCTCTCATTTTCAAGTATTCTCACATAAAATCGTCATTAGATCTAGTAACTTCCGTTCTGTTACTGCTAGGCTTTAAACTGCATGAAATTTAACTCCTATTAGGTTTTGGATACTGAGTAGTAGCTCTGAAACACAATGGATAAAAACGAACGAAATAAAATTTGTGAGTGACGAAGGAATATCTGCAAATCGAATAATAAATCACTAACTTTACTCTTTTTCATTCTACAACTATGTATTTCCTTGAATAACGCGACATTCAATGAAGATTTGCGTAGTAACCATGTGGCATACTACTCCCCTCTTGCACGTTATCATTTGTCCAAATATCATTTTGATACCTCTAACCGCGTATGAGATACGCAATGATTCTTTGTGGCCTTATCGCCATCGGAAATGAGTGCGCTAAATAAAATAAAGTTTAGCGGTATGAGTGAAAGGTAAAGATCTCCTCCTAAGTCGAAAATAAAAGTCAATCCATTAGGAAAGTTTCATCCGCAGCAACATATGGTGCAACAAGCTCCAAACGGAATATCATAGCAGCCTCTACTTTTTACCGCAAACGTTTCCTAATGTAGCGCAGTCTCTTATTTCGAAGCCAATATCTTATTAACTATGACTATTAACGAAATGACGAGCATTTCGTCACAATGCTGACATATCAAGATTTAAGTAGCGGAAAAATTAAATATTTCTACCAATTAGTTTTAGCGAAATCGTTTGTGAAAGATGGCAGGGCATACGCCTCTACGCTGTTAGTGCAGCGCGATTCTCACCATGTTGGGGAAAACATGGCGGACGATTCATTCTGGGTATTTAGGAGCTCTATTGTGGGCATATTGGCGTGTCGACCAACTGAATGGAATGTAGTCGATGTCGGTTCAGGTATGTGATATTGACTATTACATACCAGAAAGCCCGAACTTTGGAGAGGAGCGAAGGAAGATGCACCGCGATTCATATTCTTCGCCATTGTATTGCTTGGTATTTTTGTTCGATCACATTGCGAGGGACATTGTAAATTATTGATACCAAAGACGCCTGTTTCGGCGTGAATGCCATCGTCAGGTTTACTGTAAAACACAAAGGTGGGTATACTATTTAATTTAAGAAGATAATTGCAATTTATACATACATTGGTAGCTCTTTTTACCCTTGTAATATCGCTGCTTCTCTTACACGTATACGTTCTTATTTACCTATGTAAAAGAACCGTTGTTGTTATAGTTCTTATATAACTGTATATATAATTTTTAAAAATAATACTTATGTTGTCGATGACTGACAGCTATTTTGACAGATATGCCAGCGATATTACAAGTTTACAATGCAATTATTTCTTTGCTATTATATAGAGCATATCTGGTCATATTGGTATGGCAATAGGATACCAGCTGCGTCCAAATCAATTTAAACTACATTCCTATCACTGTTAGTTTGGGAGCTACAACCCTTCAAAGTTCCGGGGGCGGAGGCTGCGATAGCGTAGCTGACTGGCCGAGTGGCTATCCCCTGGGGCACGGCCCACTGTCTCATGACCACCAGCCAGTCAGCTATGCTGTCGTAGCCTCCGCCCCCTAAACTTTGAAGGGTTGTAGTTCCCAAACTAACAGTGATAGGAATGTAGTTTAAATTGATTTGGACGCAGCTGGTTTCAACGAGTCCAATGCACGATAGAAAAAACTATTGTTCCATTAAAAAAATTATATCTTTGTGCTGTAACTCTTTGGAAAATGATACAATAAACTATGTTCATAGCTCCGCAGAAAGTGTAACATTTCTTGTGTTGACCTACCGCATTAAAATTTCCCGTCACCTGTTATTTTATAAGTTACAGAGGCAAACACACTTAGTGAAACACCCTGTATATGACGCAGCGGGCCCAGAAGACTATAAATACATTGCGAGGGGTCGAAGTTGTTTTTTTTTTTTTTTTTTTTTTTGTAATCTCTCTCGTTGTGTGCAACGTGGTTTCCGGCAAAACGTTCTGCAGGTAACTGCTACCGAGCCGCACTGTTTTCAACAGTGCTCCTCCAGAATACGAATCCACATCGCTCAGTAACGGACCGCCGCCTTGAGTCTATGGAGAGCGCGAAGTGGTGACTGACGGTCTCAGCGACGATTAGGTGGCTGAGGGTTGGAGGCGGGTGAGAGGGGGGGGGGGGGGGTAGCCGCGGGCGGCGTCGCGCGCAGCTGCCAGCGCCCATCCATCAGCCGGCGTTATTTATCGCCACATTTTCGCTGTTTATTACCGATCACTCTGTAATTTATCACCGAGCGCTGAAAAATATATTTTCATCAAACGGTTATTAACATTTTAGGTGACGCCGGACCAGTAATGAATGTAATGTGTTGTTGACAAAAAAAGTTGCAATAATTAGCCGCCGGCATTGGGGGTGAGGGTGTAATGGACGCGCTGTTTGGGCTCGCAAAATAACAAGCGCTCCGGCATTCCGATCGGTTTTTCTTCTACCGGTCCGATGTAATTGTGCTATACCCCTCACGAAAGTTCCAGCATAATTCCTTCTATCATTTCGTGTGTGATTTATATTTGTAATTAAAGAGGTTCTTCCATTTTCAGAGGACTAAACAATGCCTCCAAATTTATATCTATTCATTGCTGCCGAAGTCGTAACGCCTATTCACTTTATTTGATAGCAGTGGTATCTTATCTTTTAGATAAGCTTAAGTATTGTGGCATGAATGGGACAGTGCACAATGGTTTAAACCATACGTAACAAGAAGAGTGTAGAAATTTGAAATAAGTAGTTCATATAATATACAGAAAACAGTTGATTCCTCAAACTGGAGAGCAATCAAGAATGAGCTGCCACAAGGTTCGATCTTGGATTCATTGCTGTTCTTAATATACCGGGTGATCAAAAAGTCAGTATAAATTTGGAAACCTAAAAAATCACGGAATAATGTAGATCATCATCATCATCAATTGTATTCTGCCTTGCAGGTCTTGTCATGGGTTGATCCTCTTCTTGTTATAGGTTGATCCTCTTCCACTTTCTCTGTCCAAAGCCAATCTTTTCATTTCTTCATATTTATTTCTTTGAATATTGTCCAGCATTTGATATCTTGGCTTTCCTCTTCCTCTTTTTCCTTTCACCATTCCTTCTATTCCTTCCTTCAGTAAACAGTCCCTCCTTAAACAATGTCCAATCCAGTTTCGTTTTCTTTTCCTAATGACTTCCAGCATGTTTCTTTCTTCTCCAACTCTTCTTAATACTTCCTCTTCCTTATTCGGTCTTCCCATTTCACTTGTTCCATTCTCCTCCATATCCACATCTCTAGTGCCTCCAATCTTCTTTCATCTTCCTTCCTCAACGTCCAGGTCTCCGCACCATAAAGCACAACACTCCAGATATAACACTTGGCAAGTATTTTCCTCAGATCTTTTTTTAATGGTCCGCAAAGTAATCTCTGTCTCCTTTTGAATCCTTCTTTTGCCATGACAATTCTTTCCTTAATTTCTGCAGTACAGATAGAGAGGTAAAAATTGACACACATGTTTGGAATGAAATGGGGTTTTATTAGAACAAAAAGAAAAAAAATATTGCTAAACGCGTGAAAGATCTCTTGCGCGCGTCGTTTGGTGATGATCGTGTACTCAGCCGCCACTTTCCTCATGCTCGGCCTCCCAGGTCCCCAGACCTCAGCCCGTGCGATTATTGGCTTTGGGGTTACCTGAACTCGCAAGTGTATCGTGATCGATCGACATTTCTAGGGATGATGAAAGACAACATCTGACGCCAATGCCTCACCATAACTCCGGACATTCTTTACAGTGCTGTTCACAACATTATTCCTCGTCTATAGCTATTGTTTAGGAATGGTGGTGAACATATTGAGCATTTCCTGTAAAGAACATCATCTTTGCTTTGTGTTAATTTGTTATGCTAAGCATTCTAGTGAGAATTATTGCTGTCGAAACCAAGTGCACGAAACCAGTTTCTTCGACACTCATTAATCATTCAGAACAGTTCTTAAGACTGCCACTGGTGACATATTTCCATAGTAATTTTCCTCCACGTTAACTAAGGATTACTTGATCACATAGGTCCAGAAATAACAAAGTGCTACACCTAGACAACTTAATAAAAACAAAATACTGTTCGTTAGTAATCCCATAAATTGAGAACGGCAAGACCGATTTGAGTCTTTTCTAAATTATCGTAATAGGCCGATTAACATTTTTATGGAAAGAAGTATTGGAAAAACTGGCCGTAAAATGAACAAAATTGACTTTTCTATAAACTTTAGGCCATATGTCAAAACTAGAACGAGCGATATACATTATTTTATTAATTAATTAATTTATTTATTTTGTTCGTAATCCTAAAATAATTCCGACAATTACAAAACAAATTCAGAATATTCGTACAAACTGCAAAATTTTTCATATGCACCCTTGACTGTAAAAATCTTTCACGCGCGGAAATGGCCGCGTCGGAAATTCGAGTCCTCCCTCGAGCATGTGTGTGTGTGTGTGTGTGTGTGTGTGTGTGTGTGTGTGTGTGTAAGTAGTTTGTAAGTCTAGGAGCCGATGACCTCAGAAGTTTGGTCACTTAGGTTTACGAGCATTTGAATCAGATTCGTAAAATTTGGCATTTATAGTCTTTTTTTTTTTTTTCATGGGGCATGGTTATATTTCGAAACCAACCCTTAGCTGGATGGCGGAGGGTATTTTGCAAAATTGACTTTCACACCATTTGACCGATCACCATGAAACTCGGCAAGTTTGTGTGGGTTTTTTATTTTTATTTTTTATTTTTTATTTTATTTTTTAAATTTTTTATAATAGATAGTGTGGTGTAGGAGATGGCTCGAGTGATGGGGTGGGTCAAATTGACAGATAGAGAAGCATGGGGATGTGATGGATGGAGAAGAGGTGGAGCGGGAGGTAATGTTCAAAGAAAGGGGAGAAGGGGTGGCAAGAGATTGAGCTAGGGGCAGAGGGGGCAAGTGTATATGAACAGAGTATCATTTTTAAGGAGGGAGGAGCAGGGAGTCGATGGGGAGAAGGAAATGTGCAAAGGGAGGAGGGAAGAAGGGCATAGATAAAGAGAGGAGAGAGGAAGAGATGAGCAAAGATGGGGATGAGTTGGATAGATAGAGGAGGGAAGAAGAGATGAGCAGGGAGCAAAAGGAGGGAAAGAGGACATTGAAAGACAGCAGAGGAAATCATGAGCAGAGATGGAGAATTAGGGTAGCTGAAAATGGATGAAGGAGGGAGAAAGAGATGAGCAGAGATGAAAAGAAGGAAGAGTTGAGGGAGAAAGAGATGAGCAGAGATGGCAAGGAGGGAAAGAGGAGTTGGTTAGAGGAGGGAGGGAGAGAAGATGGATAGACAAGGGAGGAACAGCAGAGATGGGGAGGATGGAAGGAGGAGATGAATCGACAGATGAGGGAGCAAGAGATGAGCAGAATGGAGAGGAGGGGAGAAGGAGGTTAATAGAGGGAAGGAAGAGATGAGATGTAAAGGAGGGAAGGAGCAGATGATTAGAATATAGGGGAGTGAAGATGGATAAACAGAGGAAGGAGGAAGATATGGAGACAAGGGGGGAGGTAGATTGATAGAGGGAAGGAAGAGATGAGATGGGATGGAAAGGAGGAGAAGATGGATAGAGGAGGGATGAAAAGATGACCATAGATGGAGAGGAGAGGAGAAGGAGATTAATAGAGGGAAGGAAGAGATGAGCCAAGATGGAGAGGAGGGGAGGAGAAGATTGATGGAAGGAAGAGATTATCTGAGAGGGAGAGGAAGAGGAGGTGGATAGAGGAGGTAGGGAGAGGAGATAAATAGACAGAGGGGGAAGAGATAAGCATAGATGGAGAGGGGAGAAGAAGATTGATAAAGGAAGGGATGAGATGAGATGGAGCGGAGGGACAGAGGAGATGGATAGAGGAGGGAGGTGAATAGACAGGGGAGGGAGGAAATGAGCAGAGATGACGAGGAGGTGAGATTGATGGAAGGAAGAGATGAGTAGAGATGGGGGAAGGAGGTGATGGTTAGAGGAGGGAAGGAGATGATTAGAGATAGAGAGGAGGGTAGAAGGAGATTCATAGAGGGAAGGAAGAGATGAGCAGAGATGGTGAGGACGGGAGGAGGAGATTGTTAGAGGGAAGGAAGAAATGAACTGAGAGGGAAAGGAGGGAAGGAGGAGATGGTTAGAAGAGGGAGGAAGAAGGGTGGACAGAAGTCAGAGGTGGGAGGAAGAGATGAGCTGAATCGAGAGGAGGAAAGGAGGCGATGATGAGCAGAAGGGGAGAGAGAGAGAGAGAGAGAGAGAGAGAGAGAGAGAGAGAGAGAGCAGGCAACAGGATATTGCTTAACAGAAAACTGGAAAAGACAGATAGTCGAGAAATGTCGTCACTACAGTTTGTTTCATAAATAACAAATGTAGTCCCAAGCCCACCGCCGTTTCTACCAGTAACTTTTAACTAACAAGAACCTCCTTACTATACTTCGCAAGTCGTACATTCCCTGCCAACAGATATTACTGTACTGTTCACTTTAGTAACACTTCTGCATTCATTTCAATTAATGATTGCTATAAAAGTTTATTATACTCATTAATAATTGTATGAAATAATTGAAACGTAGATAATCCATTAGACATTAACGTGGGATTGTGTTGTTTCTTCATCCTGTTTAATGACTTCTCCTTCACGCAGCTAAAATTGGTAGCTGCGGTCGGTTGCGTAACAGCAGTCACCGAGTTCTCTATGCTCGAGCACCTTTACTGCAGATGTCATCTGGAGACTCTTTCGCTGCCGCCCCTGTGTGGGATACTACATTTAATTACTTGATTAGCCTGGCGAGATGAGAGGGTTCCTATGTGGGACGGCCGGATTGTGGTGGGGGCGGAACCCTCAAAGGGCAGCGGCGCGGCGCGGCGCCCTGTCGGCGGCAAGGGCGAGGGCGCCGGCCCTGTGTGGCGCCGACAGCCGCCGGCTGGCCTCGCCTGCCCTTCGCCCTTCCGGTCGATAGCGCCTGTCCTAGGGCACCGCCTCCTGCCCACACACGTCCCAGACGCCGCCCGCCGGGGGGCGCTCTACCTGTCAAAACGTTCAGATGAAACTTCCTAGCAGATTAAAATTGTGTGCCGGAACCGGGACTCGAACCTGGGACATTTGCCTTTCGTGGGCAAGCGCTCTACCACTGAGCTACCCCGACACGACTCACGATGCAGCCTCACAAATATACTTCCATCAGTACCACGCCTCCTATGTTCCAAACTTCACAGAAGCTCTCCTGCGAACCCAGCAGGACTAGCACTCCTGGAAAAAAGGATATGGTGGAGACATGCCAGGAAGTTTCATATCAGCGCACACTCCGCTGCAGAGTGAAAGTTTCATTCTGGAAACATCCCTTAGGCTGTGGCTAGGGCATGTCTCCACCATATCCTTTCTTCCAGGAGTGCTAGTTCAAATTCAAATGTTTGTTAAGCTTATGGGACTTAACTACGGGGTCATCAGTCCCTAAACTTACAAACTACTTATGAACTACTTACGAACTAGGACGGCACAAATATCCATGCCCGAGGGGGGCCGTGCTGACCGTGACTGGAGCACCTCGGCCACCGCGGCCGGCAATTTTAATCTGCCAGGAAGTTTCATATCAGCGCACACTCCGCTGCAGAGTGAAAGTTTCATTCTGGAAACATCCCTTAGGTTGTGGCTAAGCCATGTCTTCACCATATCCTTTCTTCCAGGAGTGCTAGTCCTGCAGGGTTCGCAGGACACCTTCTGTGAAGTTTGTAAAAGTAGGAGGCGAGGTACTGGCGGAAGTAAAGTTGTGAGGCGGCATCGTGAGTCTTGTCGGAGTAGCTCAGTGGTAGAGCCCTTGCCCGCGAAAGGCAAAGGTCCCAGGTTCGAGTCCCGGTTCCGGCACACAATTTTAATATGCCAGAAAGTTTCATATCAGCGCACACTCCGCTACAGAGAGAAAGTTTCATTCTGAAAACGTTCAAATGTTTCTGAACCTACTGGACCTACCTGCTATTGTCATCAGTCATCATTTACAAACTACACTGGTCAGTACAATTGGGGGAACAATTCAGGATCTGAAGTACTGTAATCGGCAGAATGATCTAAAATGGTTCGACGTCTTTCTGTCGGTTCTACGGATGGAGACAACTACTTCACTGCAATAGTCAACAGAAAGTTCTTGCAGAGGAGATTGGCGTTGACTCGTATCCTATATCATTGACGTCGGTTTGCAGAAGGATGTTCGTACATATACTTTCTACAAGTATTATGAACTACTTCGAAGAGAACGATTTAATGTCCCATAGTCAACACGAATTTAGAAAGTATCGTTCTACTGATAAAGAGCTAGCTCTTTACACACATGATGTGACGAGTGCTATCGATAAGGGATGTCAAATAGATTCCGTATTTCTAGATTTTCGAAAGGCTTTCGACACTGTACCTCGTCAGCGTCTTCTAATCAAATTGCGTGCTTATGGAATATCGCCACAGTTGTGCGATTGGATTCGTGATTTCCTGTCAGAAAGGACACAGTACGTTGTAATTGACGGTAAGTAATCGAATAGTATAGTGATATCTGGCGTTCCACATGGAAGTGTCATAGGATCCCTACTGTTCCTCATTTTTATAATCGATTTAGGAGACAATGTGAGTACCTCTCTCAGATTGTTCGCGGATGATGCTCTCATTTATCGGTTAGTAAAGTCACCAGAAGATCAAAAGCAACTACAAAATGATTTAGATAAGATATCTGCTTGATGTAAAAATTGGTAATTGATCTTTTATAATGATAAGTTTGACGTCATCCATATAGCCACTAAAAGAAATCCGTAAAAATTCAGTTACACGATAAATCAGTCAAACCTTGAGGCCGTAAATTCAATTAAATACCTAGGAGTAACAATTACGAACAACTTAAATTAGAAACACCACATAGAAAATATTCTAGGGAAGGCGAACCAAAAACTACGTTTCATTGGAAGGACACTTAGAAGATGCAACAGTCTTACTAAAGAAACTGCCTACACTACACGTGTGCGTCCTATTTTGGAGTATCGCTGCGCTTTGTGGGATTCACACCATGTGGGACTGACGGACGATTTAGAGAAACTTCAGAGAAGGGCAGCTCGTTTTGTATTATCGCGATATAGGGGAGAGAGTATCACAGAAATGATGCACGAGTTGGGGTGGAAATCATTAATAAAAGGCGTTATTTGTTGCGGCGAGATCTATTTGCCAAATTCCTTTCACCAATTTTCTCTTCAAAATGCGAATATATATTGTTAGCACCCACCTACACAGGGAGACGTGACCAACATAATAAAATAAGAGAAATCAGGTCGAAAACAGAAAGATTTAGGTGTTCCTTTTTTCCGCCAGCTATCAGAGAATCGAACTATAGATAAATATAAAAGTGGTTAGATGAACCCTCTGCCATGCACTTCAATGTGATTTGCAGTGTATTCATGTAGATATAAATGTAGATATGTTTTCTCTACTATACGAATTACAGAAGCAGTCAAGTTCAGGTAGTGTAGCACGTAAGTAGTGCAATACAATAACAACGTGACGTAGTCGAAGCTATGGCATGGATAGCCATAGGAAGATTTAAAGCGGAACACACACAAAGGGAGGTGGCTGCAGCTCCTGCAGTGTCCCAAAATGTTATTTCGATGAGATGAGATTCAGAGAGCAGGAACAATTAAAAGAAGACCGATCTTCAGTAAAAGCTTACCGTTATCTCCGGGTAACAGACTGCCGAGACGAAAGATTCAGTGCAACTCAGCTGCAACGCACTCGCAAAGGCGCAATAAAGGAAAGGAAACTTTGTTGTTTTCATTCTTCACCCCGAGGAGTTAAGCGGGCTGTTTGGGATCCGGCCCATAAACAGTCACGATTTTATTCAGCCAATTATGAGACAAGCTGATAATGGGGCAAAATGAGCTGATAATGGGGCAAAATGGAATTGTTTTGAATTATTATTGGAACGCAGGAATCTCAGATTCCGCGCCATATATTTTATCACCGTGAATAAGGTGTATCGCTTCTTTTATAGCCCCATGGCTTCTTTAAGAAGAAGAGAAGCAGTTAATGGGGTGCAAATTTCCAATGGACATTTTTCTATTGTTTTTGCTTTGATGTCAGTGCACTGACCAAAAAAAACTAAATTCGTTTTTAGTTGTGATATGAGGGTCTTTCAATTGTAGGATGTTCTGTTTTGATAACACTGATATAACAAACAATTAAAATATGAGTAAAAACAAAAAAGAAAAAAATGGAAAAAGTAACAAAAACTGGGAATAAGTGGGAGGGTCTTTCCGATTTCGGCTTACGCCTTACAACCAAGAACAACATCCCGAAAACCTTGATCGGTACCGGGGGATTAATAGGTCACGCGCTATCAACTCAAACAGTCCGAAATCGCCTTCGAGAATGTGACGTCTAAGCACGGAGGCTTGGTGTGTGTGTGCCACTAAACTACGACACCATTTAGCCGCAGAAAGTGGGCGGAAAGCCATCAGGATTGGAGTCGTAACGAATGGCCTCGGGTTATATTCACAGATAATTCAAGTTTTGTATTCAGCCGGAAAATCGTTATTTCCTCACCTGGAGAGTATGTGAACTAGGAACAATCATGCTTATGTCCAGGAAACATAACCATACTATGGTGGGTAATAGGAGAGTGTGAGGAGTCATTAGACGTATGGACCTCTATGTCGTTCAGAATGGCGCTTTGACTGCTTCGACTTTTTGTTGCGTCCTACGTCGGTGCCATAAGGAATGGATTCCTCTGATGGACGATGACGCTCATCCCCACAGAGGTGCACCGGTGGACAATATCATTGAAACCGAGGGAAATTAACGAATGAAGCGGCCAGCGTGTTGACCAACTTAAACCCTGTTGAGCATGTCTGGTATGCACTTGGCAAACGCTTTGCAAGCCACATTAGCAACTCCCACAACGGTGGCAGAGCTGCATATTTGAATGATGAATAATGCGCAAATAACCCTCAAGAGCTGAGTGATAACCTCAAAATGTCCATGTCACGCAGGTGTGGAACTGTACTGGCCGCCTAAGGTGATCACACATCATATTTAAGGGCAGCGAGATTGACTTTTACACTATTGCGATAACCCCATGGTGCCTCTTTCTACGTAAACGCCATGTAAACCTTTTAGTAACACGTTGAGGCTGCAGGACGTCGTACTGTATCACACACAAATTACAGTTACAAATAATATCTAAATAAAATACTTTATCTTATGTATATTGTGTATGATATCTCACTAGATCCCCCTATTGTTTTGAGCAGGGAAACTAATTTACACCAAGGACAACACATACGCCCATGCCCGAGAGAGGACTCTAAACTTCGTAGCAAGACGCCTTAGACCACGCGGCCATTCCGCGCGGCTCTTATTGTGCAATGCTCCAGCAGTCTGTTCAGCCATCTTATAGTGGTCAGTGTACTTGTTCCGTCAGTATTTTCAGTGCTTGTTTGGGTGTCAAGAAGAATGGCGCCAGCAAGGTCCCTTTCCGACGAGAGGCCGTGCATCTGGATGCAGAGCCGCTTTCTGCTGGCGAGCAGAGCCCAACTCCCGCTCACTGCAACCTTTTTTCGCCAGTTAGAACCGGACAATTGTCAACTACAGCAATGATGTGGTACCTAAAAAGAACTGATTTCTTTTGGAAGAATGGCCAAATATCTCTCAAAAACTGAAAGATGAGCTCTCACTCTCCCTGCCAAGCAGATGTGCAACTGGCCGTCCGAAGCGATTACACACCATGTTAGAAGGCAACGAGAATGTCTTTTTTACTATTATGGTAGCCCCACGGTGCCTCGCTCTAAATAAAAACTCCATTTAAATCTCAAGTATAGAGTTAAGAAGAAAATATTATGGTAATCCTGAAAGAAAGTTCTCCTATGTCTTATAAGTACATAGACCTGTTTATTTCTACAATTGTTTACATCAGTTTATAGCTAGAACATTTAGCTATTTTTCGACATAATCACGATTTCTGTCGATGCATTTTTGTAGACGCTGCGGCGGTTTTTGTATGCCCATATCATACAGCTCGTTGCCATGCTGTTATTGTAGCTTCATCTCAGGTGTAAAATGGTATGCCCAGGTTTCGTCACTAGTGAAAATTGAGTCCAGAAAGTATTCCTGTTCGGCCGCGGTAAGCATCAACTCGTTGCAACATGTGGTCTTCAGTCAGTATGTGTGGTACCCATCTTGCACACATCTTTTGGTAATTCAATGTTTCCGTTAAAATTCTGTGAGCGGTGCTTCGGGAAACCTCAGGAACCAAAGTGCAGAGATCATCCAGGGTGATCCGACGATCTTCACCTATGTTTTGCTCAACTTTGAACACTGTCTCCTTTGTTCGTCGTGAATTTCAGTCCGACCAGCTGAAAACTCTCTACACTTTTGACATCCATGTACTTCCGTCAACTGGCGAACGATTTCAGTCAGCCTTTGCGTTCAAAAACCGAATTCGCGCTTGGCGGTAACATGGAACGAGAGCTCCATTCTCAACGGCTGCCAAGACAGCGCCTCAGCGCGGCGTGCGTATTTTTACACACAGTGCGGGAAGCACTCTTCCTAAGGCTCGGTTTCCACATTGGGCAACGTGTTCTGACTGGGCTCCGACCGTGTCGCGTCGCGTGCATTTCCACATAGCATATCGTGTGCCGGCTGTGCTTAGTCGCAATGGAGCAAATAGACGAGGAAGATATTGTGGCTCTCGGGACGTATTTAGTTTTATTGAGGAGGAAAAAAGAGAGGGAAAGAAAGAAACGACGTTACTGGGTTCACCCTCGTTAAGTACTTTAGAATGAGTTTTACTAACTTCAATAAAATATTGCACTCCCTTTTTCCCGAGCTTCAGAGAAAACACTCCAAATCGAGAAAGTGTATTTCAGCTGAGGAAAGACTGGCTGTAACACCGAGTTAAGGACTTCCAATTGCACTTGAGATTAATTTTATACATAATTACGTATTATTTACTTACGAATTTGATTGTTTATTGTTTTGTTCTCCTTATTAATTAGCTTCAATTTACTTTTTTGTAGATACCTTGCTAGGGGAGACTCTCAAGTTTCTATAAGTTTCAGTTACAGAATATCCCCTGCGACAGTTCATTGGATCATCGGTTCATCTGGAAGCTTTTGTCGCCTATTTAAATGCCGCAGCCAACTGAGGATTGCTGAAGACTTCAGCGAGCTGTGGCAGTTCCCTAACTGTATACGTATGTCGACGGAAAGCATATATTCATACAAGCTTCGCAAAACAGTGGAAGTCTCTTCTATAATTATAAAGAGTCATTTTCTATAGTCCTCTTGTGTTGGTAGACGCAAACTGTAAATTTATTTGCGTTGTTGTTGGAGGATGAGGGGAAAGCCAGTGATGGTGGACTGTTTACTAATTCTTCAATGGTAACATTGTTTGACGGCAACCAAATGAACGCACCAAGCAGCATTACCGCCCAAGAGCAATGAGGAACTACCGTTTGTCATAATTGGAGATGCAGCATTTCCACTGAAAAAAAAAAATGAGACTGTACACTCGAAATACAGTCTCTCGAAACATATCAGAGGCTACATTCAATTACCGCCTCTTACGTGCCAGACGAATTGTAGAGAATGCCTTTGGCTTCTTGGTTGAAAATATTACAAAGCTCCTGGTCCATGTTTACAAAAGACACGCAGAGCCTAGTGTGAGGTCAGACAGCACACATCTGTCCAAGAGAGATACGCAGCAGTTCGGGCAAAGCCGGAAACTGCCGAACACCGAGCGACCGCCAACTAGCGACGTACCGGCAACTTGACGTCGTTTCCACATGACGTACTGTGGTACCGCTGCGCACCTGTCCCTTATCATGGAATCGCTTTCCCGACTGTTAGCACAAAGCACCACAGGCGCACACCATGGACCAACACCACCTAGAAAGAAGGGCCGGCAGCGGTGGCCGAGGGGACTAAGGCGCTTCAGTCACGGTCTGCACGGCCACTACGGTCGGGGGTTCGAATCCCCCCTCGGGCATGGATATCTGTGCCGTCCTTAGTCTTAGCTAGTTCATAAGTAGTTTGTAAGCTTAGGGACTGATGACCCCGTAGTTAAGTCCCATAAGTTCTACAAACATTTTTTTTTTTTTTTTTTTTTTTTTTTTTTTTTTTTTTTTTTTGAAAGAAGGCCGTGGCGCTTTTCATGACGTCATGCAGAGAAGGCTGCCCGTGCATAGCTGACTGGGTAGTCGCTAGGGCACGACCCACTATGTCGAAGCAGCCACCCAGTCAACTACGCGCGCGCAGCCTGCGCTGCATGACGTCACACGAGATCGCCGCGGCCTTCTCTCTAGGTGGTGTTGTACGGACACGGTAGCGACGCAGTAGGCTATATTGAAATAACGAACTTGGCGCCTATGTAAATTCAACGGAACGAGTTCAGACGCGATCCCACGCTGGATGACACATTTGGAGCACAGTCGGAACACAGTACCCCATGTGGAAACCGGCCTTAACAGTGCGACCAACTGTCACACAAACAGAGTTATGTATCACACACAAATTACAGTTTTATCTAACAGCTGAATAAAATACGTTCCCATACGTGTCTTGTGTTTGATATATCACCTGATCCCGTAATTGTTTTGAGCAGTGTATCCGTGCAGGTGGTATGGGGTTCGCGGCCAGCGGCGGCGTCCCTCGCGAGGCCGGCAGGCTGGGCTCGGGGCGCCATCGATTTAGCGGCACGGAGCCGTCTGGTGGCGGACAAACGCGGCCGGAGTGAATCAGCGATGCAATTTGCCGCGCGGCTGGCCGGCAACTGCGTTAGCGCGCCTCCTTACGCCCTGTGATGGCGCCGCCTCTTTGTGCCGCCGCTGTGCCGTGCTGTGCTGTGCTGTAGTCCTGGCGCCGCGTCTCGCGACACTCCACGCGTAATTACTTTCCAATCTTGCCTCCGACCCTCCTGCTGGGGCCTCGATCACCTCTCAATCAAATAATCAACAGTTGCGCACACTCTTACTCCTCTCACTCTACACTCATCGCCATTACAACTGCATCACCAGCAACGCAGTAGCTGCCAAACACGCAAAAGAGGCATACCGGCCTGCTTGTGCCAATATATAAAGTTTAGGGGAATCTCACGAAGTACGTATCCTTCTCGAAATCTGACTGACAAGGAAAGTACTTGAGCTCTAACAAACACATATACATCAAAATCGTACGAGAGATAATGTAAATATCCCTTATTGCACTAGTGCCACTCCCGCATCTGCAAAACTCTGCAGTCGTCCGTTAGAGGCCTCTGCGTGTGCCTTGCCATATTGCACTTTGACCTGTCCGTTCGCGAGTAGGGACGGTGCAGTGTGCCTCCGAAGTTGCGTTTTGTGATATTTGTGTGGTGAAGCGTCAAATGGAGCGGCGACTGATAATCAGTCCTGCTAAAGTATTGCGATCGGTTGAGATGAAGTTACGAAGAACCATTCTTCGTGAAAATGGTATTAGTGTAGAAGATGAATCATTCGCATGCTTTCTCGTATCTGTTATGGTACAGAAATATGAGCATAAGTTAGATACTGTTGTAACACTAACACATAATGTTGATAATAGGGATGATAATGACGAAGAACTCATTGCTAGCGGTAGTGCTACCGTAAATGCGGAAAGAGGCGATGGAAGTAGTGAATACCAACAGTCTTCCGAGAAGAAGGTTAAAGTTGCAACTATCATCACGGGTTTTGATGACAGTACGCTAGAGAACATGTACGACGATTATTACAAGCCGGCCGCGGTGTCCGAGGGGACTGAGGTGCTTCAGTCACGGTCTGCACGGCCATTACGGTCGGGGGTTCGAATCCCCCCTCGGACATGGATATTTGTGTCGTCTTTAGTATAAGGTAGTTCATAACTAGTTTGTTAGTTTAGGGACTGATGACCCCGTAGTCAAATCCCATAAGCTCTACAAACATTTTGAACATTTGATTTGATTATTACAATAAGTTATAGTTCAGATATCTGCATTACGTTTGGCGTCTACAATTACATCTACAGTGCTATCTAGAGAATGATTGCAAAGTTTTGCATAAAAACGACACCCACCAGCACATTGAGGTGTACGTAGAGATACTGTAACCAAAAAGATATGTTTGTTCGAGCCCAAGTACTTTCCTTGTGAGAGTCCAAAGAGATTTCAGTTACATGTTAAAATGTACTAGTGACAAAAACAAAGAAAACCCCAATAGAAGGTGATCCCGCAAATGATAGCGCTACTAAAGCAGAGTTACTAAATACAGCTTTTCGAAACTCCTTCACCAAAGAAGTCGAAACCAATATTCCAGATTTCAAATTACAAACAGAGGCCAGAATGAGTAACGTTGAAGTAGATATCCTCGGAGTGAAGCAACTTAACCATTAGATTTCTATTTGATTACGCTGATGCGATAGTTCCTTACTAAACAGCCATATCCGCGGTGGCCGAGGAGACTGAGGCGCTCCAGTCACGGTCTGCACGGCCACTACGGTCGGGGGTTCGAATCCCCCCTCGGGCATGGATATTTGTGCCGTCCTTAGTCTTAGCTAGTTCATAAGTAGTTTGTAAGCTTAGGGACTGATGACCCCGTAGTTGAGTCCCATAAGTTCTACAAACATTTGAACATTTGAAACAGCCATATACAACCGCTCGCTCAACGAAGCATCTATACCAAAATATTGTAAATTTGCACAGGTCACACCAATATTCAAGAAAGGCAGTAGCATTAACCCACTAAACTACAGAGCTATTTCATTGATGTCAATTTGCAGCAGGGTTTTGAAACATATCCTGTATTCAATTATTATGAATTATCTCGAACAGAATGATTTATTCATCCAAGGTCAACACGGATTTAGAAAATATCTAGCGAGAGAGACTAACTGCATGAAATTTTATACTAGAAAGTGTAAAATTGTGGTGACAACAAGGAATAAAGAAAGAGCAACTTAAAAATGTTCAAATGTTTGTTAAGCTTATGGGACTTAACTACGGGGTCATCAGTCCCTAAACTTACAAACTACTTACGAACTAGGACGGCACAAATATCCATGCCCGAGGGGGGATTCGAACCCCCGACCGTAGTGGCCGTGCTGACCGTGACTGGAGCGCCTCAGTCACCTCGGCCACCGCGGCCGGCGAAAGAGCAACAGAGGTAAAGACTGGAGGGGAAATAGTAGAGAGGGTGGACAGATTTAAGTATCTGGGAAGTGTTATTAAAGCAAGGGGGAAGGATGATATGGAGATCAGTGAAAGAGGAAAGCAAGCCCACATATTCCTGCAAAGTGTGCGAAGTCTAGTTTGGAAAAATGATGTATCCCAGAAGAGTGAGCAGGTGATATACTGACAGTATTATGCTCCAATACTCACGTATGCATCAGAAACATGGGTATGAAGAAAAGTCAGGTGAGCAGAATGCGTGTGAGATGAAATTCCACAGAAGGAGGATTGGAACAACTAGAACGGATAGAATGAGAAACTAGAAGATGAGGGTGAAGGAGAAACGTCTACCAGAGACCACAGAGCTGTCAAGACTAAGATGGTATGGACATGTCAAGAGAATGGAACATAGCAGCATTGCAAAGAAAACCCATGAGATGGGAATAGGAAGCAGGAGATCAAGAGGAAGACCAAGAGATAGATGGATCATGGGAGTAAAGGGACGAGTGCAGAAGAGAAAAGAACGGGACAAAGTGCAAGCGGAAATGTTGAGGGGGGATAGGGTGCGATGAAGAGGCCTATGTTTCAAGCTGAAAACTTTAATGGATGACGATCAATACACAGCTGGCCATCCAAAATGCTAACACAGCGAAGATGTAGCAATCAAGATGTAGCAAAGCTAATGCAGTTAGAGCTCAGCTACGAATTGCACTTTTCTGCAAGAAGAAGATAAGTACCAAGACTAAGAAACCACTACATTGTTCAGTTTGCAACCAACATTTTTGTATGGGAGTGAAAACTAGGTGCATACAGGTTACCTGTTTAATTAAATTTGGGGATAACCTTCATCATAATACGTAAGGTAATATGTATACATAATATGAGGTTAAATCCACAATCAATATATTAATGCACATAGCGCATCGAATTATACAAGAAAAGACATGGTACACTTACTTTAATTACGATTAAAGGTTTTAGTATATATTCAATATGAATTTGTTGTACCTCATATACAATATGAACGGGATCACATATACTTAGCTAGTCCGTGCACTGGCTTGATGACGCACGTTACTGTGCGGAGTGACGCAATAGTACACTGCAGATTATTTTACATAATTTTAAAGAGCGAGTTTCTATGTTTTACACTATTTATTGTCCTTTCATATGGTAGGTTTGTCTCCACAGTCTGTAATAATGTTGTTATGAATAATTTTATACCTCATTATAAGTGTATAATGCCTTTTAAAAAGCTATTGCATATTGAATATGCAATGTCCAATGGAGTTGTTGACGATGTACCTTACTGAGACATTGTACGATTTTATATTCAAAATGTTCAAATGTTTGTCAAGCTAAAGGGACTTAACTGCGGGGTCATCAGTCCCTAAACTTACAAACTACTTATGAACTACCTTATACTAAAGACGACACAAACATCCATGCCCGAGGAGGGATTCGCTCCACTACAAAGAAATGCCCTAATAAAAGACTCCCTAATGCTTACATTAATAAAATTTTCAAATGTTTTTAGAGTGTATGGAACTTAACTACGGGGTCATCAGTCCCTAAACTTACAAACTACTTATGAACTAGCTAATACTAAGGACGGCACAAATATCCATGCCCGAGGGGGGATTCGAACCCCCGACCGTACTGGCAGTGCAGAACGTGACTGGCGCGCCGCAGACTGCTCGGCCACCGCGGCCGGCTAACATTAATATTCGGTGATGACAAATTTCTCTCCTTCAGAAATGCTCTTCTTCCCACAGCCATTTCTTCTCTACTTTGTTCGTCATAAATTCTTTTACTGCCTACATAGCAAATTTCATCCTAATACAATTCCTGATTTAAATCGACTACGTGCCATTACCGCTCTTTTATTGTTGTTAATGTTCGTTTTATACCATCTTTTTAGGACAATGTCAATTCTGTTCATCTCTTTTTCCATACCCTTTGTGGTGTCCAATATAATTACAATGTCATCGGCAAACCCCGTAGGTATTGTTTCTTCTCCCTGATCTTTATTTCCGTTTCCCAATTTCTAGTTGGTTTCCTTGACAGGCTTATCAACGTACAGATAGAATAGTATCGGGAAAAGGCTATAAAGCTGTAAAACATTACCACCTTCCCAACTACGACTCTTATACCTCTTGCCTGGCCGCCCGCAGTGGCCGAATTACAGAATGTATGAGCCTTTTACTTTGAAGCGAGTTAAATTAGCAGCACAACAATGAACTCGCCTAATATCAGAGCTAGTGACATCATGCGAGAAAGACGGAAGAACGAAGGGAGAAGTAAAACTGAGAAATATTCCAATTACAACTGGAAGATTATATGGGCAAACATCAATATCAAAGGCCTCAGTTCCGATGTCAAAACTGCCTGGTATAAAACAGTGCACAATACTGTTAGCACAAATGAAAGACTATACGCTATCGGTCGCAATGACACAAATCTCTGCTTGAAATGTAATCTGGTGGACACAGTACTCCACAGATTCACTTGTAATGGATGCATAAATAATTAGAATTGGTTGCGATCCACATCGCGCTCCTGACGAGGGCTACACCTAATAATGTTACTTCGGAGCTGATCGGCCGCAAATAATGCCATCCACTGGATAATGGGTAACTATGTAAGCTACGTAATTAACAATTTGGGCCCTGATAATGAAATTGATTTTCATTTATACATGAAAATGCAGTACGAAAGAGTTAAAAAATACCCAGATCAGAAAAAGATATACGGCAACATGTTGAAAACCCTTTTTGAAAGACAAGGAATTGGTTAGGGTTTTACCTGACTTTTAATGGTTTTATTCTACGTTTGTTTACATACAATTGTCTTAATTTCATGTTAGAACAAAAAAGAGGAAAGTTGATATGTATATAGTAACTGTGGGTCGTAGGGGCGGCTGTTGCAGTGCTGCTGGCCACCATATAGCCGCGGCAGGCCGTGCATCTCTCCCCTCTCCAGAAGTGCCGCGGTGGAGTAGCCAAGCGGTCTAAAGCGTCTCGCTGCGGAGCGCGCGGTTGCTCCCCGTGGAGGTTCGAGTCCTCCCTGGGGCATGGGTGTGTGTGTTGTCCTTAGGTTAGTTTACCAAGGTTTAAGTAGTTTGTAAGATACGGACTGATGACCACGCAGTTTGGTCCGATAGATTTACAAACATTTGAAACATTTCTCCAGAAGTGGTGTTTTTGTTTAACGTTAGCCTGGAGTACATTCTATATGTACTGGTTTGGAAGCTCAGTGCCGTTAGTCACATTGCAAACGGAGGAGGTTCTATTAGCTGGTTTAAAAAACAATGCTGTCTGCGGCGCGCCAGTCACATTCTGCACGCCTGCTACGGGCGGGGGTTCGAATCCCCCCTCGGGCATGGATATTTGTGTCGTCTTTAGTATAAGGTAGTTCATAAGTAGTTTGTAAGTTTAGGAACTGATGACCCCGCAGTTAAGTCCCTTAAGCTTAACAACCATTTGAACATTTTTTTTGACATCTTGCCAGGTTTCTCAATAATTTGTTCAAGTTTTCTACACGTTAGTATGGTGTCTTAAATTGTTTCTGCTAAGCTACACAAAAAGTTAGTACTTTTAGACAGAAGAGGTGAAGAGTGGCTTTACATTAGTCAGCAGGCACACAAGAGCCGCGCAAATGCGATCTCTAATACCATCGGGCTGGGTTAATGTCGTTCATCCAATTTGTGTGTCTTACTAATGGCCTGTTGCGAATGAACTGTGATGCTCTGTGAAATGTAAATTACTTTACGCCGCTCATCATGGGAGGTCGCAAGCAATTACTGTCGGCGGTTGTTATTCAAAACAGTCGCTTGGGCCGGGTTCGCCGCGCCGCAACGCACCGCAGGGCGCGATCAAATGGGGACTCCAGTCGACGCTGCCTTGTCGCTCACCAGAACTCCGACAATCGCGTCTGCTTACCTCGCCGCTTGTTACAGTAATGTGTTCGACTATAGAAATGTGTTCCTTAACTCTGCTGTACGTGGCGAGAAATGACAAACAAATTGTACAGTTTTGGTGTTGTTTGCCAAGGAAATTTCTAGGTGTGAAACAACTTGGGTGCTGAAAGACGTTGACGATCTCGGACATTTAACACAGAAAATAAAGGATCGTGAGCACTCAGCGTCACATATGACTGCGAATCTGGAGCATAACTTTTTAAGGAAACACGATATTAGACAACAACTGGACAGTGCTTATAAGCAGTCAGATGAATGGCACAATCATGTTTCGCAAATATACTTACGTGTTCTCTAAAATTGTGGATTGCATTAAATTTTGTGGTGCTTTTGAGCCCGCACTTCGCGGACATGTCGAACCCAGTAATTCATTATTCATTAAATCCAGGTATTTTGCTGTTGCAAAAATTTACGTCGACTCAGGAGGCCTGCAAACAAACCGTTCATCTGACACGAAAATTGAATAACCGAATTTGTAGAGGAGTAAATTCTCTACAACTTTGCTCTTTTATGTTTTCTTCGTATCTTGTATCATTTGAGACATATTTGCAAAAATAACGTCGATTTGACACCGTCCATTGATTTTACGAAAACCAGCCGTTCGCAGATGTCACGTGACATTCCGCGCCCAGAATTATTTCTGGCATACGCCATCTTGCGTTGCGTATTTGATGATTTTCTTATTATAACTTACACGCTGTTATTTCAAAGATAAGGCCCACTGAAGAATTAACAAAAACACCTCGTTCTTGGTACGATAAATGATAATCCAGGACTCGGTGGAGTATCCGAGCTGTATAAAGCGTCTCGCTACGGAGCGCGCGGTTGCTCGCCGTGGAGGTTCGAGTCCTCCCTGGGGCATGGGTGTGTGTGTTTGTCCGTAGGTTAGCTTACCTAGGTTTAAGTAGTTTGTAAGCTACGGACTGATGACCACGCAGTTTGGTCCGATAGTTTTACAAACATTTGAACATTTTGATAATCCAGTGTCTAAAAATGCCAAATTAGCAACAGTTAACAACTGCCATAAATAGTAAGAAAATATAGGACGCTGTGCGCAGTAGTGTAGTGGGCAGCGTGTTGGATTGTGATGCACATGGTCCGTGGCCCACCCGCCACTCCTAAACTTTTTTCTCCATTTTCCTAAAATGGTTACGTATTGGGTGCATAGATATTATCACAATAGTGGAGTCGTAATCATATCACTAAAACTTTCTATTATTAACATTATTATTTTTGACCCAAATGTTTGCAGAAAATGATAAAACTACGAATTTAAAGTGGGCCGTAAAACACGTCAGTGCGATTTCTTTTTTTTTTTTTTTTTTTTTTTTTTTTTTTTTTCAAAAAATGTTTGTAAAGCTTATGGGACTTAACTGCGGGGTCATCAGTCCCTAAACTTACAAACTACTTATGAACTACCTACGAACTAGGACGGCACAAATATCCATGCCCGAGGGGGGATTGGAACCCACGACCGTAGTGGCCGTGCTGACCGTGACTGGAGCGCCTCAGTCCCCTCGGCAACCGCGGCCGGCGATTTTTTTTTCCTACACCCCCCCTCCCCCCGTACAATTCATTACTTTTTCTACCAGCTCGCTAGAGTAAAAAGCATTGGGAAGTAAATATAACCCCCAAGTTTGATGATCACACCATTTTAAAGTAATAATTCAAGTTTTATAAACATCCAAACTGGTTGCGGGGACAGGCACTTCAGTCACGGTCTGCACGGTCACTACGGTCGGGGGTTCGAATCCCCCCCTCGGGCATGGATATTTGTGCCGTCCTTAGTATTAGCTACTTCATAAGTAGTTTGTAAGTTTAGGGACTGATAACCCCGTATTCAAGTCCCATAAGCTATACCAACATTTGAACATTTTTATAATTTTTTTTTTTTTTTTTTTTTTTTTTTTTTTTTTTTTTTTTTTTTTTTTTTTGCACACACAAGACTGACGAGGTCTTTTAAGAATTTCATTATAAAGGTATCCCAAACGTCTATGCAAAATCTCAGCTTTCTGGAGAATAATTTGAAATTTTATGATCTATCTTCCTTTGAAACCCCTAAAAAAAAACGATACAAACCGCCACTGGCTTGAGTATCCACCCTACCGGCCGCACACGTCGCCTTGTGACTTCCGTCTGTTTGGTTCACTAAAACAAATCTCAGAAGAAATTGCTTCAACCTCGGACGACAAACTGTAGAACACAGTAGAGCACTGTCTCTTGTCACAGCCACATGGATTCTGAGAACAGGGACTCCTTCGGATCGTTAAACAGTGGGATACGAATGCTCCGGCCTTCAATTACATCCGAAGTGTCGTTTCGTACATTTTCATTTGAACTCCACTCGTAGCTCCGTTAATAAAGTAATTTCATAGACAAATAATAGTGTCATTATTTTTTATCCAATTCATTACTTTTTCGACAAGTTCGCTAGTGTAAATAGCATTGGAAAGTAAATATCACCCCCAAGTTTGATGGTCACAGCGTGATTTGTTTTAAGGTGATAATCAAGTTTGAAACGTGTCCATAAAAAAATATTTTTGTAAGAAAATGTCTAATATCGTGCGTCCTGTTTTGTGTCGAGCAACTTGCTTGCTAGAAAATGTATAATATCGCTTCTACTGTGTGTATCGATATGTGTACTTAACTCTGTGAAGTTTCATCTTTGGCAAAGATCATGTATTGCATAGCATTGTAGCTCGCACTGAGAGAGAGTAGCACTTGTGGTTCAGCTCGCTTAGAGAGCGGTTGAGTTGTGTGTATGGCTCCGATGTAGAGCAGAGGCTGCTGTGCCAGCAAATCGATTTGATTGTATTTGGAATATATAGATTGTATTGTATTGTATTGTAACACCGCTGGAATGAAGGTAATTGCATTTGATGTCATTAGGAAGAAGTTGTATTATGTAGGTACTGTAATGCTGATTATTAATAATAAGAAACAAAGTTGACCTTTCTTTCCTGTTCCATTTACGTAGTTAGAAGATTAACCTACTTCCTTCATTTGATAATTAAATATTAGTGGATTTAAAGTGCAGTATTGATTTTGATAATATTGTTGAACAGATTTCGTTGTTGGTGCCATAGTAAATGATAGTTAATTGACGATGATACTAAATTTCAATAATCAGAAACTGATCTGCATAAAATTCTCACAGTCAAACATTAAGAAAGTGCCAGAATGAAACTTCACTCTGCAGCGGAGTGTGCGCTGATATGAAACATCCTGGCAGATTAAAATTGTGTGCTGGAACCGGGACTCGAACCTGGGACCTTTGCCTTTCGCGGGCAAGCGCACTACCGACTGTGCTATCCCGGCACGACTCACGATGCCGCCTCACAACTTTACTTCCGCCAGTACCTCGTCTCCTACTTTCCAAACTTCACAGAAGCTCTCCTGCAAACACGCAAGACTAGCACTCCTGGAAGAAAGGATATGTTGGAGGTACTGGCGGAAGTAAAGTTGTGAGGCGGCATCGTGAGTCGTGTCGGGATAGCACAGTCGGTAGTGCGCTTCCCCGCGAAAGGCAAAGGTCCCAGGTTCGAGTCCCGGTTCCGGCACACAATTTCAATCTGCCAGGAAGTTTCATTAAGAAAGTGGTTTGTGGTTTTTTTAATATGTTTCTCGCAGTCAAAATTTTTGAGTATAGTCAGTGTCTCTTTCAAATGGTGACTTGCCACAGTTGTTTTGTGTTTAAAATATCGCCGGCTGCGGTGGTCGAGGGGACTGAGGCGCTCCAGTCACGGTCTGCACGGCCCCTACGGCCGGGGGTTCGAATCCCCCCTCGGGCATGGATATTTGTGCCGTCCTTAGGATTAGCTAGTTGATAAGTAGTTTGTAAGTTTAGGGACTGATGACCCCGTAGTTAAGTCCCATAAGCTTTACAAACATTTGAATATTTATTTAAAATATCCGTTGCGCACATAATCAGTTTAATGCACTGTTTCTTATTTAATAGTATATACATCAATGAATCAGGGCCATAATTAAACCCAATTGCTGTGTTAATGAACAATTTGTTGTCTGATTTAACGATAGGTTCAACATCCACAACACACACACAGCTTTTAAGTTTTATAAACATCCCCCGTAAAAAGGACTGACCGCCGTCGTACGAGAATGAGCTGACCCGTACTACAGCCGAGAAGAAACGCGACGCCGCTCTTTTAATGAACTCGTGCGTCCGCCGCGAGCCCTTTCATGGCAGAGGGGTGCGGCAGAACAAACAGAACTGGTCCGCGTGGCCGCCCCGCGCACAGAAGGTGGGCCGCGAGATCGCGATAAGTCGGCCACGGCCGCGGTCGCTTTGCGTCATCCCGGTCGCCGGCACCCTCGGGACGCGCGTTTAACAGGGGGCGTGCGGGCAGCGCGCAGAATTGGCACGGCGGGCAATTTATTGCTTCATTAGAGCAGGGGGTGGGCGCGCTCACAAAAAGCCACCCTGGTGGCGGCCTGACGCGCTGTTTTACAGGCACTTTGCTCGCTCATTAGGGCGGCCCGTCGTAAACTATATGGGTCCCGGTATAAATCTGATTAATGCGCCACACTTTTGTTCCGCCGGCAAGATTCGTTGCGCGACCGTCTCCTCCGGCCTCGTTTAAAGCGTTATTTACTGTGTCTTTTGATGCCCCGTCGCCAGCCATTACGGCCTCCATGGGATTACGCGCGATCGCAATCGGCCGCTATTGTGTCCGGCCGTTAACGATACGCGCATATTTCCAGTCGCCAGATTGGCATCCGTCAGTCCGGCCAGGGAGATAACCGGAGTAGAATGATAGCGGCGAAGGGAAAGGTAATTGGTTTACCGAGCTCGCGACTGCACATCTGTCGCGTTAGGTTTCCGGATGTGGTGTGGTATGAAACAGCGCGAACTGCCTACAGGGTGCTGGTAGACTTTATACATCAAGTTCATACGTCGAAACCATTGGCGGCTGGTGCTTCAGGTGATCTTTCTGCGCAATGAGGCGCTATGCTCCGAAGCGCAGGGCCGTTCCCCGTCGGGGGTCCGAATCCCCCCTCAGATATAGATGTTTGACTGTCTTTAGTGTAAGTTAATTCATAAGTAATTTTTAAGTTTAGGGACTGATGAGCCGCAGTGAAGTCCGCTTTATATACAGGGTGTTACAGAAAGATACGGTCAAACTTTCAGGAAACATTCCTCACACACAAAGAAAGAAAATATGTTATGTGGACATATGTCCAGAAACGCTTAATTTACATGTTAGAGCTCTTTTTAGTATTTATCTTTAAATGTAAATTGAAATAATTCGAGCTGATAATTGTCAAAATACCCAATTGTTTCGTTAGTATGTACTGTACTTCCTAGATTCAACGCCAGTTGGCCCAATTGAAGAAAGGTCATGTTGACTTCAGTGCTTGTGTCGACATGCGACTCATTGCTCTACAGTACTAGCATCAGGCACATCAGTACGTAGCATCAACTGGTTAGTGTTCATCACGAACGTGGTTTTACAGTCAGTCCAATGTTTACAAATGCGGAGTTGGCAGATGCCCATTTGATGTATGGATTAACACTGGTCAATAGCCGTGGCGCGGGACGTTTGTATCGAGACAGATTTCCAGAACGAAGGTGTCCCGACAGGAAGACGTTCGAAACAATTGATCGGCGTCTTAGGGAGCACGGAACATTCCAGCCTATGACTCGCGACTGGGGAAGAACTATAACGACGAGGACACCTGCAATGGACGAGGCAATTCATCGTGCAGTTGACGATAACTCTAATGTAAGCGTCAGAGAAGTTACTGCTGTACAAGGTAACGTTGACCACGTCACTGGAGAGTGCTACGGGAGAACCAGTTATTTCCATACCATGTACAGCGTGTGCAGGCACTAACAGAAGCTGATTGGCCTCCACGGGTACACTTGTACGAATGGTTCATCCAACAATGTGTCACTCCTCATTTCAGTGCAAATGTTCTATTTACGGATGAGGCCTCATTCCAACGTGATAAAATTGTAAACTTTCATAATCAACATGTGTGGGCTGACGAGAATCCGCACGCAATTACGCAATCACGTCACCAACACAGATTTTCTGTGAACGTTTGGGCAGGAATTGTTGGTGATGTCTTGATTGGGCCTCATGTTCTTCCACCTACGCTCACTGGAGCACGTTATCATGATTTCATACGGGATACTCTACCTGTGCTGCTAGAACATGTGCCTTTACAAGTACGACACAACATGTGGTTCATGCGTGCTAGTATTGTAGACGGCTGTGACACAATACGCCATTCTCCAGGGCTGCATCAGCGCATCGGGGATTCCATGTGACGGACGGTGGATGCATGAATCCTCGCTAACGGAGGACATTTTGAACATTTCTTGTAACAAAGTGTTGGAAGTCACGCTGGTATGTTCTGTTGCTGTGTCTTTCCATGATTAATGTGATAAGTAAGAAATGTTCAAATGTTTGTTAAGCTTATGGGACTTAACTACGGGGTCATCAGTCCCTAGATAAGTAAGAGAACCTGTTGAAATTTCTTTTATAGAATGCCCAAAATTGGATGTAGCATCTCTGAGATTTTCACCTACTACTCGTATATAATTACTTAATTTGTACTTAAAATTTTAAGTTAGACTTTGGTTGTTCAGATAAACATTATGACATAAAGAAATATATAAAAACATGAAACATGCATTGAAAATTGTGTGTTGAAAAGCGTGAATTGACATTTTGTAGAAGTGTTAGTTTTGAATCTTGTGGTGCGCGTTCGAATATTAAACAAAGAGGAAATACTTAAATTTACTTGTGAAATGTCTTCTAATGGCAATTGAAACGGTATGAATCCATCCTAAGTGAAGACTACTAAGACATTAGAACTCATATTCTTTAAGGTTATTAAGCACTTCTCAAAAGTTACGCGTCAGCATATTTAAATCTTATATTTACAATGTGCAAGTGTTTTCTTATTTTTTATACCTACAATAAGTTTATATTATGTAACATTCTGAAGGAGATTATATGTCGATGCAAATTGTTTTAAAGTTCGTTACAATCCGTAGACAGTATGCTAGATTGCACAAGTATCCCAAAAAGTGTTAAAAGGTCAGTCTGATGGTTTATAATCTGGTATGGTATCCTTCACTCTAGAATAGACGTTATATATGGCGTTAGCACGCGGGAGTATTCGAGCGGTCTGGAGCGCCACGTTGCGGATTCGAATCGTCCCTCGGGCATGGATGTGTGTGTTGTAAACTTAGTTTAAGTAGTTTGTAAGGCTCCGCAGCGAAGCGCTTGTGACTGCTCGGCTACTCCTCCGCAGCTCTTGCAGTTTCAGTGAGTAGAATGGGAGGCAATATGTTACTTCTGAAAAGTTGAAACATGTCTGTACAAATTCATTAATATTGTTTCGCCTGTTTTGTATCGATATTTGTTGTGATATATGCACTTCTTTGAGTAACTACATCTATGGTTCGCTCTGTTGTGTAACATCTCTGTCAAAGACTATGTATGTGAGTAGTAGCTGAACAGAAAGAGAGTCGGTGTGTAGCTCTGGTATTGAACGGACGTGCTTTTGGTTGGCTGCTGAGGCAGCAAGATTTGTACGAACTGATGGAATAATTTTAAAATCTGATTTTCACAGACACAGTTCTGTCTTTATAAGATTTTATATCATTCATATATGTATCAGTTTGAGAAGATTTTTGTTTTTCTCCAATCATAAGGTAATGTAATCATTATTGTTAATAATAATTGAGAAAGTTGAACTTCTTTACCTGTTTCACTTTTGTAGTTAGAAAGCTAACCCTCTTCCTTTCATCGAAAATTATTGACTTTCAAAATCAAAGCATAGTATTGGCTAAGCTGAGTTTGATTAACAGATTGCCGGCCGCGGTGGCTGAGGGGACTGAGGCGCTCCAGTCACGGTTTGCACGGCCACTACGGTCGGGGGTTCTAATCCCCCCTCGGGCATGGATATTTGTGCCGTCCTTAGTTGTAGGTAGTTCATAAGTAGTTTGTAAGTTTAGGGACTGATTACCCCTTAGTTAAGTCCCTTAAGCTTAACAAACATTTGAACATTTTTTTTATTAACAGATTTCCTTATTGGTTTGACGTTTAATGATAATAGTGGCTACACATTTGAACAGGGCACTAAGTTTCTACAATCAGTCAGTCAGCTGAATAAATTATTGCAGTTGCATTATTAGAAAGTGATTTGTGTTTTCCAGATTTCTTTCGCAGTCAAATTTATAGTTTAGTCAGTGAGCCTTATGCAGACTACGTATTGTTCTTGCTATGTTCAAAATATCCGTTGCGCTTTCAATCAGTTTAAACCCACTGCTTTGTAATTAACGTACAGGTCTTAATACTAAACAGAATTATAGTGTTAATGAATAATAAATGTGTTCAACTAATTTTTAATCAGCTTGATTGAAAAGTTAATTATCGTGAGTGTTAACTACCAGCTGATGACAATTCTTAATGCTGCATTTAACACCAGATCAGTTTTGAATTAGTAGCTTTGAAACAGACCACCTTCAGCTGACTCACTATTGCCTAATCCTTGTAGCGACCCTGTTTATCCAATCAATAGAACAGCCTTACCTTTATTCCACCAAACAACATACCAGTTTTAAGGTTAAATCAGAAATTGCTGAAAAGTGGAGCAGCGCAATGGACGTGCAACATTAACGGTTGCAGAAGTTTTATTAAAACAATTTCTATTGAGGAGCTGGCTGTTGTCGGCATTCAACAAGACCGCAATCACGCAGAAGTGCTTTCCAAGAAAATTCAGAGGCAAATATTAATTAGTAATATGAGGAGAAAAGCCATGGAAGACATTTGTTAGTGGCCATCTAAGCAGCTTTACAACCAGTTAAAAGGAGAAGAGTCGAAAGAAATAACAAAGATGTCGACAGTTTTCGGAAATCTATTTACAATGCTATGCGGAAAATTCTGCCGAAATTACCAACGAGCTGGCCAATTAGATGAGTTTAATACCTGCCCTCCAATTAAAATAGAATTTCTTCTTCCTTAGAAGAAAATCAGACTGCTTTATCCTCTGTCTACTATTCGACGCTCTATCACAAGTACTTGTGTACCGCCGGCCGCGGTGGCCGAGGTGACTGAGGCGCTCCAGTCACGGTCAGCACGGCCACTACGGTCGGGTGTTCGAATCCCCCCTCGGGCAAGGATATTTGTGCCGTCCTAGTTCGTAAGTAGATCATAAGTAGTTTGTAGGTTTAGGGACTGATGACCCCGTAGTTAAGTCCCACAAGCTTAACACACATTTGAATTAACTTGTGTACCAACTGCTGAAAATGTTGCAGTTTTATTAATTGCCAGGGATGGTAAGAAGCAGTGATATAACTATACGTTTATTCGGACCGTCAAGTGTACTGGGGGTTAATTCTCACTCTTACTTTTCTGGACAATGTAGGAACATACGCTTGAGTATATGCTACAAAGCTTTGCTTGCTTGGAGTATACATAATGGGCTGACCACACACTCCGGCCTCGGGCCGTGACAAGCTACATGCTTAAGCGGCTCAGGAGAGGAATGATTCCGGTCTGGACCATTGTGGGTTCAGGAGGAATGATTCCCATTTTCTGACCGCGGGAGGAATGGATTCTGTGCCCTCAAATAGTTGGGATGTAAAAATAATATATGAAGTGACCCTTTGAGCCCCTACTTCACAGTGATACTAGTTACATAAAAAGGTGGTATGATTTGGCCCATGTTGCAAAAAACATCAGCTACAATTTCAATGAAAAAATATTATAATTAGTAGGACTGTCAATTGGGGTACCGAATAGTAGGGGCAGCAAAATTTGAATAACCAACTGGCGGCAAATGTTAAAATCTGTGAGGGGGGTCAGACATGGGTGTACGTGTTATCCTTAGGTTAGTTTACCTTAGTTTAAGTAATTTGTAAGCTATGGACTAATAACGACGCAGTTGAGTTCGATAGATTTACAAACATTGGAACATTTGAAAATCCGCCAGTGGGTATATTTATATAATGTCACTAAGAGAAATTTTCTGTACTGAGGGCCCATTGGAACGAAAATAAACCTGCACCAGTTATGCAAGAGGGTAAAGGGTGCTGCTTATATTGCGTATGCTACTAACTCAACTTAGGGCATGTGAAATACCGAATGAAAGAAAACTCTATTGATGACTCGACTATTGAAGGGCCGGTTGTTCACATGTTGCATTTATGGCCATGGTTTCATTGGCCTAAGAGAATCAATAAAATAATATTCGAAACGCCACAAATACTGTTACACAATGTTCACTTTTCTATCGTTCTGAGTTCCAGCACTAAACAGTTTTATATAATCAAACAACTTCTATAAGTTCGGTCACGTGACTAGTAGAGCCGTTCTCTGTAAATGCACTTATTTCGCGCATGAAAGAACACAATTCCGCGCGTAAGTAATACAGTTCCGAGCGGCACCCAGCCGCCTGAAATCGATCATCTTACTTCGGCGACCTCCGCCAAAGCCCGCAAGTTCCGTGAAACTGCTCCCAGCTCCACGAATCACGTGACCAACCGAACACCATGCAAAATATCGATCCATTCCGCAGATCTTAAAATGCAATTATAGTTATTGCAATTTTTTCATTAATTATTCGAACCTAAATCAAAGTAGCGAACCATGCGAAACATAATTATTGCAATTTATTCGTTAATTATTCGAACATAAATCAAAATGGAGTGCAGTCTAAGAAAATCAGGTGATGCTGAAGGAATTAGATTAGGTAGCGAAACAATAAAGGAGGTAGATGAGTTTTGTTACTTGGGCAGTAAAATAACAAACGATGATCGCAGTACAGAGGATGTAAAATGCAGAATGGTCATGAGTAGAAAAGCGTTCTTGAAAAAGAGAAATTTGTCAACATCGAATATTGATTTAAGCCTAAGTAAGTCCTTTCTGAAGCCATTTGTGTGGAGTGTTGCCTTGTATGGGAGTGAAACATGGACGATAAACAGTGCGGACAGGAAGAGGATAGAGACTTTTGAAATGTGGTGCTACAGAAGAATGCTGAAGATTAGGTGGGTGGATCGCGTAACTAATGAGGAGGTACTGAAGAGAATTGGGGAAAAAAGAAATTTCTGGCACACCTTGACTAAAAGAAGGGATCGATTGGTAGGACACATTCTTAGACATCAAGGAATTGTGAATTTAGCGTTGGAGGGAAGTGTGTGGGGAAAAAATCGCAGAGGAAGACCAAGAGATGGACACAGTAAGCAGATTCAGACAGATGTAGGTTGCCGTTCTTATGTGGAGTTGAAGAGGCTTGCTCAGGATAGGGTATTGTGGAGAGCTGCATCAAACCAGTCTCCGGACTGAAGACCACAATAACAACAAATCAAAATATGGACGCATTCATCAGTTATATCTTAAGAGGAAAAAATTATTACAATTTCTTCAAACCTTAAGGTCGTAAATTCTACCAAGTACCTAAGAGTTACAATTACGAACAACGCAGACTGGAGAGAACACATAGAAAATATTGTGGGGAAGGCGATCCAAAGGTTACGGTTCATTGGCAGAACTCTGCGAAGATGCTCCACCAAAGAGACTGCCGACATCACACTTGTGCGTCCTCTCCTGGTGTACTGTTGCCCAGTGAGGGATCCTCACCAGTGGGACTGACGGAAGACATTGAGAAGGTTCAAAGAAGGGCAGCTCGTTTTGTTTTATCACGTTATAGCGTCATGGAAATGTTGTACGATTTGAGGTGGAAATCATTAAAAGAACGACGTTATTCTTCGCGGCGAGATCTATTTGCGACATTTCAATCACCGACTTTTACTTATAAATAGGAAAATATTTTGCTAGACCCACCTACATAGGGAGTCATGACCCTCCCAATAACATAAGAGAAATCAGATCGAAAACGGTATGATTTAGGTTTCCTTTCTTCCCGCGCGCTATTAGAGAATGGAACGGTACATAAAGGTTATGAAAGCTGTTAATGAACCCTCTGTCAGGCACTTAAATGTGATTTGCGGAATATCAATGTAGATGTAGATGTAGATGTAATTATTCGGGCATAAATCAAAATATTGATCCATTCAACAGATAATTATTAAATCTTTCAGTCCCACATTATGGGGACTCGTAACAACAACAATCACATTATGAATTCAGCTTTGGAAGAATTAAAATTAAGTGTTTTTTGTTTTAATACAGTGCACTAAACATCAATTTTTTTAAATATGATTTTTGATCACACTATTGGCTTTTTATGTCATGTATTTCATGCACAACACAAAGGTTTCTTTCGAGATATTTTATTACTTAGGACGTTATTTTGTTGATAGTTAACACTGAGATCAATAGTGCTAGCAGAACTTCGCCACAGCACCAAAGACAAGACAACTGTCTGCTGAAATAAAACAATATGAACCACAGTCGCGCTCACACTCACAGCCACGTACAGACGGCAACGTAACACATCCTCCAAGACAGGTGGATTAATGCTGCAGAAGTGGTTACACACTCTACCAAAGGGCAAAATGTCGTACTAGGAGCATGTTGTTCGTGTAAAACAATGCAACTTTAAGGATTGATACACAAAATACGGTATAAATCAGCTTTTAATACGTTGCTGTTCAGGGACAACACTGGGAATGAAAGGGTTAAAAATGAAAATATTACAATTTCGTCATTAATTATTTGAGCATAAATCAAAATATCGATCCATTCAACAGATATTTCTTAAGACGGAAACATTACAATTTCTTCATTAATTATTTATATCATTATGTTCACTTCTCATTGAGGTTCAATTTATTGTAAATACACAAAATATTAGCAAAAGAAATCTTACTATTGCTACTAGCTGATTCAGTTCCTGTCATCTTAAAAGGGGATCTACACTCCAAAACACGCGTCTGACGACTCCTGAAAACGTTGTGAGGAGAAGGCATGGTAAATTAAAACTGAAAAAAAAAGTCATCCGAGTTTCGAACCAGCGACCCTTCGGTTTCCAGCCTAGTGGCCCCCTATCCTCCACGAAACCACATAGCGTGACACAAATTTTGTACTTACGTCCATATCACATCAGTCGGCAATGTCACGCTGTCATATTACAATAAGGTCAGCTTTGGTTTCACACTTATAGAGTTGACATTTTCTTGATGGATTTCACAGCTTGGAGTTTTGACAGTTGGCCAAAGATATTATATGGTTACAATTGCTTCGGAAATTTTTGTTATTTTCGACTGCATCACTAAAAGGCTCTCTACATAAGATACAAAACGATAACGTTACATAAAATAATTATGTATATTTCACAGATTGTCTGAAGATGGCGCTTTAGACGAAATGGATCCATTACAATATAATTAAAGACCGTAAAAAACAGCAACACATTGGTGTATTCAATGGTGGATTTACCAGGAAGCTGAGTAGGTTGGAGGCTAGGGCGTCAGATCTTCGGGGCGGCAAATTTGGGGCAAAAATTTTTAAATTATAAGTAAGAAATTACGTTTAGCGAATGTACATTACTGTGTAAAAAGTATTGAGGCATGCCCTTATCCCCACATTATTGGACTGATGACCTTGCAGTTTTGTCCCCCTAAAACCGCCAACCGCCGCCCACATTATTAGTAGTATATCAGTGTGCGTTTATTCGCTCAGAAATATAGACACAGGCAAACAGTCGGGTTGTAAAAATATTCTCTGAAGTGACCCTTTGATCCTCTAGTTCACAGTGATACTAATTAAGGAAAAGTGGAGTAATTAGAACCATAGTGCACATAACACACAGCTACAATTTCATTGAAAAAAAGATTTTCATTACTATGATTGGCAAATAGCGTACCTTTTAATGACATATTGAGATTGTAAGCCAAGACACTGCTATTAAATATTGATAGCTTTTATTAGCGCATTGTAATCTCCACAATAAGTTTATTTCGGCTATAAAACACCATCCTCAGATGTTCTTCAATTATGATAACACATATTTTATTATATTATTTTATAATACTATACAGGGTGAATCTAAATTCGCACACTCGGACTTCGCAGCGCGATTCCTCACATGCTAGCGATAAAAAAAAGTATGTCACAAAATTTCGTCCTGCGCATATTTCGGCCAATAAATGGACGTCGAGGATTGAAATGGGTGTGTGTCCCACACGTCAGTGTGTTTCAGAATTACACTACTACACCAACAAACTTGTAGGGGATGTGGAAAGTGCCTTGAGGAACAAAGTAAGCATAGAAACCCATGGCTGGAAACGTCATCCAATGACGCTACAGAACGTCGAAGTTGCTGGAGGGGATGTCTAGCGGCAGGAGCTGGTGACTGTAACTTGGACTCTCCTTAGTGTCGTTGAATGGCGTTTCCGGGCATGGTTTTTCATGCTCATTTTGTACCTCAAGACACCTCCCACATCCCCCTAGAAGTTTATTGGTGTAGTAGTGTAATTCTGATACACACTGACGTATGGGACACACACCAATCTCTATCTCGACGTCCATTTCCTTATTTCCTTAATTTCCTTACTGCCGGAAATATGAGAATTTAGATTTACTCTGTAAGTTACGCTATATTTAATTTTGATTTAAATGTACTTTAACATACGTGAGATTTTCTTCAATTCCCATTCAATATCGTTGGATATTGATGTGTCAATATGTCGTACACTGTTCTTGTACTTCATAAATCTGTATTTACTTTTATTTACGACTGGATCTTGATTTGACAGTTGTGTCAATGATATTGAACGTTTACATAATGCTTACATCAGAGGGTGTTGTCTGTGTTATGTATTTCCTGTGTTGCTATGGATCTGGGTATAGATTGTCTTTGCTAATTTTATGCGTTTTCACGCTGGAAGATGTGTACGACATTTTGACAGATCGGTATCCAGTCGAAATGAATGGGAATTGAAGAAAATCTTACATTTGTTAAAGCATATTTAAATCAAAATTAAATATAGTGTAACATGTAGTACTATTACACATAAAATATGTGTTATCATAATTGCAGAACACCTGAGGATGGCGTTTAATAGCCGAAATAAGCTTATTGTGCCGATAACAATGCGCCAATAAAAGCTATCAATATTTAATAGCGGTGTCTTAGCTTAAAAGTTTTATATGTCATTAAAAGACATTTTTAACACTGCGGGCCTCACACAAATCAAATTACAGGGTATCGAATTGTAGATGTCGGTAGGGGCGCCAAAATTTAACAGCCTACTGGCGGCATTGTGAAAATTCGTCAATGTTCAATGTCTCTAAGAGAAATTTTCTGTGTTGAGGGCCCACTGGATCGAAAATTAACATACACCAGTTACACAAGCGGGGCCTACATTTCAACGTCAACTCCAAGCCACTGGTCTGACGACTCCTCACAACGTGGTGAGGTGAAGACTTAGTTTAAAACTGAAAAACATAGATATCACTATGGTGTAAAAACTGGCGATTGACTTCTAAATAATGAGAAGTGTGAATTCGTGCACATGAGTACGAAAATAAATCCGTTAAACATTTAAACTTTTTAGGGGCAGCCCTCAGTCGCAAAGTACGAATATAATCGTAACCAGGTTTCAATGCCGCTATGGGTACCTTCTTCAGACGAAGATTAATGTGTTAAAACTACATGTCAAGATCTAAAATAAAACAAAAAATATCTGACATAATCACACAGTCATACCTAAAAAGTAAATAATCGTAGCCAGTCGGAGCTTTATAAGTATGACTATCTGATCAAGTCAGATATTTTTTGTATTATTTTAGATGTTGACATGTAGTTTTAAGATATTCATCTTCGTTTGAAGAAGGTGCCCATAGCGGCATTGAAACCTGGTTACGATTATATTCGTACTTTGCGACTGAGGGCTGCTTCTTAAAAGTTTAATAGTATTGTAACAGTCGCTGATTCACAGCCATGCAGAAAACTGTTACATTAAACTTTGTTTACAAGATAAATCAATCAAGGCCGTAAAATGCAAAAAATACCTACGAATTACTATTACTTCAGACCTAAACTGGAAAGAACACGTAGATAATGTCGTGGAAAAGGTGAACCAGAGACTGTATTTTATTGGCAGGACCCTTAAAAGATGCAACAGAACTACAAAAGAAACTGCAGACACTACGCTTGTCCGTCCATTTTTGGAGTATTGCTGCCCAGTGTGGTATCCTTATCAGGTGGGGTTGACGGAGGACATCGAAAGAGTACAGAGAAGGGCAGCTCGTTTAGTATTGGCTCGATACGGGGGATACAGCGTTACGGAAATGATACAGGATCTGAGATGGGAATCATTACAACAACGCTGCTTATCGCTGCGGCGTGGGCTGCTTACGAAACTCCAATCGCCGACATTCACCTCCGAATTCGAAAGTATATTGTTGACTCCCACCTACATAGGTAGAAAAGATCATAAAAAAATACGAGAAATCTGAGCTCGAACGGAGAGATTCAGGTGTTCTTTCTTCTCGCGCACTATTGAGAATGGAATGGGAGATAGATAGTATAATGGTGGTTCGATGAACCCTCTGACAGGCACGTAAATGTGATTTGCAGAGTAGTCCATGTAGATGTAGATGGGTTTCGAACCCTCGACACTACCGCTTTCAGTCTAGCGCCCTCTCGCCCTTTCCTGAAACCTCTTAGCGCGACTTGAAGGCTCGGTTTTTCCATCCTTCCTTCCTTGTTCCTCAAAAGCGATGGAGTCAAATGAAAAGGAAGAGTAAATAAGGCCGGCTCGGACGATCCCTCCCGCGTGTTTGCCACGGGGCGCCCCCAGCCGATGACAACGGTCGACTAGCCGCCACAGCGAGGCGTGTGGGGGAGGGCGGCGGCCAATTTTCGGAGCCAGCAGGCAGCAAACAGCGGCCAGCCGCTCGGAAAATTGTAGCCGTCATCGCCGCGACCTGGAAACTGATTTGCCGCCCACAAAGAGGCGCCGCGCCGGTTAATGCCGTCTCTGCAGACTTGTTTTTGTTTGTTCTGCGGCGTGAATAGGACGACCGAAAGGGTGGCCGCCGTCGTTCCCGTGTGAGCACTGAGCAGTGGGTCGCGGCCCTCGGGCCAGAGCCGCGAAAAGCGCAGTTGCAGTTACCTCTGTGGTTTCCCAGCGTGCTCGCTCGAGCGTCCGATCGCCGAGCGCCATCTGTCGCGGTGAAATTAATCGCCGACTGGCCGGTGTTCAGTTCCTGCCGCGTCCTTTTGTGTCGCGCGAGCAGCAGTCACGCGCTGGACAGCTACAATGTATCCACGGTTACCGCAGTTACGTTCTGTAGATATACGCCGAACAAGGTTAATTTGGTATTTAGCAAGTAGGTATTCATTCCTGCTTTCAGAAGTGCAAACAAAGCTTTTACTTCTGAGGTTGATTTCCTTGTTCTATCGCCTGCTTGTCCATGAAGGAAAAACTTGAGGTTACAGCATTCGTGACGTCCAAATTTCAAACTCCCTGGCAGATATACGGCGAACAAGGTTTAGTTGGTACTAGCTTAAACCCGCGGTTCCGCTCGCGTGCTGGTTGGTTATGATAGATAAGTTATCTTTCAGTAGTATGCTATGAGACTGGTTTTGAAGGATGAAGTGAAATACAACACCTTCTTTAGAAACAAACATTTTTAATCACTTGGTGTAATGCACGAAACGTAAAAACGATTTTTTTAGATATGTATTAAAAGAAATTTCTTTTTTACTGCTTTATTTATTAATTCTTCTATTTTCCTTATTCGTATGCTTATCCTTACAGAGAAAGAGTTGAAGACATTGTAGCACGCATAGACCAAAGATATGGTCTGTGGCATGACGTTTCGCTGTATGTAACCTCTTTGCTATAGAGTCTCAAACGTCATCGCTGGCTTTCAGTCCGAAGTTTTTTTATAATATGACGACTTCCAACCACCATATCTTCCACCCCCTTATAGCTATCGGCATGGAACTACTATAGTGTACAATGGAGACTTCGGACAACAATTACACACAGACCATTCGTTTGGGTTCTGTAGTTTTCGCTGCAGAGCGAAATATTAACACACACACACAAACACACGCGTAGAATTTTATATACACCGATAACTTTCCATCCCAATATACTCCAGCCTTTTATCATTATCAACCCTCAAGCAACAATGTAACCAATAAAACCATTTTCAAAGAGTAATTAATGATCCACATTTCGCGTTATATTATTCAAATTACTAAATATCTAGCTATAAAACCGTGTCTAAGATCTTCTTCAGGTAAAAATTAGTAACTTTACAAATATTTAAGTGTCTCCGTCTTGTCGTTCGGACGTGATAAGCGTACACCGAACAGACATTCACATTAATATACATACATAAATAACTATCCGATCGTCATAAAACCGTGCCTAAAGCCTTTCCGGGTAGACATTAGTAACTGTACAAATTTTTAGCTCTTTATGTCTTGTGGTTCAGACGTGATAATCGTACACCGAGCAGACATTCACATTTATAGATACAGATTAGCAAGCGGGTATTCATTCCTAATTTCAGAGGTACAAACAAAGCTTTTACTTCTGAGGTTGACTTCCTTGTTGTATCGTCTGCTTGTCCATGAAGGAAAAACTTGAGGTTACAGGATTCATGACGTCCAAGTTTGAAACTTCCTGGCAGGTTGAAATGGGGCTCCGGAGGTTTTTTTTTTTTTTTTTTTTTTTTTTTTTTTTTTTTTTCCCAAGTTGGACACGAACTACAGCTGTAGCGTAAATTGACGGTTTATTTTCGTTAAAAGAATTGCAACCAGCTGCCTTTTCGGATGTTTTTTGATTTAATCCAGAACTAGTTTTTGAGCCACTGCAGGCTTATCTTTAGTGGATACTTTACAGGAACATTTCCGCTAAGTGTAGGTTATGCTGTCATGTTGGTTTGTGTCCTTATTGTAGGTGTACGTGAAACCAAGTTATGCATTGGGTACTGACGTTTTTTAACACATGTGGGCATTTTTGCCACACTTAAACAGTGTTTATATTTTGTAAATGTGTAACGCTAGGTGTAGCAAAAATGCTCACATGTGTTAAAAAACGTCAGTACCCTATACATAACTTGGTTTCACGTACACCTACAATAAGGACACAAACCAACATGACAGCATAACCTTCACTTAGCTGATATGTTCCTGTAAAGTATCCACTGAAGATGACCCTGCAGTAGATCGAAAACTAGTTATGGATTAAATTTAAAAAAATCCAAAAAGGTAGCCGGTTGCAATTCTTTTAACGAAAATAAACCGTCAACCTGATGTTTTAATTGGCAAGTACCTTAAATTTCACTTCAATTATTGTAGTACAAAACTTCAGTGCATACCTGTAACCACTGAAAAGATGTGGTTTATCTTTAAACACTAATCTAATGAGGTAAAGAACTACCAGCGAATGTAAACGAAATCTATACATTCTATAGAATGTGCTGTATGTGTATATGTATGAATATTTCACATCTCCTAAACGACGATTTCAACCAAACTTGGCACCATGTTAACATAGTTTCTTTTTGTCCTGTTTTCCCACAGTTGCTGTATTATATTATTATAGTGTAGATATTTAGGTTATCCGTCTATGCAACTGAATTAATAAGATGTTTTATTGGCATATGCATTTCGCTTTTATTTGGAAGGCATCATCACAAACAAAATGGCATGTGCCTAATGGTGCAAACTGTGAAGTGCTGGATAAAGAAAAAACGCAAAATGAACATAACTGAAGCAGAATAGCCGGAAGCCACCAATGACCTCTAGATGTAAAGCAATATCCACTAAATATTGCCACTGATGATGCCTTCCAAATAAAAGTGAAATGCATATGGCAATAAAATATTTTATTAATTCAGTTGCATAGACGGATAACCTAAATATCTACACTATAATAATATTGGAACCATGTTCTTCACAATCAGGCAACAATCGCTTTCGGGATAAGAAGCACCTACGACACATACGTAATGATATATTACGCCATAAACAATGACAGTCGTGAAAAAATTCCGCATCATTCGATAATATTCTACATCTGCTCCTATACTAATGGACCGATTTCAACCAAATTTGATACAAATATTGTTTAAGCTCAAGAATCATTTGCTATGCTTCCAAAAACCACTTACGATACATAGTTCTTACGATATTACTTCACAAACAATGAAAACAGTCCCATCTCACGGCGCGTGATAGCCTGATTTTATTCAACTATTTGACAATAAGAGCACTTAGCGACATGAAATAAACTTTGGACATAATGACAAATTTTTACGCTGGCAACTCCAACAAAATCATGAAAGGAAAAACAGTTTCTCACTTCCTATTTTTTCGATGTTAATGATGTATATTTACATTTGGCATGACGTTACAAGTTATTACTTCTACACTGTAGCCGCGGTGGAGTAGCCGAGCGTTCTAAGGCACCTCGCTGCAGAGCGCGCGGTTGCACGCCATTGAGGTTCGAGTCCTCCCTGGGGAATTGGGTGTGTGTGTTTGTCCGTAGGTTAGTTTACCTAGGAGTAAGTAGTTTGTAAGCTACGGACTGATGACCACGCAGTTTGGTCCGACAGATTTACAGACATTTGAACATTTTTTTCGACACTGAAAATTGTATTCCCGAGACAGTTCAGACAGTACACATACATACTACTGAATGTTCCTTCGATACTATCTCAGAGTTCGACATATACTTCAGTAGATATAAAGTCATAAACAATTTGGTTCATGAAAAACCGCACGATCACGCATTTCGATTAATTATGTATTCACTCCAACACCATTCACGACATATTTTGCAGACATTAGGCACATATACCACCGAATGTACCTTCGAATTTACATCATAGTACGACACATATTTCAGGAGATATGATGTCATACCATACTCCCCGAACTTAAAAATTGTGACTTTGATTCCGAAGATGACTTCGTGGCTTTCGCTTCAGAACTGTTCCAGAGATAGCACAGGCAGTAGACCGCTCCATTCGCACCATCAACAGAATAGGCAATGCTAACGATAAACTACGCCTTCCACGTCGCTGTCATATTTTGACCTTGTATATGCTGCGGGCCCAGTAGAGAAGAAACTATTGAGCTATCCGTTCCTGTCACCAAGATCGATTCTAACTTCCATATGGCAGTCGCTGTCTACTATCCATGAGGTTAAAAGCTACAGCGCTGATCAAGAGAGCCCTCTGCTTCACTCGATGAGACCGCTGGCAGAGCACGGCTACGGCTGTAGATGTGTATGGGGTCGTAACCCGCAGCGTGTCCCTGTCCGGGGTCGAACCCGGCGTTGCCGCGCTGCTCCCCGGCCGCTACACGGCACGCGACAACCCCCGCTGCCGCTGCCGCTGCCGCCGCCGCTGCCGCCCCCCGCGTTGTCGCCGTGTGCGGCGGCCGCGGTCGGCCTAATGGGGTGGTCGTGGTCGTGGCCGTGGGATGCGCGCCCCGTGTCGCCGCCGCCGCCCCCAGCAGGGGCCGGACGCGTGTCCGCGGAACGACGCTAATTGCGAGCCCCGGGCGACACGGCGGCGGCACGACCCCGCCCCCGGGGGCCGCAGATAAGTCGTCAGTTTATAGCTTTGTTAATCAAATACGCTGAGCTGGCCGCGGCTGTGTTTGCGCATGCGCTCAGCGGCCGCCGAATATCCGGCGCGGGATTACCGGGCCACACGTCTCGCCTGTCATATTAGCGGCGCGCCATTGTGCCCGCGACCCCGCCACATGTGGCGCTCACCACTGCCACGAACACCTCACCCGCGGATCTCTACCTCCGTAGACTCCTTCCTTCTACATCTGATAAACAGGGTGTTAAAAAAGGTACGCCCAAACTTTCAGAAAATGTTCCTCACACACAAAGAAAGAAAATATGTTACGTGGACATGTGTCCGGATACGCTTAATTTCCATGTTAGAGCTCATTTTAGTATTTCCATTTAAATGTAAATTGAAATAATTCGTGCAGACAATTGTCAAAATACCCAATTGTTTCGTTAGTATTTACTGTAATTCCTCGATTCACCGCCAGTTGGCCCAATTGAAGGAAGGTAATGTTTACTTCATTGCTTTTGTTGACATGCAACTCATTGCTCTACAGTATTAGCATCAAGCACATGAGTACGAAGCATCAACTGGTTAGTGTTCATCACGAACGTGGTTTTGCAGTCAGTGCAATGTTTAAAAATGCGGAGTTGGCAGCTTCCCATTTGATGTATGGCAATAACGAAAATCTACACTGATGCTGATACAGCACGCCATTGAGAGCAGACACATGAGACGCACATCGCGCACTGCAGTAACGCTACCTTCAAACGTTATATACAGGTTATTACAAAAAGGTGCGGCCAAATTTTCAGGAAACATTAATCACACACAAAGAAAGAAAATATGTTATGTCGACATGTGTCCAGAAACGCTTAATTCCCATGTTAGAGCTTATTTCATTACTTCTCTTCAAATCACATTAATCATGTAATGGAAACACACAGCAACAGAAATTACCAGCGTGACTTCAAACACTTTGTTACAGGAAATATTCAAAATGTCCTCCGTTAGCGAGGATACATGCATCCACCCTCCGTCGCATGGAATCCCTGATGCGCTGATGCAGCCCTGGAGAATGGCGTATTGTATCACAACCATCTACAATACGAGCACGAAGAGTCTCTACATTTGGTACCGGGGTTGTGTAGACAAGAGTTTTCAAATGCCACCATAAATGAAAGTCAACAGGGTTGAGGTCAGGAGAGCGTGGAGGCCATGGAATTGGTCCACCTCTACCAATCCATCCGTCACCGAATCTGTTGTTGAGAAGCGTACGAAAACGTCGACTGAAATGTGCAGGAGCTCCATCGTGCATGAACCACATCCTGTGTCGTACTAGTAAAGGCACATGTTCTAGCAGCACAGGTAGAGTATCCCGTATGAAATCATGATAACGTTCTCCATTGAGCGTAGGTGGAAGAACATTAGGCCCAATCAAGACATACTAAAATGAGCTCTAACATGGAAATTAATCGTTTCCTGACACATGTCCACATAACATATTTTCTTTCTTCGTATGCGAGGAATGTTTTCTGAAAGTTTGGTCGTACCTTTTTCTAACGCCCTGATGTTGATGTTGTTGATGGTTTTGAGGGGACTAAACAGCTAGGTCACAGTCCCTTTGTAACACCTTGTATAAAGCAGAGTATCCATATTTTTGTACGTGTTGCATACAAATCTATAGTTTTGTTCCAATGAAATTTTGTACACGTAAGCTTCAATCCATGAGGACGGCTGCCGTAAGTGTAAGAATCACATACGATATATAGTTCACGAGGCATGACGTCATAAACAATGAGATTCGCGAAAAACTGCTGCATTTTGCGAAAATGCTGCTCATTTTTTCCTAAACCATTGGACCGATTTCAACCAAATTTGGCACACACATTCCTTACCGTGAGGTAACAATTGCTGCAGGGTTAAGAATAACGTATGGCTCATGGTTCATAAGATATTACGTCATAACCAATAGAATTCCCAAAAAAATGCCATATAATGCGGCGAGACTTTCGAAATACACTGTATGAGAATGACAGTACTTAGCGACTTGCAACAAACTTTAAACATAATTTCAAACTTTTATTAAAATTTCTCTCGCTGACAACCGTAGCAAAATGATGAAAGGAAAAAATATTCTCGCTTACTACTTTTCCGCTGTTTATTGAGTAAAACTACGGGATTCTGTATGACGTTACAATTTGTACACTACAAACTGAAACACTGCGGACTATGTAGATAGAAGTCATGGGTAACATGTCTGGGCTGTATGAGGGTGGTCGACCTGCTTCCACTTTGTGTGACCATGAAGACGTGTGGACGCGCGTTATCACGCAGCACAAGCACTCCCTACGTGTGCAGCCCAGGCCGTTTGCTCCTGATGGACTAGCTTAGACTGCGGAGTTTCTAACAGTACACATTACTGCTAATGGTTTCCCCGGCACTTGAAATTCAACGACTATAGGACGTCGAAAAAGACAGCATCACCTAAGCTGCTGACGGCACAGCCTTCAATATTTACATAGGTACATAGTTTCCTGGAACTAGTAATGTCCGGTGATCGAAACACGTTATAAGATATATAAAGAAAAAAAAACTTTTAGCGGTAAATCACGGCGTTTCTTTACGAGCTGTGGGGCACCATTTTCGGAAAATACTGTTTATATTTCATCTTTTTGCTCCTATTACGCAGGATATTACTTTAATTTGAAGCAAGAGGCATTTGTGTTTTTTGCTAGTAATCAAAATCCAACTTCCACAGCATCATGTGACATGTTAAATATGTTTGTCGCATTATTGGATTTAGTGATGCGTCAACTTTGCGGGTGCGTACCAATCCGATAACTGTGACCAAGGGCCTGAAGAGGAAGCCGTAAAAGGCATCTCCATTCTTTGCATCTACAGCAAACAGCACGCACAGGTATTTAGAATTAGTATTACTTGGGATCTCGTGCCAAAAGGTCATTTTTCCCTTCTTAGAAGAAGAATGCAGTATGACTAATGAAGACATTTAGGAAAGATATCTATAATTGTTCTTTAAATTCTATTTTAGTATAGTGTAGAATCGTCTCAACAGTTTTGGATAACTCTTTGAGAATCACACAAACGGTTGGTATGTTAGACCAGCTACAGTTAGTCAGTTTCAAGGATTTGAATCAGATAACTTAAAGACGCCATGCATTACCTTATAGAAACACAATCATTACTAGCTACCAAGTGAGATGAAATAATTATCAGGCCAAAACTATAAGAAACCTTTAAAAGTGTGTTAGTGCTATGGGTTTGATGAAGCTATGCTAGTAATTAGGGATTTAATTTAATCGATAGTTTTGTTGGACTGAATCTCCGTTTCCGCTGCAAAAGAGACAATAATTTTGCAATAAACAAAAATTGTGATATAAATCACTGACAGTACTCGCATTGAAAATCTTTCTTTCTAAATTGTCTATCCTCTGTCATTTCCTGATTGTGTTACATGAATATTTCAATCATTAATTCCAGTATGTGATACGAACAAACAAAAAGTATTGTGATGGGTTGTAACTTGTCAGCAATCCGTACGCCTATAGCCATTAAGAAGTTTACCACGTTCGAAATGAAGATATAACTGCGCGTTTTGCGGCAACACATTGTGTCATGGTTCCCGAGCTTGGTTTCCATTTAATTAACAGGCGCAATTTGATTTAATGATAGCAAGCAGCCCATGTTAAATTATCTGCAGATAGACTCACAAGCCTACACTCATTCACTCGACGAAGTTGAAAACCGAAATTAATGAACAATTAATTGAGTCTGACTAATTAAAATGGCAAAACGTCGAAAAAATCGCACAGCCTTCTACAAGGTTTCTTCGCATTCCAATCATTCAGTTAACTCGTTGATCAGACATACGTGAAATAGGACATTTTCCTCATAAACCTATTCGTAAAATATGCTGTGGAACACAGAGTGACGACCTTAAAAATGCAAATTATTACAGATTTGTCAGTATAATACAAAAGTGGAGGCCCATATGCTAATGCACTTTACATTTTTGCACCTCAATTATCTTCTGAAAAAGTTCCAGTAAGTTGAAATACTACCGCACTTCTGGGTAAAGTAAATCATTTGCTGTGTATGATATTATCGGATGTTAGTTAAAATCATGTCACTTTCTAGCTTAATATTGAGTAACTGAATGGAACACAAGGTTTACTTTACCCGATACGTTTCGAGGCTTATACTCCATCTTCACGTGGATTTTTTATTTTGTGTGCTTATGTTGGTTTACATGATATCAGGATTATTTACGTGTCTCTCACTGAAGCTTCAATATAAATATATAAATATGGTAATAAAACGATTAAAATACCATACCTCCAGTGGCCACAGTTTTCTATCTGTGTTATAACTGTACAAACAAACGGGCACAAACACCACCTCTGCCGCGGTAAGCTAGCCGCGCGCATTGGAGCGCCGTGCTGCGGTGCGTGCGGCTGTCCGCCGTCGGGGGTTCGAATCCCCCCTCGGGCATGGGTGTTTGTGTTGTCCTTAGATTAGTTTACCTTAGTTTAAGTAGTTTGTAAGCTACTGTCTGATGACCAAGCAGTTAAGACCGATAGGTTTACAAAGATTTTAACATTTGAACACCATCTCTGTTTACCAATGAACAAAAGCAAATACTTTAAACTAGGAGCATACACTTAACAAAAACTGACAGTGATATATTACTTATACTTTAATATAATAACAGTCTGAAGATAAATACACTGTTTATACTACGAACCGATGAACATAATTTTATGTGTTGGCAAGAGAGAAATACACACCGTTCGTGCTTTTGGGTGTATTTATTTGTGAGTTTGTGTGTGTTGTACATGATGCAATTTTAGTCTTTTTTTCCCTTTAGACTGGATTTGTAGGCTGCCAGCGTTTTCTGATGTTCGTACAGTGAAATTTGTATCCCCTGTGAGATGTTATCGGTATAGTGTGTTGCTATTATGAGGTAGTTTTTGTCCAATCTTGTAATCTGTTGTGAAATATATATTGGTTTCATTTTCATTTGAGATAAATGGTAATCAGCTATGAAATGCTACCCGGAAATTGGATTATGTGGAAGACCTTATTTTCAGTTCCTTGTGTGCTGTGTTTCTTCACTGTTGTTTCATTATGTATATTAGGGAAATATTGTTGTAGATTTCAACAGCTAATTCTTTTATTATTTCATTTTATTGTTTAAATTTATCTTAAGAGGTATATTGTCAACAGAGTACTCTAACTGTCGCTGTACCAACATCAAAAACGTCACCACCTATGTAATCTAAATTTAAAAAGTGTTATCCTTGAGACACTCCAAATACACGAACACGAAAGAAAATAGCCTGATTTCATCTTAAATGACAACATTTAGATAGGTATGATTTCTGTCTTCAACAGAATCCTTCATTACTAAATTTGTAACTCACGCACACACACACAGCGATATATCCACCTACAACCACCAAAATAATGCAAGTACCTCTTGTCAGCTCAAAACTTATCAATTTATAGTACATACAGTATATTTATCTGCAGATTATTAATATCTTAAAGCATAACAAACATATTACTGTAAGACTTTACTAAATATTTGTCATCTGTAGGCCTACACAAAGTGTCACAGTTTATATTTCTAGTGATACGTTCCTAGTATAAGATATTTGATTCTGTTAGTAAACAGAGACTGTGATTGTTTACATGTGATATTATATAAGAGAAAGGATTCTTTGACTACTGGAGGTACGTTATTTTAATATTTTTATTTCCACATTTATGTATTTACGTTGAAGCTTCAGTGAAAGAAATGTACTAAAGTTCAATCTGAATTAGTGTTATTGGATACCCTTTGTGCCACAGGTCATCCTGAAGTAATGGCAAGTCATTTTACATACAAAAATAAAAATAAAACTTTCCCGCGAAAGGCAGAGGTCCCAGTTTTGAATCACGGTCCGGGACACAGTTTTTAATCTGCCAGGAAGTTTGACATCAGCACACACGCCACTGCAGAATGAAATAGCATTCTACATTAAATCTGTAGATGGAGGTATAAATCTCCGAAAAGCGCTGAGGAAAGAAAATAAGGTGGGAAGGAAGGAAGATTAGGGTGTAGCGTCCCATCGACAGCGTGGTCATTACAAAAGGAGCTTATGGTCGGATTTTTCATGGGGAAGGAATTCGATCGTGTCCTTTCAAATGAGCCATCGCGGCATTTATCTGGATTGATTTTGGGAAACAACTGAGAAACTAATCTGGATGGTCTCAGGTTTACTGCCCCCCCCCCCCCCCCCACACCCCTCTCGAATGCGAGTCCAGTTTGCAGATGACGCCGTCATTTACCGTCAAGTAAAATCATCTGAAGATCAAAACCAACTGCAGAACGACATGAACAAGATATCAGTATGGTGTAAAAATTGGCAATTGATTCTAAATAATAAGAAGTGTGAAGTCGTCCACATGAGTACGAGCCGGCCGCGGTGGCCGAGGGGTCTGAGACGCTCCAGTAACGGTCTGCACGGCCACTACGTTCGGGGGTTCGAATCCCCCCTCGGGCATGGATATTTGTGACGTCCTTAGTCTTAGTTAGTTTATAAGTAGTTTGTAAGTTTAGGGACTGATGACCCCGTAGTTAAGTCCCATAAGCTATACACACTTTTGAACGTGAGTACGAAAAGAAATCCGTTAAACTTTGTTTACAAGATAAATCAGTCAAAAGTGAAGGCCTAAACTCCACAAAATACCTAGGAATTACTATTACTTCAGACTTAAATAGGAAAGAACACGTAGATAATATCGTGGGAAAGGCGAACCGGAGATTGCGTTTTATTGGCAGAACCCTTAAAACATGCAACAGAACTACAAAAATAACTGCATACACTACGCTTGTCCGTCCATTTTTGGAGTATTGCAGCCCTGTGTGGGATCCTTATCAGGCGGGTTTGATGGAGGACGACATAGAAAGAGTCCAAAGAAGGGCAGCTCGTTTTGTATTGTCACGATACAGAGGAGACAGCGTTACGGAAATGATACAGGATCTGGGATGGGAATCATTACAACGGCGCTTATCGCTGCGGCGTGGGCTATTTGCGAAACTCCAATCGCTAACATTCTCCTCCGAATGCGAAAATATATTGTTGACTCCCACTTACATAGGTAGAAATGACCATCAGAATAAAATACGAGAAACCAGAGCTCGAACAAAGAGATTCAGGTGTTCTTTCTTCCCGCGCGCTATTCGAGAATGGAATGCGAGATAAATAGTATAATTGTGGTTCGATGAACCCTCTGCCAGGCACTTAAATGCGATTTGCAGAGTATCCCATGTAGATATAGATGTTACCATTACAGCACCTCGCTCGATGGGAATAAATTGAAAGTTGCTGGTATCAGAAAACCTTGCGTTTTAATCAATATTATTAACAGTCACAGTAAAGCCAAAGTATAAGATTTACGACTAAGATTCTAATATTACTTACATTTGTTACACTTGTTAACACATGTAGTGTTTTAAACATTAGAGTTCATAGAAATGTGGTACGGAAGATTTATCTCAAGCCAGAAATAAATACGATATCAGAGTCAGCAAAATAAAACTCCGCATGCATCTAAGTACCTCATTATTTCAGGCTGAATGTGCGAGGGGCGTTATGAAAGTGACTGCACACTTCTTCTGAAAGCAGATTGTCTTCTTTCAGGTTTTAAATATACCATAGTGTTCTATGATCTTTTGTCTACAAAACATATTTATGAACATAATCTCCGATCAGTACTAAGGCCTTATTCCACCATAATGGGATGGCCCGTATGTCCACATGTTACCACTCCACTGGTCCCCATGCGAGCCATCGAGTTACTTGATCGATAACTTCCTCATCATCCAAGTAGTGCTTACAAGGATATGTTATCTATCATTGGGTCAAACAGATGTAAGACAGAAGATACGATTATTGGACAGAAACAGAGCTTCAATTTGAGTAGCTTAGTGTTTGATTGTGATATGCCTATTAACTCGAATGTTTCCGCACGATCCAACATTGCAGAAGTCTCAGACTACACGACTCGGGCTTGTAAATATGACAGTTGCCTCGCCCCCCGACTCACCGTGATTTTGTACACTAGCAAGTCTCCACAGGCATTCCCAAAGAGATAGACTACCACAGAGAGGCAACCCGAGTGAAGCAAATTGAACAACCGTCCGCGACATTATCGAAAGTCCATAGAGGGATGTGTTACGTGATAGTAGATTAGAAGATTACAAAATAATAACTGTTTGCCCCTTTCAGTTTTAACCAGAAACAATATTACCAGTGAGTATAGTGCATAAACACTTTATATACATCGTTTCTGGAAAGTGTTAGCAGCTTCATGTAAATGCAGTAACCGAAACGATCAGCAGCATTTACGACTAAACTATATGGTCTGGAATATTTAATTGAACACCAATCTATGTTTCTTTCAGTACGCCGTTTTCAATAGACAATTTTCGAATAATAATAGAAGTTTCAGAGACTAACTTTCTACAGTATGTTTACGTTAATATCAGTTTATTTAATGTTTCAAACGGAAACTATTGATGGGCCAAGGAAATACAGTTCCACACTGGAGCTTTGTACTTGAGTCACCAAGTCAGTAGAACATGCATGAACTTCGTGACTGTCGAGAGTTTATTGAAGTAGTAGTCAACGTTTTGGTTTGACTTTCTCATGAATCAGATTACGGTACGCTTTTACAAAATACTATGAAACAGCCACTAGCGAATGCAGTTATTCTGAATTTACCTTGCAGTTTCACCATTTATTACGAAAAGTGCGGTAATTGTATTTAGCCTTACTTCATTTACTTCAAACATAAATTTTGTTTCAAGATGTGAAGGGCAATTACAAGTGGCTGCTGTCGGAAACCAATTCCCTCTTCTCATTGTACTAACCCAGTCTTTCGTCAGCAGCTTGTTTCCAATAGAAATCTTGGAAAAAATCATAAATTGTGATAAATTGAAACACACATCTCAAATGCGTAAACAAGTAACATAATACTTTTGACAGAACTCTTCTGAAAAAAGAAATTTTCACAGTTTTATTGCTTCTCTTGGTAAAGTTATAGGCTAAACAAATATAATTTCCAAAAAAACTTCTTATCTCACTGGTTCGAAAACATACTACATCGATTTCAGAAAGTCACTGCCAGACTTCCGAAAACATGGCGACTAGTAGTACAGCGTGGTACCGCAGGGAGCGCTAACGATCGTGTCACCGCCCCTCCATGTATATTCTATCAATGGAGGCTAGAATAAAGGAAGATGTCGTTACCTATGTTGAGAACAAGCTGTGGTTGAAGCCAGGAGGGGGGGGGGCATGATTTTGTGCCCAAAACAAGGATTTGTCGCTTAAAATCGTGTGTGAATATTGCCCTCTTTACTTAATGCCACTATATTGGTACATCGGATTATCTTCTCTATATATAAAATGCAATGTTCCAACTGACTGACTCATTATCACCCAGCCCAAACCACTGACAATAGAAACTTGAAATTTGTAGAGGTTGCTGGTCTTCCTCTGTTGGCGTCATTTAAGAAGCGATTTTTCGATATTCCGTCCGTAAGGGGGTGAAACAGGGGATGAAACGTTTTTTGAAAAAAGTTGTTATTTAGGCAATTTTTAAGCTAGAACTACAAAATTTCGGATTTTAATTCAGGGTTCGAATTACGTGTTTCGGCATTTTTTGAAATTCAACCGATAAGAGGGTAAAACAGGGGACGCTAAAATTGATTTTCAAATATATGTTACTCTTAACTCAAATTTCAAGCTATAACTACTAAACTTATGATATGGACTCTTGATCAGGATTAAAAAGACACGAGTTTCGGTATTTTGGAAAATCAACAACTAGGTAAATTAGGGGATCAAATATTCTTTTCGAAAACATATTGTTGTCAAGGCAATTTTGAAGTTAGAGCTGCAAAAATGCTGTTTGTATTGTTCGTTAGAATTTAAAAAAATACGTGTTTCGGTATTTTTGGAAATTCAACCATCAAGGGGGATATTCTGACACGATATGTCGTTGTAAGCTTTACTAGCTGGTTTGAACATGATTTGCTTTTGAGCTGATATTTCCGCAATAGTTGAATTGTACACATAGACCTACATTGTCGAATCGTGTTATGAGAAGAACGTGTAACGTACGCTTAAAATTTACTTACTGTCCTGGCGGGTTCGTGTGATTATGTTGTCAATCGTGTGATGTTGGCATTAGCCAATCGCGTGACAACGCAAATGTTTTGTCATGAAATCTTCCTTTTACGAAAGCAATTAGTACTTTTACTGAGTGAACGACGGTACGTACAATAACCTGTCAACCACAGAGCAGAAACATAATTATTTATTTACTTTATCACCTGCACGAAACACTAATCGAGTAACAATGAGTGGATTTCTTATAATATGAACATCTTGGTGAGGGCTTTCTACCGTTTTGATGTTGCCAACATGATCATACGAGGCCGCTAGTATGGTAAGTAAAATTTTTACGTTACAGACAGTTAAAGCAGACTGCAGTTTTCGGAAAACTCTCAGAAGAATAAAGATATATGTTATACACGACAAACAGCACGTTTATAACGGTCAGACTATTAAAAGAAAAGCCGAAGTTGATTTAAACTGGCAACAGGTTAATAAAAAGTGGAAAAGCGATGGGACTCATTAGTGTATCTGTCAAATTGGAGTTTAGATTTCGTAAGAACTCTAAAAAAAATAAGGATACGTGTTATACACGATAAACAATAATAACCACAATAATGAAAGAAATTCCGAAACTGAATGAAATTGGTAACAGATAACAATAATAGCAAATCAATACAACTCATTGCAGTATGTGTCAAAGCTTACTTCAGCTGAAAAACTTACATCCATATACAGCACACGAATTTCCCATATGTCAAAACTCTAAAGACAGCGTATTTACGCCAGTTCATTCATATTTTTGCGACAGTTTTCTGTAATAACACACACGACTGCTTACACGTTTATAGTATAGAAATATGGCGCCGAGACGTCATTGCCAATCTAGTAGTATACGCATAGACTTACTAAATAAAAACTAGACCGCTCGCTGGCGCTAGTGTCGCGTCCCCACATTGAACGTGACAGAAGCCGCCATTTGCAGGGAAACAGTGCGTAAACATGGTTCGTTCGTGTGCTGCTTTTAATTGTAACAGTGAGAACGGAAGCAAAAACAATGTTACATTTCACAGATCAGTCATTCTTGTATACCGTATAGTATTTTCACGGAGAAATAGGAAATCATGATTCATGAGCGTTTGTTTCTGTTTAAGTTTCCTCTTACAAATGATTCTCTAAAATTCAGAAATGTACTTTGGTGCATGTCAAGTACTTATATTTTATTTGCATATAAATTACTAAAAATACTACTCTGAGCTGAGTGAATAATTAGGCCTATAAGAGGTATTTATTACATATAAGTTTAATGCAGAAGTAGGTAGAATAATTGTTTTTAGACACTTAACAGGTGGTGATTGTACTTCGTAAATGATCAAATATTTGGTCGAATGTTGCATACTGAACCACTTTGAGAGGTACTATCTCTGTTAAAAAGTAATGTGCGAATGTAATGAGTATTTAAAATTTTATGAGTTATTACAGTTATTCATACCCAAATTCGAGGAAGTTGAAAGAAAAATTGTATGTAATATGGAAAGGAATGTAGACAAAAATGCACAAAAATAAGCGTGCATAACGTACAGAGTAGTCGGCGAAAAGTAAACAGGATCTGACAGAAAATTACGTGAAATAAATAATAATCGCACTCTCTCCTACTTTACAAGTTTCATGGAATCACCTTATGCAAATATCTCGATGAAAAGTGCTCCATCTTATCATAAAAGAGTCTTACATCCTTAAATTTCGTGTCTTTATGCATACATTATTTCGAAAATTAGGAGACTTCATTCATTTAAGAATACTTTTTAAACCGACTGGAATAATCAATGATTTTTTTTAAACAAACATGCGTTTATTTTGCTCTTGTTGCGTCTCATACACATCAAATCACAACCTCAGTACTAGGATTCTTCCCTGCAAATAGCGGCGATTATATTGTTTCAATTCGGGGACAGTTGCCTTGCTTCTCCACTACGGCATGGTAGGGGCTTGAGTATACGTTTGTGGCACTTATAAATATCTATGATGTCTTGGCTTTCCGCCAAAACAAAAATTGCTCTTTGTTTGGATCACACTTCCGTTAAAGACGCCAATTTGAAGGCTAGGCAGTGCTACCACCTATCAGAAATTAATGAATCTATACGAGATAAAGCGGGAATATTCAAATATATCCCAAACAATATTTCAAATATATTCAACTGAAACTGGCTGAGAAAAAATGTAAGTCATTAGTCATTGAAGGCCAGCCTAGTTTATAATAGATCGATGCGAAACGCAGATGGTGGAATAGATATTTTATGAACAGATTTCAATTACACTTACGCATAAAACGCATTATTTACTTCGTATGCATATATCGAATTTCAAATGTAACACAAATATGCATACCTGAGTATCACTACCTACCTGAAGTTTACAATAGATTCTTCGATAAAAATGTCATAAATCCATGACAATGAAAGATATTTACTGGTTCAATAAAGATTGTCAGTTTTGATATGCTGGATTCTTTGGCGTACTTGTCTAGTTAAAAAAGTATCACAGGACAAGTGTGTACTTATCTGTTATGATTCTACATTTCTTGCATGGTTTGAGGAAAAGTTTTTACAGCGTGAAATATGAACCGCATGAGCAATCTTGATTTTTTTATCCTCCCAAAATTCATCTACGCATTATTTGGGTAATTTAGTTGTTGTTGTTGTTGTTGGGATGTTTTAGGGGGACAAAACTACGGAGGTCATCAGTCCCCCAGGTAATTTAGTATGGATTTGTGAGGTATGAAATAAATTTTGTCACTTCTGTGACGGGTAATCTTGGCACAATTTACCAATTATTCGTCTAACAGATAAGATATAAATTAATACTGGTAAGCCGCAGCTTCCTTACGCCTATACGTATTGAGTTACATTTCATTAATAGTACAGAATAGTATGAAACAGTCCCTGGCATGTTGCAATGGAGGACACTATGAAGATTCGGAACCTTTGTGGTCAAAAGCACTATCATGTCTGTTGTAGTAAACGAAATTTTTTATGTGAGAGCAGTCTTTCACATATGTACACAAAAATATTATTTCAAATAACTTATACATTGATATGGATTAACCTAGAATTACTTTCAAATAGTTTACCTAATGAACTCGGGAAACCGGTATATGCTTCCTCATGAATATATGGAATTTATTAAAAAGGAATCAGAAGCATTTGTTAATTACTCACATGGTAAGTTCACAGCCTGCGGCTAAAATAGTAAATGAAGCTTAAATCTCTTCAAGTTACGACATTACTACACAGTGTAGAAGTTTTATCGATTTCATAGGCCAAGTTCGCTTCGAGTCATCAGATTTTTCGCTATAAACGCATATAACACGAGGAAACAGCCAAGAAACTACTTTCATAAATATACGATATACAAAGCATGGATGAATACTTACAAAGAATATCCGTTACTACGATTAACGTAAATCCAACGATGTTGACATTCCATACTGTTGCATTTGTTAACTACACTTAGACTGCTTTCAAGAATCGATAAAGAGAGAATCCAACTTGAGGAGTATGAAATAACACGTAATAAAAACCGACAGTAACGGTTATTTCTTGTTTGTTTTGAAAACTCACTTAAACCGTTATTAATCTGGAACCAAAAATTGAATGCTGTTCATAGGTGCAATGATATGTGCTATATTTTCAATTCAGTATATACTTACATTCCTTAAGAGCGGCCTCAACATTAGATGTGGAGAATAAGTTATTTAAATAACATTTTGAAGCTAAGTCGTTCGAACAAGCAGTGAAATCTATAGGGCATATGCTGTACAGGACACTGCTAAGTTTTCGTAATGTGACAGACTTCAGACGGCATCTATCTTAAGGCCAGTCTGTAAACTACGATGTTTTAGAATGCTTTGTAATGGGGGAAAGCCAATGTGTATAATTTGTGTTACGTTCGTTGTGAGAAAGTCCACGTACTCGGTTTATTGGATGCCTTGAAACTGTATTCTGACATGGAAGATCCGCCCCGCTGCAGCTCAAACCACCAACTTTCTCATGTTCACAAGATGCAAGTTCTCGTACTCCATACCGCTGGCGTCTTCAGGATCGACAGTATGACGAACTGAAGATGCTATATAATTATGAACAAATCGTAGCACTTGCCATGTCTCTTTAAACTATTTTCCAATATGTGATAGTGATAGCTGTACTTGAATCGTCAGCAAACAGAACTATCTTAGCATCTTCTGAGAATATAGACTGGCAAGTCATTAATATATATTAAGAACAGCAAAGGACCCAAGAACGAACCTTGTGGGACCACATTTTTGATAACTCCCCAATTAGAGGAATTAAATTAATTATTCTATATCATGTGAACTGCTTATTTCAACTTTTGGCTCTCTTCCAATTTGAGCAACAGAACGCGAACCCAGTAATGAATAATTTGTATTAGAGGATCAACCAGCAATTAATGTATAAACTCTTATCTAGTACAACAAAGATAAAAGAAAAAACCCATGAGGAAAAGAACATATATAACTTATATAAGGAGGGATTACCCAAATGAACAAAGAAATTATTAAATAAAAACAGGAGTGAAATAATATAAAATTTGACATTAAAGGAATAGGTTGTTCCTTACAAATTAATTTAACCAAAATTACCAAAAAAATTTATGATAAACGTAAATAAGTCACATAATATAAATACTATTTGCAGAAAAATCTACATAAATGAATTTTAAATTCAACACATTAATCTGTCAAAATAGTAAATAATTAATTTTAATGAATAAACAAAAATATGTTTATTATATGGTTCTTTCGTACTTTTATAATATAATAATTCTTGGATGGAAACCGACCTGGCTCACGTATGATCATGTAAGAATTTAAAGGTCTACATCTACATGGGATACTCTGCAAATCACATTTAAGTGCCTGGCAGAGGGTTAATCGAACCACCATTATACTATTTATCTCCCATTCCATTCTCGAATAGCGCACGGGAAGAAAGAACACCTGAATCTTTCTGTTCGAGCTCCGATTTCTCGTATTTTATTCTGATGTTCATTTCTACCAATGTAAGTGGGAGTCAACAATATATTTTCGCATTCGGAGGAGAATGTTGACGATTGGAGTTTCGTGAGTAGCCCACGCCGCAGCGATAAGCGCCATTGTTGTAACGATTCCCATCCCAGATCCTGTATCATTTCCGTAACGCTGTCTCCCCTTTATCGTGCCAATACGAAACGAGCTGCCCTTCTCTAGACTCTTTCGATGTCCTCCGTCAACCCCACCAGATAAGGATCCCACACTGGGCAGCAATACTCCAAAAATGGACGGGCAAGCGTAGTGTATGCAGTTTCTTCTGTAGTTCTGTTGCATCTTTCAAGGGTTCTGCCAATAAAACGCAGTCTCTGGTTCACCTTTCCCACTGTTCCCTACGTGTTCTTTCCAGTAATGCCTAGGTATTTTGTGGAGTTTACGCCCTTGATTGATTTATCTTGTAAATAAAGTTTAACGGATTTCTTTTCGTACTCATGTGGACGACTTCACACTTCTCATTATTGAGAGTCAATTGCCAATTTTTACACCATAGTGATATCTTATTCAGATCTTTCTGCAGTTGGTTTTGATTATCAGATGATTTTACTAGACGGTAAATGACGGCATCTGCAAACAACCTAAGAGAGGTACTTAGAATTCCCCCTAAATCGTTTATTTAAATAAGGAACAGCAGAGGACCAATAACACTACCCTGTGAAAGGCCCGATATCACCTCTGTTTTAGTCGATGTCTTACCATCGATTACTACGAACTGTGTCCTCTCTGACAGGAAAGCCCCTATCCAATCTCAAATTTGGGGCCTAAGTATGATTTAATCCATTTGCGCACTGTCCACAGCGCTTGAGCTTATCTTGAAGTTGAGTGTGACACACTGCATGAAAAGGATGAGAAGGAGATGTGTTTATGCACAGAGGAAGAGGGGGAGAGGAGAGGAGGAGAATAGATAAAGATTGATATAGGGGGAGCTGAGGGAGAGGTGGTGGGCGGGTGAGAAGGAGCATTTATGATATATATATATTGATTGATTTTCTCAGGAAGCCAAAACAGTCTTGGTCCAACCCGCCACTGCCCGCAACGAAACTAAGTTTATTGTGCGGTATCGCCCCCTGTAAATCTAGTAAAGCCAACCAATGCCCTTGAACAGGGAAAAGAGTCCCTTTACCAGTTCTTTATTAGACACAATTTCTTCGGGTCTGGTTGTCCCAAATGCTCTGTGCCTTTTACTCTCCAATGCAATGCATTCGAAGATTAAATGTGATGCAGTTTCATCGCCGTCATCACAGATCCTACATTTAGGGTACTCTTCTGTTTTTCCCATCCCATTTCAATACATATTTAGCTAGTGTGAACCATAGCCTGGTTCGATGGTTCATTACGAGAGTGTTATCGGTATACTTGTCGTGGTATTTTTGTTAACAGTGAGATGTTCTCGGCGCTGGCATTAACGTAAACAGACTAGTGAGGGGAAGCGGCTGTGAGGCGGGCGGGCGCAAGACGGAGCGCCAGACAGATATTGCAGCGGTAGGCGAGGCCCAGTATTGTTCCAGCGTAAGTCAACATTAAATAAAAGCCCGCGGCGCGGGCGCAAGATAAACAGCCCGCTACAAAAGACTTTTGTAATTTTGCCACCAGCAGAAACAAAGAGTAAATAAGTGCGGCGGTGTCTGGGGCGCGCGTCTTGGCTGCCACGGCAACCCAATTACTGAGAGGTCGGGAAACGACGCCCCTGCTCCCGTATCTGTAGCCACAGCGCTGCGTGGGAGGCTCGCTTGCCTGTCTGCGGTCTGAGGAAGTCATCGCAAGAAGATAGAGAGAGAGGCCGCCTGGGATCTTGCTACAGGCTAAAATGTAAGGACCACCAGCCCAAGTTTAGCAGACTCCACGCAAGTGACTACTTACATGGCGCTATTTGACTTATGTCTACAGATGTCGTTTTTGGTTTGTATGAGCGGTGTTCATATGAAAATATACGAAACGACCCTGTGGATATAACTGAAGTCTTTATTCAAAAGTAATTACCAGAGGCCTGAGCACAACTGTCCCACTGTTTAATGATCCGAAGGTGTCCCTGCGTCCACTGACTAGAGCCAGTCCTGTATTGAGTTTCTCGTCGTCCGTGTTGAAGCGCTTCCCTTGAGATTTTTGGCGGACCAAACACATTTAAATCACAGGGCGACATGTCCGGGCTGTAGGGTGGACTCTCAAGCTGCTCCCAGTTGAACGTAGCCAGTACACTGTGTGTGGAGTACAATCACTCTCTTGATGGACTTGCCTAGACTACGGAGTGTCTCACAGTACACGTCACTGTTAACGGACCTCGGTCGTCGAAAGAGACGGTGAGCACCACCTTGCCTGCAGAGGGCACAGCCTTGAATTATTGAGGGCGGGGTGAAGACGCATGCTTCTCGTCCCTAGATGAAGTACTACGTTATCTCAATTCCAATCGGTTTGGTTGTTAAGACGTTTCGTTCCTTTCCATGTGAACACCCCTCATATACAAACATCATGTTCCTCTTGTTCAAATGTTTGTATAGCTTATGGGACTTAACTACGGGATCATCAGTCCCTAAAGCCGGCCGCGGTGGCCGAGGGGACTGAGTCGCTACAGTCACGGTCTGCACGGCCGCTACGGTCGGGGGTTCGAATCCCCCCTCGGGCATGGATACTTGTCCCGTCCTAGTTCGTAAGTAGTTGATAAGTAGTGTGTAAGTTTAGGGACTGATGACCCCGTAGTTAAGTCCCATAGACTATACAAACATTTTGAACAGTCCCTAAACTTACAAACTACTTATGAACTAGCTTATTCAAAAGACAGCACAAACATCCATGCCCAAGGGGGGATTCAACACCCGACCGCAGCGGCCGTGCAGACCGTGACTGGCACGCCGCAGACCGCTCGACCACCGCGGTCAGTGTTCCTCTTGTCATAACGCGATAAGAGAACTGTAAAGGTGTGCTTAAATTTTTGTAATCGTGCGACTACATTAGATTGCTTCTAGCTGAGATGTTTCACGATTCTTTGGTACAATTCAGAAACACTGGGGAACCTGCCTAGTGAGGTATTTATGGCATAATTGAGGAAACGAGCCGGTGGGTTAATCTGTTTGATTCCATCTTCACGTTTTTATAAACACAAATTGAAGAGCTTAGCCCGGTGAAATGACTGAGCGCTATAAGGCGGCTTCCTCCAGACCGCGCTTTTGTTCCCCGTCGGAGTTTCGAATCCTCCTTTTGGCGTGTGCGTGTATGTGTGGGCATGTGTGTGTGTGTGTTTGTGTGTGTGTGTTGCTCTTAGGTTTGAGTTAGTTGAAGGATTTTGTAAATCTAGGAAGTAATAACATCAGTAGTGAAGTCTCATAGATTTACAAACACCTGAACTTATTTTGATAAGCTCAAACACTTGGACATAATAAGTAGAAGGTAGATGAGGCTTGTTGGCTTTTTCTTGGTGCTGTGTCCTGACCCATTCTTCGTGACAGAAGCGGTACACACAGGTACAAAAGTTCCTATACGCCAGGAATCATACAATGCTGTCAGTTTCTATCACTTTCTTTTCGAACCTCCGGATTAAGTTGCACGTTACCCCAGCAGTGCTAACACTTGCTAGACGAATGTACATGGCCTAATCCTATTCCAGACCGTATTACAAAGTAAACTCTGCATTACAATCCCCTCAGATTCAGTAGTAAGATGACGCTGATGATGTTGTTGTGGTCTTCAGTCCGCAGACTGGTTTGATGCAGTACTCCACGCTAACCGGTCCTGTGCATACCTCTTCATCTGAGAATACGTGCGGCAACTTACATCCTTTTGAATCTGCCAACTGTATTAGTCCCTCGGTCTCTCACTACGACTTTTCCCCTACACACTTTATGAAAGCATTTGTCTGGGTGTAGCATTGTATGGGAATGAAACGTGGAAAATAAGGAGTTCAGACTAAATGACGATAGAAGCTTTTGAAATATGGTGCTACAGACGAATGGTGAAGATTAGATGGATATGCCACAAACTCCTTTTCTCCCCAATTCAGTTAAGCACTTCCTCATTAGTCTCGTGATCTACCCATCACAATGTAAATTCGCTGCTCTCCCCCAGTTTAGTTCACAACTCATGCCGCTAGGAGGTGCTCGGTAGCGCTGGCGCACGTTTCAGCTATTATCGTAATAAGCTATTTGTTATTAGTATATGTGTTTCTGAATGATGTAACGTACCACCTGAAAGCTTAATATTCTTTTTATTAGCAACGCCATTGGAAAGGCAATGTGCTGGTTCTTTGGACAAAGATATGCCTTTGCCTGAGGCAAAGGGATGTGTGTTAATATTAAAATTCCATGAAGCAATGATCAATGATCAATAAAGCAGTCATATGAAGATTCGATAAAGAATAATAATGAAGTCACTACTCTCCACCTAGCAAGAATAGCCGTGTGGTTAGCGCCAATGCGTTGCGCCGTCGAAGGTAGTGGATTCAAGATTGAGTGCAAGAATTTTTTTTAACTAATCTTCTTTTAACAGAATGGGAACAACAATGACTTTTGTATTGCTACTTGCCACATAGCTTTGGACGTTTTAGCAAATGTTTCGCGATTATGAGGGTAAATGACATTTATAGTCTTATTTATTTAACTGAAAAGATGTGGGGGAGAGAGCCTTTTCGCATGCGTAATGTTAGGAGGGGATGTTGCTGACCGTGTCACGTGACACAAAGGTACCTTGTCTCCTCATCGTAACAGATTCGTAACAGTGTAATTGGTCATTTACTGTGTTTTACTGTTCATATGCATACTCATATGTTCTTGGTGTTTATTATCAAAGAAAAATGAACAACGTTCAGTTTCTTTTAGAAACAAATTACTCAGCTTTAAGCTTGGCACGAAAGTGTGTAATAAAGAAGCTTGGTAGGCCAACGTGTCAGCTCGAAAGGATCGCAAACAAGCTAAGACATTCTGCAGATTTTTTAACGAAAAAAAATGTAAAGAGTCTGAGGTAGAGTGCCACTCACAGAAGTGCGCCAAATTGTCTCTCTGGGGAGGAGGAGGGATGAGGGACGGCGTCACTGTCAAGATCTACCACTCAAAGAAGTGAAACCCCAGTCATCTGAAGCACCAGCCGCCATAGATCCCACCTAATGTGGCAATAAAATTTCGCTCTGCTGGGTCGACGAATTCAAGGTGTCATTTTTTTCATTTTCCAGGAGTGTACTAACATACATACACACAATTACAACACGCACACACACACACACACACACACACACACACACACACACACACACACAAATACCAGGTGAGGGACCACCACAAGGAGGGGGTGGAGGTACTAAAGAATCTTATGCCGGGAATCAGTATGTTCGCTACGCCAGTGCTCCCTATGTCCGCATAAAGAAGGAGACTTTTTATGTGGCAGAGAGAACGCGCCCCCAAGACTACCCAGATGAACAATCGCCGAGGCACGAGCAGCGGACCGCCGGCCACGTGGTTAGGAGAGGGGGGGGGGGGGGAGCCACCGAGGGGCAAGGCAAACAGTCGCGCAAGAACAACAGATTAGCACAAAGGGCACGGCGGCGCGCAATTAACATGGGAGCAATTACAACACTCAAATTCCCATTATTCGGCAGTAATTAAAAGAAAACCCCCGGCGACGGCCGCTGCAAAAATACGCCGCGCGCTGTAATTACACGGCACAGGTCGACGCCGGCGCCGCGGCGCCCGGCGTCTCCGCCGAATCTGCGCTCTCCTTGGCGAACGCCTATTATCACGGTTCAAGTGGGTACCGCCGTAGCTGTACACACTCAAAAAACTGAGAGTGGGTGAAATACCCACTCTCGATCTGAAGTATATTTGTTTACATTGATCCGTGCGGGGATGGCAACTCCCGGTCGGGTCGGGCTGGAAAATAGGGGGAAATCACTTTCTCGATTTTCACGCCATAAAAACTGTTGACGATATACAGGACCACCCGACACCGTTTCATTACATTTTTTCCTTACATCTTTCCCATTGAATTTTTTTTATGGGACTTAACCACAGGGTCATCAGTCCATAAGCTTACAAATGACTTATGAACTAGCTAATCCTAAGGACGGCACAAATATCTATGCCCGAGGGGGATTCGAACCCCCGACCGTAGTGGCCGTGCAGACCGTGACTGGAGCGCCTCAGTCCCCTCGGCCATCGCGGCCGGCTTTCCATTGCTTGTAAAAATCGAAGGTGCCTCATTTTCATCCTGCGTGATTTTTTAGTTTCATCTACGTCTACATAAATACTCTGCAAGCAACATTCTCTTATAACTGTCGGGAAAAAGGAAAAAATTGGATAACCATTCGTGTAATTTATCAGCTACTATTAAATACAAGTACGAATAAAAGAAATTTACAGCATAACTTGACTAAAAGAAGGTACAGGTTGATTGGAAATATTGTAAGCCATCAGTGAGTGGTTAGTGTGGGGATGCGGAAAGTTGGGGGTGTGACATTACGGATACATACCCGGAATATCCATAATTATTCTAATCCTGGTACTGTATGGCCGGCAGGGCTGCACTTATACTGGCGAGTGAGGCGTACAGTTGCCGGTTCTATAGGGTCAAACGTGCCATCAGGTAGCGGGTTTCGTACCAGAAACCACAAAAAAAAAAAAAAAAAAAAAAAAAAAAAAAAAAAAAAAAAAAAAAAAAAAAAAAAAAAAAAAAAAACGTTGGATAATGGCGAACTGACGTAAATGGAAAACCCGTGCTTTTAAGGGGAGGCTTGGCAACAAGGAATCTCTTAATGCACTCTCTGGTAGACACTAGGAAGATGGACAATCTCATAACTTAGAAAGAAATAATAAATCTTAGTGTTATGTTCCCATCAATTCTGAAGGCATCAACAATGTCAGAGAAATTAGGCGCATCTCACGAAACAACAATATTTATCATTTCTTGAAAATTAAAAAGGTTAATGTTCACAATATCCGAATATAGCAGAATGAAACTTAAAAATTACCAACTTTTGATGGCGTCTTTAAATTTTAACAAACTATGTCTTAAATGATGGCAGATTACCTTAAGCTATCATATCGAAAGCAAACCACCTTTATCTATTCATTTAAGGATTTATTACATTCGTTATTTCAATTTATTACCCGCTCGGTTAGCTGTGTGGTCTAACGCACCGCTTTCCAGGTCGAGGAGGCATACCGGCCCCGGTTCGAATCCGCCCGGCGGATTAACGAAAGGGGTCGGAGTGCCGGCCAGCCTGGATGCTGGATGTGGTTTTTAGGCGGTTGTCCACATCCCCGTAGGTGAATACCAGGCTGGTCCCCAAGTTCCGCCTCAGTTACACGATTCGCAAACAACACACAACTTGCAGACATTTGGGGTACACGTTTGCTCCTGGGAGGGGGGGGAGGCGCATGGGGTGGCGACAGGAACGGCATCCGGCCATTCTATCAATATTAGCACGCAAAATCCGAGTTAAGAAGGCCGACCCTGCATGTGCGGGAATATGGCCAAAGAGAAAGAGTTATATCAATTTATTATGAAAATATAGTCAGTATCATCCACACTCACAAATAATCTGCAAGCAGCATGATATGCATTTCTTACGCTCATGTTTGTGTAACTATTTAATGAATATTTGTCTATTTGCCAGTGACTTCACGTATGTTCAAATGTTTGTAGACATTATGGGACTTCACTACGGGGTCATCAGTCCCTAAACTTACAAACTACTTATGAACTAGCTAACACTAAGAACGGCACAAATATCCATGCCCAAAGGGGGCTCGAACCCCCGACCGTAGTGGTCATGCAGGCCGTGAGTGGCGTGCCGCAGAGCGCTCGACCACCGTGGCCGGCTAACTTCGCGTAAATATTATGTAGTATTAACAGCCAAGTTCTTATAGATTGGCTTGTTTACTTATTTCAAAGATAATTTGTACTGCTGATAAACAGTCCCAAGGTGACTGAATGTTCATAACTTTTTAATGTGATGTTGTTAAAACGTTAAGATAGTATCGAAGTGGTCAAAGTCAACACAAGTTTTTCTGCTATGTTTTGAGTGGATGGCGATCTGTGATTGAGACAGCGGTTAGAGCACAAAAGTAACATGGTAAAGTAAAATACTTGAACTGTTTGTGAAGGGAGCTCCTTTGGGCTGAAAGAAGACTTTATGTTTCGTCTTGGAAGGAGGAGGTCCTGGCTGGTTATCTGCAGAGCTTTGTTTACTGCAGTGTTAGATTCTGCATGGCGAACGTCCATATATCTGGAATTTAAGTTTGGAGAGGGCTAACAAGTGCCAGTATAAGAACTTCAACTCTTTCCATTTCAGACTTGTAACAGAGCAGTGCATGTGATCCTAGACGAAAATTAACGAATGTTGGTATGTTATTAGGCTAAAATTTGAAATGTTTTGAGCTGTCCGTAATTTCGTATTATGTGATCGCCAAATGGACTGAGCATTATCGATGATTACTTAGTTGTCGATTTTGCAGTTAACGCAACTGTTCTGTTAATTATAACAGCCTTAATTGTAATTTATTACTTTTGTTTGTGTTGGACTACTTCCAATAGATCAATATATGTTGTTTGAAATAACATTATTCAAATGACGTATCTGTCGTTGCGTACATAATTGGTAAACGTTGGAATAAAACTTCTTTTATTATTTAATCATTTGTCTAATTTAATGTTTCAGTATTAATTCGAAAAATTTAACCTATGCATAGATTGACTGTAGGTACAAGATGATAATTGCAGCTATTGCTAGTTGCTGATCATGAGAGCAGATGTGTACGGTTCAACACAAAGACTACCAAGAGCCACATTTCTTTAACAGGGCTGTACATAGTCCAATACGTACATGTGTTTTTGGCTAATACTGGATAGTTTGATCAACACGTGAAGACACGATAAGACGCAGAGGGGGGAGGGGCATTTGAGGAATGGTAAAGATTGTAAAATGATTTGTCAAGAATAATTGAATAATTGTAAACAATTGGATGTAGGTTGCAAAAAAAAAAAAAAAAAAAAAAAAAAAAAAAAAAAAAAAAAAGTTCGAATGTTTGTTAAGCTGAAGGGACTCAACTGCGGGGTCATCAGTCCCTAAGCTTACAAACTACTTATGAAATACCTTGTACTAAACACGACATAAACATCCATGCCTGAGGGGGGGATTCGAACCCCCGACCGTAGCGGGCGTGCAGACTGTGACTGGCGCGCCACAGACCGCTCGGTCACCCCACGTAGTCATTTTAATGTCACTTCTTACTTGCCACTTTAATACTTCGTTCTGCCAATACCTAATGCCTTTGTCTCGTCAGAATGAGAAATAAATAATACTCCGGAGGTAATTTTAAGCCCGATAGAAGGAAAGCAGATGGCGAAGGAGTGGGTTCCATCTCATACGTTGGCACGTGTGGCCCTTACGTCACTAGGCTGTGAGAGAGAGATAGGAGAAACCCGATCTTGGTACGGGGTTGCTGCTAAGGAATACGATCGATATTGATAAATCCAGGATTAACGCAATCATGTCATGCTTCGACGACTAGAAACTGTGCTTTGGTATGTCACAGGTGGTCACAGGATGGACAAGAGAAATTGAAAGGGGGGGGGGGGGGCAGCGGCGAGTAAAGGGATCTTAGAGAGACTAAAAATAGATGTTCGAATTCAGTGAGCACTGGGTATGTGTTGTTCAGTTTCCAGGTGGTGTTTATTTCGCCAAAAGTCTTTAGAAAAGCAAGAATAATGTTTGCGTGTAATGCCTTGCTAAACATACAGTGTATAAAGCTCAGCCACCTCGTCTAAATAAGCCACGGGTGAAGACGTTTTAATCGGGACAAGGCGGTGGCGCGTCGGTGTCTGTGTCGGCGTCGCGGCGCTGTGACGGGGCATTTGTTTTTGTTGAGCGTCGCTCGTCTTCGCCCCCGCGCCGCCTGCTTGTGACGTCACACGGCGCTGTAATTACCTGGCAGACGCCCCCACCCGCCTGCCACACACACTCACTCAGTACTGTGCCGTCGGGGTGCTGATCTGTCGTTTCCACCACCGCTCAGCTTCTGTCAGTTCACAGTACATGGCAGATTTCGTAAGTTAAATGAGACAAGTTGGGTAAGAACTAATATCAAACCTTCTTTTTCTGTAGAGTCTAAGAAGGATGCGAGCAACGCTCCTTCCGCGGGTCTACCACGCAATTAAGAAAGTTTGAAATATTTTCGAAAACTTGGGCGCGGTTAGTCAGTAATAAAGAAAATCTACACTGATGCTCTTCCAAAATTCAACACTCTGCAGGAAGCGTCCAAGTCAGATGAAATTTACAGCACGTCATTGGGACGAGACACACAAGACGCAAATCGCGCATTCCAAAAATGCCACCTGCAAACGTTATATATAACCGAGAGGTCGTATTGGAATGGTTGTTAAGTGCGTTGTTTTCTGTACGACTCGCAGAAGACAGTGAACGACTTCAAAGATGGCTTCGGATTTTGACCGAGGAAGGATAGTTGCTTGTAGGGTTTACGGTTTATACTTCAGAGGAACCGGTGATTCTGTTCGACGTAAGCAAACAGCTGTGATGTGGACCTGTAATTGCTGGATGCAGGAGTGCACGTCGGACGGATGAGACTGGTACCACCCAACTAGTCTCACTACAAGTCATCAAAGCAGTGATGAATCCAGGGGACGGGTGGGGCATGGGGCTGCAACTCCCCCCCCCCCCCTTCCCGAGCATGAGGAAAACCTCGTAGTAAGAGGTAACAGTTGTCGGTTTTTCTTTTCTTCTTTTTCCCCTAGAAATCAGGTCAATGCTACTTGTAAGTGTATCGGGCTTATTTCTAGAAGCGACATCTTTTGACTGTTCTGTGAGTTTCTTCCTTCAGTTTATAAAATTTATCGTGTACTCGTGTATATTTCAGTATCTGGTTAGTGTATTCTTCCACCATGTGAATCGTGACTGTCTTCTGTTTTGTTTTCCTTGATGTAGTACCAACTCTAGTCGTCTTTATTTAGCTTAGTTACCCTCTGTTGAGTCTACATCGCGCCTTTTTAGTCGTTTATTTCTCTGGGTGCTGTAGTAATAGATAGAGACTGTGACTGCTGTGTGCGGGTGCAAGCTGAGCTGGTGACACTTCGCACTCAGCCTCAGGCTCGGCTGCACAGTTCGCGGCTGCGGTCGGGGGGCGCCCGTGTTGTCGGCCGGCTGCTGGAACCGAAAGGACGTCTGTCGCGTCCGACGTGTTCACCGACCGACAAGCTCTGTTACGGCTCCCAATCAGGGAGACGCCCCATTCGAGGTCGCGTGGAAGGTTGATCCCGTGCGTGGCAGGAAGCAAAAGACTTCGTGGGGGGACCGAGAGTGATGATTTCCGGTTCGTCTTATTAACAGGTTGGAAGAGACTTCTGTGACATAAAATGTTCCTCAGCCGGATGGTGTCGCCTGTCCTGACATCACCTCCCAGCCTGCAAGATCCGGGCTTGAGTTGGGAGATCCACCGTTGGGCGGGTAATGCAGCTTAGGGATATAGCTGTTGGAGGGGGGGGGGGGGGGGTTGGGGACACCGATATGCACTCCATGTGCAAACCAGGTGTGAAACGGGTCCATCCAGATACCATGAAGAATATGGGGTGCAGCCAACTTTAGGTGGTGGCTCAGGTCGATATCAATTATATGTGTCGCTTTGGATCTGAGAAGATTTTGAGCGGCTATCTGAAGTGTTAAAGGCTGCCAGACTTGCTTGAAAGATTAAGGCAGAGCTCACCATCAAAAATCAAATGTTCAAATGTTTGAAAAGCTTATGGGACTTAACTACGGGGTCATCAATCCCTAAATTATTTATGACTTACGAACTAGGATGGCACAAATATCCATGCCCGAGGGGGGATTCGAACTCCCGACCGTAGTGGCCGTGCAGATCGTGACTGAAGCGCCTCAGTCCCCTCGGCCACCGCGGCCGGCAGTTCACCATCTACAGCATAGTTGACAGAACCAACTGTCGACTTCCGAGAGCCGAGTGTAGGGTTTGAATCACTCAGACGGTCTCTGCGACCGTGTAGGCTGTAGATTCCTTGATTTGCGGCATCGGGGGATTCCTGGATCCGCTCAATAGCAGTCCACTACACGCAGGAAGCGGCTACGCGGGTAGCGGGGGCCGTGTGGCGTGGACTAGGCGGTGTTTTAGGTTAGAGGCCTTCGGGAACACACATATGTGTTATCGACAAGGAATGTCAAATATATTCCTTATTTCTAGATGTCTGTAAGACTTTTCAGCTTACAAGCATCTACTATTCAAATTGCCTGTTTACGGAATATCTCCACAGTTGTGCGTTGCATTCGTAATTTTGTGTCAGAAAAGACACAGTATGAATTCAAAATGTTCAAATGTTTGTATAGCTTATGCGACTTAGCTACGGGGTCATCAGTCCCTAAACTTACAAACTACTTATGAACTAGCTAACACTAAGAACGGCACAAATATCCATGCCCGAGAGGGGATTCGAACACTCGACTGTAGTGGCCGTGCAGACCGTGACTGGCGCGCCGCAGTCCCCTCGGCCACCGCGACCGGCACAGTCTGAATTGATGGAAAGTCACAAGTGATTTGTGGCGTTCCCCAGGGAAGTATTATAGTATTCCTTATCTTTATAAACGATTTATGAGTCAACTGGGCAGCTCTTTTAAACTGTTCGTGGATGATGCTGTCATTTATCGGTTAGTAAAGTCACCAGAAGATTAAAATCAACTGCAAAATTATTTAGATAAGATGTCTGCATTCTGAAAAAATCGGCCATTGAACCAAAATAATGGTATGTAGTCGTCCATATAAGCACTAAAAGAAATTCTAGATCTCACTTACACCATAAATCAGTTAAATATACTGAACGTAAATTCATCCAAATACCTACGAATAACAATTAGGAACAACGGAAATATTGTAGGTAAGGAGAACCAAAGACTTCGTTTCATTGGCAGAACACTTAGAAGATGCAACAATTCTACTATAAAACAGCTTACACACATCACTTGTGCGTCCAATTTTGGAGTGTTGGTTGTTGTGGGATCCCCATCAAGTGGGACTAAAGGAAGATTTAGAGAAAGTTCAGAGAAGGGCATAAATCAGATCAAAAACGGAAAGATATAGGTAAACAAAAAAAAAGAAAAAAAGTTCAAATGTTTGTTAAGCTTATGGGACTTAACTACGGGGTCTTCGCTCCCTAAACTTACAGACTATTTATGAACTACTTACGAACTAGGACGGCACAAATATCCATGCCCGAGGGGGGGATTCGACCCCCGACCGTAGTGGCCGTGCAGACCGTGACTGGAGCGCCTCAGTCCACTCGGCCACCGCGGTCGGCATTTAGGTAATCCTTTTTCTCGCGTGGTATTAGAGAATGGAACGGTAGAGAAATATCATAAAAGCGGTTCTATTAACTCAAATCAAAATGTTTGTACAACTTATGGGACTTAACTACGGGGTCATCAGTCCCTAAGCTTACAAACTACTTATGAACTAGCTAAGACTAAAGACGGCACAAATATCCATGCTCGAGGGGGGATTCGAACCCCCGACCGTAGTGGCCGTGCAGACCGTGACTGGAGCGCCTCAGTCACCTCGTTCTATTCTCTGCCATGCACTTCAATCTGATTCGCTGAGTATTTACAGAGAATAACTTTTAATATTCGGATACTAAGATATTTTTAGTTTGCTGCGTTATAACTGTATTCTGAACAAACAAAAATAATATAACCAAATATTATATGAAGGTACATGTCTTGTAAGTAACAGTATTAACATTGTTTACATACCGTAAAACAGTTGTTAAAGAATGCGATTGAAATAAACTACTCGTCGAAGGTTACGTTACTTTAATATCCGGACTTGTCACCGTTCACGCCGGGGTGAGTAGGCCTGCATCTAGTCAGAAGGCTAATTCCAGCTTTGAGATACGACAATTTTTGATTTTTCACAATGCGAAAGGAAAATCACATCGACATATTGCTGCCATGCTCAATATGAGTAAGAGTACTGTGGCACATATTGTGAAGCGTTTCAAAAACGAGGACCGCATAGAGTCCATACCACAAATGGGCCAGCCACAGAAGTTGGATGCTCGTGACAAGAGGAATCTAATACGAAAGATAAAGTGCACCGAGATTAGTACGTGAGCTTCTAAAAGAGACTGGCAAGAATGTACGTCCTGAAACGATTCGCAGAGCATTGAAAGAAAGTGGATACAATGGAAGAGTGGCTAGGAAGAAACCGTGTATGAAACAACAGAATCGACAGAAAAGACTGGACTTTATTAGGGAGTTTATTACGAAGGATGCAATTTGGTGGAATGACGTCTTTTTTTTCCGACGAAAGTAAATTTAACGTTTGTGGGTCGGATGGACGAAACATGTTGTGGCGGAAGAAGAATGAGGAATTTACAGTCACAAATATTAAACCAACTGTAAAGCATGGAGGTGGCAGCGTCCTTGTCTGGGGCTGTATATCGACATTTGAACCGGGCGAATTGGTGCTCATCGACAATATTATGGACAAATGTGTCTATTTGAACACATTAAAAAAACAATTTACGAAAAGGTGCTGAAACCATGGGGATATCAAACACCTTCAAATTTTACCAGGGCAATGACCTGAAACATAAGGCTCGCATTGTGCAGGAATATTTGTTGTACAACTACCCCAAAGTCCTACAACCACCCCTTCAGTCACCAGACCTCAACCCGATTGAGAATGTGTGCGGAGAACGGAAGCGACGTATTAGAAGTACACTAATATCTTCCAAAGAAAGTCTGAAGCGTCGACTAAAAGAAGAATGGGACGGTCTACCTGCGGAATATTAAAAAAAATCATTAGCAGTATGCCGCAGAGTTTGAAAGAAGTGATAAAACAGAATGGCTACCCAACGATATATTGAAAAATTTATTTTCCATAAAATTTTGTCTTAAAATACTTAGTTCTGCAAAGTGGCCGAATATTAAAGGCCGGCCGCGGTGGCCGAGGGGACTGAGGCGCCCCAGTCACGGTCTGCACGACCAGTACGGTCGGGGATTCGAATCCCCCCTCGGGCATGGATATTTGTGCCGTCTTTATTGTAAGGTAGTTCATAAGTAGTTTGTAAGTTTAGGGACTGATGACCCCGCAGTTAACTCCCATAAGCTATACAAACATTTGAACATTTTTTGAATATTAATGTAACTTGAATATAGGATCGAGATGTATTTAAATTGTATTATTAAGGAAGTTATGTCAGTTATCTTAATAAAATTTATATTGAACTACCTGGCAGATTAAAATTGTATGCCGGAACCGGGACTCGAACCTGGGACCTTTGCCTTTCGCGGGCAAGCGCACTACCGACTGTGCTATCCCGACACGACTCACGATGCCGCCTCACAACTTTACTTCCGGCAGTACCTCGCCTCCTACTTTCCAAACTTCTCAGAAGTTCTCCTGCGGAACTTGCAAGACTAGCACTCCTGGAAGAAAGGATATGGTGGAGACATGGCTTAGCCACAGCCTAAGGGATGTTTCCAGAATGAAACTTCACTCTGCAGCGGGCCGGCCGCGGTGGTCGAGGGGACTGAGGCCCTCCAGTCACGGTCTGCACGACCACTGCAGTCGGGGGCTCGAATCCCCGTTCGGGCATGGATATTTGTGCCGTCCTTAGTCTTAGCTAGTTCATAAGTAGTTTGTAAGCTTAGGGACTGATGAGCCCGTAGTTAAGTCCCATAAGTTCTACAACCATTTGAACTCTGCAGCGGAGTGTGCAGATTGAAAGTTTCATTCTGAAAATTTATATTATTACTTTCAAAACACATCAAGTAATGTAATAATAGGTTATATGTTTTGTTTGTTTTGTTGTAAATAAAGTTATGATGCTCCAAGATTGAAATATCACAGTGTTCGAATATTAAAGTTATTCACTGTATGTAGATGTAGACGCAGCTATGTTAGTTTTACTGATTGATGGCGTGATGGACTGTTGCCACTTTCAGACTGACCGCTTGTGTGGGAGGGTAGCTTCCCAACTTTTCGCGGCAGAGAGCGGTGTTGCCCCGATCAACAAGTGACGCCTGGCTGGTGAGACGGCGCACTTGGTCGTCGCCAAGGTAAACACTCGCGGAGTGAGCCTACTCGGCGCTGTTGTCGCAGGCCACGCGCCGCCACTCCAGCCGGCAGCAGCCAGCGACCAGATAGGGGCAGTCAAGGGCGCCAGGCACGCGGCCACGGGGAGATCACCAAGCATCCCCTCCTCCCCTCCTGTCCACTTGTTTATAGCACATCTCGCTGAAAATCTAAGCGCCGTACGTGCACTATACCAACTGACTACTCAAAGTTGTCACGTGCCAAATTCTTAACTGTTTGTACTTCACCTACATAGATACCCTGCAGAGGCAGAGGATTCATTAACCACTGTTCCATTCTCTAATAGCGCGCGGAGGAAAGAGCACCCAAATCGTCCCGTTTTCGATTTGAATTGAAAGGTAGTCTCTGTTGCAAATTATTATATTTATTTCTCTTTAACGCGTTTCGCGCTTTTGGTAACAGGGAAAAATATACAAATATGTCAGTTTCATACCGCGGACCTATCCACTACAATATCAGGAAACAATGTATTGGGGGCGTGAACGTACCTCAGAAACAGCTGGATGGCATTAGTTGGCGTAAAAGCACACGATTCTCAGCATTTTGGACTGGATAAAATCTGAGGATTTAATGAAAAGCATCATCAAGTGTTATAAGTGGTGTGACAAAAAGTTCCTACAGTGGAAGTCCGAGAATTAAAAAAAAAAAAAAAAACAATCGTGAATGGACAGTGGTAAGCAGAGCGAGTGTTGTGGATTTAATGAACTTTGGAGTAACGTTTCGTTTTCGATCTGATTTTTCTTATTTTATTGGGATGGTCATGTCACCCTAAGTAGGTGGGTGCTAGCAAAATACTTTCACATACAGAAGTAAAAGTCGGTGATTGAAACTTCGCAAACAGATCACGCCGCAACGAATAACGTCTTTCTTTTAATGATTCCCACCCCAATTCGTGCAATATTTCCGTGACGCTTCCCCCCACCCCCCTCCCCCGTAATGTGATAAAACCTTCTCAATATCTTCCATCAGTACCACCTGGTGAGGGTTCCACAATGGGTAACAGTACTCCATGAGAGGAGGCACAAGTGTGATGTAGGCAGTCTGATGGAGCTGGTGCATCTTCGAAGCGTTCTGCCAAAGAAGCGTAATTTTTGGTTCCCCTTCCCCACAATATTTTCTGTGTGTTCTGTCTAGTTAAGTTGTTCGTAATTGTAACACCTAGGTATTTAGTAGAATTTACGACCTTAAGGTTTGACAGATTTACCGCATAATTGAAGTTCAGCGGATTACTTTTAGTGGTCATGTGTATTACTTCGCACTTTTCTTTATTTAGCTTCAATTGCCAATTTTCGCACCATGCAGAAATTTTGTCTAAATCGCTTTGCAATTGGATCTGATCTTCTGTTGACTTCACTAACCGATAAACGACAGCATCTTCCGGGAACAGTCTAAGGGAGCTATTCAGATTGTCTCATAAATCGTTTATAAACACAAGGAAGAGTAGGGGACCTTTAACGCTTCCCTTGGGGAACGCCAGATATCGTCTGTTTTACTCGATGACTCACCGTCAATTACAACGAACTGTGGACCCAATTGCACAATTGGGCAGATATTCCATAAGCACGCAATTTCATTAGAAGCCGCTAGTGGGGCACAGTGTCAAAAGCCTTCCGGAAATCTAGAAATATGGAATCGACCTGACATCCCTTGTCGATGGCACTTATCACTTCATGTGAATAAAGGGCAAGCTGTGTTTCGCAAGGGCGATACTTTCTGAATCTGTATTGACTACTGGTTAATAGGTCGTTCCCTTCGAGGTAGTTCATAATGTTCGAGCAAAGTATATGTTCCAAACTCCTACTGCAAATCGACGTCAATGAGATTGGCCCGTACTTTTGGGGATCACTCCTATTGCCTTTCTTGAATATTGGAGTAACTTGGGCAACTTTCCAGTCAAAGTTGATGAAGGAATCTCGTTTTCATTGCTATACATCAAAAGATCGCCTGAAGATGAGCATTTTTACTAATAAATATGGGGTCTAAAGTTAATCACGTTCGAGTAATTAACGTTTTTGTGTTTCCTTGCTGTAGCTTGGGTACTTGTAAACATGAGCGACTTTCCGAGTGCCTCGCCAGTCGAGCGGTCCAGGACTTGGACTGTCAAACCGAGAATCCAGGTTGGAAACTTCACACTTCCAGATGCTCTGCTTCAAAATAAGGAAAGAAAAAGTATTACAAATATGAGAACATTATCGAATGCATCGAAAAAAAATCTTAAAAAGGAAAAAAATGCTATGATGGAAGTGCGAACTGGTTGCAGGATTTGGCTCGTCGGTTCCGGGAGATAATTTTGACAGCAATGGCCAATGGAGGGAACTCAAATGACCTAACGTTGTATTTTTCCGTCAAAACTGTAATATTTAATTTACAATGACAGTCAGTTTACCGAACGGACAATGTTACATACAACAACCTGTCACTCATAGAACAGGAAGAGCATTAATTAACTTTCGAAAATTTGTCGCGGATTTCGAGGGCAGTGTTTCAAAAAGTTCCAATTTTTGTAAATCTGTGGTTATCATTCCCCAGGCTTACGAACTGCTTAAACTAAAACTAACCTAAGCACAAACACACACACACCCATGTTCGAGGGAGAACTCGAACTTCCAAAGGAGAGCAACCGCGAGCTCCGCAGCAAGGCGCCTTAGAACCCTCCACCGCGACGGTAGTGTTTCACGAGGATACCTGATTTATTGATCGGACAATGGGACACCGAGAACCATAGCACCAGGAACAGTATTAATTATACTGCGTATGAAACGAGCAGAAATAACATTTACACTGTAGCTCGTGAAAAATATTAATGCATTTTCTACAAACGTGTCACGATTTTACATGTTACTCCTAGAAAAATATTTACGTCAAAACCGTAATCTTTAATTTACGAGCATAATCATAGTTTATTTATTATGTACAGTAAATAAATATACGATTTAATTTCGTACTTTTATAATTTATAGTTCTCTTGATAGTGTTTCTTTTGCTAGTTGACATATCTACGTAGCACCTTTGACCATTGTTTCCAACAATATCTCCCGGGACCAACAAGTCAAATATAAAATATTACCAAAAACATAAAAACGTTAATTACTCATCGACCATAACATTTGACTCCATATAAAAAGGTTACTGTCCTTTGAAGTAGTCACCAGCGTTGTGTAGAACTAGTTGCCAGCGATGTAGAAGGCGTAGTATACCGTTAATAGAGCCTGTTCTGTTGATGGTGCGAATGGAGCGGCGTACTATCTGTCGAATCTCTGGAACAGTTCTGAAGCAAATGCCACGAAGTGTTCCTTCATCTTCGGAATAAATCAAAGTCGCAAGGACTAAATCTGGGGATTATGGTGGATGGTACAGTAGTTTCCAGTCCCATCGAGACAACAGAACAGCCACAGATTGCGCTGTATACGCCAAGCATTGTCGTGCATCGTGTTGGGTGGGCTGCGCAGAAAGTGTTGCCGCTTCTTTCGCAAAGATATTCGCAGGTAATGCTCCAAAAACAAACAGTAATACTATGCACTGACGGTCTGTCGTAGAGGATAGCACCATCATAGTCGTACACGAGACCCACCGTAACGTCCACTATACTAGGGCTTTGATGCATTTTCGACTTACGCGGCGACCCATAAAAACCTATTCGTTGGATTAGAGTTTGAATTTTGGTTCTTAATATGTCGCCCATGTCTCATCCAGTGTTACGATACTGCGTAAGGAAACCTCTCCTTCGCGCTCATACCGCTCTAAGTGCGTTTGAGCAGCGTCGTAATGCATCCATTTATGCATTTCCGCCAGTACATGTTGAACCCTTCGTGATGCAATTTTTCACATGCGTTCCTTCACGATGAGAAGCACAGTCAAATTGCTAATCCGGTTTCATGGGCGAACTCACAAATTGTCCGGCGTCGATCACTGTCCACTAAGACGGCAACAGTATGCACTTCTTCAGAGACGCTAGGACGACGTGCCTGTTGCATGTTTGCTACAGTTAGCCGACCTTCGTTGAAGGCTTTGACCAACGTGGCACTGTTCCGTACGGCAATGCCGATTGCCCTCACGCCTCTCGAAGACCTTGATGACACTGTCGGGTTGTACGACCGCTGACACATTCAATCTTAATCCAATTCCGTTGTTCCTTTGTGCTCGGAGGTAAGGTAAGTATGTCAACAACGTGTACTATCAGCAACAACAGTATATTCCAATGCTTAGTGTCTCCACGGCAGTGTTGCCTCTTTTTAAGTAAAAATGTTCATCTTCAGACGATCTTTCGATGTATAGCATTGAAATAGCTATTTTCTGTCATCAACCTCGATTATTTCAAAAACTACTGCCTAGCAAAAAGCCGAAACACGTCTATCTTTATATTCAACTAACTTAATTTCCGATGCTTCGCACATGTAGACTGGGTGGTTTGCATTGGTTGTTTCTACTTCTAATTTAGATTTAAATTCAAATGTTTATTAAGCTTAAGAGACTTTACTGCGGGATCATCAGTCCCTAAACTTAGAAACTGAAGACGGCACAAATATCAATGCCCGAGGGGGGATTCCGTGCAGACTGTGACTGGCATGCCGCAGGCAGCTCGGACACTGCGGCCGGCAGATTTACCTTTAAAAGTGCTTCCCTAATCAAGTATTTTGATACAACTTGCCACCTCCTGTTGCACCGTTGATGGCAGAATTCAGAACACCCCGAAAGACATTTTTTTTAAAATTCTACCATGGTTCCAGATCCAAATTTTCGCATTTCTACCATCATAATAACCTTAGTAGCACCCTTAAAAGATTCTCCCTTCTTTCGCCCTCTTCATGGTTGAATTTCGAAAATTTCGAAACACGTGTTTTTGAAATTCAAATCAAACATCTAAATCCTAAGTTTTGTTTTTCTTGTTTCGAAATTTCTTTGATAGTAAAGTATTTTCAAAAAACTATTAATCCACTATTTCACCCTTTTAGGGATGGGAATATCGAAAAATTTCTGATGCCTACAAAGTAAGGTAAAAACGTCTTCAAATTTCAAGTTTCTATCGTCTGTGGATTCACTTTTCATCGCCGTATTCTATCTTTTGGAAACGGATCGAGAACGCGAAATTTCTTTCTTATGCTTTGGGATCTTTCTTGGTGGTTTCACTTTTCAAACTGAAATATGTACTTATTTTTCTTTATTCGTACGCTCGTTGCAGAAAAAACAACTGAACAATGTGTACCACGTTTCGCTGTATATACCATCTATGATTATGGTGTCAAAAGTCATTGCTGGTCTTCAGTCCGAATTTTATATAAGCTGACGACTTTCAACCACTAAATCTTCTATCCTCGTACACATATCGACACGGAACTGCTATGGTGTACAACGGGAGACTTTGCAGTACAACAATACAGAGAGATCGTTCGTCTCCCTTGTGTAGGTTTTGCTGAAGAGCAAAATATTGACACCCACACGTAGAGTGTTATATAAGACGGTAACTTTCAACTCCGATATCTTCTACCCCCTTACCGTTATCAACCCTCTAGCACCATAGTGGCCGGCCGCGGTGGCCGAGGGGATTGAGGCGCTCCAGTTACGGTCCGCACGGCTACTACGGTCGGGGGTTCGAATCCCCCCTCGGGCATGGATATTTGTGCCGTCCTTAGTTGTAAGTAGTTCATAAGTAGTTTGTAAGTTTAGGGACTGATGACCCCGTAGTTAAGTCCCATAGACTGTACAAACATTTGAACATTTTTTTTGAGCACCATAGTGCACAATCGGAGACTGATACCTACTACCACATACCACATACAAACACTATTCGTCTGTAGTTTCAGCTGCAGAGTGAAATATAGGCACAAACACCTCAATATATATATATATATATATAATTTCTAAGCATTAATCCCGACTTGCAGGGTCTGCTACTTTGCTGCGTCTCCTCCATTTCTTTCGGTCGTTGACATCTTCTTGCCTTAAACCAACAGCGTCCATGTCTGCCCTGATGTTGTCAGTCCATCTCTTTGCCGGTCTGCCTCGTGGTTACTCCTGGGTTGATGTGGGGTTCTGTCTTCACAACCAAGTTGTCCTCCTTTTTGCTGACGTGGCTGTACCAGCGGAGACGGGCTTCGCTCAGTTTGTCTGTGATGGGCGCCACACCAAACTTTTGCCGGACTTCTGTATTTTTTACATGATCACTTCGGGTCAGCCCCATGTACCAACGAAGCATTTCCATCGTATGCAGCATTTGCTCCTGCTGTTTCGTCATAGGGCGACACTCAGTCCCATAGATTTCTGCTGGACGTACAATGGTGTTGTAAACTTTTGCCTTTAGACTTTGAGGCATCTTTTTATCGCAAAGGACTCCAGTGGAAATGTAAATGAGCGTATGGCATTCTTGGCCGGGAGAACTCTTGCGGGTTTGTTCGGCCGCCTTAGTGTAAGTCTTTTTATTTGACGCCACGTGTCCGACGTGCCAATGATGATGGGACAACACACAACATCCAGTCCCCTGGCGGGAATCGAACCCGGGCCTCCTGCGTGGTAGTCAGCGACGCTACTGCTGAGCTGCGGAAGCGGACAGGGCTCCAATAACCTGTCTCCACTTGACCCAAGCTGCATTCACTCTCGTCCGAGTATCGAGAGTTGTGTCACAGTCTGAGGTGACAAAGGACCCCAGGTACTTAAAATGCATGGTCGTCTGCAGGTCGTCTTCCCCGATACTGATGGTTTTGGAGCCGCATTCTAAGTATTCAGTTTTCTGGACATAGAGGTGCAGTTTGAATCTGGTGTTGTGGTTCTGGACGGGTTTGTTCGGCAAGTACCACATCACCGGCATAAAGAATGGTCCACGGATGTGAAGTCTGTATGTCAGCTATTGCCGTATCCATGCAGAGGATCAATAGTAAGGGTGAAAGGGCAGAACCTTGATGAACACCCACAGTAATGCGGAAAGGCGGAGAGATACGAAACTGCACTAGTGGAATTGCGGTACAGAAATTGCACCCAGCATACATACTCTTCAGGGACACCATGACTACGAAGAGCTCGCCAGATAAGATCATGTGGGATACAGTCAAAAGCCTTTTCTAGATCTAGAAATGCCATGTGCACACTCTTCTGTCTCTCTCTGTGCTTTCCCATCAAACGGCGTGTGTCATGGATAGCATCGATGGTACTGCATCTCTTAACAAATCCGCACTGGTTTGGTGTTACAGTGACAATACTTCTGAGTCTGCTGTCAAGTATACGTTGAAATATTTTTAAAGTATGATAGAGGAGTCGAATAGGACGATATGTCGAGCATTCATTCACGTCTACTTTTCCCTTCCAGACTGGAACTGTTATGCTAATTGTCCATACGTGTGGAAGTTGTTTTTTGGCGATGATTCGGTTGAAGTGTGAAGCAAGAAATTCTGAAGCAGGCTTTCCGAGCATTTTCCAGATTTCTGCTGGTGGGTCATCTGGGTCAGTTGCTTTTCCGTTTTTCATCTTGCTGATGGCAAGCATTACTGCCTCAGATTTAATTGAGGGAACAGGTCCTAGGGTAGGATCAGGACTAGTAATTGGTGGATGTGTAAATTCTTTGTTGCTGATGTTATGAAAGTAGTCGGTCCAACGCTGGAGAATAGCTTTTTTTTATCTAGTAACAGTTTGCTATCGGCTCCCTTGATGTGCATGACGTGTCCAGTATCATGAGTTGAACGATGACGGGACTTAGCAAGACGGTAGATATTACTTTCTCCTGACGATGTGTCAAGCTGGTCATATAATGTCTGGTAATACTTGTCTTTCGACGATATATATATATATATATATATATATATATATATATATATATATATATATATATATGGGTGTTTCACTAAGTGTGTTTGCCTCTGTAACTTATAAAATAATAGGTGACGGAATTTAGAATATAGAACGTCCATGCAAAATTCAATCAGAATCGGTGCGCCACATATGAGACCGTGTCCTCGTTAGCAGTGCACGGCGTCGCTGGAAACGCGGCCTGGAGTCGCCAGCTGGCGGGGCGTGCGCGGTTGTTTTGGCAGCGCGCGTGTCGCCGGTGACACTGCAGGGGCGGCGCGTGCCGCCAGGGACGCTAGCCGTGGGACGCGGACGCCTTCCGCCTGAGTGGGCGGCAATGGACGACATCTGGCCGCGGGGGGGGGGGGGGGCGGCAACCGGCCGGCGATTGTCACCGCCGCCTTTGTCGCCCACCGCGATGGACCGCTTGTCCCTGTTAGTGAATAAACCGTCTAGGCCAGTGGACTCCAAAGTGTCGGTCACGGCGTGTGTTCAAGTGGGTCATGGAACCACTTTAAAAGATCTAAGAAAAATATATGGTGATTTCAGTTATCAGGCGCCCGCAGTGTACAGTATTCTTTGAGGGACATATTTAATAACACATTAATTATAAATTATTTTTACAGCTCTGCTGAACATTTTATTACTTCGCAATAAGCTTATTTCGGCCTTAGGTCTCAACTATTTATTTGCTGCCCATTTGATTTCTTTTTGAAGCTCATGTTTATTGGTGGGTATCCATATACAGGGTGTTACAAAAAGTTCTTGTGGGCCCACAGGGCTTGGATTCTAACACTGAGGATGGTCGGACACTGACCGAAATCGATCTGTATTTTGTATTAAAAAAATAAAGATTTCAATGCGGCCAAAGCTGGTTCTTCCAATTTTAATAATTTTAATGTGGTCGCTCTGCACAAGATTCCGGATGTAGTCGCCTACATATAAATTTTGTAATTTAATAGCTATATGATTCCATGGGCACTTCGAATCGTAATTTTGAGATGTGCCGGAAGGTTGTATTCAATAATATCTATTGTTTCTTCGTTGACCTTAAAAAACTTTACTGTTTGGATTCGTCTCAGTAGCAAACTTCCGTTTCATATAACGGATGATTTTTATATCAGAAATTCTATTTGAGATAAAACCTCCAGTTGAGCCGAATCGCTTGTTCGGGTCTGAGGTCTCCCTTTTGTGAGACTTTTGGTTTTCGAGTGCTAAATGTGTGGGGAATCAACGCCCCAGTCGAAGATGTTGTTCGTTAGACGCGCTTTACAACGGTCTTTTAGTCTCGGAGCATCTACGTGTGTGAAATATTTCCATAGACCACTCATACAAGACAGTAAGATTTCAAAGCGTCCGTCATTAGAGGCTTCAAACTAAGGGGTGAAATGTGGGTAAGAGGGGAGGGGGGTGTTGCGATCCTCCCATCGTGTGATGTTTGGGAGAATTGCGATGGAACGTGATGCCAGTGTGATATCGTTAACCAACCTTAAAGTTCACATGAATTTCTGAGCTCCGACTTTCTTTCGGCAAATGCTTGAATGCTAGTAATGTCACAGGGCGCCACACTCTTGCGCCACAGAGGAAAGTCGTAGGCAACCTCTTGAGCCAAATTTCAAGTTCTGAGTCACAACGGTATGTTGATGTTGTCGTCTTCAGTCCGGAGACTTGTCTGATGTAGCTCTCATCCCTACTCTAACCTGAGCAAACCTTTTCATCTTCTTACAGGAACGGCAACCCACATCTATTTGAATTGCTTAGTATATTCGTCTCTTGGTCTTCCTCTTCAATTTTTACCCCACGTAGTTCCTCCAATGCTAAATTTACAATGTGTCCTACCAATCGATCTTTTATTCAAGGTACCTAGAAATTCATTTGCTCCCCAATTCTGTTCAGTACCTCATTAGTTACACTATCTACTCAAAGTTTTAAACATGGCTTTTTAAACATGGCTGTTTAAACAGCAACCGTTCGTAAAGCATTAACATTTAAGAATACAGCTCATCGGTTGCAAATTTATCGATTAATAACCATGTGTCGGCTCCAACTAAGGAAGCCTTCATTAGAGGTAAAAATGTATTGTTGTACATGAAAAGGACAAAACTTTTTGATCAACAGAATTCACGTTCAAGTGACAAATGGAAAGTTGCAAGCGTCAAGATTATACCCGGGCCGCTGAAACGTTGCACTTCGTTTCGTGTTACGGCAAGTTAAGTTGGCTGCACTGTTTTAGCGACGTTGTAACACTAGCCTCTATACACACAGCAGACGAAACGGTTTTCAGTTGCATCTCGTAAATGTAAGCTGTTGAGCAATAAAAGTGCATATAATAATTCGTTCGTTAGCAGCAATTAATTAACGGCATATTAATGTAGACCAGAGCACAACAATGAATACGCTTTCAATAACGGAGCAAAGCAATATAGAAAAAAAGCATTACATCACGACGGATACGAAATGAACAACAATAAAGTTAGTAACTTCTCTCTCTACGTTTTATAATCAGAAGGCTTTTCACTCACCAATTTACGCCGACAATGGTACAATTACATCCAGCTCCCCATATTCACTGTTGTCGTCACTGCCAAAATCGTCGTCATCACCAAGATGGATGGATGCTTAGGGTTTAACGTCCCGTCGACAGCTTGGCCATTAGAGACGGATCTAACGCTCGGAGTTTTTGGGTTAGGATGAGGAAGGAAATCGGCCGTGCCCTTTGAAAGAAACCATCCCGGCATATGCCTGGAGTGATTTAGAGAAATCACGGAAAACCTAAATCTGGATGGCCGGAGGTGGATTTGAACCACCATCCTCCCGAATGCGAGGCCAGTGCGTTACCACTGCGCCACCTCGCTCGGTGTCATCACCAAGAAAAATCATTAACTGTTCATGATCCCTTCCATTGTTTGCGCTGCCCGAATCAGTTTTTCAACGTACACGACCCCTTTTATTTTATTTACTTTTTTTCCAAGATGCAGCATCCACATTGACAACAGTTTCATGCAACAGCTTTTCCACCTCTGTTACTGTGAAATACTTATTGTTCCTTAAGTAATTCTTCACGTCAAACCCTACCAATTTTATAGGGTTAAAACGGCAGTGAAATGGGGCCAGATTTATTTCATTCTGACGCAGCTCCTTTTCGATTTCGTCTACTGCATATGTGTGTCTAATAGGCTTATTTTGTTTCGCGAGCGAATATAAAAGAAGTTTTGATACTGACGTATCTGCAACATTATTTCTTTCTTATAACCACTGCACATAACTTCTTTCCGATCGTTTGAAGCGAGAATGAACTTCCTGCTCAGAGCATATGCTTTGTTTATTGACACGAAATTGAGAACTTAGAAAACGTCACTAGACAAACGTCTTTTCTATGACATTATCCAATTACTTGAACTCGGAAAGTCAAGTTAAACCACTCACAGTAAAACAAATCGCAGCGAAAAAAGTACACACGACATAAACACGCGATAAACACGATACACAACTTTGTTTACGTTAGAACTGAACAAAGACGGCAACGCGGGAACGTTGACGTCACGGCACGTGATCACTGGAAGTGTTTATCGCGCTGTGATTGGATCGTTCCTAGCGACTAGCGCCTCGCGCTTCTTGTTCTTCACTTGTTATTTGTAAACGTTAAGTGCGAAGTTTCAGCGGCCCGGGTATGAAAGGAACACATTTCATGTAACTAAAACCCGCTGCTATGGCCCGCGTATGTGGCCAACACTGTAGGTGGCATCTAACTGACAGAGGATATAAAATGCGTCAGTTAGACGGCACATACAGTGCTGGCCACATACGTGACCCATAGCGGCGCGTTTTAGTTACATGAAATGTGTTTGTTTTAATCTTGACACTTGTAACTTTACATTTGTAAGTTGAACTTGAGCTCTGTTGCTCAAAACCTTCGTCTATTTCATGTAACAATTTTTTTTTTACTTCTGATGAAGGCTTCCTTAACTGGAGCCGAAACCATGTTTCAGTAATTCAAAAATGTTCAAATGTTTGTATAGTCTATGGGACTCAACTACGGGGTTATCAGTCCCTAAACTTACAAACTACTTATGAACTACTTACGGACTAGGACGGCACAAATATCCATGCCCGAGGGGGGATTCGAACCTCCGACCGTAGTGGCCGTGCAGACCGTGACTGGAGCGCCTTTCAGTAATTAACCTGTAAATTTGCAACCGACGAACGGTATTTTTGAATATTAATTATCTACTCACCTAATATACATCATTCTTCTGTACCAACACATTTTAAAAGTTAATCAACAACTCCCTTAACGGACTGTAACCAAGATCGCATTTTTAAAATCCTTTATATATATATATATATATATATATATATATATATATATATATATATATATATATATATATATACATATAGCCATTAAATGGACTATGTTATCATCTTCAGATCAATTCTCTACAAAATGTTTTTCATTTTGTAGACAATTGATCGTTAGATGATGACATACTTGAAACTGATAGTATAAAAAGTAAAATAAAATAAAGGACTAGAAGAAAGCAATTTCGGCTACTTCCAATTAGATCGCCTACTTCCTGAAATGTCAGGTAATGATAACAATACATTTCTAAAGACTCTATCCTCTTCCAGTCTGAACTATTTATCGCCCACGTTTCATTACCGTACAAAACAACACAAATGCCTTCAGGAAAGACTTCCTTACACTTAATATTTGATGTTAGCAAATTTCTCTTTTTCATGAATGATTTTCTTCCTACTGCCCTTATGCAAATGTTCAAATGTTTGTAAATCTAAAGGACTTCTGCAGTTATCAGTCGCTAGGCTTAAAAACTACTTTAACTTAACATAAACACACATGGCCGAGGGAAGACTCGAAACTCCCTTCGTGAGCAACCGTGCGCTCGGCGGCAAGGCGCCTTAGAGCGCACGGTCACTCCACCGCGGCTCCATTCTGCATTTTATATCCTATGTACTGCGACCAAGTATGTCATTTTAGAGCCCAACCAACAAAACCTCCTTTACCGTTTCGTTGCCTAATCTAATTCCTTCAGTATCACCTTATCTTCTTACACTACCTTCCATTACCCTTGTTTTCCTCTTGTTAATTTTCATCTTACATGTTCCTCTTTTAAGAACCGCCCATTACTTTCAATTGCTCTTCCAGGCCCGCTTCTGTCTCTAACAGAATTACAATGTCATCAGTAAAACGCAATGTTTTTATTTCTGCATCCCCATTTTTAATTTCTCTTCACATCTTGCTCAATGTAGAAATTGAGTAGCATTGGAGAAAGGTGACACCCCTCCTTATTCCCTTTCATTCCCTTCGACTTTAATAACTATTGTCTTGTGTACAAGTTGTAAATAATCTTCCGTACCCTATTTTTACCCCTCTTCAGTCAAAAGCTTTCCCCAAAGATACAAAAGTTGGAAATATAGGGCTGCTTTTCCTTAATCTAAAATAAATCGTAATGTGTCTGGCGTGTTCTTACATTTCTTGTAAATGCAAACTTATATTCCCCGAGGTCGGCTTTTAGCAGCTTTTTATTCTTCTGTAAATAATTCGTGTCAAAACTTTGCAAGCATGATATATTAAACTAATGGTGTAGTTTTCACACCTGTGCCTGTTTTCTTTGGAATAGGGATATTACATTTTTCTGAAATATTTTTTGTCATATCTGGCTCCGCAGAGACATCGGTAGCTTAGAGGGAATATCGTCGACTCCAGGGGCCTTGTTTCGACTTAGCTCTTTGAGTATTCTGTCTAATTCTTCTCCTATCTTCATCTACTTGTTCTTCCCTTTCTACAATCTTTTCTCGAAGTTCTTTTCCTTCGTAGTTCCCCTCTATATATCCTTTGCACTTTTCAGATTTCTCATCTTTGCTAAGAACTTGTTTTTCATCTGACTTCATTCATATAGCTGCTTTTCTTCCCTCCAATTATCTCTTTTATTCGCCTGTTGTCGTTCTCTATATTTTCCCTAGTTATACATTCTTCTACAGATTTGCGTTTGTCCTCTAGCCACGCCTGTTTAGCAATTTTGCACTTCCTGTCAATTATAATTAGATAATTAATTTTGTTGCGGAGTGTACACAGGCACGGCGTAATCCCACGACCAGTTTGTTAGCAGTTTCCGAGTACTAATATTTTTAAAAATACGCGCGAGGAACTGGATAGTTTTCTGCCCCCGCAAAAAGTGTGTTCTTCATGTGGCGGTGTTTACGCAGCAGCGCTAATTGCGGCCATCAGTGGGGAGAACGCAGGCGCTTCTGCTCTAGTGACAGGTCGACATATAGCACGCCCAGCTGCATGCGGACGTCAGTCAGCGGATCATCAGCCCGCTCATTGGAAACACAACTGAAATACAACGGTGTCAAATAGATCGTCCAATTAATATTGCCCTCTGCGATTGAATGATGCTTCTCCTGAAAAATATGTGCACATCAGTTTCCGTTCCAACTGTCAATAGCACGCTAAATTTGTAGATAGACTGTATTTAAATACGCAAAAGGAAGAAAAACTCGAAAACTACTACCAATACATGCCTAGAGTTGTTACTGCTGTTATTGTAGTTGTGGTGTTCAGTCCGGTGAATGATTTGATTCCACTTTACACGACAGTGTATTTTGTCAAAGCCTTTGCAGCTCCGAATAAATTACTCAAACTTATGTCACCTTGAAATTGTTGTAATCTCTAACTATTCTTCCTCTAACTACCACATTTTCTTTATTTAACAAAGTGACCATTCCTTTATGCTCCAGGATGGCAACCGAAACGAAATAACGAGATCAAGGTTTATCAATTTCTTATCTTTTGAGTTCATTTTTATGCTTCTTCATTGGCTTTGCGACGTACTCATGTCATCTGAACAGTCGTCTGTAGAAATTTGTACTATGGTCCACTTTATTTTCTAATAAAAGCACAAAAATGTTACATTACCTTGATTCCAAAGTCTCCTGAACACTGACGTTGATTGTGTGTATTGCTTCGATTGTACTTACAAGTACTTGGGCTCGAACAAACACATATACATCAAAATCGTACGAGAGATAATGTAAAGATCCCTTATTGTACTAGTGACACTCCCGCACCTGCAAAACTCTGCAGTCGTCCGTTAGAGGTCTCTGCGTGTGCCATGCTACACTGCACTTTGACCTGTCGGTTCGCCAGTAGGGACGGTGCAGTATGCCTTCGAAGTTGCGTCAGATGGAGCGGCGATTGATAATCAATCCTGCTAAAGTATTGCGATTGGGTGAGATGAAGTTACGAAGAACCATTCTACGTGAAGATGGCATTCGTGTAGAAGATGAATCGTTCACATGCTTTCTCCTGTCTGTTATGATACAGAAATATGAGCATAAGTTAGATACTGTTGTAACACTAACACATAATGATGATTATAGGAATGATAATGACGAGGAACTCATTGATAGCGGTAGTGCTACGGTAAGTGTGGGAAGAGGCGATGGAAGCAGTGGCAGTGAATACCAACAGTCTTCCGAGAAGAAGGTTAGAGTTGCAACTATCATCACGGCTTTTGATGACAATACGCTAGAGAACATGTACGACGATTATTACATAAGTTATGGTCAGATATTTGCATTACGTATGGCGTCTACAATTACATCTACAGTGCTATCTAGAGCATGATTGCAAAGTTTTGCATAAAAACTGTACCCACCAGCACATTGAGGTGTACGTAGAGATACTGTAACCAAACGTTCATACAGATATGTTTGTTAGATTCTAAGCACTTTCCTTGTTAGACGTAACTCAATTGGCATAAAGCTGTAAACAATGTTAATGCCACGTAATGGATAAGATGGCAGATCAGTTCCACTCGTAACCACAGGAAGAAAGTAATCTGTCCGTGTTGACTGTTGTTCTGCCATGAGTAGGGGGTCAATTCCGAAGTCTGTACACGCATTGTTTCTTTGTTTGAGGAAGGGAAGGAATCCCATCAAGGGAAGTTACCAGATGTCTCTGAGGGTTCTTCTTTTTTTTTTTTTTTTTTTTTTTTTTTTTTTTTTTTTTTTTTTTTTTTTTTTTTTTTTTTTGCCTGTAGCTCTGTAACCTCGCGCCAGTCTTTCAACTGGACGCCACATCGGCGACTTGCGTGTCGTTAACCAACCCCATTTATCCAACCGGGGAAATGGGACCTACAGCTTAACGTGGAATCCGGTGATTCCTCACATCGTTGAGAGATGAAGGCTGGGTTAAGACGCAGACTGGAAAAATCCGAGATACGACCGGGTTTTTAAACAACAGCGATGTTATTCGGACGAGGAGAAGTTACAGAGATACAGAAAATGTCGATGACCTGCCTCGCTCTGGCCGCCAATAGGTTGCCTCGGAGGAATCTCGAGACCAATGCCACCAAGCTGAATAATGATTTTTATCAGCCACAGGATGTCATGTTTCGACTCGAACTGTAGGTAATAAACTGTATGACATGCAACTTCACTCCAGGCGTCCATGGTGAGGTCCACGCAGAGCAGTGCAGATGGGCCAACAGCAAGCTTAATGGACTAGCCGGAATTGACTGACTGACAGCAAATCGATACGTCACAGACATACCGCTTCCGCAGGACCTACCCCTGATCGCACAGCGATGGCATAGGGGCAGTGTTCCAACAAGTCAACGCTCACCCTCTAACCGAAGGCTTGTCTTCGGACTGTTTATGGCATGTTGAGGCCATTCCATCATTTAGCAGATGTGGGAAAACATTGGAAGTACCAACCCGCGGAACACTCTACTGATCTGACGTTAACGACCAGGTTCTATTTCACCCCATATTGTAATGAGCTCAAAATAGTCACATGTGATGTTTCATTCACTTTTGTATCGGTAGAGGGAGTGATAGAACTGAGTTGAGCTGTGAGAGGTCTTTGCCCCTTGCTAAAATAATTCTTATTTTATTTTAAACAAAATCAAGAGTATATATTTTTAGCAAAATACAGTAATTTCAAGTAAAACCGTTCGGTTAGCCGTGTGATCTAACGCACCGCTTTCCGAGACGGAGAGGCGTACTGGCCCCGGTTCCAATCTGCCCGCCGGATTAACGAAAGGATTATTGAAGTGCCGGCCGCGGTGGCCGTGCCGTCTGCGGCGCGTCAGTCACAGTCTGCACGGCCACTACGGTCGAGGGATCGAATCCCCCCTCGGGCATGGATATTGGTGCCGTCCTTAGTATTAGCTAGTTCATAAGTAGTTTGTAAGTTTGGGGATTGATGACCCCGCAGTTAAGTCCCATAAGCTCTACAAACACGTGAACGTGATTAGTCCCTAAACTTACAAACTACTTATGAACTAGCTACAACTAAGGACGGTACAAATATCCATGCCCGAGGGGGGATTCGAACCCCCGAATGTAGTGGCCGTGCAGACCGTGACTGAAGCGCCTCAGTCCCCTCGGCCACCGCGGCCGGCACACATTTCCACTTGGGGAGCATGGGGTGGCGCCAGGAAGGGCATCCGGCCACCCCATAACTATTAACTTGGCAAATTCGACTAACAAAGCCGACCCTGCAAGTACGGGAACATGGCTGAAGAGAAAGAATAATTTCAAGTTAATATAATTTTATGTAACGAATTCCGAAAGCATACTAGTTTATATTTAGTTCAGAAACCTGAACGTTAACTTTATACTGTACAGAATCAATCCTTCAAATCTGTTCAGCATAACGTTACTGAAATGCCAATAATGTCCCTCTTCATGAAATGGCCAAACAATTAAAAAAATTACTTGCTTTTAGTTAACTAATTTAAACTCATTAAAGACACGACCTTTTACATCAACTGATCAATGAGACAAACATGCAAGGATCAAATTCTATTTAAATAACAGACACATAAATTCAAATAATGGAACAAAATTCTGTAGTAAGATCACCCGCCCACACAAAAGGCACCAATCAAATTCTTGGTGGAAACTGCCAATGGAGAGGTTTAACAGTAAAGCCACTGAACTTGAATAAATCAACCGAAAGTTACACTTAATGCTTAACGGTTGGTTTCCAAAACAGTCTCAAAATCAGAGCACAGCCACTAATGAGCTGAGGATTCTATAGGAACATTAGTTATATTGCGAAGTTTAGAATTTAAGTAATGTGCGCTGATCCAGTTAAAGTAACACTTAGCGTCACTGTAAGTCAAAACAGTCTCAAATAGTGAAAGCACAAACACTGACAAGTAGGGGTATCGCAAATTTAATAGTACAGGGTGTTTCACGAAAAATGCCTTTTTTTCGTGAAAAATGATGACTAGTCATTTCCCAGATTTCGGCAGCCGAAATTCGTCGAGTATTCGCAAATGTGTTCATGTCAGGCCGTTCTTTCCATAGAGGGAAATGTTTTTTAGACTTTAACTCAGTGTATACACCCGCAGCACAATAGAGTCCGAGAATCGGGCGCTGTCGTGGCCGGCGGATGCGGTGACGGTGGCCGGGAGCCGTACCGCGCGATCCGCGGACGCCTGAGAGGCGTCTTTCGTGAGACACCCTGTTTTGAATTTCGGTAGCACAAAGTGTTCTATGCAATTCGAACTCAACGCAATACCACTACAAGCCACAACGTACTAACGCCACATACCAAATTCATATCGGCACCATAGTAAAAATCAATTCAGGCCATGAAATGTGTGCTGACCATAGTAAATTGCACTCAGTACCACTATAAGCTAGAAAAACAGACTAGGCATTCAAACGGTATTCAACAGCACCTCACACTGGCGAAACTCTCTGTCTGTAAATTTCCTTTACTGTAGTAGAAGGGTCACAGTAAGATAGCTCCGTGTCAATGTCACTTAGCGTCGTGTCGCCAGCCCTCCCCTATAGGGGGTTCACGGTTCTTTCATGAGTACATGCTTAGTGAGCACGGAGCCCCGATATAATGCAGTCTTCCTTCCTTCTTTACTTCCCGGACTGCCCTCCCCTCTTTTCCTATTCTCACTCCTTCCCTTCCCCACCGGGGAACTGAAAACCTTAGCAATTTAGTCCCCTTATCCCAACTAAACAACCCAACCAACCCTCAACCAGTCCTCGGACAGCGTCCTCTTCCGGGTTGCTGCCGCCGATGCCAACCGCCACCGCGTACCGCTAAATCAAACAGGCCGCCGTCAACAGCTATGCCGCGCCAAATCAATGAAGTTAAGCGCAGTCAGGCGCTGTTGACAAATTTCCCTTTGCCTTACAGCAGAGGGAGAGGTAAGGTGGTTCAGGTCCTTGATCACCAGTCTTTCCACCAATGTCCTGGATTAATTTCCAAACCTCTCCGCAGTGTCTCATGAGTCAGTGAGTGAGGGCATAGGACACTGTTGACGGTGATTCTTCCGTCGGATGGGGACGTTAAGCTCGGCGGCCCCCTTGGCGGTTTCCGAGAGGTGTAGGCTGTATGCTGGCACCGGGTTTCACCCTCTCCCTTCTCCCATCTTCTCGAACACTACACTACGCACGCACGCATTACAGTCACATACACTTAGACAGTTCTCACACTTCACGAAGGAAAGGTGCCTGTGGGCGCGAAGAATAGGGAAAACCTATCCAATTAGGCAACTGAACCTGCCCGTCGAGATCTTCCAGCCAGTCATGCCAAACGACTTTACGTTTTCCACAAACCAGCTTGCTGACAGCTCCGTCGCCATTTGCAGACTGTCACACCTCGCTTCCTCTTGTTCGAGTCTTCCCTGGGGCATGGATGTGTGTTGTCCTTAGGTTAGTTTACCTAGGTTTAAGTAGTTTGTAAGCTACGGACTGATGACCACGCAGTTTGGTCCGATAGATTTACAAACATTAGAACATTTTGAACATTAAGTCATACTAAAGTCAGTCCAGATCGCAAATTTATTATATGATAACCGGTTTCGGCTACTTAAACGGCCCTCTTCAGACCACTACACCAACAGGTTAGGCCATCGGTTGTTTGAACATTCAGTGCGTCGGAAAAAGTTAAGTTAACCTAAGGACACACGTCCGTTCATCCATCAATCGTTAATTAATGAAGTTAACTTTTTTGAGCAACGGATTAACTCTTACGTTAATTAAAAAAACATTAACAGACTCTTTAACTTTCGTTAAGTCCGTTAACCCGTTATTTTTGTACCCACTTGTTGTTTCCATCAGCGATAACAATGGCGAACGAGAACGTTTCAACGAAAATAAATGTTTGTCTTATGTCCCTGTTGATTAATAGTACGTTCAGCGACGACGTACTAAACAAATAAGTATTTTTAATCTTCTCACTTGTGGAGTACTTGCTCACCGTAGGTATTAGTGGTAGGAAAAGTTAATTTTCATTATAATTTTCTCACTGAACTTTCTTATAACAGACACGAACATATTTAAATTGCATACCGCGAAACAATCGGTAATGGAGGCTGCGAGAATCGAGATACGGCTGACACACCTAATCAGGAAATTAGCATGTAATTTTAATTATATTAGTTTCCCCGTCTTATGTAGACTGCAATTAAATAAATATTTTACACCAGATGCGTTGCGTTTTTTATTTATAACGTACCTCTGTGCAACTTTTTTTTTTTAATTTTGTCATTCAATCTAAGAAGACAACAGGCCAAATATGTTTAACAAGTAAAGCACAGAATGTAATGAAAATGCGGCTGGACGTGAAATCAAAATATTCATTTAACGACGTGGTATTTCTTGCGGCAAATATTTTAATAGATTTTTTTTTATAAAATATGTAACCGGTGCACCAAGTGCTGCAGCGGATCGTCTTTTTCCTACGGGGAAAAGATATTTTGCCTCCGAAACATGCCTAACACTCAGAGGAGAATTTCAATATGTTAATGTTTCTTAAAGGCAATATGTACCTTATGTCAAATGATATTCAGTGAAGTTACATTTTTTTGAGTCTTTCATAAATTTTTATTTTATTGCTCAATTATTTTTATTCTTCTTCTTCTTTTTCTTTTTCTTCTTCTTCTTATTATTATTATCATTATTATTACACATTAAATCTTATGTATTAGTAGGGCATTATGTCCTAAGGCCGGCCGCGAGCATAAACAAATGACAAAGTCTTCATTATTTAGAAGAAATCATCTCACAGAGTATAACACTTTTCCGCCAAAGCAAACGAAGGCTGCTTTGCAACTGTAGAACGTGGTATGTAACACTAGTTTACTCCAAATCGTACTTATAGTTGCCCAACAAAAACTTTTTATATCAGATAGGGTAATGCGTTTTATTTAATTGCTCACTTCAATAATAACAACAACCGCAAATATAAAAATTTGAGGCTGAAAGCGAGTTTTCGCGGATACACAGTACTTTGACGAGTTAACGATTAACGTTAACTTCCGTTAAATTGCCCGTAAAGTAACGCCTTAACGTTTAACGAAGTTAACTTTTTCAGAAACGGATTAATGATTAACTAAGCTAAATTTCTGATTAACGGTGACCAGCTCTTCTTAAGGACAGCACACATCCATGCTCGAAGGATGACTCAAACCTCCGACGAGGAGCAACCATGCACTCCGCAGCAAGACGCCTTAGAACGCTCCGCTGTTCCACCGCAGACATTTTAAATCTGTTGGTTGAACGCGGTTTTGCCGGATGCGTAGTACATCCTATGTGGTAGGGTTAAAACATGGGATTAAATTCAGGATAATAAAACGCCTCTTCTTTTGCAGTTCAGTCACTGATCATTTAAATTAGCTGTAGTCAGAGGTTTTCGCCATTACCTCTCAGCGATCGCTTTCAACAGTGTCCCATGTTATAAGATATATTAACAGCACTTGTGAAGTAGACTTGCGCATAATAGTTCGTGATCGGGAGCACTCACTCTAGTTCGCGGCTCTGCCGCGAACTAGTTCGTTCTTTTAGTTCGTCCAATCCCAGTGACGGCTGAGCGGCGTGGTCTGCGCATGCAGATGGAGGGAGAAATTCCCCCACCTAGATGCTTCATGCGCTTGCTGCTTGAGCCGTTAATGATATCACGTAAACCAAAAGAAACAGTTTGTTAATAATTTCTCGCGTTTAAATTTAGAGTTATCTCCATATCTTGGCATTATGGAATTTATTGTCGGCCGCGGTAGCTTAGGGGACTGAGGCGCTCCAGTCACGGTCTGCACGGCCACTACGGTCGGGGGTTCGAATCCTCCCTCGGGCATGGATATTTGTGCCGTCCTAGTTCGTAAGTAGTTCATAAATAGTTTGTAAGTTTAGGGACTGGTGACCCCGTAGTTGAGTCCCATAAGACATACAAACATTTGATTTGGAATTTATTACTTAGATATTGCAGAGTGCAGAACACTTCAAAGCAGAAATTTTGTAGCACTGAACTATGTAATCTAGCAGGCAGACGCTCACCTCGAAATGACATCAGCAGAAGGCAAACACGTTATTTTTGCTACGCGCCCTCTCGCTATTGCCCGTCGGTCTTCGGAAAAGAATCCAACGAACTATGAAGCGAGATACGTTTGGCATAATCGTCCGCTGCTCCTAGTTCGTCCGCTGCTCCTAGTTCGTCCGCTCTTTTTGGCTTTTGCTACCGCTACTAAAAAGCTCCTTTTTTATTTATACATTTATTTAGTTTTGACAGCTATTTATATAATGAATCGGTGTTGCCAAAGCGTGTGCTATTACCCATATTTTTGGGCAATTTGACATCAAATACTTAGGTAAATAATCCAATTATTTACACGAATGGGTGATACAATGGCATTCAACTACTTTGCATACAGAGTACTCGTAGTACTTTATTTTTAAAATGGATTTCTTGTGGCAGTGAACTATGAAACTACAGCTGAGCTGCATCTCAGCTCGAAATGAAGGTAACTGGCAGAAGGAACTTACGCGATTCTGCGCGCTCTCGCGTCCTCTCGCTGTTCCCCGTCAGTCTTCGAAAAAGGAGCGGACGAACTAAGAGGCGAGGGATCTGCGAACTAGTTCGCGTAGTTCGCCAGTGGGAGCGCTCTTCCGAACTAGTTCGTTCGCGAACTACACAAGACTATTGTGAAGTAACCCGCTGTGCTTGTGCGACACCTACAGCCGGGTGGGTGCCTGCTGTCTATTCTGCAACACTGTAGCGCCAAACGTCAAGTAGCAAATCATTTCAACCGGACTATAGAACTACCATACGTGGGCATCTCTCCGAGTTGACTTCACCGGTCGAGAAACGAGGCACGTAGGCAAGCGGCGGGATTGAGACCGGCTATCGCATTTCCCGGGCAGTTGACCTCGGGGTCGTCGGCGGAAGGCCGCGAAGAAGGCGCAGAAACCGGAAATGTGGCCGGAAACGACGTTCGGCGGCGCGACCGCCGGAGCCGCGTCCTGCCCCCCCCCCCCCCCCCCAACACCCATCTGTTGAGCTCAGGGGGACAGCAGAGCCGCCAAGCTCCCTCAAACGCCCAAGGCACGGCACTGGAGCTGTCGCCGCCCGCTAACTGGGCCACCCGATACAATGCGTGTCTGTACCAACGAGCTTGAATTTCATAGAGTGGCTGACAAACAGCGCTCTTTCCCGTACCTTTGTGAACTCGGCCGCCATATTGGCAGTGGTCAGTACACTTGAGAGCTGTCTGTCCATCGTCTGTTGTTGTTGAAAACGAAGCGCTGTATTTAGATTATATTGTATTTAGTGTTGTTGTTGTGGTCTTCAGTCCGGAGACTGGTTTGATGCAGCTCTCCACAATACCCTATCCTGAGCAAGCCTCTATCATCACCACATAAGAACAACAACCTACATCTGTCTGAATCTGCTTACTGTATCCATCTCTTGGTCTTCCCCTACGATTTTTTCCCCACACACTTCCCTCCAACGCTAAATTCACAATTCCTTGATGTCTAAGAATGTGTCCTACCAATCTATCCCTTCTTTTAGTCAAGGTATGCCAGCAATTTCTTTTCTCCCCAATTCTGTTGAGTACCTCCTCATTAGTTACGCGATCCACCCACCTAATCTTCAGCATTCTTCTGTAGCACCAAATTTCAAAAGCCTCAATCCTCTTCCTGTCCGCACTGTTTATCGTCCATGTCTCACTCCCATACAAGGCAACACTCCATACAAATGCCCTCAGAAAGGACTTCCTTAGGCTTAAATCAATATTCGATGTTGACAAATTTCTCTTTTTCAAAAACGCTTTTCTACCCATTGCCATTCTGCATTTTATATCCTCTGTACTGCGACCATCATTTGTTATTTTACTGCCCAAGTAGCAAAACGCATCTACCTCCTTTAATTGCTTCGTTTCCCAATCTAATTCCTTCAGCATCACATGATTTTCTTACACTGCACTCCATTACCCTAGTTTTGCTATTGTTAATGTTCATCTTATATGCACCTTTCAGCACACTGTCCATTCCGTTCAATTGCTCTTCCAGGTCCTTTGCTGTATCTGACAGAATTACTATGTCGTCGGCAAAACGCAATGTTTTTAATTCTTCACCCTGAACTTTAATTCCTTCTCCAAATTTCTCCTTGCTTTCCTTTATAGCTTGCTCAGTGTACAAACTGAACAACAATGGAGAAAGACTACAACCCTGTCTTACTCCCTTTCCAACCACTGCATCCCTTTCATGCCCTTCAACTCTGACAACCACTGTCTGGTTTTTGTACAAGTTGTAAATAACCTTACGTTCCCTATATTTTACTCCTGCTTGCTTCAGAACTTGAAAGAGTTTATTCCAATCAACATTGTCAAAAGCCTTCTCCAAATCTACAAAAGCTAGAAATGTAGGTTTGCCTTTTCTAAATCTATCTTCTAGGATAAGCCGTAAAGTGAGTATTGCCTCCCGTGTTCCTACCTTTCTCCTGAACCCAAACTGATCTTCCCCGAGTTCGGCTTCTACCAGCTTTTCCATCCTTCTGTATATAATTCGTGTTAATATTTTGCAGCCATGACTTATTAAACTGATGGTTCTGTAGTTTTCACACCTGTCTGCACCCGCTTTCTTTGGAATGGGGATTATAACATTTTTCTTAAAGTCTGAGGGTACTTCACCTGTCTCATACATCTTACACACCAGGTGAAACAATTTTGTCATGGCTGGTTCTCCCAGAGACTTCAGTAGCTCTGAGGGAATATCATATACTCCAGGGGCCTTGTTTTGACTTAGGTCTTTCAGGGCTCTGTCAAATTCTTCTCTCAGTACAGTATCTCCTATTTCATCTTCATCTACATCCTCTTCCCTTCCTACGATATTGTCTCGAAGTTCATTTCCTTTGTAGAGCCCCTCTATATACTCTTTCCACCTTTCAGCTTTCCCTTCTTTGCTGAGAACTGGTTTTCCATATGTGTCCTTGATATTTGTAGAGCTGTTTTTCTTATCTCCAAATGTTTCTTTTATTTTCCTGTAGGCTATATCTATTTTTCCCCTATTTATACATTCTTCTACATCCTTGCATTTGCTTCTAGCCACTCCTGCTTAGCCATTTTGCACTTCCTGTCAATCTCATTTCTTAGTCGTCTGTACTCCATTTTGCCTGTTTCATTTACTACATTTTTATATTTTCTCCTTTCATCGATTAAATTTAGTATCTCCTGCGATATCCAAGGATTTTTTGTAGGTCTTTCCTTCCTACCTATTTTTTCCTCTGCTACCTTCACTATTTCATCTCTCAATTTAGTGTATTCTAGCTTAAACTCGCGGCTCCGCTCGCGTGTTGGTTGATTATGATAGATAATTCTGTTAATGGTGCGAATGGAGCGGTATACTGCCTGTCGAATCTCTGGAACAGTTCTGACGCGAATTCCACGAAATGGTTCCTTCATACTCGGTATCAAATCAAAGTCACAAGGACTAAATCCGGGGACTATGTTGGATGGTACAGTACTTTCCTGTCCCATCGAGACAACAGAGCAGCCACAGATTGCGCTGTATAAGCCCGCGCATTGTTGTGCGTCGTGTTGGGTGGGCTGCACGGAAAGTATTGCCGCTTCTTTCGCAAAGATGTCCGCAGGTAATGCTATGCATTGGCGGTCTGTCGTAGAGGAGCGTAATGCGTTAGGATAGCACTATTGCAGTCGTGCAGGAGAAGCACCATCCCTCTTAGGGATAGGAATGTCGAAAAATCGCTGATGCCTACAGTGAAAGATAAACAACGTCTACAAAGTTCAAGTTTCTATCGTCTGTGAATTCACTTTTGATCGCCGTATTCTGTCTTTTTGAAACGGATCGAGAACGCGAAATTCCTTACTTATGCTTTGGCATCTTTGTTGGTGGTTTTACTTATCAAACTGCAATTTGCACATATTTTTCTTTATTCGTACGCGCGTTGCAGAAAAACAACTGAAGAATGTGCACTACGTTTCGATGTATATACCCTCTACGAATACAGCATCAAAAGTCATTGCTGGTGTTCAGTCCGAATTTTATATAAGCTGACGACTTTCAACCACTATAGCTTCCACCCTCTTATAGTTATCTTCAGGAACTGCTATGGTGTACAATGGGAGACTTTGCAGTACAACAACACAGAAACATCGTTCGTCTCCCTTGTGTAGTTATTGATGAAGAGCAAAATATTGGTACCCACACGTAGAATGTTATATAAGACGGTAACTCCTATATGTTCCACACCCTTATCGTTATCAACACTCTTCCACCATAGTGCACAATGGGAGACTGATACCTACTACCACAAACAAACACTATTCTTCTGCGATGTGTAGTTTTGGCTGCAGAGTGAAATATAGGCACAGACACCTCAATTATATTAATTTAATTGTTATTTAAATTTCATAGATAAATGTGCATTTCGTTACTTTACACATATTACAACAGTACATATACTTTTAATAGATCACATTTAGACAACATGCCTCGGAAAAGGAAAACGTCATTATCAAGAAACACTGTTGGAGGAAAACGTATTAAAACATCAAGAGCAAACGAAAATGAAAAACCGCGCGAGATAAGACTTTCAGAAAGGAGGGACAAGAGGACAGCAATGGCGAACGTTGAATCATTAAGAACGTCACATAATTTTTATTTATTTTGAAAGTTGATTAGAAATGTTTGTTTCTAAAGAGGGTATTGTATTTCATTTCATCCTTCAAAACCAGTGTTATAGCACACTACTGAAAGATAGCTTATCTATCATAATTAACGAACACGCGAGCGGGTTTAAACTAGTATATATATATATATATATATATATATATATATATATATATATCTGTTCGGTGTACGTTTATCACGTCTGAACCACAAGCCATAAAGAGCTAAAAATTTGTACAACAGTTACTAATGTTTACCCGGGGTAGGCTTCAGGCACGGTTTTATGGCGATCGGTATATATATATAATGTGAATGTCTGTTCGGTGTATGCTTATCACGTCCGAACGACAAGACGCAGAGACAAATATTTGTACAGTTACTAATTTATACCTGAGGAACGTTTTAGGCACGGTTTTATAGCGATCTGATAGATATTTATTAATTTGAAGAATATAACGCGAAATGTGGAACAATAATTACTCTTTGAAAATTATACTTACTCTTTCAAAATGGTTTTATTGGTTGCATTTTTGCTTGACGGTTGATAATGATAAAAGGGTGGAGTATATTGGGCTGGAAAGTTATTGGTGTAAATAAAATTCTACGTGTGTGTGTGTGTGTGTGTGTGTTAATATTTCGCTCTGCTGCGAAAACTATCGAACGTGAACGAATAATCTGTGTGTAATTGTTGTCCTATGTCTTCCGTTGTACACCATAGCAGTTCCATGCCGATAGCTATAAGGGGGTGGAAGATATGGTGGTTGAAAGTCGTCAAATTATAAAAAAATCGGACGACTCTATAGCAAGGAGGTTACATACAACGAAACGTGATTCCACAGACCATATCTTTGGGCCATGTGTTCTACAATGTCTTTAGCTCTTTTTCTGTAAGGATAAGCTTATGAATAAGGAAATATAAGACTAAATAAATAAATCAGTAAAAAGGCAATTTCTTTTAATATACCTCGTGAAATTTCCTTTTTACTGATTTATTTATTTAGTCTTATATTTCCTTATTCATAAGCTTATCCTTACAGAAAAAGAGCTAAAGACATTGTAGAACACATGGCCCAAAGATATGGTCTGTGGAATCACGTTTCGTTGTATGTAACCTCCTTGCTATAGAGTCGTCCGATTTTTTTAATAATTTGACGACTTTCAACCACCATATCTTCCACCCCCTTATAGCTATCGGCATGGAACTGCTATGGTGTACAACGGAAGATATCGGACAACAATTACACACAGATTATTCGTTCACGTTCGATAGTTTTCGCAGCAGAGCGAAATATTAACACACACACACACGTAGAATTTTATTTACACCAATAACTTTCCAGCCCAATATACTCCACCCTTTTATCATTATCAACCGTCAAGCAAAAATGCAACCAATAAAACCATTTTGAAAGAGTAAGTATAATTTTCAAAGAGTAATTATTGTTCCACATTTCGCGTTATATTCTTCAAATTAATAAATATCTATCAGATCGCTATAAAACCGTGCCTAAAACGTTCCTCAGGTATAAATTAGTAACTGTACAAATATTTGTCTCTGCGTCTTGTCGTTCGGACGTGATAAGCATACACCGAACAGACATATATATATATATATATATATATATATATATATATATATATATATATATATATATATCCGATCGCCATAAAACCGTGCCTAAAGCCTACCCCGGGTAAACATCAGTAACTGTACAAATTTTTAGCTCTTTATGGCTTGTGGTTCAGACGTGATAAACGTACACCGAACCGACATTTACATTTATAAATATAGATTTTCTGTACAATTTTTGCTTCTGCAATATGCCTAAAGTATGTTTAGCATTCAAATACACAAATCGAAGGGTTCAAACCACAAATATTTCCAGCAAGAACATCAGTTGTTTTGCCTTGTATGACCTCTGTCTGGCTACACACAAACAAAATTCCTGGCTAATGCCACATAGCCTCCCCAATAGTAAAGCTTCAGATGACCTACCTTGCAAGTCCCTTGTAGTATACACAAAAAAAGGCTATGTTTTCTGCCTAGCATCTGTTTCTTCTTCTGATGCTACTTTAGTTGATGAAAGAGTAATCTGTTGCATAATAATATAAACACTTTTCAGTATCTACACCTTCTTTAAAAATAATTTCATTTGTTGTTGACAATACTTGATTAAGCATGGTTAACATATAATCATTGCAAAGCGTGGAAGCAATAGTAACAGCCGGAATTTTTTCTCTTGTTAAATGTATGTGCTCTTTGTAACAAATATTTACGTATATCAGTGTGACAACAACGTAAGTTATTGACGATACGTTATTTAGGTGTATAATAATTTTGTGGTAGCTGACCCAAGCGCATTTTTGATTGCAGTATGTTGTTGTTATTGTATTTGTATTCAAATTTATCATACCAAACTTTACTTGTTCCAGAAAGACAACAACGAAAGTTACTAATGGCGCCTTATTTCGGCGTGGAATGCTTTTGTGGCAGCTGACCCAGGCGAATTTTTAACTGCAATATTTTTTTGTCACTTTCGTCTTGGTACTTAATTTTCGTCAACACACTTCACAACCAAACCCTTTAGCAGCAATTTTACGAGTATGTGAACTTAATACGTTTAATAAGCACCAGATAAATGTGTACTGGACTTTATAAAAGAAGTTGTTGTGACACATTAACAACAGATGCAAGTCCATGATGATTGTTCATCATAACAATTACTGTTCACTGTATACGTTTTGCAGCACTTTTAGACTATGAACTTGCATTAAACTAACACAAATATTTTCAAAGCAGCACTTTCGTTGTTGGGTCATACCTCGACTAACTGTTATACTTCGAACAGGAAGTGTATTTATTGACAGGTTCGTGAGATTTCATTACCGCATTTTGAGGAAATACACAATCTGGCTCGTCAATTCGCAGCTTTGATAAAGTATGGAGACACCAATCTAACCTCATGCACATCTGTACTCAATAGTCAAAACGTGTAAATAGTGTAAATAGGTAACATTCTGTAGTGGGTGTGGCATTCCAGTTGTCAGCCCAAATAACATGGCGGACGCCAGTTCAATTTGCCTCAAACATGGCAGACCATCGCCACTCGATAAAATTGAAGCTCGTTGATCTGTACACACCGCTTTGAGGACCGACTGGAGACCAAATTAGACTGTAGGTAAGAAATTTATCTCTGTTCAGGTCCCCTTTCTATGGTGTAACCCAAAACGTAGAACCGCCGAAGCTGCACTGGTGAAACCAATTAGGGGATCAGTTGAGAGACCTACGTTCTAAAGTAGTGTCATCGGCAGAATGGACTATAATGGATCGAAGTATTTCTGTCGGTTCTATGGAGAGAACAACGCTACTGCAACAGAGATAGAGGCAATAACAGTGAGTTACCGCAGACTTGTGTTTACCAAACGAATTACGCAAGCGGTTGGGTTCAGACAGTGTTGTGAAATACAATAACAACGTTACTTACACGAAGCTATTAACAAGGAGAACCATAGGAAGGCTGGAAGCGGGACAGACACAGAGGGGGTAGCTGCAACTATTGGTGTGTTCCAAAGTGTAATTTCCAGGACCTGAAAGCGATTTCAGACAACAGGAACTGTTAGAATTAAGCAAGGCCAAGGTCTTCAGTGAGTAACATTAGTAAGAGATAACCGTTATCTCCGTTTAACAGCCCGTAGAGACTGAATGCAAGCCGGCCGCGGTGGATGAGGCGACTGAGGCGCTTCAGTCACGGTCTGCACGGCCACTACGGTCGGGGGTTCGAATCCCCCCTCGGGCATGGATATTTGTGCCGTCCTTAGTATAAGGTAGTTGATAAGTAGTTTTTAAATTTAGGGACTGATGACCACGTAATTAAGTCCCATAAGCTTAACAAACATTCAACATTCAGACTGAATGCAAATCAGCTGAAACGCATCCTCCCGGCACCAACAGGACGCGCAAAATCAGTCTGAAATCGCCTTCGGAAACGTGGCCTCTACGCACGGAGGCCTATGGTTAAAACCACGACAACGTTTAGCCGACAGAAACTGGCCGGCCGCAGAGGCCGAGTGGTCTACGGCGCGTCAGTCACAGTCTGCACGGCTGCTACGGTCGGGGGTTCGAATCCCCCCTCGGGCATGGATGTTTGTGTCGTCTTTAGTATAAGATTGTTCATAAGTAGTTTGTAAGTTTAGGGACTCATGACGCCGCAGTTAAGTCCCTTAAGCTTAACAAACATATGAACAGAAACTGAGCGGAGGAACATCACGATTGGCGTCGTGACGATTGGCACAGTGTTCTTTTCACAGAAGATCCAAAATTTTGTATTCAGCCGTAAAATCGTCTTTCCCTCATATGGAGAGAACGTGGAACTCGGTACAAACCTGCATATGTGAAGGATCACCATGCTGGTCGACGAATGGTGTGGGCAGGAGTCAGTACTGCCAATGGTACGAACGTTTATGTCGTTCAGAATGGAGCTTTGACTGCTCAGAGGTATAGAGACAAGATCCCTCGACCTTTGTTGTGCCCTACGCCGGTACCGCAGGAGATGAGTTCCCTCTTGTGGACGGAAACGCTCGTCGCCACAGAGCTGCACTGGTGGACAACGTGGTTGAAACTGAGGGAATTGAATGAGTACAGTGGCCGGATTGAAACTTCCCGGCAGATGTGTGCCGGAACCGGGACCCGAACCTGGGACCTTTGCCTTTCGCGGGCAAACGCCCTACTACTGGAGCTATCACGACACAACTCACGGTGCCGCCCCACAACTTCAATTCTGCCAGTACCTCGCCTCCTACTTTCCAAACTTCACAGAAGCTCTCCTGCGTACCTTGCAAGACTAGCACTCCTGGAAGAAAGGATATGTTGGAGACATGGCTTAGCCACAGCCTAACGGATGTTTCCAGAATGAAGCTTTCACTCTGGCAGAGTGAAAGTTTCATTATGGAAACATCCCATAGGCTGTGGCTAAGACATGTCTTCATCATATCCTTTCTTCCTGGACTGCTAGTCTTGCAAGGTTCGCAGGAGAGCTTCTGTGCAGTTTGGAAAATAGGAGGCGAGGTAAAGCTGCATTATAAAATATGAGATTTTTTGTCCTACTCATTTGCATCACCTTACATGTATCTACATTTAGAGATACCTACCATTCCTAACACAATCTAGAAATTTTACCAAACTAATCTTGCATCCTACTACAGTCATTCAATAACGACCAACGATTGGTGCATATTACCCAGGATACCCATTGCTTACAAGATAGTAGAAAATCTAACAGTCTTTCCAATATTTTACGATCCATTTCATATTTTTTACTATTTTATCGTAAATAATCATTTCTTCAGCATATAAAATTCAAAGTTACACATATCCTGCATGGAATGGATTTCAATGTTATTTGTGTGAAAGATTTCAATAAAACGCTGTGAAAGTTTTTTTCTTTTTTTACTTTATTATTCTTATGTTTTTTTTATTTTTTTATTTTAAATCAATAACCTAATTTAACATGTATATTTAAAGTGTATTTGTATAACCAAACAATAATTTAAAATAATAAATCATTTCATATTTCGCTTTGAAATTAATTCCTTTTGACTAACGCTGCGCATATTAGCCACAATGAGATACGAGTTTTATTTTTATATGATATGGGATAAAAGGTAGTTTTTTAAAACCTTTGTTTCATAAAGCACATACAAAAGTTATGTTTTATCTATGTTTTGAAATAGCTCATCAAACAGAATAAAGAACCATTTTATGTCACTACTAATTTGTTAGTCAGGCTCCAGGGGTTATCACTATTGTATTTTTATATAAAAATAATGTCATCAGCTATGAACTGTATTATTTTTAAATATTTTTTTCTGTATCTGGGCTCAGTAAGGCACTTTAAATACACTTCTGTGACTTACTGCTTTAAATTTTGTAATGAAAACATCGTTCTATAGACTTTGGAGTACAGCATCGCTAGATTTCCCTAATAAATGCGATCGCACAGCTACACTATCCTTCGTACAAGCAAATTTCAAGTGTTCCCTATGTAGTTTAGTCATTTTCCTGCAAAGAATGTCTACTCTGTATAACGTGTAACACAGAAACTGGTATTGGCCCATAGCTGTTATTTGCTGCCATACTGCCGAGTGGGCGGCCGTTCCCGCCTGAGGTTCGAGTCCTTCCTCAGGCGTGGGTGTGTGTGTGTTGTCCTCAGAGTAAGTTATTTAACTACTTTGTAAGTCTAGGGACTGATGACCATAGCAGTTTGGTCCAACAAGTTTATAAACATTTGAACATTTAATGAGTTACGAAAACATTGTTTCTTAATGGGAAGGCAGCGAACTGGTATATGATTCAAGATGAAAAATATCAGTCAACTTCTCAAAAGGTTTAACACTTTCTTTTATAATAAGGAAAAGGATTTCGATGTACTCTGACCGATTCATCTCAACGTTGATGCTGAGGCGCTCGGTATCAACCTTCAGAAGAATCGGTTCGAGGATGACCTTAGATCGAAACTGGTTACCTTATTATAAAATAAAGTGCTAAAACCTTTTGCGAACTTGACATTTTCATATAGAATTTGTTATCTGCTAGCGATCAATCAGTTTTTTTTTTTTTTTTTTTTTTTTTTTTTTTTTTTTTTTTTTTTTTTTTTTAAAAATCCAGGAAGTAACGTAAATATCAATGGTCGCATAACTCTTCCGGTGTCTCCTGGCCAACACACGTAACCCGTGTAACATGCTGCAGGAAAGTTTGTGGCAGACATGGGAGCACGTCGCGCTTCAATTTAATTTGAACATGATAGGGTAATCTATATAAATAGTATGGATCACAGTATATCAGAGACTAATCAATACTTCCGTGGAGGTGTGTTATTACATGAAAAACGTTAATACCGTACTTCAGTGGGATCTGATACCAAAAGAACCAATGTAGCCTCAAATACCTTTCTCATACACTTCAAAATGTTCAAATATTTGTTAAGCTTAAGAGACTTAACTACGGGGTCATCAGTCCATAAACTTACAAACTACTTATGAACTACTTACGAACTAGGACGGCACAAATATCCATGCCCGAGGGGGGGATTCGAACCCCCGACCGTAGTGGCCGTGCAGACCGTGACTGAAGCGCCTCAGTCTCATTGGCCACCGCGGTCGGCTCATAGACTTCAACACACAAACTATCGCACAAGACGACCACAACTGTCTTACGAAATAAGAACCATGTGGATCAATATCGTGAATACGGTAATCACCCATTTCAATTTGGGGCGTCACGAATCCTTTTTTTTACTGGAACTAAGCAAACGACTGATTAGGGCTTCACTAGACGACAATTAACTTACATCTAATTCCTTTCCACTATTTTTCATTAATTTGAGTACAGGGTGTCCCATAAATGGACTGGTGGTAGAGTGAGAATTTAGGGACACACTGAGGATAGGAACCTGCATATAGAAACGTTATACAGCGGTGCAGTAGAGCGTCAAAGTTATAAAGGTCAGTTCCGAGGGCGCTGCTATTCGTTATTTATATAAAATGTACAGATGTTTGTAAAGCTATGGGACCAAACTGCTGTTGTCATCAGCCCCTATACTTGCAAACTACTTAAACTAACGTATGCTAAGGGTAACACCCCCCCCCCCCATTCCATGCCCGTGGGAGGACTAGAAACCTCCGACAGTGAGCAACTGCGGACTCCTCAGCAACGCGCCTTAAAGCGCAGGGCGACTTCCGCGCGCCTGTATAAATGACATACGTTCTAGTATTGGAAGAGATTCTAAAATATTTCTGTTTGCTAATGACTCCAACTTTCTATTTTCTGAACGCTCATACTTTATGGTCTTGCTGGGAGCTCCTGGAAAAATTAAGCTAATTTCTATGTTATGTTATTGGTTGTGTTTGCTTAGGTTTTTGTATTGTGTGCATAGGATCCCTGTACTTTTTACCTGGACTCGCATTCGGGAAGACGGTGGTTCACATCCACCTCCGGCCATTCAGATTTAGGTATACCGTGATTTTCCTAAATCACTCCAGGCAACTGCCGGAATCGTTCCTTTCAAAGGGGATGGTTGACTTCCTTCCCCATCCTTACCCAAAATTACGAGCGTTAGCTCCGTTTCGAACCCACTCAACAGCAGCCGTGACTTTTACGTTAATTAGCTGGAAGCTAAACGTCTCGTAATGTACTTGACAACATTATTAACGCGTTCGGCGACACCTACCTCCCAGAATGCTGTTACGTTCACTCAGTTTGCTGCTCAGCGGGTTGTCTAGCAGCAGGCGCGCGCGTGCCAGTAACACCAACGCTCTGTAATGCCGAGAGGTGACATTTCTGGCTCCCGGCGGAGGTTCGAGTCCTCCCACAGTGTGTGTGTGTGTGTGTGTGTGTGTGTGTGTGTGTGTGTGTGCGTGTATGTGTCTTTATGTGTCTTTAACGTAAGTTAGTTTCAGTAGCATGGAAGTTTAGGAACCAATTACACTAATGAAGTTTCCGGACCTGAGTTCCTGTCCTGTAAGCAATGTCTACAGTCCTCTGCAGTTGTCGCTACATATCTGAGACATCCTGTGAAGCCGAGGTGTAGTGGCCGAGTGTTCTAAGGAGCCTCGCTGCAGAGCGTGCTATTGCCTGCTGTCGGAGGTTCTAGCCCTCCTTGGGGCATGGGTGTTTGTGTGTGTGTGTTACGGTTTCCTGGACGTGGGACGACTAGAAACTCCTACGAGGAGCAGCCGGGCATCCCATAACAAGGCGTCTTAGAGCGCACGGGCAATCCCACACTTAGAGGTGTTATAGGAGACTGTTGACGATTACCATCTGAATCTTAACAACATGTCACGTGGCCGAGCTATTAGTATCAACACGGTCAAGGAGGCAACTACCGTATAGTCTCGTACAAAGAAATTTATCATAGTAGCTGCCATTGAATGCTGAATTAAATCGATATCGAAGTTGAAAATTTGTGTCCAGTTGGGATTCGAAGACGGGTCGTCCTGCTCAGTAGACAGTTATGCCGTCCACGGCGCCACTGGAACACACTGATCACCACTACTCGTTGACACACCAGGGGCGTGATGCTGCACATTTCACCCATTACTCGGAGCATCTGACCAGTTACTGTAAGAGTTTAAAGCTGGTGCAGACTGAAGAAATGTTCATCGATGTTTTAGCCTCAATTATATATACAGGGTCGTTGTAAATACATGTCAATAATAAAACGGCGGGTACAGAGGAAAATATAAGCAGATTTCGTATAGGAATGTGTACTGACAAATAACAGCGCTAGCGAGTACGGATGTATGAAAGAAAGGAAACTGAAAAGGGAAGTACAGAGAAAAAAAATTATTTATTGATATTCCACAAGAGGTGCCCGAATGAACGGTAAACAACAGCGACGGTGCATGGATCGGAGTATATTAGAAAAGACGTCAAGCACGTCGACCATATGTCCAGCAGCAACAGACACGCGAGCAAACATATGCTCTTCAGATGTGACGGGACGCTCATGCGCCAGATTTTTAATATGACTCCAGAGGAAGAATCCATGCGAGTAAAATCAGGTGATTGGGACGGTGAGGGAACTGGACCGCCCCGTTTTATCCACTGCTGGCTGTAGACAACGTCCAGGCCATTTCTCATGTTTCGGCTGAAGTGCACTGGAGATCCATCTTGCTGGAAAGACATTCGTCTGCGAAAGGCTAGTGGAACATCGTCCAAAAGATCATAAAGTTCTCCTGTCGGTATATTTTTTATCTGCGGCCAGATAAACGCCTAGTTACAATGTACGACTCTATTGTTCACAATGCCTACCCAAACATGAATGAAAAACCATTCTTGGTAGGCAGGTGTTGTTATATCGTGTTGGTTACCATAAGTCCACTGGTGAGAATAATGGATGTTGTACACACCCGATCGCATAAAGGGAGCCTCAACAGTAAAATGAAACATCGGCAGGGAAGGTATGATTGGCTGCAGTTTCCTGTAGGTAGCAACGACCAAAGATAATCGTCAGATTTTGGTGCTTGAACTCTCTGTAAACAGTACAGATTCACTCAGTCTTCATGCAAAGTCCTCACTTTTCGATGACGTACATCCAACGCCCGCCTTACGTCTCTCGAACTTGTCGAAGAATTATCCTCAACTATGTCTAATATTCTTTGTTCCACTGCAGGAGTTTAGTGCGATCTCCTAATGCCAGCTCCACGACTGGAGGCATAAAACGACTCACTCGAGAGTAACTCCCGACGAAGACGGTCGGATGTTCCGGATGATACATATCCAGGACATGTTCATCGTTTGAGCAGCCAATACATTTACTTGTATTGCCCCATACATGAAATGCATATCGGCCAGGTCTGCATTGGTGAAACCATCCATGCTGCTGGATGTCCGTGCACTATTCTGCCCCCTCTACCAGCTAGAGCTGGTCATTACTGGCCATACATTCCTGAACAAAATCTACTTACTTCAGGCCCCTCATTTCATTCTTGACACATATTTGAGGACCAAGCTGTGTATGTACACTACTGGCCATTAAAATTGCTACACCACGAAGATGACGTACTACAGACGCGAAATTTAAGAGGCAGGAAGAAGATGCTACGATACGCAACTGATTAGCTTTCCAGAGCATTCACACAAGTTGGCAACGGTGGCGTCAGCTATAACGTGCTTCATGAGGAAAGTTTCCAACCGATTTCTCATACACAAACAGCAGTTGACCGGCGTTGCCTGGTGAAACGTTGTTGTGATGCCTCGTGTAACAAGGAGAAATGGGTACCATCTCGTTTCCGACTTTGATAAAAGACTGTTAGCAGAATATGGAATCGGTGGGTTCAGGAGGGCAATACGGAACGTCGTGCTGGATCCCAACGGCCTCGTATCACTACCAGTCGAGATGACAGGCATCTTATCCGCATGACTGTAACGGATCGTGCAGCCACGTCTCGAACCCTGAGGGACTGATGACCTCGTTGTTTGGTCCCTCATTTCCATCAACACACACACACTCGATCCCTGAGAACAAATGTGGACGTTTGCAAGACAACAATCATCTGCACGAACAGTTCGACGACGTTTGCCATAGCTTGAGCTATCAGCTTCAGAGACCATGGCTGCAGTTACCCTTGACGCAGAATCACAGACAGGAGCGCGTAAGATGGTTTACGCAACGACGAACCTGGGTGCACGAATGGCAAAGGGTCAATTTTTCGGATGAATCCAGGTTCTGTTTACAGCATCATGATGGTCACATCCGTGTTTGGCGACATCGCGGTGAACGCGTATTGGAAGTGTGTATTCGTCATCGCCATATTGGCGTATCATCCGGCGCGACGGTATGAGGTTCGCATCGACGGCACTTCGAACAGTGACCGTTACATTTCAGATGTGTTACGACCCCTGCCTTCATCCTTCATTCGATCCCTGCGAAACTCTACATTTCAGCAGGTTAATGCACGACCGTATGTTGCAGGTCCTGAACGGGCATTTCTGGATACGGGAAATGTTCGACTGCTGCCTTGGCCAGCACATTCTCCAGATCTCTCAGCAATTGGAAACGTCTGGTCAATGGTGGCCGAGCAACTGGCACGTCAGAATATACCAGTCACTCCTCTTGATGAACTGTGGTATCATGTTGAAGCTGCATGGGCATCTGTACCTGCAACGCCATCCAAGCTCTGTTTGACTCAATGCTCAGGCGTATCAAGGCCGTTATTACGGCCAGAGGTGGTTGTTGTGGGTACTAATTTCTCAGGATCTATGCACCCAAATTGCGTGAAATTGTAATCACATGTAAGTTCTAGTATAATATATTTGTCCAATGAATACCCGTTTATCATCTGCATTTCTTCTTGGTGTAGCAATTTTAATGGCAGTAATGAACAGGACGAGTCACTATCACCAAAAATAACTTCAAAAATGTGTTAGGAGCCGAAAGGTTTGTGGGACAAAGTTTGCATCGGACAACGGGAGGCAGAATATTATGTTGCTAGTTGGGGTAGCTTCAGAAAAATGAACAACTTTTTGTTTATTTATTCTTTTATTTATTTATTTTTAATGTGTGCAGTAGTTTGCTCCTTACTTTCTGGCAGTGGCTATCGAGACGAATCCAATGATGTGTAGCTATAAGATCTCTGCCCTTTGCCCGCAAAATATTGGTGATCACTGTGTCCCAATGACGTAGTGGTCAGTGCAACTGCCTAGTAGGCAAGGGACGCATTCGAACAGCAGTAGCCCTAACATGCAAAGAGGGCTGCGGTGTGATACTGTCACCTTATGCGACGTTCGGCGCGGACGTGTAGCTGCTGCGGTGAAATGGCCGTGCGCTCTAAGGCCTTGCTGTGGAACTGGCGGCTACTCCACGTCGGAGGTTCGTGTTCTCTCTCGGGCACGGCTGTGTGAGTCGTGTTCTTACTTTAAGTAGTTTGTAAGACTAGGGACTAGATTTACGAACATGTGAACATTTTGGACTTGTAGCTCAGTGGCTAGCCACTTGGGGTATAGCGGTCAACCACTTAGCTACACGGTCATGGCCTACTCTGCGTGGTGTCACACGAGCAAGCTGCGACCTTTTTATTGGGCAGTCGTGGTTAGAAACCCAGATGGAACCAAATTCTCAACTTTCACCATTTTAATAATCGATTTCAGTGGCCAATGACAACAAATTTCGTAAATTCTGTTGTGCCTCGATTAATAATAGCTGATAAAACAATGATTCTAGTCACAGTTTGGAGGTCAACGTAAATGTAGCTTCGTGCAGTGACACACGTATCGCATCCGCCGGATGCCCGTCATTAAGTTGACATGTGAACTTAGATCTGGACTAATACCCATCGCCGTCTGACTTTCTCTATTAGATCTTACGAACTGTGGACAGTCATTTACTCAGAAACCTTGAAAACCAACACGCAAGCAATGGAACTGAGAACTCATTGAAAGAGAAAAATCTGTGTAAGTAGATTTGTCAGGAGCACTTGAGTGGTGATTATTGTTATATCTATTGTGTGGGTGTATCGGGTTGTTACGTGTTCAGACAAATACACATTAGTTGTTACGTGTCGTGCATGTAAGTCCTGTAAATTCCTTTAGTATGTAAATACGTTTCCAGCTAAGACCCAGAAAACGCGTAGGGAGATTCACAATATCAGCTAAAATTTAAAAGAAACATAATAAATAAATTAATTAATTAAGAAAATCTAACGACCCTGCGGAATGGCTGCAGGTTCCTTGTCGGATGTGCCTTCTAACTCCTCGTTGATCAGAACGTCGTAGGATTTTTCTGAAACATTCTTGAATGATTAGATGAGGGTTTCGTGAAGTCTTTTCTTTCTGTATTCTCCCTTTGATTATGTGTGGAGAGTCGCGAAAAAGAGGTCTTCTTTCTTACCATTATTTTTCTACATTGCAGAGCTAAGCGTAACGCGAATGTATGTTTCTATTACATCTACCTATTATATTGGTGTGGTGTCTGTTCTAATGGACATGTCCGAAGGAACAAACACCACAGCAATATAATAAGTATGTACACGCGAAGACTGCGTTCGCTTCAATTACTTCATCGCAGTTGCGTCATCACGGGAATCCGTAATGGCGAGTGTAAGAGGGCATGAACGATAGGGGCGTTACAGCCACAGCGTGCGTCTTGTGGGAATTTGAGACGGACGAGAGGCGAGCACGGGTAGCCAAAGGGAGCCGGGCGCCGTGGCTCAGAGCGTCCGGTCAGAGGGCTGAACGTCCTCTGTAATAAAAAAGCTGAGCCAAATGCTCAACGAACGACCAAGTACGGACAATGGAAACGATCGCAAATCATAGATCTACGTGAAAAAAAGATGGGGGGGGGGTTAAAGCGACCGCTGGCCTGAAGCGGGAGACCCGGCTTCGATTACCGGCCGGCTCACATTTTCACTTGTCGCCACTGCTTCATTTCAATGCCCCAATGCAGCCACTGTCATTCTTTTCTTTCCTTATCCTTCTTATTTCCTCTCCTTTATCAATAATTTGCAAATGCTATTACATTTACTTTAATACAACTGATATAAATCAAATAACAGCTTTGCTGCCCAAGTAACGGAAAACTAGTTTAATCCCCTCACTATCAGAAGATTCCTTCCAGGATAACGGGAATAAACAAAATCACAATACTCTCAGAATAATCATCTAATCTCTTTGGTATGATTGCTGTCTCTCTTATGTTACAATCTCAGCACTGAACTGTGGTAGATATTTTCGAAGCACAATATTTATAGTGAAAACTCTTTGACATTATAGCAATATCTGATACATTATAATCGTAGCACTGTACTTTCGTAGATGCTTTCGAAGCACTATATTTTACCCATTCATCAATGTCCATAATTATTTTCTAACGATTTGATGTTTTTCAATGATGTTTTTATTGACTGATGTAATGCTGACAAGACGAGTCTCAATTTCAGTGGCGAATTTGGGATGCAATCAGCCTACCTTCTCGTGGCTATTCCCTCTATAGCTTTTCTCCAAATAGTGTGAATCAATTATAATTACGTTAAAATCGTTTAGTTATTTATTTATTCATCTATGCAAATATTAATTAGTCTTTTATTGTGTTAGTTTTTAGTCAAATTCATTGTATTATCTTGATGTAGAAATCCGTAATGTCTTTTTCTTACAACGCTGGTTTCGCAATGCAATTGCGCTGCGCTGCTATTTTGAAATCTTGAAACAGCTGCTGTCGAATGCTGGAATGTCTTACTTACTACCACTCAGAGAAATACAATAATTAGATGAAGAAGCAAATTATCGATTAGAACTCGTAATGTAGCAGTTTCAAAGAAATGTTATTCTCTGCGCATTGACCGTGCAATCAGCAGGCTCTAACTAAAGGTATGCACCTTACGAACCTCTGTCCTATTTGTAGCCGAAAAAATGAAAATTTTAAATAAGAACAATCATCCAACAACCTTATTTTCCTTGAAAAATTACGTTTTAAATCTCTTGAAATTAAGAACACAAAACTAATAAAATTCTAATACGGCCTATGCCAACAATACATCTTATCAAATATTAGCTAGCATCCAAGTTTCGTTCTTACTTTACAAAAGTCTCCTTTTAGAGAGAAACGGGTAGTCAAAAAACATAAATATACCTCTCTGATCTATTAATATTACTTCACAGACGGTATTACACTCATGTACAGGATATGAAAACGGAAAACGTTAAAATCTAGAGGTAGAATATTCATATACACAGGACATGTACTTCAGCATTTCATGCAGAGAGAATTAACATTTGAACCATGGCTGCCCAGAGAGTTTAATGTCAACAACGATACCTAGGGGGAGGGGTGGAGCACAGAATATCGGTAAAATGAGTCGGTGATTCACGTTATCGCCATAAACAGAAGGTGACGGATCAGCGTGACTTCAGCACACGTATAATTGAACCGAAAAATCAAAACAGGGAGTTTGAAGGAGGGCACATTATTGGTATGAGGTAACGTGGTGTATCCTCCCGGGAAAATTACCGCTCTTGTGTGATGAAGTGCTTCAGCAGTACAACGGGTGTGAGCATAAATGTTTACGGAAGACCAAAAAATGTTCAAATGTTTGTTAAGCATATGATCCGGGTCCTCCTCGCCTCTGGCGCAAAAGTGGAACAGTGGAACACATCGTACAGTGTCAGGGGTAGCAGTACATTGCCGTTTATTAAGGGATATGTTACGGGCGCGCCGTCCACTTCTCCGCCTACCATTGACTAGTGCCGTGCGGGAGTAGCCGAGCGGTCTGGAGCGCTACGTTACGGATCGCGCGGCATCCCGCGTCGGAGGTTCGAATCCTCCCTCGGGCATGGATGTGTGTGTTGCCCTTAGTTTAGTTTAACTTAGTGTAAGTATTTTGTAAGACTAGGGACTATTGATTAACATAGTTTGGTCCCACAGAATTACAAACATTGACTAATGTTCGGCATGGGTATGTTTGTTGTCCTTAGCGTAATTTAGTTTAAGTATGTCGATAAAATTCTTCTTTGTATGAGACCACGTCTCATTTTTATAAAATCGACCAAGGTTTTGCCTACTGTTGCAGGCGGTCTTCATCAGGGTCTTTTGTCTGTCTGCCGAATGTGAGATAGCTTGTGACGTATATAATTGTGCTAACAGCGGTTTGAGGAAGAGAAATGTTGGTCTTTCTGTATTGGTGTTTATATTATTACACCTCATTGGTGGAAAAGGGTGTCAACAATTGGTGTTTTCATGACAAGTTTTTCATGTGACTGACAGTGACAACGCTTGCAGTTAGTTTAAGTAGTTTGTAAGCCTATGGAGTGATAACCGCAGCAGTTAAGTCCCTTGGATATACAAACATTTTAACTAATGTCAATAAACGTGCTACACAACAATGGTGTACGGAATTACGTCATTCGAGACAGGAATGGCATCAGATAGTGTTTTCGGACGAATAAAGGTTCTGTGTGTTCGATGCATTTTGGCTCGTGACAGAGAGGAGGGGGTAGCATCACAGAGAACTGCATTCACACCATACATAAAGCGGAAATTCAAGGCTTGGTTGTGTAGGGTCCTACTGGTTACAGCCTAAAATCACCGTTGGTGCCTGTCCAGGGCACTGTGATGCGTTTCATTAACGTGAATGACATCTTCCGACCCACAGCCATACCCTTTTTGAATGACTCTCAAGATGTCATTTTCAGCAAGACAATGCACGACAGCATTTATTGCACAAAGACGTACCTTCGTTTTGTCACAGTGCGTCAACCTTATTCCTTGTCCCACCCAACTTGCCGACAGTCGAAAACGTGTGGGATATGGTAATTCGATGGAACCAGTGCTGCCACCCAATGGCAACCACCACAGAGGTATTTTGGAACCAGGTGTGATAAGTTTCACCAGTGTGAATGACTTCCTCCGATCTGTAGCCATACCCTTTTTGCATGACTTCCCAGATGTCATTTTTCAGCAAGACAATGCACGACAGCATTTAATGCACAAAAAGTGCCTTCGTTTTGTCATAGGATTTCAACAATACTGCCTGGTCCGCCAGATCATCAGACGTGCCGTCAATTGTAAACGTGTCAGATATGTTGATACGACGGGTCCTGTACTGTGACCCAATGTCAACCACCAAAGATGAACTTTGGCTTTTAAACACTATCCCAAATGAAGATTAGGTGCAAAGTTTCCAAGACATGAGATTAGCGGTGCGTAGTTACCGTAGGTGACTTCTTCCAAGGACAGTAGTTCATAGTTCATCTACGTAAATGCTACAGGTCTATTCACTGCAATTTATTGTCAGAGGTTCTACATCACGAGTCCTGGCTGATGTAACTTGATGACCAATGCTCTGTCTAGTTTATCACTGTCCGCAGCTCACACAATTAAGAGAGATGTCAGCATTTCTCAAGTTGTGAAGGAACGCTACTCAAGGAAGTGAGGCTTTTGAACACTATCCCAAATGAAAATTAAGTGCAAAGTTTTCAGGACATGAAATCAACGGTGCATACTTACCATAGGTGACTTTTCTAAGGAAAAGAGTTATATAACATTCACAGAATATATGACATCAACTGCGATTGGGCAAAGCTGAAAATGTGTACCCAGCCGGGACCCGAACCCGGGTCTCCCGCTTTCTAGGCAGTTGCGCTGACCCCTACACCACTGGGGACACAGTGATCACCGCACCTGCAAGGACTACCTAAGCACGCCCCACGTCAGATACAAACTCCCAGCTTCGCCCTGCCCACAGTACTCAAACTCGTAGTTATAGTTTATCAACGTAAATGCTGCAGGACTATTCACTGAAGTTTGTCAGAGGTTCTACATCAGGAGTCCTGGCTAATGCAACTTGCTGACCAATGCTCTGTCTAGTTTACCACTGTCCGTAGCTCACATAATTGAGAGAGCTTTCAGAATTTCTCAAGTTGTGAAGGAAGCGAGAGGAGTGGCGCAGCTGGCTTACCTGCCAGGAGTTGGACTCGAGCGCGAGGAAGGACATCCTGAAGGCGCGGTCGGCGTGGGCGAGATCCCAGCCCGGGCCCTCCAGCCCGGCCGCGTGCGTGTCGCCGGCGGTCAGTAGTCAGCGGTCAGCGGTCGGCGGCGCCGGTCCGACCGGCAGCGCGGGGGCGGGGCTGCCCCTCAGCGCACCATGACGTCACACGACACGCGGGCACTCGCGGCACGACACAGCCGGACCCAGCGGGCGCGGCGTCGCTGCTGGGGGGTCGCGATTGGGCCTCGACTGGTAGAGAAATCCCGGTTTCCTGAGCTACAGTTCCACGAGTACGGAACTATTTAAAACACACACTTCTCTTGCTCAGCAAGTATAGCGTCTGGTCCTGTATCGAATTTCTCAGTCCTGACCCATCGTGACCGAAATAGTGTAAGTAGTTCCTAAATTTACGTGAACACTTTACGAACAGGAAGTGCCAAATCGCGGAGATAGAGCCGGACACTGCCTACTCGAAATGTTACTTGGGTGTAGGCTCGGATCACTTGACTGTCACAGGGGATAAAAACTGGCGAGCTTCTTGCGCCACGTAGTCGCGGTGAGATTCCGCCAAGGCTGAGAGGCCGTCGGCACCGGGCTGCTGGTTTATTGGCGGACGGGAATCGCCGTGCGTGGACGCTGGACGCTGGTGCGTGACGGCCGAGGGCGGCGGTCGCGCCGAGGAATGCGTGGCACGCGGCGCGCCGCACGCGACGCCGCGGCTGGGAACCCAAGCTGCTGCCCGACCTGCAACAGGCACCAACGTCGCTCACCTTCTGGTCCACACTTCTGACGTCGGCGAGGGAAGAGGCGGCCAACCAGTTCCGTTCGTATTCGACAGGTCTCAAGTGCATAAAAATGAAATTGCATACTCACGGAATGGATGACATTAACTGCGAATGGGTGAAGTTGAAAATGTTACCCAGCCGGGATTCCAATCCGAGTCTCCTGCTTGCTAGGCAATTACGCTAACTCTACATCATTGGGGACACAGCGACAACCACAAGGACTAATCCGGTCAGAAACAAACCTCAACCTTCCCTGCCTGCTAGTACTCAAACTCGCGTTTTTTATGTTCCAATAATGGGCAATGATCCTTTCTTCAGGCACTCTTACACCCTTACTCTTACAGGAATCTGTAACAGTTTGGGGAAAAAAATGCGAGTTTGAGTAATAGAGGGCAGGGAAAAGTTGACTGCAGGCGTGCTTGAGCAGTCCGTGCAGTTGTATGTCCACAATGGTGTAGAGGTCAGTGCAGCTTCCTAGCAACCAGGAGATCCGGGTTCGAATTCCGGCTGGGTACACAACTTTATCCATTACGTGAGTATGAACTACACTCCTGGAAAATAATAATAATAATAATAATAATAATAATAATAATAATAAAAGCACCAGCAGAGGGAAATTTTGTTGACAGATTCTTGAAGATGTATACAATAGACTTGCGCATAATAGTACGCGATCGGAATTGCTTACTTTAGTTCGCGTCTCTGCCCTGAACTAGTTCGTTGTTTTAGTTCGTCCGCTCCTAGTGACGGCTGAGCGCCGTGGTCTGCGCGTGCAGATGGAGGGAGAAGTTCCCCCACCTAGCTGCTTCATGCGTTAGCTGCTCGAGTCGCTAACGATATCACGCAAACCAATAGAAACAGGTTGTGGATAATTTCTAGCGTTTAAGTTTAGAATTATCTCTATATCTTGGCATTATGGAATTTATTAGTCATTGCAGAGTGCAGAATACTTCAAAGCAGAAATTTTTTAGCACTGAACTATGTAATCTAGCACGCAGACGCTAACCTCGAAATGGCTCTCATCAGCAGAAGGCAAACACGTGATATTTAATTCCGTTCGCGACCTATCGCGCATATTTTAGTTCGCTTCCTATCGCGCATATTTTAGTTCGCGACCTATAGCGCATATTTTAGTTCGCGACAGGTAGCTCTCATTTTAGTTCGCAGCTCGGCCGCGAAGTAGGTCGCTGTTTTTAGTTCGTCCGCTCGTTTTGTCTTTTGCTACCGCTACTAAAACTACAGCTGAGCTGCATCTCAGCTCGAAATGACGGCAACTGGCAGAAGGGAATCAGCGATTATGCGCGCGTCAGTCTTCGGAAAAGGATCGACGAACTAAGAGGCGAGGGATCTGCGAACTAGTTCGTCTAGTTCGCCTGTGGGACCGCTCTTCCGAACTAGTTCGTTCGCGAACTACACAAGACTAGTATACAACACCCGAACAAAGAGTCATTTGCACGTGAGTACAGTTATCGAAGCGTGCGCATCGTCGGCACTACTATCGTGTCTACCACCATTATGCAGCAACTCAGACTGAAAATCGTCGTGGAGGTGCCGAAAGTTGTCTTGCGGAATGGCCTGCCATGCACTCTCCACTTGGTGCCTCAGCTGGGCCAGATTTCGTGCCGGTCGTACAGACCGCGCAAGATGACGTTTCATCCGGTACCAAACATGCTTATTTGGGTCATATCTGGGAACCTTGTTGGCCAGAGCAGTTGACGTACACCTTGAAAAGAACGTTGGTTGATACTTCATACATGTGGGCGTGCAGTGTCCTGTTGGTAAAGCATATCGCCTTATTGGTGTGTGTACGGTAGAAAGACGGGTTGGATGATGATTTCAATGTACCTTGTACTGATCAATGTACCGTGCAATGTTCAATTTCCCCCCGACGATGACCAGAGTGGAAAGGCCAGTTTTGATATGGCTCCCCACACCATGATATTGGCTGTTGTCCTCGTGTGCCTCAGTCGTATACAGTCCAGATTTTCGCACTCCCCCACACGACGGCACACACGAGTACGACCATCATTGGCTCGTCCTTCCGTAACAGCGTATCACGTCACTACTGGAGCCCGACTGAAAGATTTTGGGGCGTGACTGGAAGACGCCCTAATGGCACTCAAGTTCGTGTTACAAGGTGTGGGGAGCCATATTCTACACTGGCCGTTCTCCTCCGGTGATCGTCGAGGGATTATAAACAGTGCACACTACACTGAGACTATCATTCAACCCGTACTGCTATAAGGTGATATGCTGTTCCAACAGAACAATCCATGTCCCGTACTATAAACGTGCACGTCAGCTACCCTGGTCAACATGATCCGCAGTCTTTCCTTCAATGAGCATGTTTGGGTGATCGTCGAGGGATTATAAACAGTGCACACTACACTGAGACTATCATTCAACCCGTACTGCTATAAGGTGATATGCTGTTCCAACAGAACAATCCATGTCCCGTACTATAAACGTGCACGTCAGCTACCCTGGTCAACATGATCCGCAGTCTTTCCTTCAATGAGCATGTTTGGGTCCTGATGTAACGCCATCTTGCGCGGTCTGCACGATCGGCACGAAATCTGACCCAACTGAGGCACCGGATGCAAACTACGTGGCAGGTCATTCCGCAAGAAAACTTTCGGCACCTCTACGACCCTCTCCATGGGATAATTTCAGCTTGAATTGTTGCAAAAGGCGGGTAACACGGTACTAGCGTCAACATTACGTATGCTCTGGTGACTGTATTCACTTGCGTATGGCTCCGTCTGTGTGATCGGGTGTTGTATACATCCTCAAGAACGTGCCAACAAAATTTTCATGGTGAAAATTTTGTTTCTTTTTCACCATGAAACAGAAAAATGTTTACGGCCGCTGGGCCGAAATTTATTTGATACAGAGACGTGAGGGAATTGGCAAATTTTGGATACCATACATAAAAATACAACAGTTCCCTGATATGGTTAAATGGCATAACTGAAAATGGCAGGGCATAATTAAAAAAACAGCGGGATAAATTAAAATCTTGAATCATAAAAATAAGGGATGGAGTCTTGACGCTTTGGAAGAATGAGAAGTTTTTACACACGCTACAAAAAGCGAACTTTCTCTACAGAAACGTTGTTTTCCTCAAGCATCTCACTAGATGTCATAGTTCTTAGATAATCCACTCATGTGAGGGCACTGTTATGTTTTTGTATTTTGTATCCAAAATTTGTAAATTCCGTCTCGTCTCTCTACGAGACAAATTCTGCCACACAGCAGTAATAAACCTTTCTTTATGTGGTAAAAGAATGGTAGTCATACCAACAGGGACTACATAGTACTATTATATTCTATTTAATTTTGTTTTTGCGTTTTATTGTGCTTCTATTTTATAAATAAGCAAATTTGTTTTTATGTACGACGGTAGCTCACTGAAAAAATATTAACTTTCATATCTAAACTTGTCTTGCACCAGTTATTTTACAAGTGGCGCTCTCTGGGCTAGTTCACGTAAGCACTATCCACTGTAACTATGTGTTCAGTATTATGTCTGACTGCGATAATATACCATTTTAATAACGTAAAGGATGGTTTGATATGATTTCGGTGAGTTGAGTGATATAGCTCATGACATTTGCAACAGTTTGTGATCTCACACAGTAAGAATTTTTTTTTTTTACATGGTACTATACAGTGAATTGTTTCACACTTAATTCCATTATTTTGGAGCCAGATTAATTTTTTTGCTAAAAATATTTCTAGTGAACAAAATTTTTGTCATTTTCAAGAAGACGCCCATAGTGGTATCGAAGCATTGTTCATTTTATTGCATTTGCACGCTTAAGCCTCAGTTCTGTTTTGGATTTCTCGAAAAATACGCGTTTTCATATAACACATTGACAATGTTCAGTTTACAATAATTTATCTATCCAGTTAATTCTGAGTGAATTTAGTAGCTTTGAGGGCAGCTCTTTGTATAGTTCGTGGAAAACTGCGACTAGCACGCCGATTTAGTTATAAGGAATTCCTTTTGAAAATAAAAGAAAATATATATAACCAGGATGAAAATCATGTATGGTCTTACAACGTTTACGACTCTACTACTGTAATAATATCTATGCAATCAACATGTAGTATTCTCTCTGACCGTATTTTAAGACAGCCAAAATTATTTGATATTTCAGAGAGTAGCTTTGACAAATTTTAATACCTTCTTCATATTTTAATTCTAATTTTTTGTTAATGTATTATTACCTTTTTCCCGTGTAGTTTGTCCTCTTTTTCAAGTTTATTATCTTTGCCTTTACTGGTATACGTAATATCAAGTGACAGTGTGAAACAGACTTTATGTTTGCAAATATCTCTGAAACAGTGTAGGTTATGGTAGAAACGTAACAGAGCAAACTTGTAGAGAAGCTACACCTCTACAAATGTGTTTATTAAATTTTCGTCTCAGATAAACGGTTAAGGCGTTATTTAATATTACATTTCGTTCTGTCAAAAGGCCATAACAAACAGCCTATTATTAATGCTACTAACCTATTTTTCTACGAAATATTTGCAGAAGGGAGATTATAGTCGCTGGCGGCCAATCATTAAAATTTGGTGCCGATCGGTTGAACGGTGCGACCTGAAAAGTGGGAACACGTTACAGACAGACAGAGTCTCAGATCTCCGTAATATTTGCAAATATCCCTGAAAAGGTGCGAAATATGAAAAAAGTTCTTTCATTCAATTTTCGTCTCACAAGAAGTCGACGTGGGTATCGGATTTTAGAATATTTATTATTTATGGAACGTGAAGTTCAGAACTCAAATAACAATGACCTACACCACCTATTCGACGCAACTCTTAAAAATTCTTGAAACCATCGACATTGAAATTTTGCTAGTACATGGAGGTACTAATAATTAAACCAACTGCTGCATCTGTCGGTATAGATCAGATGGCCTTACAACCATAGAGTCGGTGGTTCGGATCCAGCTGTGACCGATATACTTTTCTTCGTTGTTTTCGAATACTTACACCATTTTAATTACTAATGGTAATTTTTATGACGTAATTTTCTATATTTTATAAAAAGTTGTCAATAACGATGATTCAAATTAAATAAAAAAGAAAACAAAATTTGTGGCAATACTGAAAACACAAAAAGTCCTTCATTTCGATGTGGACTCACACATGCCAGGTTGATAGACAACGGAAAACCATGGAAAACAATTTTCACGGCATCGAGCACATGGTACAAGCACCGCATTTTTGCAGTCGCAATTTTATCGCATAGTTTAGAAGCGAACCACACATACCTAATCATTTCAGCGAATATTGGACAGGGCAGCTGGTGATGAATAATTGAATTACTGTATTAGTAATTTCACGTCCACGTTGGATCACATATGCACAGTTTTGCAGGCGCTTAATGAATTTTTTTTACTTGACTACAGAAATACACGCCACAAGGTGCATTTTGGCGGAATGACGTGTACAGTGTAGTTAGGCAGACTCCTGTCGTTAGTCAGACTCCTCACTGTATAATGCGGGATCAGTTTGTCCATTCCAAGAATTAATTTGTAAAAGCAACCTAACCTTTCATAAAATATAGAAAATTACGAATAAACAAAAATACGTGAATTTTTCGAAAAAATTACCACTACATATTAAAGTTGTGTAAGTGTTCGAACACAACGGAAAAAAAAAATCTGTCACGGCGAATTTCGAACCACTGACTCTACGGTTGTAGAGACAAAACACTACCACCTGAGCTGCATTAACAGATGTTATAAATATCGTTACTTACTTGTACTTACGAAACTTCAAAGTCGATTTTCTCGAGAACTTTTGAGATTCCGTCAAATGGCTTTGGTTGATTGTAATGTGAGTTCTGAACTTCACGTACCGTAAATAACAAAAAAAAAAATTATAAAATCCGATACCCATGTGATCTGCTTGTCAGACGATTGGTTAAGCCTTTATTTTCATTTAAATTTCGAGTCGTCAAAATGCGACCACAAAGGCCCATTTTTAGTGTTCCTACCGCAATCTAAAGTGGGCCAACAGTCTACACCATCACCTAGCACTCTTACTTGTACACAACTTGGGTCCGTGCCTTCGCGGGCTCTATTCCATCCTGCAAACCATTAAAATCGGAACTTATGTGATCGAGTCACCGCTTTCCAGGCATCCACGGTCGGAATAATACGGATACGAGCGGAAGAGAGGCACTGCAAGCGATGTCATGCTATTATAACAATCGGAAATCGTCTGCCGCCATAGGCCATCAATACCAAATATGGCCGCATTGGCCTAGCGGATGCGTTAGTCATATGCTACACATTAATTTCTGCTTTTATTTCACTTTCACTCAGTGCCGCTTGTCTGTTATCACAGAACACACTACACGGTCACTGCGTTCGCCGCGGTGCAAGGAAATGTCTGAAATTTTGCCATTCCTGCTACACTCTTGAACTGAAAATATGGAAATATTGAATTTCCAAACGATTTCCGAGATGGAATGCCCCGCGCATTTAATTCCAACTACCATTTCGCATTCAAAGCGTGTCGGTTCCTATCGTGCGACCATAATCACGTCGGAAACCTTTTCACTTTAATTACCGGAGTACAAATGGCAACTCCGACAAAACACCGCAGTTTTATACATTGTGTATGTATCTGTATCCGTGAATTTGGCTATTCCATTGTTTACCTCTATGTTCAGGAAATCAACGTTTACGTTGAGCAATTTCTTGCTGATCTTCTCAAACCAACAGATAATCAAAAACGTTTAGCATGGTAGGGGGTATTAAATATTATCTTAACCTTAGTGGGGAGGAAGTAATACATTAACGCTTGTATCTTTTTGAAGTAACGTAAAGGAATTGCAGGATAGTTCAAGAAGAATGTAGTTAACGCCTATAATTATGTAATCTACTTGGGGTGTTCAAATGAAAGTAAAAGGTACGAAACGTCTTAACAACCAAACCGGTTGAAATGTGAATATGCCGCTTTGCGATAACATAGTGGCGTGACATCTAGGGACGCGAAGCTTCCGACGCACCTCTCCTTGAAAGTGCAAAGCTGTGGAAGGAAGGAAGCTTGTAATTTAACGTCCCGTCGACAGCGTGGTCATTAGAAACGGAGCTTACGCTCGGAGTGTTTGGGTAAGGATGCGGAAGGATATCGGCCGTGCCCTTTCAAAGGAACCATCCCGGCATTTGCCTGGAGTGATTTAGGGAAATCACGGAAAACCTAAATCTGGATGGCCGGAGGTGGATTTGAACCACCATCCTTCCGAATGCGAGTCCAGAATGTTACCACTGTGCCACCTCGCAGTCCTGTGAAGTTGGCACCTTTTTTTTTTTTTTTTTTTTTTTTATTTTTTTTATTTTTTATTTTTTTTTTTTTTTTTTTGGAAAATGCACATTTTTTTCAGAGTTATCGACAGATATGCAATAGTTCTGCAGTTCTCTGCACAAAATTTAAATAGTTCAGCACAAATTCGCGATAAAATTACAAAAAATTATAACAGATTTTAGTTTTTTCCAAATAATTATTTGCCTATAAGCGTAAACATAGTTCTGATCACAGCTCTAAATAGCTCTCAAAGAGTTCTGCAGAAAATCCGAATTATATTTTTTTGCCCAGAAAAATGTCATTAGAATTTCCTGCAGAACTCTTTGAGAGCTATTTAGAACTGTTATCAAAACTATGTTTGCGCTAATAGGCAAATAATTATTCTGAAAAAACTAAAATTTGTGGTAATTTTTCGTATTTTTCGGCGAAATTTGGCAGAACTATTTAAATTTTGTACAGAGAACTCCAGAACTATTGCGTATCTGTCCAGAACTCTGAAAAAAAATGTACATTTTCCAAAAAAAGGGTGCCAACTTCACAAGACTCCACCTCGCTCGGTGTCCCAAAGCTGTGCCCTCAGCAGGCAAGGTGAACCTCACTGTCTTTTTCGACGTCTCAGATCCGATAGTTATCGAATTCCTCGAGCAAGGACAAACTATTAACAGTGAAGTAGCCTACTCAAGTCTATCAAGAGCAAACAGCCTGGGTTGCTTACGGAGGGAGTGATTATTCTTTATGAAAGCGCGCGTCCACATATTACAAAGTGCAATGGCGAAGTTCAGATTAGAGCATATTGAGTATCCACCCTACAGCCAGGTATGTCGCCTTGTGTCTTCCATCTGTTTGGTCCGCTAATAAGACATCTCAAAGGGAACGGCTTGAATTCGGACGACGAACTTAAGGACACAGCAGAAGACTGGCTCTTGTCATAGTCACAGGAATTCTGGGAACAGTGTATCCTTCGGCACGTCAGTCAGTGGTTCGTTGTGCTCAGACCTCTGGTGATTACTTTTGAATAAAGACTTCAATTATACCCACTGCGTCGCTTCCTAACTTTTCATTTGAACTCCCATCGTACATTGTTAATAAAAATTACACATGCTTCGTAGGCTTTAAAAAGTAAATGATATAGACAAGAGGTCGTCTCATTAAGCACATTTCTGTTTCAATTGACGATTTTCGACGTACAAATGTTGGGGAAAAGAAAACAAGGGTCGGAGAGGGAAGTATACTGGTAAATGATTTTTCAGTATGGTTAGTCTATGAAGCCAAGTTTTAAGCAACAGGTTTCATTACAAACAAAGAAACATTACTTGGAATAGAAAATAATATTATTGAAAAATACACGAAGAACCTGAGTATGGAAGCATAATCATGTGCTGACCACTGACCACATGTTAATTGCAAACCACAAACCAAACGACTCCTAGATATTAGCGTCTTACATATACAAAATAAAGGGATGAAACTTGACGTTCTTGAAGAATTGGAAATTTTTAAACATTTTTCATTGAATGACAAATTTATTCTTAACGAACAGCTGCATCTGAGTAACAAAGATTTTTTCAATGCTCTGAAGCCGTTGCTCAAAGATCCCTGATTATGCTTCCATACTCAGGTTCTTCGTGTATTTTTCAGTAATATTATTTTCTATTCCAAGTAATGTATTTTTTTAAACTTCCTGGCAGATTAAAATTGTGTACCGGAACCCCGGGACTCAAACTGGGACCTTTGCCTTTCGCAGGCAAGCGCACCACCGACTGTGCTATCCCGACACGACTCACGATGCCGCTTCACAACTTTACTTCCGCCAGTACCTCGCCTCCTACTTTCCAAACTTCACAAAAGCTCTCCTGCAAACCATGTAAGACTAGCACTCCTGGAAGAAAGAATATGGTGGAGACATTGCTTAGCCACAGCCTAAGGGATGTTTCCAGAATGAAACTTTCACTCTGCAGCGGAGTATGCGCCGGCCGCGGTGGCCGAGGTGCTCCAGTCACGGTCAGCACGGCCACTACGGTCGGGGGTTCGAATCCCCCCTCGGGCATGGATATTTGTGCCGTCCTAGTTCGTAAGTAGTTCATAAGTAGTTTGTAAGTTTAGGGACTGATGACCCCGTAGTTAAGTCCCATAAGCTTTACAAACATTTTGAACAGTCCCTAAACTTACAAACTACCGAACCGGGACTCGAACCTGGGACCTTTACGTTTCGCGGGCAAGCGCACTACCGACTTTTTTTTTTTTTTTTTTTTTTTTTTTTTTTTTTTTTTTTTTTTTTTTTTTACGGGATTCGAACCCGGGTCTCCTGCTTTCTAGGCAGTTGCGCTGACCCCTACACCACTTTTTTTTTTTATCCGTTTCTTCGCAGTTCGTATTTGAAGTACCGTTCTTGGTACTTTATATTTTTATTTTACATACTTGTGTTTTAACTGAAAGAAATATGCCTTTCTGCATTTTAAAGACAAACGTAAAATTCCTTATCCGAATACCTTGCTTTATTAAATAGTTTACTTGAATAATACGAAACTAATGATGTTTTTCAAAAGGAAAGAAAAGTAAAATAATTAAGAAAAATTATCTTCGTCACTTTACCTCTTCTTTCTTCTTCGGCAGAAATGCTTTTTCGGGGTTCTGTTGAGGCCTTCACGGCTACCGTAGCGGCCCCGGGGCACACGAAGTCCCCACCGTACTTCACCCTCAACAGCACTCCCCTACTTTGGCATTCTACCTTGTTCTGTCTATTTCATGATGTGTAGATATTAACCTATACCTTGTTTCTGAAACAAAATTTTCAACATGTTTCCAAAATTCTTTTTATGGTCTTTTTTATTGTATATTTTGAAGTATTCTTCTTTTATATATTCTCGATATTCTGGTACATTGTCGGTTCCTTTTTTGTTGACTACATAATTTACAAAATTTCCGAATAGCCATAATATTACGTTGTTCTTTTGTGATGGGAAAGAAACATCTTCTGGGAAGAGTAAATTGTTTATTGTTAATTCCCTTCCATCGCTCCGTTTGATGAAAGCGACTTGAAATATAACGTCTTTCCATATATTTTTGTATCCGTTACAAATGAAGCGATGGCTTAATGAGTCCAAATGTTTGCATTTTGGGCATTCGTTGGTCGCGCTTAGTCCTATTGAATAAAGTTTTTCGTTCGTACTAACGACATTATTTATAACTCTATACCATGATGCTTACACATCTGTTGTCAGCATTCGGTTATTTATATTCGCCCAAATTTTCCCCCAGTTTTTGTTAGGGTATTTCAGCTCCATCTTATTTTGGTTATCGGTTGATTTCAACTTATCTACTATATATTTGTCCTCTTGTGTTTATCCCTTAGAATACATGTCAAGTAGCTTAGCTCTACGTAAAAAGACTGAATGTGCTTCAGTTTGTAGCTTATTTCACTAACATCTACTGGTGGCTGCAGGCTGCCAGGTTTCAGAAGGTTGAACAGAGCAGCAGTTATGCTGTTCGGTTGCGTCTCTATAAGGTTGAGTGTCCTTTTAATGAAGAGGGCCGTGCTTTTTTTCCGAATGTCTGTCAGCCCGAGGCCTCCTTTTTCTGGTCTCATGGTGGTTGTTCCTACCGCTACTCTGAATATATGCCCTTTCCATACATATCTGCTGATAGTGCTCATTATAGTTCTCGCAGTTGCAGGAGGTGTAGGTAAAATCTGAGCGACGTATGCCGCTTTTGATAGAACTGCACAATTTATTAGCTTAATTCTCTGCTTTATATTTAAGTCTCTTGTTTCGTCCATTATTAAGCTGCCTCTTATTTTTCCTAGGACCTGTTTCCAATTTGTGGCCGTTGTTCTTAACGGGCAACTGTAGAACGTTATTCCTAGGGTCTTGTGGTGTTCCACTGTGTGTGCCCACGGTAGCTGCACATTTTCAAGTCCCTTTAAATTTAAAAAAGAACTTTTCGTCTCATTGATCCTCGCACCAGTTGCTCTGCTATAAAGCATTAACGTTTCCGTTAGTTTGACACAGTCTTCATTGCTCCTCACTAAAACTCCCACATCGTCAGCGTATGCGTTTGTAACTGTCTTGAGTCCGGCTACTGTTATGCCTTCTAGGGTTGCATTCAAACGCCGTAGGAGAGGTTCCAGAGAAATTACGTAAAACAACATAGACAAGGGACTTCCCTGAGGAACTCCACTTAATATCAATACCTCGTTAGTATATTGTCCATTTATCGAGATTTTGGTTTTTATACCCCTGACGATGTTCATTAAAACCGTTAAGTTGTTGTCCTTTAAGCCGATGTGTTTCAGAGTTTTGAAGAGGTATTCGTGGTTCACTCTATCAAATGCTTTAGCAAAATCAATGAAGGCAATGCCGCCATTAGCTGACGATGTTGCGAAAAGAGCAATTATGTCGCGATATTCACATACAGATTTAAAAATGGTACGTCTGGGGAGACAAGTCTGGTAGCTTCCAATAACTTTTTCTAAAATGGGTTTCATTCTTTCTTTAATTACACGTGCAACTACTTTATAATCTGAATTCATTAAGGTGATCGGCCTCATATTATTAATATCTTTTATGTCCGTGCTCCTTCCCTTTGTTAGTAATACAGTTACACTTTCCTTAAATACAGGAGGAATATCCACGCCTCTCAAGACGTCATTAACGACTTCCGTGAATTCGTTACCAATTAGTTCCCAAAATGTTCTATAAAATTCCACCGGCAAGCCGTCTGGGCCTGGAGACTTCCTCGAAGGCGAAGATGTAATGATGTCAAGGACCTCCTCATTTGTAATGTCTAACGTAAGACCTCTATTGTCTTCCTCTGAAACTATACCTTCCATTTCAGAGCTCTGTAAAAGCTCTTGCACGGAGTTGTTATCAGTAGCATTTCCAGAATACAACTGCTGATAAAATCTATGTGCTTCATTTAAAATATCTTTTTGGCCTGTTAGTACTCTGTTACCTTCCGTTCTGAGGTTGGCAATAAAATTTCTTCTTCTGTTCTTTGTGTGTTGTATCAAGTGATAGATGGAGGTATTTTCTTCCTCTACTGTCGTTCTAGTGTGTGATTTTATTTGCAATCCTTCCAGATGTTTCCTCTTGATACTTATCATTTTGGCTTTAATTTTTTTAATATTTATAATGGCCCCTTGAGATATTGGTTGGTCGTAAAGGTCCCTTAGACAACAGTAATAGAATTCCATTGTGTGCCTTGACCAAATTGCTCTTTCCTTTGCGTGAGATATCAACGCTGCTCTTAACTTTCTCTTGGCGGCCATCGTCCACCATTCGATATTTGTTCTATACTTGTTACGCGTTCTTAAAACAGCTCCCCAAGTTGCTTGTATCTTTAAAGCCAGAGCATCTTCTGAGAGGGTATTGATGTTCAATTTCCATAGTGGGCGACCCCAGTAAGTCTTTTGCCTTGTTAATTTGATACTGCATTTCACTGCTAAGTGATCAGAGAAGGCAGCTGGTATCACCTCAATGCTACTTACTTTGGTCTCTAGATTGGGGGTGACATATATCCTGTCTATTCTACTCTGTGTAGTACTAGTGATGTACGTAAATCTAACCATCGTAGGATATTTAATTTCCCACGCGTCAAACCACTTCAAGTTTTCGACCAATGCCTTCAGTTCTCGAGAAAAATTAAAATTTGGTCGCTGGTCCTTTTTATTCAAAACACAATTAAAATCTCCCCCTATTAAAACTTCTGCCGGGTTCTCTTTGAGTAGAAATAAAATGTCACTCCTGAAAAAGGCCGCTCTCTCTTGTCGTGCATTGTTGCCTGATGGCGCGTAAATGTTTATAAAAGTGGTGTTAAAAATTTTACAGCTGATTCCCCTCCCTGATTCTAAAAGACACACATTCGTTATCTCAATCCCTTCTTTAGCAAGGATCGCTGTCCCACACGATTCTTCTGGAGCTACATTTAACACCTCCTTATACCCAGAAATATACAAGTTCTTTATGTTAACTTCCTGCAAGAAAGCGATGTCTGTATCTGACTGATACAGGAAGTCTTTCAGTGCAGCCACCTTTGGTTGACTCTGAATTTTGTTTATGTTTATAGTGGTCACATTATATGTATGTTCCACTTTGTAACGCTACAAGACGTGTAATAGAAGACACTTAATTGGATCCTCTGATAATAATTTTTTCCTAGTTAAATTTTTTTCTTCCTCGTTTTTCATTCTTCTTTTTTTTTTCTTTCTTCTATAAGTTCATGCACAAATTTTAATAAAAACATTCTTCCTCAAAGGCCCCTTCCGTTTCCATTGCATCAGTCTCATCTTCCTTGTCATCCGCCCAGATAATTGTTGTTTCTTTGGTGTCATGTCCGTGCGCATGTCCATGTCGGGTGTCATCGTCTCTGTCCGGTTTCGTCTTTTCATGCAATTGTTCACATGATCCGTGCGATGTAGCAACCTTTTCCTGTTTCTTTTTCCGATCAGAGCATGCAACTACTCTTTGCGTTTTTGTGTCTTCTTTCCTCTTGTCAGGCTCCTGTATCTGTCTCAGCCGCTCTCTTAAAGGAGGAGCTAAGATCTCTGCAGCTTGATGTGCGATTCTCCTCTTTTTCTTGTTTGATGATTTTGGTGAGCTCTCCGGTGAATTCTTTGGTGAACTTTCTGGAGATTGCATGGAAGATCGCCGAGAAGCTACCTCGCCTTTCTTCTTAGCAGAAGATTTTTTAACTCCGTTTATTTCGCAGTCGACTGTTGCTTCTTTTCCTTCGACACGTGAAGTGGGTGGTGCTTCGGATCCTTCTTGTTTTTGTCTACCTTTGGCCGGTAGACTGGAGTTGTCTGTTTCTTCCTGTGGTACCTTGTCATCCGTATGGTCTTCCTTTGTCACTTTTAGTGTGTCTGTCGTCGGACATTCATCCATTGTAGGCCCCTGTAAATTAATGGCATCGTCGTGTGCGACTGTTGTTACATTTTTCGTCACGTCTACATCAGGTGTCGTATGGGAAGCTTGTCTCTCGTTTGAAAAGTTGTCGGTTTCACAAAGCATGCGTGTTGCGCTCTCAGTGACATCATCGTTGGCCGGTATCGGCTCGCCTCCTTTGCCCAACTCTGCGTTCCTTCCGGTTTCCGCGCACGCGTCGGCAGGTCTCGCCTGCTCAGCCACACTCGGTGGAGACGGGGCCCGGTTGACGGCCGCGGCAGCGTACGTCACTTTCATGCTTACGGCCTGCCCTGAGACAACCGCCTCGTTATTCGGTAATTGAGGGACTCGCCTTCTTGTGCACTGATTTCTAACGTGCCCGGTGGCATTACATAACGAACAAGTCCGCGGCTGACCATCGTAAATTACGAGAGCGCGATGTCCGCAGATATTCAAATAAGAAGGTATATGCCTCAAAAGTTCAATCTTAATTTGTCTAATTCCATTCAGAACAGGAAACATATGTTCCTCTGACCACTTTTCGGCAATATTCGAGAGAACCCTACCATAAGGCTGAAGCACAGCATTTATTGCTGCAGCTGGAACCTCGAATGGCAGCTCGAAAATTCTCACTGTACGGATGCCTATCCCGACATGAGAAACAATAACTTCACTAACGGTTCCGTCCGAGTGGCGAAATTTCATTTTACCACCACACTTGTCAACAATAGAGCAACACAATTCAGAAGAATTCAATTTTAAAAAGACAGAATTGGTCACAAAGGAAAGATGTACTCCAATAACTTCCTCTCCTGTGATCTTAACCTCTTCTGACAACCATCTTTTTATCTCGAACGCTTTCGGTCTTGTACAGTTCCAATCAAAGGTAAATCTAATCGTATCTATTCTTGCACATTCAGTCTCGTTCATTTTGTCATTTTAAATCACGTAAAGACGCAATAGTAGGCAAAGCGCTCTACTGACCTTCGTAGCAGCCACGCAGCCGTTGTTTACTCCAGCACTTCTAGCGCTGCCGCCGCGCGTCCGTCCACCTCGGCAGCCGAGCGCCGAATATGAGCGACTGAGCTATCCCGACACGACTCACGATGCCGCCTCACAACTTTACTTTTGCCAGTACCTCGCCTCCTACTTTCCAAACTTCACAGAAGATCTCCTGCAGTTCCGGCACACAATTTTAATCTGCCAGGAAGTTTCATATCAGCGCACACTTTGCTGCAGAGCGAAAGTTTCATTCTGGAATTTTTTTTTAATGAAACCTGTTGCTTAAAACTTTGGTTTATATATTAACCATACTGAAATTTTTTTTTTTTTTTTTTTTTTTTTTTTTTTTTTGTAAATTCGGTTTCGTTTCTGTCGGAATCTGTGGTCTAAATTGAACATTTTGTATCAAATTTCGTGTACAGCTGATTTGTTAAAACATTCTTTATCATTTATTCATTCACATAATGTAATGTTACCGGCTGCTGCCGCTTTGTACTACGCCTGTTGCGTATAAACTGTAAGAGAGGGCGCCATATGCCACCACCTGTACGCGCCTGTCCTCAGTTTGATGGCGTTCGGTTGGCTGTTGAGCAGCACTGTAAGGGCTAGTTTACACGACTACACTACGTTTCATGAAACTGCACTACTGGCCAGTGCGCATGCGCGGCAGGCGTTCGCGCGACTCGTTGGCGAAACTAAGCAGTTTCGGCACGTTCCAACTTTGGCGAAACTGACTGCGCTTGTTTTTAGGTTAGGTGATAACCAATACAGAACTTAATACAACATAAAGGGGGGAAAGGGAGAAATAATTCGGTTTTTGAACATATATGCGATGCATAGGTGTTTGTGCGATTTTAACGATGAAAATTTCATGAATAAGCAGCGGCGTGTTAGTGCTCTTGAAGCAATTATTCGTGAATTAAATATTGATGGGTTGACGATTAGTCAATTGCAGACTGAAATACATTCGATTCCAAATATCTATACAAACGAACTATGGCAATTATGGTATTTGGGAACACGGTACAGGTACTGTAGAGACGAATATCTACTTGACAAGAAACGTAATTCAATTTGTAATTTCAGTTCTGGTACAATGCTTCACGCATAACAGTATCTTGTTTCTTTATTGCATTACTGACTCTGTTTAAAAGGAACGTAAACTGCTCTGGTGACATTCTAAGTTCATTAAAGTAGCTTCTAGGGTCTTCAATTACAATTCCTTTCAGTAAGGTCGCTAAGCAACCGAGATGACGTCTTCTTTTAATCCAGTCACAAACCCAAACACGTTTTTTATTCTTTTTATGTTTAGTCTTATGCAGCGACTTCACACAGAGAAGCACTAACTCAGCCAGAATTCTTACAGCTACCAAAACTTTCATTCTACGGCGACTACGGCACTTACAAAACAACGAAACTGAAGTATCTACAGACACACATGAAACCAGTTGCGCGCAATTCATTTCACGAAACGAGTGTCGCAACGTAGTGTGGCCGAGGTGACTGAGGCGCTTCAGTAATGGTCTGCACGGCCACTACGGTAGGTGGTTCGAATCCCCCCTCGGGCATGGATATTTGTGCCGTCCTAGTTCGTAAGTAGTTCATAAGTAGTTTGTAAGTTTAGGGACAGATGACCCCGTAGTTAAGTCCCATAAGCTGTACAAACATTTGAACTTTTTTTTTTTTTTTTTTTTTTTTTTTTGCAACCTAGTGTCGTCGTGTAGACTAGCCTTAAGCCTAACATAGGCGAGCTGCCTTTATTTTATTTTTGACTTGCTAGCTTTTAGCTAGCATGTTGAATAATTTTGTAAGTTTGGACTTGAGCACACTGCTCGTAATTGCACGTCTTATGTAAGTACATATGTATACCTATGATTTTGCATAACGCAACATATGTAAAGCACTTTTTTCTAAAGTAATGTATACTAATTTAACTCAATGATTATTTTTAGGTTTTAATTTTTATTCTTCTGGTGAAGGCACCCTTATATGGTGCCAAAATCTAGATAAAGGCATTTTATCAAATTTTGCGACTGGTTGGGCTGAACGTCGTCAAATATTTATACTGGTAAATATCCTGACGATACTTTACTGACAGAAAATGCTGAGAACAGTTTCCTAGTGTTACTTCAGCAGTATAATGATCAGCTAAGTAATATAAAGCGGCAATGCGGTTAAGGTAATACCAAAATACCTGACAGATGTCAATTGCGACTACACGGTGAATCAACTGAATACGTCAGGAACATTAATTGTGCAGTATTTGTTATCACCAAGTATATATCCTGACGATACTTTACTGACAGAAAATGCTGAGAACAGTTTCCTAGTGTTACTTCAGCAGTATAATGATCAGCTAAGTAATATAAAGCGGCAATGCGGTTAAGGTAATACCAAAATACCTGACAGATGTCAATTGCGACTACACGGTGAATCAACTGAATACGTCAGGAACATTAATTGTGCAGTATTTGTTATCACCAAGTATATATCCACGAATGTGAAAACCTAAGTCACAAAGACAGTAAGGGTACAAAGGTGTTTGCAAAATACTGCCTGGAAAAAATATGTGGCAACTGAGTAGAAAAGTAAAATATATAACACAATAATCTGTTATAACATGTACAGTAGAAACTCAAGCTGAAAGGAAATTGATAAAATACTGAAATGAAGGTACATAGATCACAGATTAAGCATGTGGAACAAGAGAACAAATGCATCAACAGTGCGATCAATGTGGAAAGATAAGACGTAAATCAATGGATGGAGATAAGGAAAAGGTGTTAGGCAGGTATATCACTTTGATTGTCTTTCAGTGTATGTCTGAAGTCGGTCTGTTGCAGAATTTCGGAACAAATTTTATTTTCGAGTGTTATGAAAATTCTGATGACTGGCTACCTCATCTATAGGAATCAACATGGTTTCAGAAAGCAACGATCATGTGAAACCCGTCTCCCGCTATTCGTTCACGAGACACATGTGTTTCTTGACTTTCTGAAGGCGTTAGATACGTTTCAGCACTGTCGCCTAATGAACAAAATAAGAGCGTTCGGAATATGAGACAGCTGATGACAGAATGGGAAGAGACAGTCGGCCGTGCATTTCAAAAAGAACCCTCCCTGTATTTCCCTGCAGCAAATTAAGGAAATAACGAAAAACTTTAATAGGGATGGCCGTCCTACTGAATGCTAGTCCAGGTACGGTACAATGCACAGAAGGATCTAAGACACAAGAGCCTGTTGTCAAATTTTGATTTTTTTAAACAAGTAGTATACTCCTATACTAGTTTAGTATGCATTTTTCCCTGATATCTAGGTGTCGAAGATGGTGAGATCCTCAGAGCCCATTGCAATTATTTTGCCACTACATTGAATGTTAATCCTCATGCTATCTCATGTGTTGTATTTTAGTATATTTAATGTTATGTAAACAGTTGGATTGGTTTTTTTTTTTTTTTTTTTTTTTTTTTTTTTTTTTTTTTTCTCACCAGTTTTAATCATTTCAAGCATGCAATCTTACTCAGAATTCAATTCGGTCACTTTTGTCTGGGCCCTGTTAGAATACTATAAACATAGGATTTGGCGAGTGTATAGTCATCCCCACCCTTCACATCTTGTTTAGAAACGGTAAAGTTTCCAGCGATGCTAACGTCATCCTCATGACAGCGGCCGCGTGATTCAATGGCCAATACTGCCTCGACCGGTGCTGCGCCAACACTGCTTCCACATGGCACGTTAAGGTACCTTATCCCTTTACTAAAAGTACAATCGGTTTTCGCGTCGAGTACGATGTAAATCCAAGACACTTTTGTAAAAATATTGAATTTTTTATAGTTTTCAACTGCCCTCCACCCCAAAATATTTTAAAAAAGATGACTAACGCATCAGCGTTCAGGTTTTATATTTTCTAATGAGGTCGTAAAGTTAAGAAGCTTTTAATGCTTTTACATTTTTACGTGAACGCTGGGGAAGGCTAGATGGTAGATACGTTTTTCTAAGGAATTTTAGTGAGTACTTTTCTACGGTCTATTTAATTTTATTTTACAGTCATCAATGTTATTGTATATTTTCTCTTAACTTCAAAAGACGACCTTGTAAGTCTCTTTCATTTATTTACATTTCAGAGCACCTGATGATGCGTCTACAGGACGCGAAACCGGTAGTGCTTTTTTAAATAAAAGTTAATTGCAGCCGAAGAGGATTTGGTATTTTAAAAAATGGTACATTTGCAGGCAAAACAAATATTGTGTGATAAGCTGTGAGCTTAAACACTGTTACACTTAATTAATGTCTCCGTGATTCAAATACAACTGTATTTGTCACACGGTAGCATCAACGTGCGAAAGCCCGTCTCAACGTCACTATCCTCTTATTCGCAGCCATTGTTTTATATGTATCGTGACAGTCCTAAGTAAACTAGCATAGGAGGATAATCATAGTCATCATAGGTCAGAATCAAAAACGCCTCGTGACAGTTCCACAAATGGTTTCAGACGATAGCGAAGTGAATAGTTTGTTTGGAGAACCGTTTCCTTTCCGTTATTGGCAGCGAGCTATATTGAGCCCGAGGGCAGACTTTGTGCCGCAGCGGGAGCATTGTGGGGCGGCCTCCCCCTAGGCGCTGCAGGTGGAGGGAGTTGTCCATTAAGAGTAGCAGAGGATACGTTACCCTTAAAGCTCTCTTTGTCCCGTCCTTCACATTCATGAGAGAGGATGCAAGCCGCAAAGAATCATGGAAGGGAGTCACCACTATGGCTTCAGTACCATTGCACACTAAGCGACATAACTGTCCGATAATTTTTTCTACAACCCGTAACTGTCAAACGTGGTGATGTATACAAGTTTAAAATTTGCCGCGGTGGAGTGGCCGAGCGGATTGAGGCGCTATGCACCGATGCGCGAGGCCGCTCACCGTTGGGGGTTCGAATCCCCACTCGGGCATGGATGATTTTGCTGTCCTTAGTGTAAGTTAGTTTATAAGTAGTGTGTAAGTTTAGGGACTGATGACCTCGCAGTTACGTCCCGTAGACTTTTGTGATTAAAATTTGCCTACAACCTCCTTCTCCTAACGGTGAGTAGACTTGGCGCGCTGTGACAACAGCGTTAGACTCTGCGATCTTTCACACAGCAAGGTGCAGACACATGCGGAAGCAGGCCTAGAGCACGGAACTTTAAGTGAGGTGTTAAGTGAATCATTAGTCTCAGACAAACAGCAAATGCACTAGATTTCAACTCGACGGCAACCCCTTAGTCACATTTGAACCCCCCTCCATTTTCACTCCTTTATGACGGAGTCAGAAGAGCGATGTCTTTCACTTTCACACACTGACAATAGAAAACGATAATTTGCTGCTAGAAAACGACGTTTCCGGCCGCAGTCTGCGGCGTGCCAGTCACGGTCTGCTCGGCCGCTGCGGTCGGGGCGCACGGCTGTTTGTGCTGTCTTTAGCATAAGCTAGTTCATAAGTAGTTTGTAAGTTTAGGGACTGATGACCCCGTAGTTAAGTCCCTTAAGCTCTACAAACATTTCAACATTTGAAAACGACATTCTTCACAAAACTGACACTGACGATACCGACCAGATTAATCAACACTTCTTGAAGATCATCAAGGACCTGAAACACAATGAACGCGATCGCACCCTTTTAAAACCAAGAGCGGCCTTTTTCCTTTTTTTAGCAGTATGTGAAACCAGTGGGAACGTTCACAAACTATGCACCGAAATTTCAATACAATCCTAGGGAGCAAAGGGTATTTACTCCTTCTCAGAACTTCTGTGCCATGATTACGGGTGGTTGGGGAGAGGATGTTGGGGTTTGTGACAGTGACACATGTGTGAATGAAAGAGCAAAGGTTAAGATTACTTGACATTGTCGGTTTTGGAGGCACTCTGATACTTTTTTAGTCCTCAAAATGAAAGGCCAAGATTGCACATTAATGATTTATTCGATGACAACCGGTTTCGGAGAACTGTGTCACCATATATATATATATATATATATAACACAAACTGATCATCTTGTTAAAAACTGGATATAAAATAATAAGTGCAACATAGTACTTAGTCACTGTATAAAAATACGCAAGTTAAAAACATGACAGCTTCCAAAATATTTTGTAAGCTGGTGACACAGTTCACCGAGTCCGGTCGTCATTGAATAAATTATTAATGTGCGATCTTGGCATTTCATTTTGAAGACTAAAAAAAGAGCAAAGGGTCCCGTGAATTGTCCTCCCCCTCCCATTTTTTAACTTCAGCGACATCCTCTGTGCCACTAATGCACGTTCATTGAACACTTTCAATGTGTACCTGTGTGGAGACAAGCATTGAACAATGACTACATCCGTGAGATTGGCAACATTTCGCCAAGATGTAACATACTGCCAGCAGGCACTATAGTAGCAATATAGCTGATACAGTGATATAAATGATGTCAGTAGTAGCTACTTCACAATGAATAAGTAGGTTTCTCAAGGGGTAGATCAGCTTATGTGGATGGCATCAACAGTGTTGCTCAACTAAGGATCCTTCATCTTTTAGTACAGACATATGTCAGTGTCACTCCTCCCTGCATATCAGATTAACATTATGGTCGCGCTATTTTTCGATCGGGGGTTCGAGCCAAACGATGTTCACAGAGAAGAGTTGGGTCGTCTGGGAGTGTATTAGTATTTAAAGCTTTCAAAAACGTCATTTTGCCCATGTTCTTTCAAACATGAATTGTGAATAAACGAACGATATAAAGGAAGGCCATTGTTATTATTTATTTATTTTTCTTTTTTGACAAAATTTGTTACATCTCCGAGTCCTTTCGTGTCGATTTTTAGGAACGGTAGATTTGAAATATTTTCCTCAGCTACCTATTTAAACTACGGCGTGATATCAACGCTGAACGTCACTTTTCGGACTTCCATCGCAGAGAAGTAAAAAGGAGTGAAATGCGGTTAACGTTCCCAGCATTTAACACCTAAGAAGAGGCGTTTCATCTCATTTCGGTGCAATTTGATGCCAAAACGACCCACTTTATGTTATGTCCTAGCTAACATCTCTTTTCTCAGAGTAACGACATTTTGCTCTTGTAGCGTCTTTGAGACGCACAGAAATATAGTCTCTTATTTAATCAATTCATATTAGTGTACGTTATAAATGATACTGCTGGCTGCGTTCAGCGATAAAGCTAGATGAAGCTTTCGAAGCCATGGCGGGGATGAAAGTGCATCGTCTATTTCTATGTTCTAACACAACTTGTCGAAGGAATTATGTAAATTAACATTGTTTGAGGTAGGAATGAAGAAATAGAAAACTCGTTTTATGTGGGGATAAATTTCGACCGCTGCTCAATACTAGCTTAACGCTGTCAAGAACTCCTACGCAACTTCATTAAAACAATTCTTCTTATAAAATAAATAGCTTACAGAAACAGACGTATTTAAGTGATAAATACACTCCTGGCAATAAAAATTGCTACACAACGTTGGCGCCGGTGGCGACACCTAAAACTTGCAGACATGAGGAAAGTTTCCAACCGATTTCTCATACACAAACAGCAGTTGACCGGCGTTGCTTGGTGAAACGTTGTTTTGATGCCTCGTGTAAGAAGGACTTTGATAAAGGTGGGATTGTAGCCAGTCGGGGTTGCGGTTTATCGTATTGCGATATTGCTGCTCGCGTTGGCCGCGATCCAGTGAGCATAATATGGAATCGGTGGGTTCAGGAGAGCAATACGGAACGCCATACTGGATCCCAACGGCCTCGTATCCGTAGCAGTCGAGATGGCAGGCATCGTATCCGCATGGCTGTAACAGATCGTGCAGCCACGTCTCGATCCCTGTGTCAATAGGTGGGGACGTTATCAAGACAAGAACCATCTGCACGAACAGTTTGATGACGCTTGCAGCAGCTTGGTATATCAGTTTGGAGATCATGGGTACGGATACCCTTGACGCTGCATCACAGATAGGAGCGCCTGCGATGGTGTACGCAACGACGAACCTGGGTGCACGATTGGCAAAACGTTATTTTTTCGGATGAATCCAGATTTTGTTTACAGCATCATGATGGTCGCATCCGTGTTTGGCGACATCGCGGTGAACGAACATTGGAAGCGTGTATTCGTCATCGCCATAATGGCGTATCACCTGGCGCGATGGTATGGGGTGCCATTGGTTACTCGTCTCTGTCACCTCTTGTTCGCATTGACGGCATTTTGAACAGTGGCCGTTACATTTCAGGTATGTTACGACCCGTGGCTCGACCCTTCATTCAATCCCTGCGAAACCTTACATTTCAGCAGGATAATGCTGTTGCAGGTCCTGTACGGGCCTTTCTGGATACGGAAAATGTACGACTGCTGCCCTGGCCAGCACATTCTCCAGATCTCTCACCAATCGAAAACATCTGGTCAATGGTGGCCGAGCAACTGGCTCGTCACAATACGACAGTCACTACTCTTGATGAACTGTGGTATCGTGTTGTTCTGGGTACTTATTTCTCAGGGTCTATGCACCCAATTTGCATAAAAATGTAATCACATGTCAGTTTTAGTATAATATATTTGTCCAATGAATACCCGTTTATCATCTACATTTCTACTTGGTGTAGCAATTTTAATGGCCAGAGTGTATATTGCGACAAACAATTCAGTTTTTTCCTGGATGAATTCTTACACCATTCCAAATCTCTTGTATACTCAGTGTACCTCCTCCCTGCCCCTCCCACCACCTGCCACCTTCTACTTCTGAAATGTAAAATACAGTACTTCCTAGTAGTAAGTAGTAATGTTCAGCAGGTCCTTGACGCCATACAATTTTATTATGTAAGCCCCCTTCCATGATTCTGAAGATGATTTTTATCGAAACGCGTCATTAAACGCATGACCATATCACTATTTGTGGCTCTATAATCTTACTCAGCGTCCTAATAGCACTGTTTATCAATCAATTTATACGTGAATTACCAATCGCTTGGAACTTAACGCGGGATAAAAAAAAATAAAAAGAATCTCTATAAATTCAAGCTAATAAGGGGCCAATGCCGCAGAATACTGTTTATAAAACCGAATTGGCACCCCATCTTGTTTTCAACTCTCTCAGCTGTTTCTCTACATCGGCTATGCCTATTACTATGCTGTTCATTTGGGAGTTAGTATGATCATCAAATGAAGGTATGTGTGCATGGTCCCCCTGCGTGAATGATTTCTAAAATATTAAATTTAAAACTTCGGCTTTCGTTTTGCTGTCTTCTATCCCCCTCTTCCAAGTCAGTAAGTGACGCTAGAAATATTTCATTACATTCGACAATATTGAGAAATAGTATTTATTCCTATCATACTTTTTTAATTTAGAAACTAACGTTGTACTTATAATTTACTAACCATTCAAACAGACGTTTGGAAAGCACAATAAATGATATCCATAAGAAAAATCTTTGTTTTGTAGACATTTATTTATACTTTTCACAAAAATTTTAATTGTGATGTTTGGTATGTGTGCGATTCTATTCGAATGGATCATCACGAAATTGTAAGTTGGAGTTTTTCAAAAGATTTCGCCATATACTATTTATAAAGATCGACCAGTAATTATAATTCGCGCATTTAGTCATTTTAATAAAGACAACAACATATTGTAGAACCTGACACATCAGTACCATCGCGACTAAAATGGGATTGCGCAAAACCGCACCTGAAAATGGGAATTATTTCCCGAAAAATCTTTTCTAGCAGTGTTATTTATGTTGTTGTTGTGGTCTTCAGTCCGCAGACTGGTTTGATGCAGCTCTCCACGCTACCCCGTCCTGTGCAAATCTCTTCATCTGAGAATACGTTCGGCAACCTTCATCCTTTTTAATCTGCTTACTATATTCGTCCCTCGGTCTCTGTCTATGATTTTTACCCCATACGCTTCCTTCTAATACTAAGTTGACAATTCCTTGATGTCTCAGAATGTGTCCAACCAATCTATCCCATCTCTTAATTAGGATATGCCAGAAACTTATTTTCTCCCCGATTCGGTTTAGCACCTCATTAGTTACGCTATCTACCGATCTAATTTTCATCATTCGTCTGTAACACCACATTTCAAAAGCTTCTATCATCTATTTATCTGAACTCCTTATCGTCGACGTTTCACCCCCATGCAATGCTACACTCCAGACAAATGCTTTCAGAAAGGACTTCCTAGCATTTAAATTAATATTGTATGTTAACAAGTTTCGCTTCTTTAGAAACGCTTTTCTTCCCATAGCCATTCTCTATTTTATATCTTCGTTACTTCGGCCATCAGAAGTTATCTCGCTACTCAAATAACAAAATTCATCTACTACTTTTATTGTCTCATTACCTACTCTAATTCCCTCAGCATCGCCTGATTTTCTGACATTGCATTCCATTACCTAAGTTTTACTCTTGTTAATGTTCATCTGATATCTTCCTTTCAAGACACTGTCCATTCCTATCAGTTGCTCTTCCAGATATTTTATTTTTTAATTAAGGTAAAAAAAAGGTAAAGCAGTCAATAATCCGAAGATTGCTTTGAACACCACAGTGCTTTACTAGGCATGGTCCTGTTTGGAGGTGGTATGCCGTTGCCTTCCTCCGACCTTCGAACTGAGTTACCCAGCCAGTTATAGGGGGACCTATAGTTTAACGTGGGTTCCGAACCACGGTGCTACTCGGTATTTTTCACATGAGCAATACTGCCAGAGGTGAAACAAGTGGAAAGTGACAGATGAAAATTCTAGAACTTGGCGAGGATCGAACCCGCGACCTTTGGATTTGTAGTCTGGGACTCTACCACTGTACAACCGAGGTGCATTTAAAAGGCGCAATTAAAAGAATTGAATATCAACTACTTTAATTTTGTTGCTTACATGTAGTTTTCCTTCCGTAAAGAAGAAAATAATTGCTGCATCAAAGAAAAGATCGCACTGACGCGAATAGTAACGGGAATACGCGCGGTATAACACAAGCCGGCCGCGGTGGCCGAGGGGACTGAGGCGCTCCAGTCACGGTCTGTACGGGCACTACGGTCGAGGGTTCGAATTCCCCCTCGGGCATGGATATTTGTGCCGTCCTAATTCGTAAGTAGTTTGTAAGTTTAGGGACTGATGACCCCGTAGTTAAGTCCCATAGACTATACAAACATTTTTGTATAACACAAGGCAATGAGAGAACTCAGGACGGGGAGGTCTGATCTCGCCCAGACGTATCGCGCTTCGCTCTCCTTCAGAACGGAGATGGGAAGGCCGCTCAAAATGCTGAATGCATTACGAGCTGCTGACGGACAAACAGTGAATAATGTATGAGTTTTGTTCGGAACCGGAAAAGAGGCGGCGGTGGCCTGCGCCGTGGCGCGCTTAGCGCGGAAGCCGCCACAAACCGCCGGCCGCGCTACGCGAGATGGCGCGGCCCACCGCCGCGCCGGCAGATGCTATCGCGGGCCGACCGGCCGATCTTTATGGAAGCCGCCGCGCGCCACTGCGAACGCCAGTCTTCCTCCGCGGGGACTTAAAAGCGTTTGTCTCGCCAAGTGCGTCTATAAAGCAGATCGTATCAGATTTGCCCCGTCAGGTGGGGCGCCTAATTTTTACTTTTCAGTCGTTGGTAATGCTTGTGAGTGGTAAGTGCATTCTCTCCGGCCGTATTTTTTGTTCGGGATCATTAATTTTCAGTGAGAAGCAAACCGAATGTACGTATCTATGCACTTCTTACTCTCAATCAAACACAGATACAAAATACAATTCTCGTATTCAGAACGAAACACTTGTTGCGCTACAGTGAGAGTGAAACTAATGACTTTTATTTTCGCTGTAGGCAAAGTTGGGTAATTTTTTGAAACGATATTTCTGTCATTTGACTGTTTTTATTGTTCACTGTACAATCAGGAGTTTGGCCACAGGGCATTTTAAAACACGGTGCCAAAGATATTGTCGGAAATACAGATTGAGTTACTCACTTCCGGTTTTTTTTAATTTTTTTGATAAATAGATGTAGGTTGGTCCACAAATATATGTCAAAAATGAAACAGCTGGTAGAGGGCACCAAAATTAGTAGATTTAGTATTGGAATGTGTGGGTAATAATGATTACAGCGATTATGTGTGCAGTAGTATGAAACAAAGAAAAGGAATGTAAACGAAGGCTTCCGCGGCCGTTGTCATTGTTTATAAAACTCTTCTGGGCGTTGGACCGCATCGTCAAAATATCAAATACTTCACCGACGTTTCGGCCACTATTGCAAGTGGCCATCTTCTGGGTGTTACGTAACACCGACGTTTCGGCCACTATTGCAAGTGGCCATCTTCTGGGTGTTACGTAACACCCAGAAGATGGCCACTTGCAATAGTGGCCGAAACGTCGGTGAAGTATTTGATATTTTGACGATGCGGTCCAACACCCAGAAGAGTTTTATAAACAAAGAAAAGGAAATTAGGAAAAAATTATTTATAGTTTACGAGATGTGATCGAAAGAGCGGCCACGAACGGCGCTACAAAAATCACAACGACTCCGCATGGATCGGCATGCTTTAATTTTGTTATTTAATCTTTTATGTATCAATAATATTACAATTCCAAGAAACAATATAATAATATGATCACGCGTCATCAGGTTTGCTGAACACAAAAGTGTGCCCTAATTTTCCACAGTAATGTCTATCTTCCATAGCAGCCATGAATACTCCAGCACCACATTGTTCTGATACGCATTCACGGCGGAGACGATGAATCTTCCCATTCTCATCAACCTCATAAAATTTCAGGACTGAAAGCTCAACCTTCTTCTTCTTGTGCTTAATTTCTTGCGAGTTGAGTAGTTCTTCTTCTTTCGCTTCTTAGCTCCACCACGGAGTCTTAACACAAGGTGTAAAGTAGATTCTTTCTGGATATTATAATCAGACAATGTTCGGCCATCTTCTAACTGCTTGCCAGATAAATCTCTGCTGATCTGGGGGAATTCCTTCTTTTTCCTGGATTTTGGCTTTAACATTTTCAATTTTATCCGAAGCTACTACCTCTAAGGTGATAGTCTTCCCCGTCAAATTCTTCACATATATCTGCATTTAGATTTCTTAAAACCACAAGTTAACACATTTAACACAAAACCTTTACCATACTTCTTTAGAGATCTGGCATGTCAACCATATGTCCAGCAGCAACAGACATGGGAGCAACTTGATCTTATTTAGACGTGACGGGACTCTCTTACACCAGGCTTTTAATGTGACGCCAAAGGAAGAAATTGACGCAGGTTATATCAGGTGAACGGCATGGCCGTCGCGTCCTGTCCACTGCCGTGCACAGCGTCCAAGTGATTCCTGACGTTTCGACAAAACTGCGCTGGGAATCCATCGTGCTGGAACCACATTCGAGCATAAAGGTGAGAATTATGGATGATAAAAACACCCGACCGCAATAAGGTAGCCTCTTCAGTAAATAAAACACCGGTAGGGAGCTTATGATTTTGAACATGGCCTGTCTGCAGTGATGTACTGTTGGAGAAATGTAGACCCACATGTTTTTTTTAAAGTAGTTGAACTTTATCTAAATTTCGACTACCACGAAGGGTGTCTTTATCAGAAATAAAATGTTTTTCTTCTAATGATTTAATTTCGGAGGTTGTTTATGTTGGGTAAATTTTATTCTTTTATTTTTGTCCTTTTTTCTACTGGTTTAATAGCTTTTCATTTATTTTATTATTCAATGTCTTGTGATAATAATGATATGTCTTTAATGATAAGAGCTATTTTTTTTTTACAATTCACATGAGACGTTTACACAAAGAACTAAATGCACACGTATAAAATTTTATGTCAATCATATTCGCTAGTTGTAACTAGCAGTTTAAAACATAAGGTAGCGGCTAACCACTATGGGCTACCGACGTGTCTGAAGGTCTAAACGGCGTAAGTACTAGCACTGAGTTATCTTGCTACGATGACTTTTTCTCCTCTTTTAGGTGGGAGTCGGCAAAATATTTTGGCATAATTGAAGAAAGTTAGTGATCAACATTTTGTTAGATGATCTCGTGGCACCAGTAGACTTTTTTTTTTATTATAGTGACTCCTAACCCAAATCGCTTATCATACCAATGATACTCTCTCCCCTATATGGTAAAAATACGTAAAAAGCTGGCCTTGCTATTAGTGAATAAGACTGAAAGTAATGCTACGATATGTCCACCTACCGTCTAAGTATGAATTGTGAAGTAGTGATATATATTTAGATGATTTCTTTACCTTCAGAAAGCATTTCATTCGATTCTTTCAAACTAATCGATAAACTAAAAATAACTTTTCGTTGAGATATGTGGTTTTTCCATCACTATATAACTATTTCGCGTCTTTGCTCTGGGCATAGTCATTATATTCATATTGTCTGTGTGATTTTCTTTTATTCAATTTAAACAATGGAACATAAATTATCTCGTTTTTTCCACCTCTCTTGACCGAGTGCTTCTTTCTGTGAACGGTTGGGGCTACTGTGAAATTTGGTAACTGGTGAAAATGAAGTCGGTTGTATAATTTATGTTTTTCAGTATGAATTTGATCTGTTCATTGGAACTAAATCACTGGAAAGTATCCGTAGAGAGGTTTAAGTTCCGTGTTGAGACAGGTTACGTCTGCAACCGCCACAGCGCTTCTCTCTTCGTGGCAATCGAAATCACTTTAAGGTTTCGACCCTAACAAATGTCACCTAAACAATCGCGAATTCACGTGAAGTATAGCTGGTAGGCTCACGTAATTATTATAACGATAAAAATTGTCACGTATTTTTGCACAACATGTTTGGGAAAGTAAAGTAACACGGTTCACTCGGTTGAATAGGTCATATACCACTGATTAAGATAAAGATGATATTAAAAAAGAAAAATCTGCCCCTAATTTTAGTGAGGGTCAGATTGCTGCTGACGTGTGTGAAACATTACCTTCTAGGGATATACCTGACCATGACAGAGACCGGTGACAATATGCGATTCATGAAGGCCCGTATCTTGAGTAATTGAGCGGAGGTAAGGGGTTAACTGTTTTCTATAGCCCTTGGCCTAGTGAACATTTTAATACCTAACAGAAGAATTTTTATACTATATTTGTCCTACAGTACAGAGTAACAATTAAATACTACGCATTTTCTGCAGTCCAGCAAAATTGAAGAAATCTGTTGGTTTTTGTACATTACAACGAGATCAACACGGTTTATAAAAGTACTCTTTGTTCTGGTACGATCCTGCGCTTTAAAAAAAAAAAAAAAAAAAAAAAAAAAAAAAAAAAAAAAAAAAAAAAAAAAAACCCTCCTCGAAATTTTTACTTTATGTTCTTAAGATGATATTTTCAATTTATTTCATAACTCTTTCGATACCTTCATACGTAACCGAAATACATAGGTTCATAGTTGCAGTACTGAAGCAAAGAATTATTGCAAATGTCGTAAATTATAACACTATATTGTGTAGAAAAAAATGTTTGGGTACAAAATATGCCAATTATTGAGCCTAAAGACGGCGTTAAAATGCACCATCCGATTTTAAGAAATCTTCTAGAATAAAAAATTTGGTTTTAGCATTTCTTACAGTTATACATCCTCGCACGACGGAGTACTGATTTTATTTTCGGTTTTAGACGCAGTTAGTATGCAGCCTCAAATTAAATAAAGTACTGCAACATATTTTAGACAGTTTGCAGAGATAAAAACACATTTTATAGATTTTGCGTATGGCTGATTTTTACCTCATATACATCTAAATAATATTTCATTGCGTTATCGAGATATTTGTTACGTATCCTACAGACGAAGCCCCACAGTGTACCCATTTCTGCCGAAGAGGTCTGAGCGTCTCTTAGGAAACACGTGATTCTAGTACTCTGGGAATGATTTTCAGTTTTTTCATCGTACAGATTGATAATTCACTCGATAAACTGGCGAATTCCTTCTTGTTATTCGTAATAACCTGGACATAAAGCATATAAAAATTGTGAAATATTTACTGATCTAAGGAATTTGTCTAATACATGCAGCACACCTTTACAGGTGTACAGAAAGAAGCAAATCCCCTAAAGCACGAAAAAGACTGAAATCATCTAAAAAATATTCCTGTCAGAGCACAAAAACTGTTTAAAATACTGGCAGAAAAGTGTGGGCAACAAGTCGCCTCAATCCACATTTCGCGTTCCTCACCAAAAATTTAGGCATGCAAATATATTCGCGCTTTTTTCGTGTCTAAGAGAATCAAAGAGAGTTACCGCTTCGTGGATTTGTGATAATAAAATGAATAAACTAGCGTAACATTTCTTCAGTCTCAGACTCCTGATTAGTTTAACGTAACACTCAGCTTACGTTGTAAATGCGATCTTTGTTGTTTTTTATAGTGTCGGATCTATTTTAGGATGGTTGAACGAAAAAGCAAAGAACGATTAAAGAGAAATGTCTATTTCACTTTAACAGAACTTTCTAAGGTACTAAAACACGTAAATAACTAAGAACACACACATATACACAGACACACCCATACAGCTAAATAATTGACCCATACTGATATTTCTAAACAAGAGATAATCAATACTAATAAATTTCTTTCGCATAGAGTTTATAAAATTACAACTGGAAATACGCAAAACATATATGCGTGAGTACATGAAAGACTAATTGAATGTGGATTAAATAATACACTGTAAACTTCCTGTTGAGAGATTCTGAACGGCTATATTTTAACTACCTAGACTAATTGTATCCCTTAATCCTCTTCCTTTTTGCGAATAGCTTTGTTTATATACAGTCGCAGGCCTGAGGCCCAAATTTTGTGTTTGTGTGTGTGTGTGTGAGAGAGAGAGAGAGAGAGAGAGATAGAGAGTCGCAGGTAAACTAAAAGTATGTAAATCCTTCTTACTAAGATATGAACTTCCTAAATGGAATTGTTGGCGCTCTAATACTTTTGAGAGCATAGGTCTTACCTTAGAAACCTGTTCATTGTGTTTTAGATAACTGATAGAGTCAATTTCAGTATCTTATAAAGGTTTTGAAAATAGAGCACCGCCAAAAAATTACGTCTGAAGAAAAGTAATCAACATTGCATATGCAGGTTAAGCTTGGCTGATGTATTCGTCTTTAACCAATAGTACTTCCTATCGCAGATTGCAGCTCTCTTTATTCCAGTTTTATGAAAAATAGCGAAATGACTTTTAATTTGCGTACTTGTATTTATAATCCTAAAGTCGCACCTATAAGTGCAAGAAGCACTGTCAACACACTTTGACTTGTAATTTTGCTCTTTCTATGCCTCTTAAGAAATTTCGCTGATACAGTCTGCAATATTATTTGCTAAGAAATGTCCCAGACAGAGAATAAAGTGCGTATTCTGTTTTCATTATCCCATTGATAATACCTTTACTAAAATATCTTGAGGTACATTTTAATGTCGCCCTTTTTACATTGACAGTTTAGAGTTCAGTAAGTCACTAATTTAGACTGTGAACAGTAGCTGCGAATGTCTAGTTATTCTACAACTATTATGAACTGAAGATGTTCAGTGAGTGAACAATGCTGTTGTTTTGGACTCCACTGAAAGATTATTTTTACGTCATTTTATGATGTGAAGAATGTAGGAAGTATTCTGTTGCTTCGCATTTCATGTTTCTCTTTATTTCAAATATTTTTCACCAATAAGTAATCTTTTCGCTTCTTAGTAAACCGTTGTTGTCACTTTCTGTGGGGAAATCATACAGATTCCGAGTCCAAACAAATTACACCTGAATGACTGTAATAACTTGCTAAATAGATCAAATTGTCAAGGGTGAAACCAATGATTTTCAAAACCATACTATTTATGAACACAGGGCAGTACTTTCTTCTGCTCTTAATATGATTAACTTTTATCTTCATTCCGCGAAAATACAACCACCTAGCACGAAACGATAATTTTCGGGATCATTAAAAAGATTAGTATAATACGACACATTTTTCCAAATTACTGAATCAATTGCTAAAGCTCTCTCTCTCTCTTTCTGTTTTGTGTGTGTGTGTGTGTGTGTGTGTGTGTGTCGCATTTTTATTAATAACTGCGTACGAATGAGAAACCTTCTTCGGTGTACGAGACCATGATATAGTTTACAACTATGATACACCAGTACTTGTTAACGAGAGCTCTTAACCTGCCTTTTTGAGGCAGTGGGTGACAATTGTATCTTTATGGTAAGTATTATATTTGCCTCGTTCTACTTGAAGCAAAATGATTTCCGATATGCAATTAGGACGTATTTTAACCTCTCTTAGTAATCGATTGTGTTGGAACAAAGCAAAGAATAAAACTGTAAATGTAATTACCTAAAATAATAATTTATACACGTAACGTGCATAAAGAATGATTTCCCACTTCTTCTTCATGCTTATAGCCACAGCCTCTTTTCTATTTTAATCAGAATACATTATTCCTGTGATCGAAAATAATTACACAAGGTGTGTTCAACCAATTGATTCAGAAATCTCTACAAATAGACTGAAAACTGAAGAGGTTCTGAAAGCAGCACGGCCAGCAACACATAATGTTAGATAAATTATTGGAACAACTTAGAATAAGTGAATTATAGCTGCTGTTGTAATCAGCTGTGATGATCACGTTACTCTAGTGTGAGGCTTCTTCCATAGGAACTATACGTCTTTATGACGGCTCCGTGACTTTCACCGACAAAGCTACTCGGCTTTCAAGGTTACAGACTCAAAATATATTCGCAGCAAGTTTGTCTTGCGGCCAATGTGTGTACTTAACATCAATCAGCGATAAACTGTAGTGACATCTTGGAGGGTTCAAATCCAGCCACAAGGGGTTGGGCTTTGAAAGTGGTACCAACTGGAATGAACTGAATGAAGAACACACACTTACAAAGAAAAAAAAATTATTTCATCATTCAAGATAAATTTCTTGACTTCCTGCAACAAGTTGTTCCGAAGACACTATGAAGGTAGGATGGGATTTAACGATCCCTCGTCAGACATAAATAGAATAGAGAAGCCTTTTTCCATCCTGTGATTTGAGATCCAGAGAAATTGCAGAAATTCTAACCCTTAATAACCAGAAGTGGATTTCAAACAAGGTTTTTCAAACGAGAATTCTGAGCCTTAACTGCTTTCCGTTTGATGATACTTAAGCTGATCAATGTCAATTAATTACTAGGTTATATGGAACTTTTGCTTTTGGGTATACAATTCATTCAACGTTTTTCCTTTGCAAAGTCTTGTGTGCATATTGTAGCACGTAATACGTGTTAAACAAGTTTCGAGCTTTTTCTAAAACATTTATTACGTAAAGTAGAAAATATTGGATCCCATACTTTATCGAAAATCTTCCTTCAAGTAGCTGGATGTGTCTCTTCTCTTATCAGAAACAGAATAATAAAGAAAACAGAACTGAACCTTGTATAATGCAGTTATATTGAAAACAGTATTCAGTTTGACTGAGATCCGCTTTTGCTGCATCTAGTACAAATAAACTCAGCTACGACAATCGCGTCGCAAATTCTCGAACTTCAAAATTTTTTGCTTTCGAATGTATAATAATTACCTGATGTTGTCAGTGATTTCTTTTTTATACACGCAAGGAATTGCTAGAAGAGAGAACATGATTGTTTTCTTCAATGTGTTCTATATCTACGGTTAAAGTTACTACTCTAATAAGAACGTTGTGAAACCACTTCTACCTCTTATGAAAAATTCCGTATTTGGAATTACGGCTATGACAGTGTTCTCACCTTCGGTGATAGACACCATTTCATTGTACTAACCTGAAAATGATAGCGTAACCTGACGTGTCACGTTTATGCAGGTCCAGTCTCTATTCATTAATAAAAAATATCCTTCTATTTCAAGCTATGTATTTTGTCTAGTAAAGCTTTCTCTGCGTTTAGAAGAGTCAGTATTAAGTATTTAAATTTGTAGGTCAATTAAAATTGTTGAAATTTCAGTTTCTGTATGGTGAAGCCCTTGTGTATTATAAAAATTAAAAATGTCCTCAATTTTAATTTTCTAAGATTTCGAAAATGAAACATTGCTGGAAAATGTATCATGGAGCTCACATTGCTCAATGGAACATGCATATTATTATTGCACCTATTCTCTGGAAGTGTGTAACTTTCATTCTAAATATTAGCGTCATACGAAATAAAAAGCATGTTATTTAAGATAAGTAAAGATAATTTAAGAAATTCCCTCCTTGAAACTAGAGGTGCGAAAACATACTAATTCTGTGACACTTACGAAGGTCTTCCTTTAATTGTTGTTTACATTGAGGAAAGTGTAAAGTAGACTCTGTTGGATCGGAAATTCTAGACATTTATAATAATTTTCTGATTATATTGTCATATATAGGTAAAACGTTATCAGTTTCTCGGTAAATAATGTAACTTCCAATTCATATACGTTAACTTTTACCTTAAGAACATAAAAATAAATTTTAATCAAATCTGTCTACCAAATAAAAATTCTTCTAGTAATTATCTTTTAGCAGCCTTCTGCAAAGAAATTTAATGAAACTACGCATAGTAGTACTAACTAATTAGTGCTGTTCAGATTCAAGGTTTGTACGCAGTCCACGTGGTTCCTTGCTGTGTGTGTTTCTTGTTAAGAGACTGGAGGACGGTTTGCATCGCAGGTTGCCAAGTTGCCAGGCTCGGTATCCCACGAGTAGCGGATCCGTATAAACACTGCTTTACCGTCTGCATATTTATTTGCTTCTAGCGCATTTGCACCTGCATAAAGCACACATATAGATGAGTAATGAATCAGAGAGTCCGCCTATTTTACATTTCAAACTAAATCAGAATCGTCAAACGGCCGCCAACGATTGAAATTAAAAATAACAAACGCAAAATTAGCCTCTTTCGCAAAAAGTTTTTTAGTCAATTCCAAAACAATGCCGTTCTCTTATTAAAGCTTCAAGACTAAAACGTTCGTGACAGTTACAGCAACAAATTTCAAATTGTTGATAGCATATTTAGAAAAATCACAGAATCTAGTATTTAGGGTTGTGTGTCAAATGCATGCTATGAGTAATGGTAAAATGGAAATAAATGTAAACACAATATTTTCTGAATATTGAAATAATGCAATAGTTTATTTCTAAAAAACAAACAAACGTAAAAGCATTAGTTGTTGCTTCATTTCATTGAATCGCATTCATACAAATTGTAAATTGAAAGGTGTTTAAATGAAGTGAGAATCTACAGCTTCGAACTACTCTAATTCCAATTTCACAGAATAATAAGGTACATGCTTTTACGTGAATGTAGATAAAAGAAAAAGCAAAACAGTGTACAATGTAAACAGATTATAACAGTGGTATTATCCTCTCATGGGGGAAGATGGATACATCACAAGAAAGAAAATAGAAACTACAAAAGAATTAAAAGCGGTGCAGTGATTGAAAATACAGAATATGAAGAATGATTGATAAAACATGGCAGATTTTCTCATTTAAAATATGCTTTGCTGGTCAGTTATGTCGCAATGCAAGTCTAGCAACGGTGGTCAAACTGCAATTCGTAATTAGACACCATCCTAGTGTAAGTATTCAAAATGGTTGGTAATTCCAAGTTAATTGCTTTCAAAGGTGAACTGAATTAAAATGTTGAAAATATTAATTTGAGTTATTTGTAAGCAAACAAACAAAAAAATTACTTTTTGCAAAAAAGTTCGGATTCCTTTTATTTCTTTAGACTGTGTATAACTAAATTGAGTGTTAGTAAGGTAGAATAGTAATGTTAATTTTGCAAGTTTGTTGATGAAATGAGTGGAGTTAACATACTTTGACACGGCCAGTAGAAAATAAAACGCAAATTCACACATGTCTGAGCATTAAAAAAGCTGCGATACTCAGATAACAAAGAAACGCGAGAATTATTGAAGCATGTAAAATTTAAACGTTGTAAGCTGTTATCTTTTAATTTATGTATTTTTATATGATAACTAATTGCTATGTTGCACTTATTATTTTATATTCATTTTTAATAAGATGGCCAGTTTGTTAAATGTATATGAGCAGATGATGGTGTCACGGTCATCATTAAATAAGTTATTAATTCGCGATCTTGGCGTTTCATTTTTGAAGAATATAAAACTATTACATCGCCTACATGTCACATAATGTTAATAATATAAGGATTTTATTAAATTATTCGGCGGGACGGGAGGAATAAAACAAAATAAATCTGCATTGGGTAACTACGAAGACTATCAAGTTTCACACATTTCGCACTTACCTCAAAATTTTGCCACAAGAATTGCAAGAAACCGAAAGTTTAGTATTCCATGGTAACGGTATGACACTTGCCTCTAGCGAACTTCATTTCTGTAGCAAAAATTTCCTGATATATTAGAAAAGGGGTTATGTGTTACACAGCGTTACGATCTTAGTGACAGCACTTTGTGTGTTTCACTAGGGTGATAACTAGAGGAGTGGGGCGTGGAGCAACCTGACCACGTGGATAGAACGTGACGTTTAGACGAAGCGCCTCCTACCACTGGCTCTCGTTGTTTACGACGCTGCCGAGCGAATCGTCGAGACGCGAGCCAATTTCTTACATAGAAAGGGGAAAAATGTTGGTAGGGTCACTTTCTAACACACGCACTTTCCGCGAAGACGATCGACGCGTTTGCCTTCCGTGTGTACGGCGCGGATTCGGTAGCAGGAGTCGTCACGTGGGTCTGACAGCACGGATGTTGTGGCGGCGGCGTTCCGGAAGTGAAATCTGCCCGCGTCAGATGATCGGGAGGGGAACCGAACCGACAGGAGGGGGAGGGAAGACGGGGGTGGAAAATTTTCGGCGTGTCGTCGGAGGGTTTGTTTTCGGGTAGAGAGAGAGAGAGAGAGAGAGAGAGAGAGAGAGAGAGAGAGAGAGCGTTTGTTTTGACACTGACACAACAGGTAGGACGGCGGCGAGTCGGCGGGCGCGGACTCACGCGCGCGGGGCGTCTGGCGGGCCGTCGGTGTCTGCGTCGTCGGCGTCGTCTGCGGCGTCGTCAGCAGCAGCAGCGGCGGCAGCGGCAGCAGCACATAGCCAGGGGACAGAGACTGGGTGGCCACGCCGGCCGCGGGCGGGGAGGCTGCCCGGCGCCGGCGGCTGCGCACGCGCCCCGGGCATCGCGACGCCGCCACCCTCCCCTCCCCTCCTCCCCCTCCCCCCACTTTCTACCCTCCCCCTCCCCCCCCACCCTGACGCAGCTCCCGCCATTACCCCGCCAACCGCCCTGCTCCACCCCCAGTACCGCTCGCCGGCAAACACCGGCGCGCCAGTCGGCATCCATCTCATCACTGCCTCCGCGGAGCCCGTGTTCGCACGTAGGCTTGACGTAATTAACCTCCCGACAGGTGACGTCACACGGGGCGGCGCGCGTTCTAAAATTTACGACGTGGGCATTTTTAAGTAATGTAAATGCGACACAAAGCCGCGATAGAAGCAGGCGACCATACGTAGAGTAATTGGTAGTGCTGCGAGAAAGCTGAATAGGTCGCATAACATATATATACCACTATCCGTCTAGCTGAATTCAATCAAAAACGCACATTCAGTTTTTCTCAAATTTTATAATTTTCCGGTAGATTTTCCAAAAAATTTATTTCATATAAACCTTGTCCTGTCAATCCGTACTTAAGTGATGCTCTTACAACCATGTGGCAATTGATTTTTATTCAGAGAAAAGAAACGCTTTTCGTTTTTATTAAATTTTCCTATTTCTAGATTTTACTATTTTCCGGACAACTTTTCCATATTTTATCACCGTTTAAACCTTCCCTGGAATTACACGAATATTTCAAGACTAAAATTAGCCGAATCGGTTCAGCCGTTTACGAGTTTTTGCGAGACTAACGAACAGCGATATATATTATCGAGACTAACGAACAGCGATATATATAAATCGCTGTACGTTACTCTCGCTAAATCTCGGAAACGGCTGAACCGATTTTGCTAATTTTAGTCTTGAAATATTCGTGTAATTCCAGGGACGGTTAAACGGTGATAAAACATGGAAAAGTTGTCCGGAAAAGAGGAAAATCTGGAAATAGGAAAATTTAGGAAAAACCAAAAGCGTTTCTTTTCTCTGAATAAAAATCAATTGCCACATGGTTGTAAGAGCATCACTTGAGTACGGGTTGACAGGCAAGGTTTATATGAAATAATTTTTTGGAAAATTTACCGGAAAATTGGAAAATTTGAGAAAAACTGAATGTGTGTTTTTGATTGAATTAAGCACTCTGACTATTCCCACGACGGATAGAGGTAATTCTTTTTTTGTTTTGTTCATTATGGTCTTGGAAAAGTTTCCAGTAAGAAAAAAATGAGGGGGGGGGGCAGTTAAAAAGGAAAGTCACCAAAATTCGAACCAAGTTCCTTTTCAAAGTGTATCTAAATGTACTCAACACTATAAGTTGAGAACCGTTCATCCGATTACGTTAAAAGTTTGATATTTGACGTTCGAAGAAGAATGAACGTTCTTATGAATTAAAAATTTGGGAAAATTACCCGGAAAATTTGAAAATTCGCGAGAAACTGAAAGAGCTTTTTTCAATCGTATATCAATATCATTCGTCTGACTGCGATAAAATTTTGCATATTTGAATTTCAAAGCAATAGTAACATTCTTATGAAATAAATATTTGGAAAAGTTTCTCGGAAAATTTAGAAAAAATAGAAAGTGATTTTTCTATGAAACATCAATAACATTCATGTGACTGCGATAAAATTTTGCACATTCGACGTTCAAAGTGAGAGGAAGGTTTGAGTGAAGCGAATAGTTGGCCAGGAAACAGGAAAATCTGTGGAAAACTGAAAGAGCTCTGTTCCTTGGGATATCAATATCATTCGTACGATTGCGTTAACATTTTGCACATTTAACGTTCAAAGCAATAGTGAAATGAAGATTATTCTGGACATGTGTCCGTGATTTACCCACTATCGAGCCAATAATTAGACTATTTGATCATGAATTTATAAAGCTACTGGATCTAAAATACATAAGATTTATATTAAGAGGTAAGTGATACAAAATCAAAAAATGTTCAAATGTTTGTAAAGCTTATGGGACTTAACTACGGGGTCATCAGTCCCTAAACTTACAAACTACTTATGAACTACTTACGAACTACTTACGAACTAGGACGGCACAAATATCCATGCCCGAGGGGGGATTCGAACCCCCGACCGTAGTGGCCGTGCTGACCGTGACTGGAGCGCCTCAGTCACCTCGGCCACCGCGGCCGGCAAGTGATACAAATTTCACCGGATCCTCTAGTATTCAATAGAAGTTATTCTTTAATGGCGCGTTTCGGAGATTCTCTCATCAAATTTTTATCTGCTGGTGACTTCAGCCACTCTCACAACAAGATACTTTGCATACCTTGTCATTTACTGAATACCTTTACATAGATGACATGCACATGTCCATGGGCTCATTGAATACTGTAATTAACCTCCCGTCGGGTGCATTTAATGTCACTTGGGCCAGCGTATGTTGCAAAATTTACGACATGGAAATGTTTTCAGTAAAACAGAGCCTGTGTTGAACGAACTGTTAAATATGCCGAAGAAAATTGTTCACTTCCACTGCCATTACCTTAGCATTACTTTGTTTTTGTTTAAATTATTTTGATAACGTTTTAGCTATAGTGGCAGTCTCGAAAATAGTGCCTCAAAGTCATCTCAATACCTTACAGCATTACTAATTCGTGATAATTTCAAAAGGAACTAAAATTCCGAAAGAAATATTAAGTATCTCCATTTTTATATTCATACCACACGTTACACAAAAGAAGAAAAAAAAACAAGAATACGAGATATTTTAAAGAATTTTTTACTACAGTACGTTATAAACAGAAGTACGTCATATTGGACTGAAAAACATAAATCGGCATTCTCAAAGTTTATAAATGTATATGACATATGTTTTATCGTGGAAACATAAAAGTAGTAATGTATTTATAAGTTTTTGAAAGATTAATTTACTGAAATAACTATTTTCTACTATATAAATCGTCATCTTCAGATAACACTATTTTCCTGCCTCGTGTATGATGTTTAGAGAGCGTAATTAACCTTCCCACGGATGCATCTAATGTCAAATGGGGCGGCGTGTGTTTTATAATTTACGTAATGGACATTTTGAAGTAAAAGCAAACTTGTGCTGGACGAAATGTTATATACACTGAAGGAAGCTGTTCAGTTCCTCTGTCATTACCGGGTAATTTATAGGATGCGATTCCGCCGATCGACGTGTTGTCGTGTGTGACGTCATCACTGCGCGACAATTTTGAGGTGCATATGTGTTTGTAGGTGGTTTGATTAATTATATGGTGGCTGAGTTAAGGACGATGGTTTATTTACAAGCAGAACATAGATTACAGAATGAAACTTTCACTCTGCAGCGGAGTGTGCGCTGATATGAAACTTCCTGGCAGATTAAAATTGTTTGCCGTAACCGGGACTCGAACCTAGGAAGTAGGAGGCGAGGTACTGGCGGAAGTAAAGTTGTGAGGCGGCATCGTGAGTCGTGTCTGGATAGCACATCCGGTAGTGCGCTTGCCCGCGAAAGGCAAAGGTCCCAGGTTTGAGCCCCGGTTCCGGCAAACAATTTTAATCTGCCAGGAAGTTTCATATCAGCGCACACTCCGCTGCAGAGTGAAAGTTTCATTCTGGAAACATCCCTTAGGCTGTGGCTAAGTCATGTCTCCACCATATCCTTTCTTCCAGGAGTGCTAGTCTTCCATGGTTCGCAGGAGAGCTTCTGTGAAGTTTGGAAAGTAGGAGGCGAGGTACTGGCGGAAGTAAAGTTGTGAGGCGGCATCGTGAGTCGTGTCGGGATAGCACAGTCGGTAGTGCGCTTGCCCGCGAAAGGCAAAGGTCCCAGGTTCGAGTCCCGATTCCGGCACATAATTTTAATCTGCCAGGAAGTTTCAGAACATAGATTATAGATTAAGATTTTTTATTTAAAAAGTAATCTGCAGCTTCACTCTGATATTGAGATATAGGTTAACAGAAAAGAATTATTTATTTATTTCATAAGTGAGAGCCGAAGGCGCCAATTTTTTTTCCTGAGACATATTATCAATGGTGCATTCTGTTGTAGTAATTGACGAGGATAACTACAGATTATTTATTATCTACAGTACATAGGTATTAAGATATTATCCCGTATAAAGGTCTTCCGACATGTTGATAACGTCATGGGTCAAAGCAGACGGGTGGAATCGCGTCGTAAGGTAGTGCCTCATATCCTTAACATTACTTTAGCTTTTGAAAATTATTTTATCTGTAGTGGTTGTCTCTAAAATAGGACCTCAAAGTCTTCTCGTCATCTTACAGCAATACTAATTAGCGATAGTTTCAAATGTACCTAAAAATTCCGGAAAAAACATCAAGTATCACAATTTTTAGTTTATTAGTTTGTTCAGCATAGCTCTCTTACGAGTATAATAATGAAACCTAAGCCCACTGAGATACACATATCGGCATTGGTTATTAATACACTGAATGTCTGAGTCGTCCATCTGCTTTCTTTGCGATCAGGACAGCTACGAATAACTTTGCATCCTCCACTACATCTGTTGCAAATTTAATGTTTGGACATGTACGGTACTTTTCGTGTCGTCAATGAACTGCTGCAGTGCCCCACTGCCGTCAAGAGCGATTAAAAAGGTTTCATAAATGTACTTGAAGAACAAGGATGTCCAGAGAGAGAGGGAGCTATTTCAGTGCCATTCTTTGAAACTTTCCATGAAAATTTATCTATTGCTAATGACATATTTTAACCCATCAGTCATTTCGTAATATTATCTTCAAAAGTAGAAAGCCAAGGTCGCGATATAATTATTTCTTTTGTGACGACCGATTTAATGCATTGCCACCATCATCTGGTCATATAAAACCATACAAGGTGGCCATCTTACGTTATTTTAAAAAATGGAGGTTAAATAGTACGTGAAACACAGCACTTAGTCGAAATATGAAATACGTAAGTTACATCCTGAACAGCTTGTAAGAGACTCAGCGTAAGAGTCTCTTATAAGCTGTTGATGATTCAACTTATGTATTTTATATTTCGACTAAGTGCTATGTCGCGCGTACTAATAATCTCCATTTTTATAAATAACGTAAGATGACCACATTGTATAATTTTATATGACCAAATGATGTTGACGTAGCCCATTGAAATGAATCGTCATAAATTAATTATTTATATTGCGATCTTGGCTTTCTATATTTGATAATAATTAATCTATCAGATCGCCTCCACAACCTACGGTGTCAGTTAATGTCAATGTCGTTATATTCTCTACCATACAGAAATATACTTTGATCATAGTGTATAGAAACAATTTTAGAATTTAGTTAGAGAACTGAGCAGCCAAAAGTCTCAGTGCTACTCCAATGCAATTTTCGCAAGTTGTCTGACCTTTTAAGTCTGACCATAATTTATGTTGACCTGTCTGAATGATTGTTGATGATTTCTAAAAACAGTTTTTTTATTATGGTGTCTATTGTGGCGTCAATAATTTTGATAAATATTTGGCCACCCATTAAGTAAGCGACCACATAGCACTTACAAATGATGTGATAAATATCCTACATACCTTAGGACCTAGGAGCACTTGGCCTAAACATTTTCAGAATTTATCGGAGAGGGCAGTGACTTTTATTAACTTTCCTGACTTCCTGCTTAGGGCAAATGTGGAATTTCTTCAATAATAGGTTTATTACTATAATGTTGTATACACATCTGAAAGTCGTCAGAAAATGCCATATGGTATCATTACTTTCTCGTTGGTGTCGTTGGTTCTCGCTTCAAGGGATGTTGCACCATGGTGCTGCCCCAGATGTCGTCATGTAGCACTTGTATCATATAAGCCTATTTCCTGCATCGAGACGTGACTTGAATGTAACGTCCATTGAGCTCCAGTGTGGTGTTATGGCCTTTGAACCCATGCCTGTGACTCTGATAACATGGCTATGAGCCAACGGCTATATGCCCACGAACATGAGCATGACTAAGATATGAACGCAATTCACGGTGTGTGGCGGAGGGTACAATCTTTACCATTGTCACTATCTCATTTTTCCATTCCGGTCGCGTATGGGTCGGGGAAGAAACCGATTACCGATATGTCTCCATGTGGGTTCCTTCTAATCTCGTATTTTTGTCGCGAGATACATGTGGGAAGAATTAACATATTGGTTGGGTCTACAACGTATTCCCCGTACATCATCATCGTCCCCCAGATGATGACGGGTCTGCTGGCCGAGTTTGCTCGTAACATAGGCCTCTCCATCACTCCCTACCCTCCCACCACTTTTGCACTTTGTCCCATTCTTATCTCTTACTCCCATGATCCATCTCTCTTCCTCTCGGTATCTTTCCTCCTATTTCCATTCCATTCCCATGACGTGTCCATACCATCTCAGTCTTGACTGCTTTACGGTCCCTTGTAAAGGTTTTTCCTTTACAATTTCCCTCATTTTCTTATTTCTCATTCCATTCATTCTATTTACTCCAATCCTGATTCTGTGAAATTTCTCTCACGCCTATGTTCTGGTCACCTGTTTCTTCATAACCCACGTTTCTGATACGTGTGTAATGGAACGTAATACTGTCGGTATATGACTTCCTTACCCCTCTGGGGTACGACTTTGCTGCACACCAGACTTCTCACACTTCTAGGAATCTGTGGGTTTGCTTTCCTCTTTCACTCATCTCCATATTATTCATATTCGTCAACCAAACTTCCCAGATACTTAAAACTATCCACCCTGTTTACTATTTCCACTCCAATCTTTACATCTGCTGCTGTTCTTTCTTTATTCCTATAATTTCACACTTGTTAGCATTAAACTACATTCCATACTGAGCCACCACCTCTTCCCATGCATTAGTCTCTATTGTACTTCTCCTCCATTACCCCACACTGTTATGTCTTCTGCAAACACCATCGCTTTGATTTCTTCTGCTATTCGTGTTGCAACCCCTGTCATTATTTCATCCGTTACAACGAAGAATAGTAGATGAGATAGAACACTTCCTTGCTTCAGTCTATTCTTCTGCTCAAACCAATTCTCTCTCCTCCTACTTTTACAGAGTTCACACTTCATAGTACATTTCCATATTTTCTAAGCAGTTTGCCGCACAACTCCCCTTTTCAAAAAAATTTCAAATGTTTGTAGAGCTTATGGGACTTAACTACGGGTCATCAGTCCCTAAACTTACAAATTACTTATGAACTAGCTGATACTAAGGACGACACAAATATCCTTGCCCGAGGGGGGGATTCGAACCCTCGACCGGAGCGCCTCAGTCCCCTCGGCCACCGCGGCCGGCCTCCCCTTTCCTCCAGTTCTTACCATACTTTGCTTCTTTCCTCACTATCGTATTCTTTTTCCTTGTCGAGGAAGGCGATTACCAAACATCTAACAAACTCAATACACTAAAAATCTGGTCTACTGTTGACCTCTCTGGTCTTAACCCATAATGACCTTCTCTCAACCCTTTTTCCACTCTATTCCGTATTCACCTTTTCAATAACTTCTCGTATAACTTGGCCATACGGCAGATAAACGTCACTCCCCTATAATATTTAAAAAATTTCTTTCAATATTCCTTAAAAGTTGCCACAATTATAACTTATTTCCAGTCCCCTGGTGTCTTCTTTTCCGTTCATATCGCCCTCATAACCCGGTAGAGCCACTGCACTCTCACAATGCTACTTTCCCTTATCATTTTCACAATGACTTCATCCAATCCCGTTTTTTCCCTCCTTTTATGACCCTCAGTGCTCCTGTACATGTAAGGTCTTTTTTTCCCTCCCTCCGTCTGCTCTTATTCAACATAATTCTAAACAATCTCCTCCTCTACAGTTCCTCAAAATATACCCATCGGTCCTTAAGTCCATGTAAGTTCTCCGCTTCCTTTCCGTCTTTATTAACCATACTGACATTTTCAGACATGCCTCCCTTCTTAGCTTTAACTTCTTACTACCCTCACTGTCCCTCTTCATCGTTTGGTCCACTCTTCCATCCATTTCTTCTTCCCTTTTGCTCTTATTTTTTTTATTCCTTCTACCTCACGATGTATTCCTTCTTGCTCCCTCTGTTCTTTGTTGGAACCGTATCCGAAAGGCTGTTACCTTGTTTGTGATTTCCTACCGCACTCTAGTATTCCACAACGGAGTTTCCTTCCACCTGTTGTTCTCACAGGTCCTTCGACACACTTTACTGATGCTTCCAACATCGTCGTTCTGAACAATGCCCATTCCTCTTCGTTCATTTTATCTGTTGGTACAATACTCTTCACTATTACTTGTAATTATCCTTTGATTGTCTCATCTTATAGCTTCCAACTCTTATCATTCCTTCCCGTCTTTCTGTTCTCCTTCTTTCTTTACCACCTGTTACCGTCGCCGCTACAAGCCTGTGATCACTATCTAAGGCCTCTGATTGTGTTACCGTGATATTTGAGACTGTTCTCATTGTATCTTGGTAACGTATCACATAATCACCACCGATTTATGTGTCAGATTGTGGCTGTACCTTATTACCTTGTGACATTCTCTCTTTGCAAACCAAGTATCGCAGTCCACTGAACCATTCATTTTGCAAAAATACAGCAATTTCCTTCCTCCTCATTTCTACTTTCCCATCCATCCACTCCAATCACTTCCTCATATCCTTTTCTTTCCTTGCCAACATGTGCGTTCAGATCTTTCATAATAATAATTTTCTGTACCGTCAATTGTTTCTAGATTTCGTCTTCGAAGTCTTCCTTTTCCTGGACCGAACTTGTGTTCCATATACTTGTAGGACTTGTACATCTCTCCCTTTCACTTTCACTCTGATCTTTCTCAGCCTATCACTTATTCCTTTGACGTCCTCATTCATTCTTCCCTCACAACTACCGCCATTCTATATCTCCCATCCTACTACTTTACACTCCAGTGCACTCGTATCCCTTTTTCAATTCCCTGCATCCTGTGCACTTCCATCTCGTTTCAGATAATCCCATAATATCCAATTATATTCTTTCCATCAGCTCCAGTACTTCCTCCAATTTTCCATTCATAGTTTGCACATTTAGGTTTCCAAATGGAAAACTTTTAGTATAGCTGGGTTGTCGTCCTCTATATCTGTCCGTTCCAAGGCTTGTTCGTTGTTTGAAAGCCTGGCTAGCCAGGCCTCACTTAGGTTCACCAGAGCTCTTCACACCACACCGGTGTTTGTAATTTTTAATATTTTGTATTTTTAAGGACAATGTTATTTTTAGCCTTTTTCAGTCTAAGCAATCTTCCATGTAAGATTTAATTTTGACGTCATCTTTCTCATGTGTACTTTTTAATTTATTCTGATGTAGTTGTCCATAGCGGTGACGAAACCAGGTTAAGAACGTTAAATTTTACGCAACCAGTTGGATGTTTATATTTTAAAAAAGATGGACTACGGTTGCTGTCTTATAGCCATGTTTAAAATTGTACAAAGTTTCTAGTAAGTTTGCTGTAAGGAATGGCAACTAGCACTGGATGTAGATAAATGCACGGTAATTCAAAATGAGTAGGAAATACAATTCCAAAATGTTGGAAAACAGCATTGGTAGTGTGCTGCTCGAGTCAATAACAGAGGCGTAACGTTGAAGATCTATATGAAATGGAAAGAACATGTTAGAACAGTCGTGGGGTAGGCGAATAGTCGACTTCGTTTCATTGCGAGAATCTGGCGAGGATCTAGTTGATCCGTAAAGGAGACCACTTATTCCTTCTTGTGTGGTCCATCCTTGAACACTGTTCTTAGTGGTTGGAACTTCACTAAATCGCTTTAAAGGAAGACATAGAAGCAATTCGGAGGCGGGCTGCTGTGTTGGTCGTTACTAGGTTTGATCAACATGTACCACAGAGGTGCTTTGGGATCTAAGACAGGAATCCCTGGACGGAGGGTGAAGTTTTTGAAGTTCACTACTGAAGAAATTTAAATGGTCAGCTGACTGCCGAAGTATTCGACTGCCGCCAACTTACATTGCGCGGAAAGATCTCAAATATAAGAGCAATTAGGAATTGTACAGGGGCATACATGCATTCGTTTTTCCTCATCCTGTCTGGGAGTGGGACGGAAATGCCTGGTAGTGGTACGAGGCACGCTCCGCCAATACACTGTCGTGGACTGTTTTGTTTGTAAATCTAAGGGACTTAACTACGTTGGCCATCAGTATGTCGTGGACTGAGGAGTATGTTTGCAAATGTAGAGATGCCTAGATATCTGTATGGGATTATCCATTGACGGTAAAAGATAAAATACCCGTCAGTACCTGCACATGATTTGTAAACACATTTCGCTAAATTGAGGCCGCATAATAAGTGTTAGATTCAACTACGTATCTTTTAGTTTCAGTTGCACATAATTTAAATTTGAAACATCCTAAAACGGTGTGTAGAAGGGAACCCAAACACTGTGGTTTACTTACAGAACGCTAGGAATATTATAAATATTTACTACCGCGATTGGCTCTACTAAGCTTGCTGCCTTGCGAAATGGCCGGGTGGTCTAAGGCGTCAGGCTACGAACTAGGGGCCGTTCCCGCCGGAGGTTTGAGTCTTCCCAAGGGCATGGTTGTGTGTGTTGTCCTTAGAGTAAGATAGTTCAAGTAGTGCTGGAAAGACAAGACCAAGTGGCTGCAGTAAAAAATGTGAAAAAAATCGAAATCGTCTGTAGGACTGAATTAGCATACAGAAAGCTACAAAAGCCGTCGGTGAATTAGAAGATATGATGGTAAAATTAAGAGTGCAATGAAAACTCTAGGTATTGATGGTAAAGAAGAGAATGGATGGATGGATGGATACGTTGAAGGTAGAAATTTTCTTTATAACATTATAATATAAAACTGATTGAAATAAACTGAGTGGTGCTTTAAGAATCGTGCTGTGTGTTGAGTTTGTGATGGGTCACCGACTCTGCAATTCAACTGAAAACTTTATTAATCTGACTACGAAAGCTTTATTAAAGTGACAGCACACAACCATGAGCAAAATCAAATTAATGTCGTTACCCTGACATTTTTTTCCGTAAGTGATAATGGATTAAAATCTGATCTAAACCAAGTTGACATATTAGTGATTGCAGCTGACAGAACAATGAAAATTAATTTTTTAAATAGCAACTGATTGCAAGTTATGTAAGAAATTAACAATCGTTCATGTCGCTACTCATTTGACAAATAACACTGATTTCTGGCCTAAAAATGGGCAACAAAACAGCATACGTGACACTGCTCGCAAAATTACTGCTAGGGAGCTGCAAATGCTGCAAAAATGAAGTACAGAATGTTCCGGTGTATTTTGCGAATCCTCAAACTACACCAATACAAAATTCGTGTAGATAACACATTGACCATGAAATTCGTCATAAAAATTTGCAGAAAATTATTACATCATATTTCATCCCTCCTGTCATTGCTCATTCGCATTCATAAAAACTGTTGCAAAACATATTAAATCCCTATATTACAAAAGAGCTTCTTTAAAAATTAATATAAATAAATTAACTTCAACCCTTCATGCTAAATGACTGTTACAGATAAACACGGACTACACAGGGCGCCCAATAATGAAATAATTATTCTCCTTCCATTGATTTTTCACAATAAAAGATTATCATCGTTAAAGTCTCCAAACTTGGCTCATGTCATCATTCGAAGAGAACATATAAATAATCTTTATCAAACATCAAAAGATTCCTCTGCTTAAAGCTCACATGGCAATTTTCAAAGTTAGCTCCATGTCTGCCAACATAACACCGCACTCTACGGTGGTGAGAGAACGATTGAACAATAGCGGTGCAACACACGCCAAAGAATATTGGTTGCAAACATTTAACATCCAAGACCTCAGATGAATAACTTTGCCTATGTTTCTAAGGCGTTTAAGAGGCGGAAATTTTGTTTGATAAATTGCTAGAAGAAGAATTAGTGTTGGTGTGGAGGACGTAGATGATCCACTAAGAGAATTTAAAAGACCTCTGGAAGACTGAAAATCAAGTAATGCAGAAGGCACAGATCGAATCGACAAGACTTTCTAAAGTCGTGGAGCAAATGGTATCTGAAAACTTACATTCAACACTGGCTATGTACCATCATAATATCGGCAAAATATGGTCCATACAATTCCGAATTTGCAAGGACAGATAAAGGCGAAACGTATGACATAATGGGTTAACCGCTCATGCATTCAACAGAACAACGGAAAAAAAGATCTAGAATTTGCTAGGTGACGATCACTTTGAACTTTGAAAACCAGAGAAACAGTCCTGCAATGGCGTCTGATAAAGGAAACAACACGCGCAGAGGCGTCAAACCGGGGTGGAGTATCCGAGCGCTCTAAGGCGCCTTGCTGCGGAGCATACAGTGCTGCCTCCCTTGGTAGTGCGCGTTGTCCTTAGGTTAGTTTAAGTAGTTTGTTAGCCTCGGGACTGATGACCACAGTAGCTACGTCCATTAGATTTACAAACCTTTGAACATTTGAACATCTCTAGGCGTCAAAACAGGAGATGAAATATGAGTAAGAGGGGATGTGGCGGTCTTCCTATTGCGTGATATGTCCATGGCAACGTTGGGAAACATTGTGGTGAAATACGGTGCTAATGTGTCACCACTACTCCGCTTAAGAACTCACATAATATTCTACGTTCTGGCCTTGCTTTCGCATTTGTCGACAGTGTGCTGTTTGGTGTGTTTCCGAGCCCGAGGGTGAAGCTGCATTACAGAAGAAGGCAACTTTGAATAGAAAGGCAAAATTTGAATAGAAAATAATGGGCCAAATGTGTAGCGCCAAAATAAGGAAGTTTCTGGAACGTGTAGCTTTAATTCATGCAAATTCATATTTGCAAACTTTAGGACAAAATACTCGTTGATATTAGTTCGTCACCGCTGACACAGACGGTGTTCGTTCATCTATTGCTTGTAACACCACATTGCGACCATAGCATTAGAATCACAATATTTCAACATTTCTCGTCGTTACGTAATTTTAATTATTTGTTTAGAGGCAGAAATTTCTCATTTTTCAAATTTTTTAGTAAATTCAAATTAGATCAGATTAATTCAGAATAACAGTATCCAGGGAATACGTAGGTCAAAACACCTCGTATATCAAAGATCATTTGTCAGGTTGCTATTATAAATAGTACCCGCAGTTGAATTATTCTCTCTCTACGTTACTTGCTTTCTATGTTACTAGATCTCGAAGTGTGATAGCTCTCCGCGATTAGTTTCGAAGTATTTTACGCGGTTTATTTCGAAGATAGTATGTATTTATTAGTATAAACTTTCATATCGAGATCATACGCGAATGCGTACATTATCTTTGGACTTTGATCGGGATAGGCTAGGACGGAAGAATTAGAAACTTCTGCCTCCCGTAATAAACTAATTAGCATTCGTGAATTTGGAATTTGAAGTTGTTGTCGAGTTTAATGAAATAACTTAATAAACGTATCTGGAAGAGTTAAAGTATGTAAGCAATGTAACAGGATCCAGAGACTTTAATATAAATGAGACTTTGACGAAAATAATCACGCATTGTGAAGTCATAAAGTGTGAAAGTGATTTTGTTGTAAATATTAAATTCAAAATAAATAATCTGTGATACTTAAACAAGTCTTAAACAATTATTAGAGTATTTAGTTCCCTAATATTGTCCAAGAAGATTCTAAAAGTGAACACATATCTGAAATTATCTAACAGTTTTGATTAGAAGAAACTTCTAATGAATTTTTTTTTCTAAAGAATAATTCTATAGAAAGGAATCAGGTACAAATAATATCTTTTGTGACGGGCTTCAAACTGTCTGAACTACCGGGACTCAATGATTCACTTTTTCGGTTTATTAAATATCAGCCCCTGAGAAACGGAATTTCATACACAAACATTATAAAAAGATTTTAATTTTAATTGATACGCAGAACCAATATTTACAGAATGAAAAATTCAACAAAGATATAAATTTTATTAATTACGAAGAAGTACCAGGTCTACCAACTTAAAATTCATACTGAGGTGACAAAATTTTGAACCCATCCACCACTACAACTGTGAAAATCAAGCCGAATCTACAGCTTACAAGTCACAAGTTAAAACAAAAATACAAGACAACCAACGTGAAGCCCCTCGACGAGTCACATGCTTCAGACAGCGCGAAATGTCAAAGGTTACGCAGTCGTTGAACCCTCGACAGATCAAGCCTAGGAAACCTTTGTTGCTTCTGTTGCAGTGAATTTACATTTGAGCAAACGACAGCTTTAACCAGAGATAGGCATTCCTAAGAACAAAGTACAATGTGGCCTGAATCGCCTTCAGTTCTATACTTATGACATACACTTAGACCAAAAATTGCTTTGGAATTATTTCCATAATTGCGTACAGTTCTGTCAGTGGGCACAGCAGGAAATCGTCGCCAACTGGGGCTACTACTTAGGTGTTCCTTTTACCGATGAATGAAACGCAGGAGAGGAAATGCAAATAACATGCATTGTTTCTCAACAGGAAAACTAGTTTAGACAGGTGGAACAAGGAAGAGAACTGAGAGTTAATTTCTTCAGTGGGATGCTTTTACTGCAATTATTGCCCCCTATTTCACTAATTATAACTTATTTTTGAAAACACTGGCGAATATTAGCGAGCATTACAAAATAATTAAAAGTCTATATCACACACACGTTTACTGACTTGTGGAGGGTTTCGATCTTTACATCACTATCTTCAGACCCATGGTTAATTGCAGGCTCGAAACATTGTTGGAGAACATCAGAAATCTTTACTAAATAAAAGTTTCTTGAATCAGACTGTACTCAAATACATTTATTGATTGGTAATCGGATTAGATCCTTACAAGATTCTCAGACCCGTGGTTGTTGTAGGAACCGCTGAATGGTGATGGTCAACTGCAGTTGCGAAACATTGCTTGACGATATTTTCGATCTGCATGAAATCAATTAAATTAGCTACGAATGACCACCGCCATTCAATGTTTGCTGCTCCAGATATGGGTCTAAAGATAATCCTGTAAAATTAGAAGCTGGTCACCAGTCAATAAAAGTGTATGGATTCTAGTCTGTTTTGTTGATCATTTTAATTATTTTGTAAATATGTTTGGAAACAATTTTATTTATTTGGTTTAACAGAGCCCTTAAGATAATGTTACAAACAGAAACAGTCTAGAGTGCAAGAGTGATTATTTCAAATGTTCAAATGTTTGTATATTTATTAGATTAAACTGCCACGGTCATCAGTGCCTAGGCTTAAAAACGACTTAAACTAACGTCAGGACAACACACACGCACACACACACCACACACATCCATGCCCGAGAGGGAACTCGAACTTCCGACGGTCAGAAACCGCGCGCTCTACAGCGAGGCGCCTTAGAACGCTCGTCCACTCCACGACGGGATTGATTATTAATTTCCACCTAGTTTCAACCCAGTTTGTTCATCTGAGGAACTCGAGGTCCTGCCGCCTCCAACCATCTTGGAGCAACACCTAAAGACAGTCCAATATTGGGTTGAAACTAGTTAGAAATAGATAACCAATTTCGCACTCTAGACTGTTGTTATAACCTATACAATATTTTGGCCTCGCGGGAGTAGCCGAGCAGTCTGGAGCGACACGTTACGGATCGCGCGGACTCCCGCGTCGGTTCGAATCCTCTATCGGACATATGTGTGTGCTTTCCTTAGCTTAGTTTAACGTAGTCTAAGTAGTTTGTAACCCTACGGACTGATGACCAACGTAGTTTGGTCCCATAGAATAACAAACATTCGATTTTTATAATATTTTGTAAATATGGGACATATTGTCAAACAAATTTTTGAAACTGCAGTTCATCACTGCCATTCAGCGTTTCCTGGATCTGAAGATAATCTTGTAAGGAGGGAACCCGATCGTCTGTCAAGTATTTTAGATAGTGACCGATAGAAGATTATTTGTTTAGTAATGGTTTCTAATATTCTCCAAGAATGTTTTGCAGCTGCAAATGACCAGCACCATTCACCATTTGCTACTAAGGGTTTGAAGATCACGTGGTAAAGATCGAAACGAATTACCAATCAATAAATTGTGTTTGCGATCTATGCTACTTAGATTATTAAAAAAGAAAGCTAACTTTTCTGCTTAATCCAAATACCACGGATCGCGAAAGAGCATATGCGAACATTTTCAGAGAAATTATTCCACGGCTTATGAATGAAGTATTGCTGAGAAATAATATGTTTACGTAGCACGAAACCTGTGGATGTTCATTACACACCTCTTGAGTGCACCTTGTCTTTAGATCAAAAGGTTTTCTGGCAGGTGAGTTAATACTAAAATGTTCAAATATTTGGAGAACTTATGGAACTTAACTACGGGGTCATCAGTCCCTAAGCTTACAAACTACTTATAAACTAGCTAAGACTAAGGACGGCACAAATATCCATGCCCGAGGGGGGATTCGAACCCCCGACCGTAATGGCCGTGCAGACGGTGACTGAAGCGCCTCAGTTCCCTCGGCCACCGCGGCCGGCTGAGTTAATACTGAAAGAACAGTGTATTGACGTTCTGTCTTTTGATTTAATTGTGATTATTTTTAATCTATAGATGCATAAAATATATTGTCTGTTACGATATTCTTCTAATTGCACGGATCTTGCAGGAATGGATTTTTTCGCTTCTAATGCACTTCAGTAGGGGACAATGGATATAGAGTTCTCTGATCCGACGCGGGAACATGCGCCCCAACGTCCTTGATTATCACCCTGATTATCTTTTAGTACCATCGAGTGTTGTACCCTTTTTATGTCCAGTAATGTACTACATTATGATATTAGATACCTCTCTCCATGTTTCGTAGAAGTCAAAACGTTGTATTTACTTGAATGTGTGGTCTACCTCCGTAGTTAAGTGGTTAATTATGTGGAGAAACCCGATTCGATTCCCGGTAGAGGGGTGTCCATTAATTACGTCAGGTGATTTTGGTGTATTTGCGACACCCACTTCCCTCAAATTGAGCTGTCTTCAAATTTGACTCTAGCCCCCTCCGCTTCAAATGAGATTTTCTAAAATGTGAATTTTTAGTGTAAATACATTTATCTACGATTGACTGCATTGCATTTATTCATTTCTTAAATAACTTTATTTAAGATTACTGTGTATGGGTTTCGCAAAACCGTGTCAAATATTACTGCGTAGATTTTAGTCATATTTTAGTGGAGAAATATGTTTTATTTAACGCACTTTCCACGCGAATTTACCCTCTCTTTTGGAAATGAATTACGTTAGGTATGTGGAGACACCCTTCTATCCGCGGCACATGAGATTAAACGAGATTCGTCTTCGCCCTCACATAATTATGCAAGCCTCCTTATATCTGGTATCTTTCCTTCTGGGAATAGTGGAAAGACGCGTACTCAGGAAAGTTGTACCAAGTGAGGAACTAATATAGTGACAAGTAGAGACTGCCATAGGTATAAATCTGATATCGGAAGGAGGAGCTGTGAGCTAAACCCATTCCCATCCGCATCCAAATGACGTCATTGGCAGAGGTCAGCACGGGCCACAAAAACGGACTTTATGTGAATATGTGATGCAATTCTAACAGGACTCGAGGGTAGGGAGGGATATTATGATTTAACGTCCAATCGACAGCGTGGTCATTAGGGATGGCGCTCATATTAGGATTTTTTGGGTAAGGATTGGGAGGAGCATCGGCCGTGCATTTTCAAAGGAACCATCCCGGTATTGGCCTGGAGTGGTATAGGGAAAAAACGGAATACCTAAATCTGGATGGCGGGCTGTGGATTTGAACCCCCTCTTAGCGAATGCAAGTCCAATGTGTTAGCAATCGCCACCTCGCTAGGATCGAGGTGAGTAATTATGGTGAATAGTTCTCGGGCACTGAATGGGCCAATCGGTCCCGACCGACCGCCGTGTCGTCCTCTGTCAGTGGTACCATTGGATTCGGTATTGATGGACATTCAGACCGCAGACTGTTCGTTCAGTCGGCAAACACGGTCTTTGTCGGCTTTGTTGTCTCGAAAACGCTACTACCCGCACAAGTAGCTTCTCAGTTTTCTTCACGAGATTAAGTGCACACCGTTCCAGTAATCCAGTCAGGGAAAAATCCTTGTAAGTAACGGGAATCGAATCCGAGTCCTTTGCATCGCGATCAGCCGCTTCCCTGGCCTCTCACAAGGGAAGAAATAGCCAACAAAAATATATCATTTTGACAGTCGCTACACACGCGCATACGAACTAAACCTACTTTTTAGGTTCTGAGAACACGTCCTTTAAAGTTCACCAATTTAGTTGACTTTAAAATCAACTTTGTCGACAGGTAATTGTGAACTAGACATTTTTAATATAGGTGCGATGTTTAACGATGAGTTGGTTGCTTACTTCAAAATTTTCAAATGTTTGTAGAACTTATGGGACTTAACTACGGGGTCATCAGTCCCTAAGCTTACAAACTACTTATGAACTAGCTACGACTAAGGACGGCACAAATATCCATGCCCGAGCGAGGGGGGATTCGAACCCCCGACCGTAGTGGCCGTGCAGACCGTGACTGAAGCGCCTCAATCCCCTCGGCCGCCGCGGCCGGCGCTTACTTCACTTTTTTTTTTTTTTTTTTTTTTTTTTTTTTTTTTTTTTTTTTTTTTTTTTTTTTGCCTCGCCGCGTAAGAGTAGCCGAGCGGTCTGGAGCGCCACGTTGCGGATCGCGCGGCCTCCCGCGTCGGAGGTTCGAATCCTACTTCTGGGATGTTTGTGTTGTCTTTAGTATAAGTTAGTTCACAAATAGATTGTAAGTTTAGGGACTGTGGACCCCGCAGTTAAGTCCCATAAGGTTTACAAACTTACTTTTTTTTTCTTTCCTCTAACTGGCTCACTGGCTCACTGGGGTAGTGCCGCTTTTAGCTTTAGCATAGTTACCTTAGTCGTATTTCAGTGATAGTCGTAAACGTTTGTTTTCTTGATTTCTGGATAACACGCGTTGTTGAAAGCGTCGGAGGTTCGAATCCTACTTCTGGGATGTTTGTGTTGTCTTTAGTATAAGTTAGTTCACAAATAGATTGTAAGTTTAGGGACTGTGGACCCCGCAGTTAAGTCCCATAAGGTTTACAAACTTACTTTTTTTTCTTTCCTCCAACTGGCTCACTGGCTCACTGGGGTAGTGCCGCTTTTAGCTTTAGCATAGTTACCTTAGTCGTATTTCAGTGATAGTCGTAAACGTTTGTTTTCTTGATTTCTGGATAACACGCGTTGTTGAAAGCACACATCATAATGAAAACAGTTCACTGCACAATTACCAAACGATTCAATTGCCTTTGAGTCGATTTTATGTCAAAATTTAGGACTTGTTTCTCAATGTCTGGTAGATAATGAGCCGCAATAACTTCATTTTTGTTCATACACAAGCGACCTTTCAAATATGAACCGAATTGGTCAGACTAGTTTGATGTCTTATTATCAATCCATACAGGGTGAATCACCTAACACTTGAAGCGCCAGGCGGCACGGACAGCGGCGTGGCTGGACGTAAACTGGCGCAGGAGCGCGCGTTGACAGACTGCACAGGGGGTCGCGCATGCGCAGTGTGTTTGGCGGACACAGTCATTAAAGGAAAAACACTTCATACACAAAGTACGTGAACGGGACGTATGAACGTAGGCTGGTATGACACCAGACGAAACATGACATACCGTGAAATGAAACCTTGGGCAGCGAGGAGCCAAAACTACTAAACAGCCCTATAATAGATATCTGTTTAGTAGTTTTGGCTCCTTGTAGCCCAAGCAGTTGTTGATTGTATTGTCGAGCCCCTGGTTTTATGTTGTAACTGTATGTGACCCGAAGATGCGACTTTAAGTCGCGAAACCGGTCGTCTTTTTTGTTGTTGTTGTGGTCTTCAGTCCGGAGACTGGTTTGATGCACCTCTCCACATACCCTATCCTGAGCAAGCCTCTTTAACTCCACATAAGAACGGCAACCCACATCTGTCTGAATCTGCTTACTGTATCCATCTCTTGGTCTTCCTCTGCGGTTTTTACCCCATATAGTTCCCTCCAATGCTAAATTCACGACTCCTTGATGTCTAAGAACGTGTCCTACCAATCGATCCCCTCTTTTAGTCAAGATATGCCAGAAATTCCTTTCCTCCCCAATTCTGTTCAGTACCTCCTCATTAGTTATTCGATCCACCCACCTAATCTTCAGCATTCTTCGGCAGCACCACATTTCAAAAGCGTCTATCCTCTTCCTGTCCGCACTGTTTATCGTCCATGTTTCACTCCCATACAAGGCAACACTCCACACAAATGCCTTCAGAAAGGACTTCCTTAGGCTTAAATCAATATTCGAGGTTAACAAATTTCTCTTTTTCAAGAACGCTTTTCTACCCATTGCCATTCTGCATTTTATATCCTCTGTACTGCGACCATCATTTGTTATTTTACTGCCCAAGTAACAAAACTCATCTACCTCCTTTATTGTTTCGTACCTAATGTAATTCCTTCAGCTTCACCTGATTTTCTTACACTGTACTCCATTACCCTAGTTTTGCTCTTGTTAATGTTCATCTTATATACACCTTTCAGCACACCGTTCATTCCGTGGAATTGCTCTTCCAGGTCCTTCGCTGTCTCTGACAGAATTACTATGTCGTCGGCAAAACGCAATGTTTTTAATTCTTCCCCCTGAACTTTAATTCCTTCTCCAAATTTCTCCTTGCTTTTCTTTATAGCTTGCTCAATGTACAAATTGAATATCATTGGAGAAAGGCCTATCTTACTCCGTTCCCAACTGATGCCTCCCTTTCATGCCCTTCGAGTCTAATAACTGCGGTCTGATTTTTGTACAAGTTGTAAAGAACCTTACGCTCCCTATCGTTTACTCCTGATTGTTTCAGAACTTGAAAGAGTTTATTCCAATCCACATTGTCAAAACCCTTCTCTAAATCTACGAAAGCTAGAAATGTAGGTTTGCCTTTCCTTAATCTAATCTTCTAGGATAAGCCGTAAAGTGAGTATTGCCTCCTGTGTTCCTACATTTCTCCTGAACCAGAACTAATCCTCCCCGAGGTCGGCTTCTACCAGCTTTTCCATCCTTCTGTAAATAATTCGTGTCAATATTTTGTAACCATGACTTATTAAACTGATGGTTCTGTAGTTTTCACACCTGTCTGCGCCTGCTTTCTTTGGTATGGGGATTATTACATTTTTCTTAAAGTCTGAGGGTACTTCGCCTGTCTTTTAAAAATGTAAAACAGCTGAAGCGGGCCCTTTTATTAGCTGTGGAAGTCCGTCAATAAAGGTTTTATGCTTAAGATGGTCCAAAATAAAGACCGAAACTAGTTGACTGAACAAATAATTCATTGCACTCTGGACTGTGAAACAAAAAAATATTACAAAAATATGAAAATTTTTACGGCCTATTGCTGAAAATTTTCTACATTTTATAAAATTTATTCTAAATGCTTAACCCTCCGTCGGGCGCAGTCGGCCTCACAGGCCAGCAAAACACTTTTTTGATTCCCGTGCTTAACAGTGGTGGCCCAGCGGCCCGCCTCTCCGTTTACTCGCGTAACTTTGGTAACCTCACACAGTGCCGATCCGCAGGCAGCCATCGATTTCCACGCGGATCACGGGGAACTCCTTGGGCCTCACAGGCCGACTGCGCCCGATTACGTTATAGTTTTTAAGGTGAGATTTTTCAAGATATTTTTATTTTATTACTTCGTTTCAATCAAAATAAGTCTGTCCACTATGATATTCACCATTACCTTCGTTAAAAAAGAATACTTTGACGACCCTGGCCCTTCAGACTGAGTGCGCCTGATCGAGTTCTAATTTCAGTTTTCCTTTCTTTTCCTACGTTATCACATCCATATTTTCGGCTGAAATGTCCAAAAAAGTATATTATGCCTCTAAGCCAATGATCTTGTGGAAATAATGCGCCTCCTCGAGGACGAAACTGCTGAAGATCCAGCCGCGCTCGAAGATTTAGTCGATGAGAGAGACACCCACTCTCAGAATGAGGTAGGAGAAGGCAAGGAGGACTCAGCAACTGAACAGGAAGTTTAGGTAACAGATCGGGAATATGAAGAAGAGAAGAAAATATGTGAGGAGATTTAATTTGGAAACGATAAGACGACGAAGTAGTCTAAGTAGATACCTTCTACTATTCATAGTGTGAAGGGTCACATCATTATTACACAACATCCAGTGTAAAAGATATTGCTACAAATGACGCCACCAATTGCGAAACCTTGTGTCATCAACTTCTAACTGGACAATTTAGCCTGTGTATGCTATGAATATATGTGGAATGTCGATTCGGCTGCAAACTCGACTGAAAAAAATTTTACCCCACAAGGAACGGGAAAGTACTACCACATTACCTCCCAAATGGCTAAAACGTCGACCATTTGTGGCTGAAACAAGAGTTAGGAGGATGAAGAATCACGAATGTTCAGCTTGTCATCAACCAATCTGCTTGAGTGATGTATACGTTCTGTGCCATACCTGTGTTTCAGCTGTTGATTTGGGAGCTATAGCATCGGTTTTTGGCTGCAAATGTGGCGAGAAAAGATGATTCCATGACATAATAGACTGCCTAATGTCCTTTAAAAATAACTTCATTACTTTTATGTATGTCTGTTCGACCAATTTTTAATGCTCTTTGTGGGAAATTGGTAATTTTGGTCACTTTAGTTTAAGGTGTATCGTGTTCAATAAATCCATTATTATGCTTTAAGTTTGCTATAAGTCCTTCCTTTAGATCCTCTTCAAGACTAGCCAACACGCATTTTGAATTTAATTTAACATGGCGAAGCTAGCCCACAAAATATGTGGGTGGCCTCTCAGGCCGGATGCGCCTGATTTTGTTTCATCTGGAGGTGCGCCCGACGGAGGGTTAAAGGCTGTAGACAGTGACGAGCATGAAGTTCAGACATGGTAATGTCTGTCGACCGTCGACCATGTGGACGTTTCCCAGGACACGTTGCACTGGACCCGGCGCTTCCGCCTGACAAACGCAGGCCTCGCCTCGCCAGGTGGCCCTGGGCTCTGTTAGCGGCGCCCCGGGTCCGCTCGGTCGCGTGGCCGCTGCGGTCGGGAAGACGCGGCCCGCGGCGGCGGCGGCGGCGCTGCAGTCGGTGTATCGAGCGCCGCGACGCCCCCCGCCGCGGGCGGTGATTGGAGCGCGGCCGCCTTGCCCCCGCCCTGCCGCCAACGCCCCGGGGCACCGCCGCGGGCGACGCCGCCGCCTTCCGCGCACGCCGTATTGAGCGCCAATCGCATTCTTCGAACCCGCGCGCCGGCCGTCTGGCGTCCATTTCTTTGCGCTGTGGTCTCCCCGTCCGGGAGCTAAGAGCTCTCCCTCCTATCAGAAAGGACGCAGTTCGTTGTAATTGACGGTAAGTCATCGAGTAAAACAGAAGTGAAATCTCGCGTTCCACAGGGAAGCGTATTAGGTCCCCTACTCTTCCTCGTGTTTATAAACGATTTAGGAGACAATCTGAATAACTCCCTTAGACTGTTCGCGGATGATGCTGTCGTTTATCGGTTAGTGAATTCAACAGAGGATCAAAAGCAACTGCAAAGCGATTTAGACAAAATTTCTACTTGGTGCGAAAATTGGCAATTGACACTAAATAAAGAAAAGTGTGAAGTAATACACATGACCACTAAAAGAAATCCGCTGAACTTCAATTACACGATAAATCATTCAAACCTTAAGGATGTCTCTCCAAAGACTCTGTTCGAGAAAATAAGGGTCCAGAACCCAAAAGTCTCGACAGAGGATTGGAGGGTAATTAATCAAAAGGTCGATCCGGAAGGACGAACCCTGGTGGTGGAGGTCGGAGAGAAGTCCCTGAAGGCATTGCGAGCTCAAGGCCTGAAACTGTTTTTAGGGTTCTCGCAGGTCGGCGACACGGTAATCAAAGACCTTAAAGGCAATAATGGCAGCAAGATAGGGACTGGAAGTGCTGCAGATAAACCTGCAGCACAGTAAAGGGGCCACTGCTGCCCTGAGCTGTCGCCTGGGGAGACAGGAGGTGGGCGTGGCCCTGATACAAGAACCCTATTTATACAAACGGGGTGTATCGGGCCTCGGTGGTACTGGAGGTAAGCTGATTTATGCCAGAAATCTAAAAAACCCAAGAACATGCATTTATGTTAGAAATGGAATACCTTTCATACCAATGATGGATTTTTGTTCCAGGGACCTGGTGACCATCAGGATGCAGCAACCTGAGGAAGGTATCACGAGGGAAATTGTTTTGGCCTAAGCATACCTTCCTTACGAAGACAGCTCTCCTCCTTCCTTGGAAGTGAGGAGACTGACGGAAGCCTGCCATTGGCAAGGTGAAGAACTGTTGGTGGGATGTGATGCCAATGCCCACAATCTATCGTGGGGCAGCAAGGACACCAACAGTAGAGGTGAGCACCTTCTTGAATTTCTCCTATCTAACAACTTGGAGATCCTGAATAGGGGTGATGAACCTACATTCAGGAATAGTAGAAGGGAAGAAGTAATTGACATAACTTTTGGTTCCATGATGATGGGAAGTTACGTCAAACAGTGGCATGTGGTCCTGGAGCCATCCTCATCAGATCACATGTAAATTAAATTCAAGGTTGAAATGGGAACCAGACAGACCATGGCCTATAGGAAACCCAGGAAAACGGACTGGGAGACATATAAGAGAGACCTTGACTTCAGCCTATCAGAAATTAAAACTTCGATAAGGAATCCAGCAGAGTTTGAGAAGTAGCAGAGGCCGTAACCTCTGCTATAGTGACCTCATACCAGGACAACTGCTCAATCACCAAGAAGTGCACAAATAGGAGTGTGCCTTGGTGGAATAATAACCTGGAAATGCAAAGGAAACAGGTAGAAAGACTGCGAGGTGCAAAGGACAATAGGCAAAGTATCGTGAGGCCCTTGTCAATTACAACCTTACCATCAGACGGGCGAAGGAGGCATCCTGGAAGGTATTCTGTGAGGAAGTGGAGGGCACAGCTGCTAAAGCGAGACTTCATAAAATCCTCACTAGGGTACCAACTGATCCAGGAGGAACATTGAGGAAGGAGGATGGGGAGTATACAAAGACAGCACATGAAACGCTGGAACTGCTCCTCAAGACTAACTTTCCTCAATATACTCTGGGGGATAGCTCAGACCAGAATGAGATTTCTGAGAGACAACGGTTCTCAGGTATTCGCAAAGAGAACTAGGATCTGGTCAAGGAGTGTGTCGATTTCAGTAAGGTCCGATGGGCGGTGGGAACATTTCAACCGTTCGGGTCACCTGGCCCCGATGGAATCTTTCCAGCTCTCCTGCAACAAGCGGGAGAAAATCTTATTAGATTCCTATGCAGGTTATTCAGGGTTAGCCTAGCAGCAGGAATCATTCCCAATGCCTGGAGGGCAGTGAAGGTTGTCTTCATTACAAAACCAGGGAGAATCGATCATACCAAGGCCAAGGATATGAGACCAATCAGCCTGTCCTCCTTCATTCTTAAGACATTGGAAAAGCTGGTTAATGTGCATGTTGGAGAAAGGAGGTTAAGTAGGGCTCCTCTACATTCAAACCAACATGCATATCAGCCAGGTAAATCATGTGAGACAGCTCTCCACCAACTCGTTGGGAAGGTGGAGAAAGCACTACACTTTCAGGAAATAGCCCTCTGTATCTTCCTGGACATCGAGGGGGCTTGTAGCAATACGACCTTCGATTCCATGGCCAGGGCAGCCGAGGTGCTTGGCCTAGGGACTAGGTAGTTGGACTAGGGCCATGCTCAGTGGAAGAAAGGTAGAGGCTACCATGATGAATGAAAAAATGGTAATAAACACCACTAGGGGTTGCCCGCGAGGAGGATTTCTTTCCCATTTATTGTGAAATCTAGTGGTGAATGATCTCATTGGAGTATTAAACTCTAGGCAGTACTTGTGCCAAGGATACGCAGATGATCTTGTCATAGTAATACTTGGCAAATTTACTGACACAGTCAAGAATATGGCACATTGTGCAAGACTTGTCCAGAAAACAGAATCTGGGGATTAGTCCAAAGAAGACTGTTGTACCATTCACAAAGAAGCATATCCAACATTCAAGTTGTAATCTAAAGCTTTTCAATGAAGCGCTACCTTTGAAGGGGACAGTGAAATATCTAGGGGTTACCCTAGATGAGAAACTGACATGGACCCCTCATATTAGGAATATTTGCTCCAAGACAAAAGGTACTCTGGTAAGTACCAGGAGAGCTTGTGGCAAAAATTGGGGCCTGCTTAGCCATAACAGGCGGAATTAGCAGCAGACCAACTGCTGGGTTGGAAACCATGTTGGATATGCCCCCATCACACCTTTGGGTCAAGATGGAGGCAGCGGCTGGTGCATACAGAATCAAATCTGGCAACAATTGGAACTCTTTGGGATATCCAGAATCACACACTAAAATAATGAGAGAGGTATATATAGGAAAGGTTGGGGAAATGCCAGCCGACTGCTTCAACAAGCCTTTCAGTATAACAATTGGAAGTAGGGAGCAGTGGGAGAAAATAGTTCGACACCGTACGGGAGAAATTGTCTGGTTCACTAACGGGTCAAAATCAGACCAAGGCATTGGGGCCGGGGTATACGGGGTGCAGCCAAGACTGAAGGGCGTCATCTCTCTAGGGAAACTGGCCTCAGTATTCTAGGCCGGAATCACTGCCATCAGGGAATGTGTGGAGAAGAATTTGTGTAGGTGCTACAAATACCGTAGCATCTATTCAGACAGCCAGGCAGCCCTGAGATCACTGGCAGCTCCTGCAAAAAGGTTTAAAATTGTTGCAGAATGTCACAGGGTTCTGGTGGAGCTAGGGGAAAGCAATAGAGTAAACCTATTGTGGGTCCCTGGCCACTCGGGGATCAGTGGCACCGAACATGCTGACAGATTAGCCAGGATGGGGGCAGAGACTCCATTTATTGGACCAGAACCTGTCCTGACAATCACCAAGGCAATGATCAAATCAGAGCTATGTAACTGGCTCAGAAGACAGCACATAGAATATTGGACCAAAGTCTACCACCAAAAATATGGCAAGGTAATGATGCCAAAGCCTTGTTTTAAAAGAAGCTCTGCAATCCTGGGCCTGAACAGGAGAGAGATTAGACTCATGGTTGGATTGCTGACAGACCATAGGAATTTCAAAAAACACCTACATACAATGGGAATAACAGAAGAGGACCCTAAATGTAGGATCTGTGATGACGGTGATGAAACTGCATTACATCTAATCTTCGAATGCATTGCATTGGAGAGTAAAAGGCACAGAACATTTGGGACAATCTGACCCGAAGAAATTGTGTCTAATAAAGAACTGGTAAAGGGCTGCACTGTTCAAGGGCTTTGGTCGGCTTTACTAGATATACAGGGAGCGATACCGCACAATAAATTGAGTTTCGGTGCGGGCAGTAGCGGGTTGGACCAAGACTGTTTTGGCTTTCCTGAAAAAAAAAATCATTCAATCAATCAATCAAGGTCGTAAATTCTACCAAATGCCTAGGAGTTACAATTACGAACAAATTTGACTGGAGAGAACCAATAGAAAATATTGTAGGGAAGGCGAACCAAAGGTTACGTTTCATTGGCAGACGCTTCGAAGATGCACCAGCTCCACCAAAGAGACTGCCTACATCACACTTGTGCGTCCTCTCCTGGAGTACTGTTGCCCCTTGTGGGACCCTCACCAGGTGGGACTGACGGAAGACATTGAGAAAGTTCAGAGAAGGGCAGCTCGTTTCGTTCTATCACGTTACAGGGGGAAAGCGTCACGGAAATGTTGCACGAATTGTGGTGGAAATCATTAAACGAAAGACGTTAGTCATTGCGGCGTGATCTGTTTGCGAAGTTTCAATCACTGACTTTTACTTCTGAATGTGAAAATTTTTTGCTAGCACCCACCTATTTAGGGAGACATGACCATCCCAGTAAAGTAAGAGAAATCAGACCGAAAACGGAACGATTTAGGTGTTCTTTCTTCCCGCGCGCTATTAGAGAATAGAACGGTAGAGAAAAGTTATGAAAGTGGTTAATGAACCCTCTGCCAGGCACGTAAATGTGATTTGCAGAGCATTTTTGTATATGTAGATGTAGATGAAACCCCCTCCATGGTAACTTCCCGACACCGGGTAGGTAGAAAAGGCAAAAGGCAAAAAAATAGAGTCCCATCGAAACATGATTTGTGACGGAAACCCAAATCGTAACAGAATATTCTGTACCTCTTCAAGTTTCGGACGAAGCCGAAACAGTAACCCAAATTTGCGTAATTAAAATTCCTGTATAATAAGTTTGTTTGGGTGGCCATCTTCCGCAGCAAGCGCCGAAATTCTTCATTTTTGAAGGTGAAAAAACGCCTCTTGTTTGCTACAATTGATTTTATTTCTCCCAGACGCGTTTCGCCTTTTACTTTAAAGGTAGTTTCAATGGGATCTACAAGTACAATTTTTTGTGAGAGGATTGTTCAAGTTGCTGGATACTCTGTAACGGTGTTGGGCGTGTGATGAGTTACGCTTGATACGTATAGATACAACTCTGACAGGTATCCTGGCTGAACACTTACATTCATTCATGTCCATTGTGTATTCCAGCATACTTGGGCAGTTTCAGGGCAATGCGACACCCCACATATCCACAGAATGTCTGCAGAAACATACTACTAAGTTTAAACTTCTCTGCTGACTACCAAGCTCCCCAGACATGAACATTGTTTGGCTCATTTGGGGTGTCTTGCAATTTACTGTTCCGGAGAGATCTCCACCCTCTCGTACTCTTACGGGTTTATGGACAGTCCTGCAGGATGTATGATTCAGTTACCCCAGCACTTCTTCAGATATTAGTCGAGTACCTGCCACGTCGCCTTGCTCGCTGAGGCCCTTCACGACATTAGGCAGGTGTACCAATGTCTTTTGCCTATTCAATGTATGATCTGTGTAACGCAGCATGTGTATCTCATGCCCAATAATGACTTGTTATTGATATAAATGGTTAATATATGAAAGGCATGGGAGCAACCGAAAACGTCGTCTATGAAACGAAGATGTTTGAGACCTCGTTTTCAACGATACCTATGTCATGTTGTCTAATCCTGCTAAATGAGCTGTTAGATACCATATTAAGAAGTGATCTATCAGCTATTTTTCAGTATATTATTACATTATAAAGTAAAGAGGCCTTCTAACTTTAACTTTTTGTGGGTTGTCACGAATTTTACAGACACTATATTTCGATCTAGAAGGTAGCTCAGAACACCGATTACATAATTCAAAGGTCATTTTTCCTGGAGGAGGAAGCTTAGGGTTTAACGTCCCATCGACTGCGTGGTCATTAGAGACGGAGCTTACACTCGGATTTTCGGAGAAAAGGAACCATCCAGGAATTTCCCTGGAGTGATTTAGGGAAATCACGGAAAACCCAAATCTGGATGGCCGGAGGTGGATTTGAACCACCATCCTCCCGAATGCGAGTCCAGTGTCTTACCACTGCGCCACCTCGCAGGGTACGACTGATTCTTCCGTCGCTTCTTGGTAGAACATAATCGAATAAATGAAAAAAAAAAAAAAAACACACACACACAATTTTATGTGTGTTCTACAAGTTTATTTTTGTTTACTTAACCGGTTTTCGGCTTATTAGGCCATCTTAAAAGTATTGACTTCTGTGTTAAAGAGGTTATAATGTTTAGATACACTGTTAGAAGAGATGACAAATGTCTGCACTTAGATCGACATACATAGTAAAACACTTCTTTGACAGTTATCAACTTAAAAACTAAACGGTAATCAATGAATATACAATGTGTGGAGGATAAAACAAGGAATAAATTTGAACATAACCTGGGAACTGGAACTACCTACTATTATAAACAAACTGATCATGCTGATATATATAAGTGCCGTGATAATAATTTTGGGCGATAATTATAGATCGGAGTTACATATGACAGTTGTAAGGCCAGGTTTGAAGTGGCATCAAGAACTTAAAATGAATAGTTACTGCTTTAAATTAAAATAAATCTGTCTAATGAAATTAGTATTCTGAAAATTCAGGTAGCTGAAAATGGATATTATGTTATAAGCTACACTGGGACCCCCACAGTCCCACACTCCTGTGTATTTATTAATTATGATTTATTTTTTAAATTTTGAAAATTTGGTCCCAGTGTAACTTATACACTGTATATAAACATTGTAACCTCTTCGACACAGCAGCCAATTCTCTGAAGATGGCCTAATAAGCCGAAAACCGGTTAAGTAAACAAAAATAAACTTGTAGAACACACACAAAATTGTGTTGTTTTCTTTTTTTTTTTCATTTTATTCAAAGCTATTTTAAAGACAAACTCAATTACGAAAAATGTAAAATAGGAAAGTAATCATAATGGTACATATCTTTTGTGATCTGAGCAGAAAAATTGAAATTATGAAAACCTATCAACACTGAAGGTAGATACAAACTAATTTCATTATTGTTTTGGAACATTTCACACGTAATTTTATGTAATTACATTTTTATTAGTACTAGCGGATGTCCAAAATAAATAAAGTGTGACCTTTTGACGAGTTGCCAAAGAGAGCATTTTCAAGCACAAATTTCACTTCAATGCTTGTTTATAACTTTATCTTTTCATTTCATAACATTTATTTGAAATATCACTGTTTATCGTATACTTTCATGATTTTAATTCGTAATTATTTTTGTTAGTTTAGTCAAAAATCCAAAGGCAGTACACCAGTTTATGACGATCTTATAAAAGAAATTTGTCACATGCACAGTTGCTTTTGTAATGTTGTTGGGGGAGGATGTATTAGACTGTGTTTAGTAAACAATCAGATATACGGACCAAAGCACTCACTAGACATATCACAGTTCTCTTTATTGATGTGCGTTGCTCAGGATGACACCTGCTTGAGTGTTGTTATATTTGTGCTACGAAGTGAATGAAATTATACAGTGAAAATAATTAACTCGTTCGCTGGCATTTTCATTACCAGTGGCTACAAAACCTCGAACACCTCATTTCAGCGAGAATCGACATCTAGACATCGAAACCACCAGAACTTCAATAATCAATAACATCGATTTGCTAGCACAAGGGATACGAGTAGATTTTGTAACTTCAGTTTCTGCGCTTAACTCTTGTGCCCTACTGACAATATTACAGTTGAAACGAGCAGAAATGAATATCGGCGATTATCATAGAAATTAGGACACTGGTACTTCAAATGTTCAAATGTTTGTAAATCTATCGGATCAAACTGCGTGGTAAGTAGTCCGTAGCTTACAAACTACTTAAACTAAACTAACCTAAGGACAACACACACATCCATGCCCCAGGGAGGACTCGAATCTCCGACGCCAAGCAACCACGCGCTCCGCAGCCAGGCGTCTTAGACCGCTCGGCTACTCCACCACGGCACACTGGTACTGTTATAACCTCTAACAAGGAGGCCACATGGGTATCGGATTTTAGAATTTGTGTATATTTATGGTACGTGAAGTTCAGAACTTAAATAACAATCAGCCAAAGCCATACGACGCAACTCTAAAAAATTCTCGAGATAATCGACTTTGAAGTTTCGAAAAGTACACTTAAGTACCAATAATTAAAACGGTTGCAGCATCTGTTGGTGTAGTTAAGGTGGTAGTGTTCTAGCCTTCCAACCGTGGGGTCGGTGGTTCGTTTAAATATTTATTTTTTACGAAAATTGCACGTGCTTTTTGTTTATTTGTAATTTTCTATGTTTTATAGAAGGTTGTATGGTGAATCAAAAAACATAGGTTACATTTTTTACACTATATGCTTCTCTATTAGTTGAGTACGATAGTCTTTGATTGTTCAGTTTATGAAGAGCTACGACACCGTATTTTGAAAGTCATCACCGTAGCTACCAATGGCTTTCCAAGCAGCTAACCTACTCAACCATCGTTTTAGGTGACGACAAGGTTTCCTGTTCGTCTACATACACATAAAGAAAAACTGACACAACACGTGGAATTACAGATCCCAAAATGTTTTATATAACTGAAGCGGGATTCGAACCACTGACGTTTTGGTTGTGAAGCCAGTACGCTACCCCTTTTTTTTTAGTTGCGCCTTTGATCTCTTTTTTATATTTTTTGTTTATTTATTTTTTGTTTTGTTTTGTCGGGCCTCCTCTCCACCCCTTCAGTCCGGCCTTGCGCTCACCAATGTTCGCCTTCTTCGGCGTCGGCTTCAAATGCCATAAACAAAACATTCCTCTGCTGTAGGTACCAGTGTTGTATTACAAATCAAATCAATTGCGTCTTCCCTTCAAATCTCAATACAAAACTGAAATGATGTTCTATGGAACGAATAAGAACTACCCAATCTTAGTGTAGCAAAAAGAAAAAATAACCTCGTAATTCAAATAAATGAAAATGGTATTGACTACGTAAGTGAAACCTTTAAAAAGTCGTGGAACAAATTCCTGTATTTGGAACGCCTTTGCAGAACGTAATGCCGGTCGCTAATATAGAGTATGAAAGCTTGTAAGGTAGGAGCTTTCCGATTAATCGCATAATAAATAAACTGTCAAAGAAGCCAAGCCGGTCGCGGTGGCCGCGAGGTCTGAGGCGCTCCAGTCACGGTCTGCACGGCCACTACGGTCGGGGGTTCGAATCCCCCCCCCCTCGGGCATGGATATTTGTGCCGTCCTTAGTATAAGGTAGTTGATAAGTAGTTTGTAAGTTTAGGGACTGATGACCCCGTAGTTAAGTCCCATAAGCTTAACAAACATTTGAACATTTTTTAAGAAGCCAAGTGTAACTATTTTGCTTGGCTTCAGGATAATTTTTCCAATCGGGGCGCAGTATATCTTGTACAGTAATGTTCAGTGCGGTGGTGCGAGTCATAAGAGCTAGTCTTCTTCTAGTCCACGTCCAGATTTCAGTCTGATCTCGACAGACAAATGCGTGCAATAACATGTCCAGCAGCTGGCACCGAGTGCAGTACGGCGTGGCTCTTAATTTTATATTGTACTAGCTGAGAACCGGCGTTGACCCGGTATTTATTTATTTATTCCTGCCATTTTTCAGGTATATATTCATTTGTATAAGGGCTGTATGGCTGTAAAATTTGTTGGGAATACAATTAGTAGTAAAGACGTAATAGACTAAAACTTGGTGCATGATGGGGCGGTTTTCCATGAACATGAGTGTTTATGTGCTCATATCTCATGAACTAAATATCGTACTGTGATACAATTTCGAAGGTATACTCAACTACATGCGTGTATACTGTCTGTAAAAATTCCTGTCGCTACAATTTGTAGTGTTCAAATTATAAATTGTAACGTTATACCGAGAGCCGTATTTTTACTCCATAAACAGCGGAAAAGTAGCAAGCGAGAAACTTTTTTCCTTTCATCATTTTACTATGGTTGCCGGCAAGAAAAAGTTTAATAAAGGCTTGAAATTATGTTTAAAGTTTGTTGCAAATCGTTAAGTACTGTCATTCTCATACAGTGTATTTCGAAAGTCTCGCCGCATTATATGGCATTTTTGCGATTTCTATTGGTTATGACGTAATATCTTTTGAAACATGTGCCGTATGTGATTCTTAACCATGCAAGAATTGTTACCAAACGGCAAGGAATGTGTGTACCAAATTTGGTTGAATTCGGTCCAATGGTTTAGGAGAAAATGAGCATTATTGTCGCAAAATGCAGCAGTTTTTCGTGCATCTCTTTGTTTATGACGTCATATCTCTTGAACTGTATATCGTATATGATTCTTACAATTAAGGCGACCGTCCTCATAGATTGAAGCTTACGTGTACAAAATTTCATAAAGATTGGAATAAAACTGTAGCTTTGTAGGCAATACGTACAAACATACGGACATTCTGCTTTATACATTAGACATCTTTTCGCCAGTAGGGATGACGTTGTTTACAACGTCATACCAGGTCGATCGACCTTCGTAGTAAGTACTGGATTATGGATGTTTTTCCATATAGCATTCCAGTTCTAAAGCGCATATTTCAGCTCGATTGTATTCTGTGGCACTATGTCAGTGAATGTGCGATATAGTGATGCAGTATCGTCCGTTGATGTGCTCATATATAGCCAACTTCTAGGTAAATTTTTCTGACGTGTTCCACCTGAGCTAAACCGACTGATGCTGGAACCGTTTCTATTAATGGTACTTACGCGTACTTCGCAAACTACAAAATCGATTTTCTCGAGAATTTTTTAGAGTTGCGTCGAATGTCTTTGGCTGAACTTCACGTACCATAAATATAAATAAATTCTACAATCCGATACCTATGTGGTCTCCTCGTAAGAACAAAGCGCAGCTGTGGCGTGAAGTAGCCGGTAACTGGAGGTTTTTTTCCCGTCTAGTGTTTCGATTACGGCGCCCGGTGTAATTCGTTATTATTTGGGGCGAGGCTTGGGCCTCCCGAGAAGCGCAGCGGTGTCTCCCCTAGCTAGATGCTGGGTGGGGGAGGGGAGGGGGGGGGGGGGGGGTAAGAGACGCCTGCGGCGCCCGCCGGCTCCCCGGTCTCCATTACGGCGGCGATCGGCGGCGCTTTCACGGCCAATAACGCCCCGACACCGACACCGGATACTGCGCGCCGCGGGCCACGGCGCCACCGCGGACACCACACACTCGAGGAGCGCTTCTTTTTCTGCAGCTACTCCTGGCTGAGAAGGAAGCTTAGGAGGCTTACGGTTTAAGGACCCGTCGACAGCGTGGTCTTTAGAGACTGAGCTTACGCTCGAAGTTTCGGGTAAGCATGAGTAAGGAAATCGGCCGTGCCCTTTGAAAGGAACCATCCCGACATTTGCCTGCAGTGATTTAGGAAAATCACGTAAAACCTAAATCTGGATGGCCGGAGGTGGATTTGAACCGCCATCCTCCCGAATGCGAGTCCAGTGCGTTACCACTGCGCAACCTCGCTCGATCTCGGCTGAGAAGGGCTGGACCAATGGGGTGGTCCATTGGTAGTGAGCGGGCCAAATCTATCACGAAATAAGCATCAAACGAAAAAACTACTAACATCAAAACAGCTAGCTTGAAGGGGAAAATCAGATGGCGCTATGTTTGGCCCGCTAGATGTCGCTGCCATTGGTCAAACGGATATCAACTGTATGTTTTAAATACGTACCCACATTTTTTATTACATACTCGTCTCGTGCGTCATTTTTGTCGATTTGTGATAGATGACGCTATAATAGAGATTCGTGCGTCTATAAAAAGATCGATGCGCGAAGCATGCAATAATTATCACAGCCATACATTAGCTAAAAATCTTTCCGAAAATTCGAAAAAAATCTGGTCCTATGTAAAATCGATAAGCGGGTCAAAGCCCACTGTTCAGTCACTCGTTGATCATTCCGGGGCAGTAATAGAAGAAAGCAAACGGAAAGCTGAAGTTCTAAATTTAACCTTTAAGAAATCTTTCGCGCAGGAGGACCGCACAAATGTACCATCATTCGATCAACGTACTAATTCCGAAATGGGGGACATAGCAATAGGTATTTCCGGTGTAGAGAAGTAGCTGAGAGAGCTAAATACGAAAAAGTCTGCTGGTCCGGATGGAATACCAGTTCGGTTTTACAAAGACAATTCTGCGGCGTTGGTCCCCTACTTAGCTTGCATTTATAGCGAATCTTTAATTCAGCGCAATGTTCCTAATGATTGGAAAAAGCGCAGGTGACTCCTGTTTATAAGAAGGGAAAGAGAACTGACCCACACAATTACAGGCCAATATCATTCACATCAGTTTCATGTAAAATTTTAGAGCATATTCTCAGTTCGAATATAGTAAATTTCCTTGAAACGGAAAAGCTTCTTTCCATGAATCAGCACGGGTTTAGGAAACATCGTTCATGTGAAACTCAGCTTGCCCTTTTCTCACATGACATCTTGCGAGCCATGGATGAAGGGATGATAGGGATGATAGGACCGCTATTATTTTCTATCTATATAAATGATCTGATGGACAGAGTAAGTTGTAATTTGCGGCTGTTTGCTGATGATGCTGTGGTGTATGGGAGGGTGTCGTCTGTAACTGACTGTAATAGCATACAGGATGACTTTGACAAAATTTCTAGTTGGTGCGAAAAATGGCAGCTAGCTCTCAATGTAGAAAAATGTAAGGTGATGCGCATGAGTAGAAAAAGCAATCTTATAATGTTCGAATACAGTATTAGTAGTGAGCTTCTTGATGCTGTCGCATAATATCTAGGCGTAACATTGCAGAGCGATATGAAATGGAACGAACATGTAAGGACAGTTGTGAGTAAGGCGGACAGCCGACTTCGGTTTATTGGGAGAATTTTGGGAAGATGTACTTCACCTGTAAAGGAGAGCGCGTATGAAACGCTTGTACGACCACGGCTTGAGTATTGCTCAAGTGTTTGGGACCCGCAGCAGATCGGTTTGAAGGAAGACATAGAGGCGGTTCAGAGGCGAACAGCTAGATTTTGTTACTGGTAGGTTCGACCAATGCGCGAGTGTCACGGAAATGCTCCGGCAACTCAATTGGGGATCGCTGGAAGATAGACGACGTTCTTTTTGTGAATTTCTGTCAAGTAAATTTAGAGGGCCGGAATTTGAAGCTGAGTGTAGTACGATCTTACTGCCGCCTACTTACATTTCGCGTAAAGATCACAAACACAAGATAAGAGAAATTAGGGATCGTACGGAGGCATATAGGCATTCTTTTTTTCCTCGTTCAATTTGGGAGTGGAATAGGATAGGAAATGCCTAGTAGTGGTACAGTGTACCCTCCGCGACGCACCTTACGGTGAATTGCGGAGTATGTATGTAGATGTAGATGTAGTCACAAACGTTAAAAGTGGGCCACTGTACGAAATGAAAGCTGAATTAATTCTGATAGGAGGTACCCAGATAAGAGTTTACTGTTACAAAAATTTATTTTAGCAGTAAAATTAGCAAAATGTCCGTGTGAACTACCGGCTACTCCCTGCTGCAAAACCTTTCCCTGGCCCAAATTGAGAACTGACTTGGTTCAAATTGAAGGAAGTTACCGATACAGTGGCCAATACACGTAACAGCTCACACGAAATTACACAAAGCCATTAATAAACAAGCCACCACAATTAAAGTTGTTTCATAAAGGTGACTAAGAAGAACATTTATGGTGCAACGGAACTTAAACATAAAAAAATTGCATCTGAGCTTGTTCTTAGCACTGGTGTAAAAAAATATTAAATAAAAGGGGGAAGGTGCTCAAAACTACCATTTATAGGCAAGTCAAAATTATACTGAACTTAACTTGCTTTTTTAGGTCGAATACAAGCAAAGTAGAGAACGAATTTTGTTAATACAATGAAAGTACATCCCATTTACATGCTCTAATACTGACGATACCAGCACTGAATTTAACATAAATTACACAGAACGTTACTGGGGGAGGATTTAGCAACAACGCTCACTTGCTCACACACACGCAATGCAACAGCCAAACTCAGCAAAATCAGCGTGCTGAAGCGAGGCAGAAGCAGGCGCCGCTACCGTAAGCGAAATTCAGCAAACCCGGAGATACCACACGACACAATATACAATGAAACTGCGAAGATGGCTCTGGTCTGTCATGCGTGAGTATAGCAAAGTTAAGTTGCATTTAGATTAGACTCTAACTTATTTCATTTCAAATTATTGAAAATAAACTAATTCTACCTCATAAAATAAAAAAAATGTTCAAATTTTTGTAGAGCTTATTGAACTTAACTACTTCCATTTCAGTGATCTGGCACTAAAATGAAACAAATGAGAGAGGTAGGACACTGAATCAAACAATATATTAAAATAGTATTACAGCTGTAGGTCTAATGAATAAGAAAATATGTATGTGGGTAAACTTATACGAACAGCACAATAATCGAATTATCGTGGTCAAGATAGATACGAAGCCAACACCGAGCACTGTGGTGCCAGTTTATATACTAATTGCCTCTGCAGATGTTGAGGAGATCGCAGAAATGCATGACGAGACAAAGTAAATTATTCAGACAGTGAAGGGAGAAGAAAACTTTTGATAGGAGACTGGAATTCTTCAGTAGGAAAAGGAAGGGAAGGAAACATAGTAACTGCATATAGTCTGTGGAAAGGGAACGAAAGAGGAAGCCGTTCGATGTTCAAATGTTTGTAGAGCTTATGGAACTTAACTACGGGGCCATCAGTCGCTAAACTCACAAACTACTTATGAACTACCTTATAATAAAGACGGTACAAACATCCATGCCGAAGGGGGATTCAAACCACCGACGGTGGGCGGCCGCGCGCACCGCAACACGGCGCTCCAGTATGCGCGGCTCATCCACCGCGGCAACAAAAAAGGGGAAAAAAAAGATATGTAATCTAATTCCTTAGCATTCCCTATTTTCTGACACTACATTCCATTACCCTCGTTTTGCTATTGTTAATGTTCATTGGTTGTATCATACACAAACAAAACAATCTTACCTGCACAAAGAGTGTTATATCTATGGAGAACTTTGAACTAGCTTATTCTAAAGACGGCACAAACATCCATGCCCGAGGGTAGATTCCAACCCCCGTCCGCAGCGGCCGTGCAGACCGTGACTGGCACTCCGCAGACCGCTCGGCCACTGCCGCCGGCCTTCTCAAAATAACAAAAATATTTACATCACTAAAATGTAATCTTCTTGCTACGAACGCTATGTAGTGTTATAGTTATGGACACGCGCCGGTCTGATACCAAGTTGTTGGTCATTGTTACTTATTTGCGACTGCATACTTTCCAATACTAGAGGTCATATTGACACAGACTGAAGCCATATCACAAAACGTTTCCGAAATTCTCCCAATAAAGCGGACGATCATTTGCCTTCTCCACGGCTGTACTTATACGCTCGTTCCATAATTCATTGTATTCTCTTTATATTGTAAAGTAATCCCTATAAGATTCTTTCATTTTATTATTCCTTACAAACTGACTGGATACGTGTCAGCAGGACGCGAAACCTCTATGGCTATATTAGTTAAAGAAGTTTACTGCGGTCAGAGCGGACTTGTTTTTCATAATGACAACATTTGGGTACGGATGCCCGCAATTCTACATCTACATATATATGGGATACTCCACAAATCACATTTAAGTGCCATTCTCGAATAGCGCGCGGGAAGAGAGACCATCTGAATCTCTCCGTTCCAGCTCTGATTTCTCGTAGTTTATTCTGATGATCATTTCTACCTATGCAAGTGGGAGTCAACAATATATTTTCGCATTCGGAGGGGAATGTTGGCGATTGGAGTTTCTTATGTAGCCCTCGCCGCAGCGATAAGCACCGTTGTTGTAATGATTCGCATCTCAGATCCTGTATCATTTCCGTAACGTTGTCTCCCCTGTATCGTGACAATACGAAAAGAGCTGCCCTTCTTTGGACTCTTCCGATGTCGTCCGTCAAACCCACCTGATAAGGATCCCACACTGGGCAATAATACTTCAAAAAAAGGACGAACAAGGGTAGTGTATGCAGTTTCTTTAGCAATTCTGTTGCATCTTTTTAGAGTTCTGCCAGTAAAACGCAGTTCCTGGTTCGCCTTTCCCACGACATTATCTACGTGTTCTTTCCAATTTAAGTCTGAAGTAATAGTAAGTCCTACGTATTTAATGGAGTTTAACGGCCTTCACTTTTGATTTGATTTATCTCGTAAACAAAGTTTAACGGATTTCTTTTCGTACTCACGTTGACCACTTCTCATTATTTAGAGTCAATTGCCAATTTTTACACCATAATGATATCTTATTCAGATCGTTGTGCAGTTGGTTTTGATTTTCAGATGATTTTACTAGACGGTAAATGACGGCGTCATCTGCAAACAATCTAAGAGAGCTACTTAGATTTTCCACTAAATCGTTTATGTAAATAAGGAACAGCAGAGGACCAATAACACTACCCTGTGGAACGCCCAATATCATCTCTGTTTTAGTTTATGACTTACCATCGATTACTATGAACTGTGTCCTCTCTGGCAGGAAATCCCCTATCCAGTCGCAAATTTGGGGCGATATACCATAACCACGCAATTTGATTCAAGATAACACGATAAACTTTGGTTACAAGATAAATCAATCAAAAGTGAAGGCCGTAAACTCCACAATATACCTAGGAATTACTATTATTTCATACTTAAACTGGAAAGAACACGTAGATGATATCGTGGGAAAGGCGAATCAGAGACTGCGTTTCATTGGTAGAACCCTTAAAAGATGCAACAGAACTACAAAAGAAACTGCATGCACTACTCTTGTCCGTCCTTTTTTGGAGTATTGCTGCCCAGTGTGAGATCCTTATAAGGTGGACATCAAAAGAGTCCAGAGAAGGGCAGCTCCTTCTGTACTGTCACGATACAGGGGAGACAGCGCTGCAGAAATGATACAGGATCTGGGATGGGAAACATTACAACAACAGCGCTTATCGCCGCGGCGTGGGCTGCTTAGGAAAGTCCAATCGCCAACATTCTCCTTCGAATGTGAAAATATATTGTTGACTCCCACTTACATAGGTAGAAATGATCATCAGCATAAAATACGAGAAATCAAGAGTTCTAACGGAGAGATTCAGGTGTTCTGTCTTCTCGCGCGCTATTCGACAATGGAATGGAAGATAAATAGTATAATGGTGGTTCGATGAACCCTCTGCCAGGCACTTAAGTGTGATTTGCAGAGTATTATCCCATGTAGATGTAGAAGTTGTCGTGGCGCGCTCCACTACGAAGCGAAGCCGCGACCACGCACCCGACACCACAGCGCTGTACACCACCGGCCATCCATGGCCGAGCAACCAACTTCGGCGACAACAAGCCGCCACGATATGTGCGCGCACTAAGACGACGGCAGCTCATTGCGCACGCATACCAACCTATTTGCGTGCGCAGATGCTGTCGCGCACCGCGGAAGGGTCCTGTGTGCAGCTCGCCTCACGTCACCGCCGGCCAATAAGAAGATGCGTGTGAGCAGACCTGCGGGACAATACCGGGACTCCACCGCGGACGGATCCCAGCCACCGGCGGCGGTAAATAGACCAACGCCACGGCGAATCGTCGTCTTCGACCTCCAGTAGCCGGACATCGCAGAGCTACGGACCACGGAGCAGCCTCAGCCACCACGTCATTGCCACCTCTGCCCTGGCACATCCGGAACTGCGGCGACTATCGGCCACTAGCGAAGACATAGAGAAGGAGCCGGCCGCGGTGGCCGAGGGGACTGAGGCGCTCCAGTCACGGTCTGCACGGCCACTACGGTCGGAGGCTCGAATCGCCCCTCGGGCATGGATATTTCTGCCGTCCTTAGTATTAGCTAGTTCATAAGTAGTTTGTAAGTTTAGGGACTGATGACCTCGTAGTTAAGTCCCATAAGCTTTACAAAAATTTGAACATTAAGATACCGGGCGTCGTAGCTCAGCGCGCCCGGTCAGGGGGCTAAACGCCCTCTGTAATAAAAAAGCTGAGCCAAGAACAAATAGAACTACAACGAACAATCAAGATCAGCGACCGCAATGAACAGAACTACCCAGAAAAAGAAAAAAAAAAAAAAAAAAAAAAAAAGAAAAAGAAAAGGAAGGGACTGAGGCGCTCCAGTCACGGTCTGCACGGCTACTGCCGTCGGGGTTTTCGAATCCCCCCTCGGGCATGGATATTTCTGCCGTCAAATGTTGTTTCAAATGTTAGTATAGTCTATGGGACTTAACTACGGGGTCATCAGTCCCTAAACTTACAAACTACATATGAACTACTTACGAACTAGGACGGCACAAATATCCATGCTCGAGGGGGGATTCGAACCCCCGACCGTAGTGGCCGTGAAGACCGTGACTGGAGCGCCTTAGTCCCCTCGGCCACCGCTTTCTGCCGTCCTTAGTATTAGCTAGTTCATAAGTAGTTTGCAAGCTTAGGAACTGATGACCCCGTAGTTAAGTCCCATAAGCTATACAAACATTTGAACATTTTGAACATAGACGTAATCTTCACTTACAGCAACTTACATATTCCATCGTACATACCATTCATTCAGAAGTTCTTTTTAGTTTGTTTAATCCCGAAGTAATAACTTAAATTTTTGGAGTAACCTCAGAAGGAGGATTTTTTTTTTTTTTTTTTTTTTTTTTTTTGTGAATCTAAATGTATTGTAAATGTAGTGGCCTTGCTCCACAATAAAGTTTGGGTAACACTCAACGAGTTGTGCTTGAATACAGTAGAAGATGCAAATGTGGCTGCGTCAGTCGTGGCGGCAGCAGCTGTGGCTGCGGCCTCTCTGGCGGATGACCGGAAGCTCGCGGACCCAGATGGCTGAGCGGGAAAAACGCGGCGTCCCGTTGCCCGGGGCAGCGCCGCGCTGCTCCCTTTTGCAAACTGCTCTCAGCTCGGCGAATGTGTCGCCTCGCCCGCCGCGCCTCGCTTCATTTTTCGATTAAATTCTACTTTTTTATTATTGAAATACTGATTACACAGGAGTGACATTATCTACATCAAAGGCGGCCCTACCCCACCCCCTCGCCGTTTGCCGTGCCTGTCCCCTCTTCCACCCCTCCCCTCCAACCCTCTTTTCCACCCCCCACAATCCTCCAACAGTCTCTTTTTTTCTCCCCCGTAGTCTATTTGTCCGTTGCGCGCTCGCCTCCCGCGCGTATGTACATGTGCGTGTGTGTGTGTGTGTGTATTTTTTTTCCCCTCCACCGTCCGCGGAAGGTATTTTTATTATATTTTTATGACCGACATCAAAGACTAAATCTGTTGATCAGCGAACTCATATGTAAATTATAACAAAAATGTGATTATATCTTGCGCGAGTGTGACTGTCACCGGGCGGTTCTTTTGATCTGCGCCGCGGCTCGTGTTGTTATTTTAACAGTCGAATCCCATTACGGAGCATTTCCATGCGCGCGCCCTGCCCGCCCGTCCGAAGGCCTGCCTGCGTCTCTGTCTCGCGACGACCGTGTTTTTCGGCGCTAGAAATGTGTACATGCTCATCTGCTACTGTTTTTACGTGTGCGTCTGTCCGTGTGTGAGTTCCTGTTTTTCGTTTTGCGTTGCGTTACCGGAACAGACGACGTAACGACTGCGTGACAAAGGTTCGCGGTAGCTCTACTGACGGATTCTCGATTCCTACAACGTGATCACGTACAACTCGGTCCAATCTCTACTCCAAACATGCGCTACTAACTGTGCTTGCCTGTGAATTGATCAATGAAAACATGGAATTCTCCTGTAATGTAACAAATTTACGAGATAGTTAGATTATCCATTACCGATATTTCAGAACCCGTGACTGTTAAATACAATATGATTTAAGAAAAATGCAACCAATCACTTTGACTTAAAATGATACTGTTTTGTTCCATTAACCGGTTTTGGAACCTTTTCAGGTTCATCTTCAGATGATGCATGTATTACAGGATCATTTAATGCGTGATATGGAGGCAAGATGGAAACATATTATACACTGACGGAAGACATTGAGAAGGTTCAGAGAAGGGCAGCTCGTTTTGTTCTATCACGTTAGGGGGGGGGGGAAGCGTCACGGAAATGTTGCACGAATTGGGGTGGAAATCAATTAAAAGAAAGACGTTATTCATTGTGGCGTCATCTGTTTGCGATGTTTCAATCACCGACTTTTAGTTCTGAATGTGAAAATATTTTGATAGCACCCACCTACTTAGGGAGACATGACCATCCCAATAAAATAAGAGAAATCAGATCGAAAACGGAACGATTTAGGTGTTCTTTCTTCCCGCGCGCTATTACAGAATGGAACGGTAGAGAAAAGTTGTGAAAGTGGTTAATGAACCCTCTGCCAGGCACTTGAATGTGATTTGCAGAGTATCTATGTAGATGTAATAAATCGACTTGCACGTTGCTTAAGTTGTGTATTGTATCTGAAAATTTACGTCAAATTTGTTCATTTAGGGTGAATGTATAGCTGGCTTTTTATAATTAATTTCCAATTCACTGTCTCCTTGTGATTAGACAACAGTTCCATATCACTCGATTTTTCACTATTCGGTTGTATAATAGCCTGTAAATAGCACTTCACCAGCGTACAAGATGTGCCTTTACAAATGATGTTATTTACAGCCGAGCGGTCTGTGGCGCACCAAAATAATATCGACTGATAGCTGCAAACCTTAGAGTATTTTTATCCCATTCCTTTCTTTTCAAAGACTATTTAAATCATGTTACCAAATAAGGTTTTGTGATTCCAGATTTTCATCGATTGCCAGTAAGCTGGTTCCATGTAAATCATAAATTGAAATGCACTATCACTGCTATTGTTATTGATTACATAGTTGACATAATGGCCTATGAGACACATTATACTGTTGGTTTTCTTTTCCGGATAAAATGTCTGATCAGGTCGTAGGAGTATATCCGTTGTGTAGTTATTTCCATCTAGATATTACCTCAGTAGGATAGATTTTCCGGTTTAGATTGGTCCATACACTTTTCCACGTTACGTTCGAGTGCTGCATTTCAATTTTATTTGTCGTGTCCGATTTCATCCATTTATCTACTAGTTCCCTTGTTGTTATATTAGTCTTATTTATTGTGTTTGTTCCCAAATAACGTATTTCTAAATAAAATTCCTTTATGTGCTTTAGCTTACTGTTAAATTTGCCTACATTCATCGGAGATTGTATGCTTTCTGGACGGACCGCTTTGAACAGTTTTGACGTAACGTTATTTCGGTTTGTATTGATCATAAACAGGGTTCTTTTTATGTATAATTCACATGTCGGTAAGTCATTAACCACCAGCCATTCTTGCTTTTGTTGGAGTTTCAAGTTTCTCTTTGAAAATATTTCCTTTCCATATATATCCATTCGCAAGTTTCGTGATCTTTTTTGCATACATTTGTTTTAATGCCTTGGTCGCACTGTTTTTATTTTATCATTACGCGTATCGATACATCGTCATCATCATCAGAACTGGCGCACAAAATAAATTACATTTCGGATGTTTACATTTCTTAATCATGAAATTCATATGGAGCACAAACACATGATATGAAAATATACTTACAACATTAAAAAAAACGATGGTAATTAAAATAAATCTTATTGGAGATGACTAATAAAACTATATACCACCATCGTGAATGTCGACTAGAATCTGATGCCAAACTGTGGTGAGAAGGGGGAAACACCGAAACAGGTAAATTAGGTCCAATAGGCGCCAGATGGCGCAGGGTTAAACTTAAATATTATTTGACTGAATTTATGTAACATCATCTTGCGCCCTCTGCACTGTCAACTGACATAGAAACTTCGAAAAACATGGCTACAAGATGTGTTGAGTCAAAAGAAAAGATCAGATACCTTATTAAAACATATTACTGGGACTGGGCGTACAAAAAAATCAATACAACGTACTGACAATGAACTCAATGTGCCAATGGGTCATAATACATGGTTATAATCAGGTATTGCACTACATATCATATGACGAAGAGAGGGAAGTAGGGAAGAGTAGGAAGATGAGAGAAAAGGGGCGGGGGGGGGGGGACAGCAATCAAGATGTGGATAGGAGTTGGGGACCTTTTTTTCATTTCCTCTCTCTCTCTCTATTTACAATAAATTATTTACCAAGATGCATGTTACGTAAAATATAGTGAACAAATAGGTGCATGTGCCCATCAAATAGAATGCCATGTTAAGGCATACATTTGAATATAATAATAAGGTCGCAAAACATACAGCTACAATAGTCTTACATAGACTTAGATCATACTCTATATTTAAAATAGAACAGTCTTGAGACAGGGGGATACTATGTTGAAGTTAATATTTGAAGATCAAAGTAATTTCAGTCATAGTTTTAAAATAAAATAATTATGCATGGACAGAATATAAAACAAATCATCCATAAGTCATTGATTAAAACGAAACAGAGTCAAAAAGAGGAACAAGGACAATGCACTAGACATTTGATAATGACCTTATGGTTACAAGAAAAAGTAAAGGTATTATAGGTTACAGATTGTACTTGTAGTGCACTCATAATCTTAAAACAACCATAATCATACATGGATCTAATCTAAATCTGATCATCCACAGTCATACAGTAACATGAAATAATTTTAAAAAGAGGGAAAGGAATACACTTGAAGATGGATAATGTCTCTATGGTTACAAGACAATGCATGTGCCCCATCAACTAGAATGCCATTTTAGGCATACATTTGAATATAATAATAAGGTCTCAATTCACACAACTACAATAGTGTTACACGGACATGACTTAGATCACATCAATCCATCAGTCTATATTTAAAATAGAACAGTGTTGGCACAGGGAGATACTATGTTTAAGTTAGACCTGATAAGAATAACATACTAAGAAGTATCAATTCTAAGTTGCAAGAAGAGAAAGCTTTAATTGCCAATGCAGAGAATGGGAATTCTATTGTTATTATTTTTGATGACGACTATATCATCAAAACATTGCAATTCTTTAATGAAGCTGGGATCATAGAAGTTAAACGTGACCCAACCAAAAGATTTCATGAGCAATTAAAATCTTTCGTTAATCTTTTTAATTTCCTGTTATCTACAACACTTGACAAGAGACGTGTCATGACTATGAATCCTAAAATACCTTGTTTACGTTCCCAAATAAAGTTACAAAAACGTAACTTTTTGATCACCTGGTATACTTTTGATATTTGATTTTATTATTAGTACATGACTACTAAGGTACAAAGCGTTAGCTGAAGCAACTTCATTTTAGGTGCAAATATTGCTCCAGAAACAGCGGCCATACACGGAGACAGCAGTGGCAGCGGTGTATCGACCGTTTCGCCACTCTTCCTGATCGCACGCCCCACGGGTGACAACTGCCAAACGGCGCAGCGTCGCCACAAACGAAAGCCGCCACGCCGCGAGCTCCGCCGCGCTTCGCCTCCTCCGACTCTGTCCAAACGCAGAGGCCAGACAGCTGGTCGTTTGTGACGACGGACGGCACGTCTCTTCTGACACCGAAACAGAAACAAACGTCGACACTACTAGCTTGGAAAACGAGCCTGTTCGGTTAAAACATCAGCAGAGCGTGGTATTCGGTCTTCGATGTATTTCTGTTACGCTAAGGCGGCAAGAGTTTGTCTACGAACAAACTTTTTTTGTTTACTTCTGAACACTTTGAACTGCATTCGCGCCGCCAACGACCGCTTCCGAGGAATGAGCCAATAGATAAAAAGCACAGCACTGAAGTTACACTACATGCGGATTTTTCTAACAGCCACACACACACACACACACACACACACATATATATATATATATATATATATATATATATATAATAATGGAAAGTCCAGGTTGGAATAAATAATATAGTGAGGACAGTTTACTACTCACCGCAAAGACGTGGCGACGAGCTGCGACAGGCACATACAAAAGACACACACATACAACACATTCAGCTATCGGCCATGGCCTTCTTCAGAAATAGAGCACTCACGCAATCACACAGGCACACAACACAGTCATACAACCATCACCTCCGACTGCCACATGGCTGTATGACTGTATGACTGTGTTGTGTGCCTGTGTGATTGCGTGAGTGCTCTATTTCTGAAGAAGGCCATGGCCGATAGCTGAATGTGTTGTATGTGTGTGTCTTTTGTATGTGCCTGTCGCAGCTCGTCGCCACGTCTTTGCGGTGAGTAGTAAACTGTCCTCACTATATTATATATATATATATATATATATATATATATATATTAGTTGAATTTTTCAGCAGTAAGTCGTAAAAATATATATTTATTCGCAGATATCGATTTCGACCACTGTGTGGTCATTATCAGTGCTTAAAAACAATTAAAATACTTAAAACATCTCGACCTCCATGTTGGAGGTTGCGTTCGTACTGATCGAAATCTAGATCTGCAAATAAATAAATATTTTTACGACTGATTGCTGAAAGAATTTCCACAAGTCAAATACAGTCGTGGAGCACAAATTCCATCATGGAATCAAGCCTGACTCATGTTTTACCTTTTTCCAAAATTAAACTTAATTAATTCGGCCTAATTGCCAAGAGGAGACCAATGGAATATAGTAGAAATCTGTTAGTGGGAGAATGTACGGTGAATCTACATCTAAATAGATACACTTAATAGGCTATTTTATATGCTAAAATATGTTTCGAATTGTTGTTATTCTGAATGGTTAAAACGTTCAAATAGCATTTTCGGTCATTATTCTTACAAAACATATGCCACTTCTCTGAAACTAAAACTTAAAAAATAATTAAATTTCAAGATCAGGTTACATGACTGAAAACTCTGTCATTGCCGGAAGCTGTGGTGACGTTATATGACACTAAAAAAAAAGGCGAAAACTGCTTTTTAAAGTAAAAAAAAAATCTACATGTAAACCAAACTGATGCTTGTTTGTAGCCGCGGCTGTAACGGCAGTGCCCTCTAAGGCGCCTTGCTGCGGAGCATGCGGGTGCTTCCCACTGAAGGTTCGAGTAATCTCTCGGGCATGGCTGTGCTTGTTGACCATAGGTTAGTTTAAGTAGTTTGTAAGCCTAGGGACATAACCGCAGTAGTTAAGTCCTACAGATTTACAGATATTTGCAAGAGCTGTATTTCATGAATACTTGGCGGTTATGTGTCTATAGATAAGGCCATTACTATACGCTGGTTAAAACGATTAGGGTATCTATTGAGATTTCTATGTTCTAAAGTATCGTCATCGAGAGAATGAACTAAAATGGTTCGGCGTCTTTCTGCCGCTTCTTCGGCGTGTGCCGGCCGCGGTGGCCGAGGAGACTGAGGCGCTCCAGTCACGGTCTGCACGGCCACTACGGTCGGGGGTTCGTATCCCCCCTCGGGCATGGATATTTGTTCCGTTCTAGTTCGTAAGTAGTTCATAAGTAGTTTGTAAGTTTAGGGACTGATGACCCCGTAGTTAAGTCCCATAAACTATACAAACATTTGAACATCTTCGGCGTGAACAACATAACGGCAACTGGGATAGCGATAACAGCAGAAGGTTGCTGATGAGGAGGTTGGTGTTAACCTGTTTTTAGAGTACCAAAAAAATTACACGCGCAGGTAGTGCAATGCAACAAAAAAGAGAATTACCCGAAGCTATGGCATGGAAAACTATAGGAACTTTGCCGGCCGCGGTGGCCGAGGAGACTAAGGCGCTTCAGTCACGGTCTGCACGACCACTACGGTCGGGGGTTCGTATCCCCCCTCGGGCATGGATATTTGTGCCGTCCTAGTTCGTAAGTAGTTCATAAGTAGTTTGTAAGTTTAGGGACTGATGACCCCGTAGTTAAGTCCCATAGACTATACAAACATTTTTTTATAGGATCTTTGGAAGCGGGACATACACATAGGGAGGTGGCTGCAACTATTGAAGTGTCCCAATGTGTAATTTCCAGGCCTTGGACGCGATTTCAGACAACATGAAGCATTAAAAGAAGGCAAGACCAAGGTCGTTCACGAATAACAACAGAAAGATTTGATCATTATCTCAGATTAACAGACCTACGAGGAAGGAGGCTGAATGTAAATCAGCTGCAACGCATCCTACAGGCAGCAACCGAACGCACAATACACAATTAGTCCCTAATCGCATTCGGAAACGTGACCTCTATGCACGCAGCGTATAGTGCGTGTACTCTTAAACCCACGACAGCGGTTTGTTCACAGAAACTGAGCGGAAAAACATCAGAATTGAAACGAATGGCGCTGGGTTCTGTTCACAGTATTTTCTGTTCAGGTGGACAATTGTCGTTCCCTCACCTAGAGAGAATGTGGAACTTGGAACAATCCTGCTTATGTGCAGGAAGTACCACCGGATCATGTTGTGGGCAGGAGTATTGGCGGACGTAGAAACGAGATCCTTCGACCTTTTCTTGTGCCCTACGCTGGTCCCGTAGATGGGTTTCTTCTGATGGACTATAAAGCAATGGTGGAAATCATGCTTGAAGCTGAGGGAACTGAATTGATTGGTCAGCTTGTTCACCAGACTTAAACCTAATTGAGCATGTCTGGTATGCACTTGGCAGACGCATTGCAGCCAGACAGCACATCCCACAGCGGTTGTAGACCTGTATAGTGCACTTAAGGAAGAATGGGCAGATATTCATCAAAGACTGATAACCTCATAGTATCCATGCCACGCAAGTGTATAACTGTACTGGCCGTACGAGGGTATCACATACCATACTAGAGGGCAACGAGAATGACTTTCTGACTATTATGGCTGCCCTATGATGCCTCGTTCTAAGTAAACGCCATGTAAACCTCAGGTAAAGAGTAAACTATCGTATTGTATCATACACAAAGTACAATTGTAACCATTATCTGAATAAAATACGTTATCATACGAATAACGTGTATAATATCTCACCTGATCCTCTGTTTTGAGCGTTGTTCAAAAAAATGTTCAAATGTTTGTAAATCTTATGGGACTTAACTACGGGGTCATCAGTCCCTAAACTTACAAACTACTTATGAACTACTTACGAACTAGGACGGCACAAATATCCATGCCCGAGGGGGGATTCGAACCCCCGACCGTAGTGGCCGTGCAGACCGTGACTGAAGCGCCTCAGTCTCCTCGGCCACCGCGGCCGGCTTTGAGCGTTGTACATGCTTCAAAATTTCGACGATAGTGATATGGATGTGTAATTCAATAGATTATTCCTGTTTTCTTTCTTGAGTAACGGTTTGACCTGCACAACTTTCTATTCTTTCTATAGCGATTTTATGTCGAGCAAACGTGTTTGGTGTCTAAGTATGAAGCTTTTATATAGGGATACAACAGCTCAACGTAATTTTCTGTTGTTATGGAACTTTACATCTCGTATGCCGTCATATGATCGTGTCATCGATCAGATTATAAACAGAAAGGAGGTATGAGCATATGAAGTAGTCTCTCTGATACATGCGTAGCTCGAAGACGTCTTAACTAATAGAATTAATAGAATCAAGTAAGTTGTCGTGGATTCCGAGTTCTTAAAGAGAAAAGGATGTCGTCAAGAGGTCCTCAAGAAAGTGAGAAAGGACAGATATTCTTTTCCATATATGTAAATGATCTAACGGACATGGTAAATAGGAATCTCTCGCTGTTTTCCGACGATGCAGTGGTGTACGTAAAGGTGATGTTGAGTGACTGTGGCAGAATACGACTTAGATAAAACTTCTAGTTGATGTGATGAACAGCTTCTAGCTCAATGTGTAGAAAACATAATATAGTACTAAAAATTTCTTATTTCAATACAGTATTACAAGTTAGAGAAAATGAAAGTGGCCCAGACGAGTGGATACGATTTAAAACCATTTTTGTCAACATTAACAAAGGAAGAAAGATTTACAGTTACTTCAAACAGGATGGAGCAATTGCCCACAGAACCGGCCGAAACTTGGTGCACATTTACACATTCTTCGTTTCTGACAGAGACGTTATATGAGGTTAGTCTGTTAGCGGTCCTGCATAGCCAAACAAGTCAGCTGATCTATCAGTGTGATTACATTTTTGGGGTGTCCTCAAATCTAAGGTGTACCAGAACAACCCTCAGTGATCAAGAACTGTAGCGGATATCCCACAAGTCCAATTCGCCTTCAGCAACCTGTTGATCAAGTTCCAACAGCGGCAAAAGATAAATGGCATTCAGTTTGGTAGTCTGCTATAGTCGGGTTAGTACGGCATTTCCTTTCTTCCGCTGTGTTTCCTAGTTTCCTAGATTCATGATCTCTGGACCACGTTCGTTTGTAAGAGGGGTGTACAAATAAAAAGGTACGAAACGACACTGAGGGTATAATTGAAGTATTTAGTCAAAAGTAATCACCAGAGGCCTGAGTACTGGTTATGGGAAGAAACCACATTAGGAGACTTTTTGTCACTGATTTTGTAGGTTTTAATTTGGGTGCGAAGAAGTATTGAGAATTTTCTCTCATTCTGACATAATTTCATTCATAATTCAGTTTGTGTGAATTTAATTGAATAAATTCAGCCACATAAAACAACGTTACGCTGTGATGTCCGTTGAAGGTTGTCAGCATAGGTCTCCAGTTGCGTGCAGTGCAGCCATTGCGAGTTTCATCTGAAATCAAAAAGGTTTTGAGTTTACATTACTAACGCCTGAGCCCAGACTTGCTGTGGCAAGAGCCAGTCGTCTATTATATTCTTCAGTTGTCGTAGAAGTTGAAGAACTGTCTTTAGATTTTTTTTACCTTTTTGTTTTGTTTTAATTGACCAAGTCATAGGACGACTTGTCCGGGCTGTAAACTGAAGCTCAAGCTGCTGCCACTTAAACTTGGCCAGTGCACTTTGTGTGTGTCTGGATACGTGTGGACCCGCGTTATCGTGGAGCAGAACCACTCCCTCCGTGAGCAGCCCAGGCCGATGAATATTGTAGTTTTAACACCTTCCGCAGTTAGATAACACTTCGCTGTTGCTCAATCGCCGCGCTTCAATTGGAGAGAACACGCAACTGCCTGCTTCTCTTCTGTTAGCACTCGCTCAATCGCACAACCAGGCCGGGCACTACATTCACGTCCCTGATGTTGCACTGCGTTATCACAAAGTGGCATAATCAAATTTCAATCGGTTTGGTTGTTAAGAGGTTTCGTACCTTTTCATTTGGACAGTCCTCGTAGAACAATAGTGCGAACTATTCTAGAGTGCTCTCCGCCTCCCCATCCAATGAACATCGTGGTAGATTGTCACGCAGGGGACCTGGGTTCGATTTCGGTCGAGTTGGAAATTTTCTTCAGTCGGGGACTGGATGTTGTCAACATCATTTCATGTTGCATCATCCATGTTGCATTACCTAAAGACATGCACCAGGCAAGCCGAACACGATCCCAGCTGGGGTCTAACTGCCAAAAATCCCAAACGAAATCATCATCTGGAGTGCTATTCAAGTGAATGGGAGCGACGTAAAGAAAGACATAGTAGGAATTCAGAGGCGTTTTGCTGTTTATATCAAAGGTTGGTTCGATAAGTAACGGAGTTGTTCGGGAAATCAAATGGGAATCGATGTCGGAAATACGATGTGCTTTCAGAGGAAAATGTAGGAGGAAATTTAGAGGGCAGGCATTTGGAAGTATTCAAATGTTTGTAAATGTAAGGAACTTCTGCGGTTATCAGTCCTTACGCTTACAAACTACTGAAACTAACTTAGAATAACACGTACACGCACGATGCCCGAGGAAAGACTCGAACCTCCGACGGCGAGCAACCGCCTTAGAACTCTCGGCCACGCCTCTCCGGTATTTGAAGGTGACAGTAGACTGTTTTTGCTATCAGTAAGATATATTTCACTTCAGGATCACAAAGAATAAGAAAAATGAGGACGGGGGCATATAGGGTAAGTTTCAAGTTTCAAGTGTTTGTATAGCTTATGGGACTTAACTACGGGGTCATCAGTCCCTAAACTTACAAACTACTTATCAACTAGCTTATCCTAAGGACGGCACGAATACCCATGCCCGAGGGGGGATTCGAACCCCCGACTATAGTGGCCGTGCAGACCGTGACTGGAGCGCCTCAGTCCCCTCGGCCACCGCAGCCGGCATATAGGACAAATATTATTGTAACTGGAAATGTATTGAGAGGAAGAAACAATTTTAACTATGACACTTGTTCTTGGATGTTAATGAATATGTAAAGAAATATTAGATGATTACAAATGTTGGTATGGACACAAAAAAACCGTTACGTACTAAAGAAAAATCGATTAAAAATGTACCACACTAGGTACAATTGTAATCACTTCCTGGTAATATTTTGATCACTGGCATCTTCCACATAAAAAGTATTTTTTCCCTCGGTAATCAACGCATACTTCGTGGTACCAAACATTGCATTTTTGGCAACGAATCCAGTCATCCTTGACTAGAAAATTTATGAGCGCGTTAGACTAAGTTGCTTCACTTACCTCTAAACAGGAAAAAAATTATATCTCCGTAGCATAAAGTGGTGTATTCTTGGAAAAGACAGGAAGAACTGTAGAAACCTGCTATACTACCAACACTACGAGACTGACAAATTATGTTGATAGGAATTGTACCTATATCGAATTTGTACCACCTTACCCTAAGCACTCGTTCTCCCCTCTCGCTGTTTGGGAGTGGAATAGGTATCCTCCGCCACGCACCGTACGGTGGTTCTAGTTGGATGTACGTAAAAGTCAAATCTGCAATATTCGGCGCGTGCCTTTCTGATTTCATCAGTGTCATTCCGGACGTGAGGTTGTAAATCATTTTGAAAGTCTCGGAAACGCTTGTGAGACGCGGTAAGCTTGGTTTCTCGGGTAACGTAAGCAGCGTGGTGTCCGGCGTCGGGAGAGGGTCGTTAGCGTCTGCCGAAGACACGGGGAGGGGGGGGGGGGGGGGAGGGGGCGGGGCGGCGGTGGCGCCACAAAGGCAGCCGGCGGTTGTTTGCGCGCGTGTGTCGGCTGGTGTTTACACGCGGCGGCGCACCTCGCTCTGTTTACCAACGCAGCTGTGTCAGGGGCGCCGCGCGGGCACAGGCAGCAGAGGAGAGGAGAGGAGCCCCGGTCTGCCCCCGCCGGGAGACGAGCCCAGGTCCTCCTGCAGTCACTTCACAGACCACATTCACTATGCACTAGAGTTTTCCCACTCGCTGCGTGATTTAGACCTGCCACGTCTCTACATCTACATAGATACTCTGCAAATCACATTTAAGTGCCTGGCAGAGGGTTCATTAGCCACTTTCATAACTTTTATCTACCTTTCAATTCTCTAATAGCGCGCGGGAAGAAAGAACACCTAAATCGTTCCGTTTTAGATCTGATTTCTCTTATTTTATTGGGATGGTCATGACTCCCTACGTAGATGGGTGCTAGAGAAATATTTTCACATTCAGAAGTAAAAGTCAGTGATTGAAACTTAGGAAACAGATCACGCCACAATGAATAACGTCTTTCTTCTAATGATTTCCACCCCATTTCGTGCAACATTTCCGTGACGCTCCCCCCCCCCCCCTCCCGTAACGTGACAAAACGAACTGCCTTTCTTTGAACCTTCTCAATATCTTCCATCAGTCCCACCTGCTGAAGGTCCCACAATGGGCAACAGTACTCCAGGAGAGGACGCACAAGTGTGATGTAGGCACTCTCTTTGGTGGAGCTGGTGCATCTTCGAAGCGTTCTGCCAATGAAACGTAATCTTTGGTTCGCCTTCCCCACAATATTTTCTATGTGTTCTCACCAGTCTAAGTTGTTCGTAATTCTAACTCCTAGGTATTTAGTAGAATTTACGACCTTAAGGTTTGACTGATTTATCGCTTAATTGAAGTTCAGCGGATTTCGATTTGTGGTCATGTGTATTACTTCACACTTTTCTTTATTTAGTGTCAACTGCAAATTTTCGCAACATGTAGAAATTGTGTCTAAATCGCTTTGCAGTTTCTTTTGATCCACTGTTGACTTCACTAACCGATAAACGACAGCATGATCCGCGATCTAAGGGAGCTATTCAGGTTTCTCCTACTGTTGTTGTTATGGTCTTCAGTCCAGAGACTGGTTTGATGCAGCTCTCCACCCTACTCTATCCTGAGCAAGCCTTTTCATCTCCTCATAAGAACGGCAACCCACATCCATTTGAATCTGCTTACTATATGCGTCTCTTGGTCTCCTTTTGCGATTTTTACCCCACACACTTCCCTCCAATGCTAAATTTACGATTCCCCTATGTCTAAGAATGTGTCCTACCAAGCGATCCCTTCTTTTAGTCAGGGTATGCCAAAAATTCCTTTTCTCGCCAATTCTGTTCAGTACTTCATTAGTTATGTGATCTACCCACCTAATCTTCAGCATTCTTCTGTAGCACCACATTTCAAAAGCCTCTATTCTCTTCCTGTCCGCACTGCTTATCGTCCATGTTTCACTCCCGTACAAGGCAACACTCCACACAAATGCCTTCAGAAAAGACTTCCTTACACTTAAATTAATATTCAATGTTAGGAAATTTCTCTTTTTCAAAAATGCTTTCCTTTCCATTGTCATTCTGCATTTTATATCCTCTGTACTGCGACCATTGCATGTTATTTTACTAGCCAAGTAACAAAACTCATCTACCACCCTCATTGTTTTGTTACCCAATCTAATTCCTTCAGCATCACCTGATTTTCTATGACCGCATTCCATTATTTTTGTTTTGCTCTTGTTAATGTTCATTTTATACGCTCTCTTCAACACACTGTCGATTCCTTTTAACTGCTCTTCCAGGTCATGTGCTGTCTCTGATTGAATTACAATGTCATCAGCAAAACGCAATGTTTTTATTTCTTCCCCCTGAACTTTAATCCCTATTCCAATTTTTTTCCTTGCTTTCCTTCACCGCCTGCTCGATGTACAAATTGAATAACATCGGAGAAAGGCTACAACTCTGTCTTACTCCCTTCCCAACTGATGCTTTCCTTTCATGCACTTCGAGTCTAATAACTGCAGTCTGGCTTTTGTACAAGTTGTAAATAGCTCTCCTTTCCCTATATTTTACTCCTGCTGACTTCAGAATTTGAAAGAGTGTATTCCAGTCAACATTGTCAAATGCTTTCTCCAAATCTACAAAAGCTAAAAATGTAGGTTTGCCTTTCCTTAATCTATCTTCTAAGATAAGACGTAAAGTGAGTATTGGCTCCCGGGTTCCTACGTTCCTCCTGAATCGAAACTGATCTTCCCTGAGGTCAGTTTTACCAGCTTTTCCATTCTCCTGTCGATAATTCGTGTTAAAATTTTGCAACCATGACTTATCAAACTAATGGTTCTGTAATTTTCACACCTGTCTGCGCCTGATTTCTTTGGAATGGGGATTATTACATTTTCTTAAAGTCTGAGGGTATTTCGCCTGTCTCATACATCCTACACACCAGTTCAAATAGTCTTGTCAGGGCTGGCTCTCCCAGAGACTTTAGTAGCTCTGAGGGTATGTCATCTACTCCTGGGGCCTTGTTCCGACCAAGGTCTTTCAGGGCTCTGTCAAATTCATCTCTCTTTATAGTATCTCCTATTTCATCTTGATCTACTTCCTCTTCCTTTCCCACAACATCGTCTCTAAGTTCATTTCCTTTGTAGAGCTGCTCTATGTACTCTTTCCACCTTTCAGCTTTCCCTTCTTTGCTGAGAACTGGTTTCCCATCTGAGTTCTTGATATTCATAAAGTTGCTTTTCTTGTCCCCAAATGTCTCGTTTATTTTCCTGTAGGCGATATCTACTTTTCCCCTTCTTATACATTCTTCTACAGATTTGCATTTGGCTTCTAGCCACTCCTGCTTAGCCATTTTGCACTTCCTGTCAATCTCATTTCTTAGTCGTCTGTACTCCATTTTGCCTGTTTCATTTACTGCATTTTTATATTTTCTCCTTTCATCAATTAAATTCAGTATTTCCTGTGATATCCAAGGATTTTTTGTAGGTCTTGCCTTTCTACTTATTTTGTCCTCTGCTGTCATCACTATTTCATCTCTCAATGCTACCCATTCCTCTTCTCCTAAATCGTTTATATACACAAGGAAGAGTAGTTGACATATAACGCTTCCCTGTGGAACGCCAGATATCACTTCTGTTTTACTTGATGACTTACCGTCAATTACAGCGAACTGCGTCCGTTCTGATAGGAAATCGTGAATCCAATCGCACAATTGAGGAGATATTCCATAACCACGCAATTTCATTAGAAGCCGTTTGTGGGGTACAGTGTTAAAAGCCTTCCGGAAATCCAGAAATATGGAATCGATTTGAGATCCCTTGTCGATGGCACATATCACCACATGGGAATAAAGGGCATGACGTGTTTCACAAGAGCGATACTGTCTGAATCCATGTTGACTATTGGTTAATAGGTCGTTCTCTTTGAGGTAGTACCTAATGTTCGAACAAAGTATATGTTCCAAAATCCTACTGCAAATCGATGAGATTGGCCCGTAATTTTGGGGATCACTCCTATTGCCTTTCTTGAATATTGGAGTAACTTGGGCAACTTTCCAGTCTATGGGTACGGATCTTTCGCTGAGTGATTGGTTGTAAATTACAGCTAAGTACGGAGCTATTGCATCAGCATACTCTGAGAGGAATCTCGCTAAAGCTAGAACAGATTGACGACCCTTCCAGTCAATATGCATTACGAAGGTCTGAACTGTTTCTCTTCTCTGTCACAGGTGCTGATAGGTGTTGTAATAATACAACATGGACATATAAGTTTGTTCCTGGACCGTGATAACCGCGAACCTCCTGCTTACTAGTTAGTTGCGCTAGTCTCTGCGCCACCCCGGGGACATGGGCTCAACACCAGCACGGGAGTGCCCAACCAAGTACCCTTTCCGACCAAAATGATGTCCTCCTAATTCGGCCTTTGCACACGATCAGATCACTCCTGTAGAGGCTATCCAAGAATGTGATAAGCTCAAGTAGAAGAACACATGAAAGTTCAGGTTGGGCAGAGTACCTCCTCGTCGGCTAGTCTATGAATGTAAAGCTCGCGTTGAAACACGTCCATATTGCTTGTTCCATTTATTTTATCCCCAGTAAATAAATGTTGATGTGCTTCAGATATTTTTTGAGTGTAGCGAGATGCTCCATTTGCACTATGTGAGATACCAGAGTTGCAAGATATTTTTTTGCCCAAAATATGGAATAATATAACAATATTTCATAATTTTAAATGTCTCCTTTTCTGTGTTTGAGGCTCCATATGTGATGAATATCAAGTAGTCGGACGGAAAACCAGTACTAAGCAACGATGAAAAAGCTGAAAGGTGGAAGGAATATATATTGGAGGACTGTACGAAGGAAATAAACTTGAAAGCAGTATTCTAGAAATGGAAGACGATATAGAGGAGGATGACAGAGGAGATACTATACTGCGAGAGGAATTTGATAGAGCACTAAAAGATTTGAGTAGAAACACGGTCCCTGGAATAGATGACATTCCGTCTGAACTGCTGATATCATTAGGAGAGCCATCGTGAAGAAATTGTTCCACCTAGTACGCAAGATATATGAGACAGGGGAAATATACTCCTACTGTCCTACTGCAAGAAGAATATACTTATTCCAATTCCAAAAAAGCAAGTGCAGACAAATGTAAAAATTACAGCACTATCAGTTTAATAAGTCATGGTTGCAAAATACTGAAAAGAATAATTTACAGACGAATGGAAAAACTGGTGGAATCCGACCTTCGGAAAGATCAGTTTGGATTTAGGAGACATGTTGGAACACGGGAGGCAATACTCGCATTATGGCTTATCTTAGACTAACGAAAGGCAAACCTACGTTTTTAGGTTTTGTATATTTGGAGAAAGCTTTTGACAATGCCGACTGGAATACACTCTTTTAAATTCTGAAGGTATCAGGGGTAAAATATAGGGAGCGAAGAGTTATATTCAACTTATACAAAAACCAAACAGCGGTTATTAGAGTCGAAGGGCAGCAAAGGGACGCAGAGGCTAGGAAGGGAGTAAGATATGGTTGTAGCCTTTCCCTATTGTTGTTCAATCTGTACAATGAGCAAGCAGTGAAGGAATGCAATGAGACATTTGGAGAGGGAATTAAAGTTCAGGGAGAAAAATTAAAAACTCTGCGGTTTGCAGATGACAGTAATTCTGTCAGAGACCGCAAAGGAAAACAAGGATAATGGAATGTAGTGTCAGAAAATCAGGCGATGCTGAAGGAATTAAATTAGGTAACGAGGCAATAAAAGTAGTAGATGAGTTTTGTTACTTGGGTAGCAAGATAACTTCTGATGGCCGAAGGAAAGATGAAATAAAATGCAGAATGGCTATGGGAAGAAAAGCGTTTCTGAAAAAGCGAAACTTGTTAACATCCAGTATTAGTTTAAATGTTAGAAAGTCCTTTCTGAAAGCATTTGTCTGGAGTGCAGTACGATAAGGAGTTCAGATAGAAAGATGATAGGAGCTTTTGAACTGTGGTGCTACAGACGAGTGATGCAAATTAAATAGGTAGATCACGTAACTAATGAGGAGGTGCTTAACCGAACTGGGGAGAAAAGGAGTTCATGGCATATCCTGACTAAGAGAAGGAATGGGTTGGTTGGATACATTCTGAGACATCAAGGAATCGTCAATTTAGCATTAGAAGGAAGTGTGTAGGGTAAAATTCGTAGAGAGAGACCGAGGGATGAATACAGTAAGGGATGTAAGTCGCCGAATGTATTCTAGATGAAAAGACACAGGATAGGTTAGCGTGGAGAGCTGCATCAAACCAGTCTGCGGACTGAAGACCACAACAACAACATGTGATGGCGTATGCACTGATATGTTCCCACTGATCCTGCATGCGCCGAATGAGTGAGATTTGTGTACAAAACAGTTTAAACAAGCATTAGCCGCGCCTCGCTGCTCTTGTCGTCTGCTGGTTCAAACAGCGTGGCTGCAGTTGCCTCTGGTGCTGGTGAAGTTCTGCCAACTCATGGCCAGAGGCAAATCTTTAGCGAAGATGCTTAGCGAAGGTTCCCATCCACTCACCTCGTCTGGTGTGCACGTTTAGTTTGCCTACCTGAGTTGGCTAAATCCATTGGAGAGGTTTCCCTCCGCTTTAGGTGGCAGGAGACTAGCGACCACGAGGGCGGCCAGGAGTCACTAGCTGGTCTTTGGCGAGGTAAGATACTTTTTGGTGTTGGCTCTGTTCTGAGCACGTGGATAAACTTTGTTCGGATTCGAGTTTGAAAATTTTATTTAATTTTATTCTGGATTGCTTATTTGCCGAATCTTGATTTCGCGGCTTCATTGGTGTTCGTTAACAGAATCCTTGCATTTCCTGACTGTAGAGCACTTTCTTCGTACGTTTAAACATGTTTAAATGTTTTTCATGTTCATTTAGTTGGAAAATTTGATATATTTCGGGAACTGTTCGATACTTCCGATGTCAGCCCTTTGTCCATAGAACACGTGATATGAGATAAAGCCTTCAGCTTACTTTATCACCTCTGATCACATATTGTTAACAATAACCTTGTTTAAATGTTCTGATTTCTAGTACATGTAACGTGGTAATTTTCCCGGAATTTTGGGTACTCCTAAACTTGTAACTTCAGTACTCGCTGCCCCACGTGTATGGAAAATAGTGTGTTCTATACCGTAGTTATTTCTATTAGATAACTCTTCTTCTCCTGAGTAGAATGAATCTTTACGCGGCATTACTCGCGTTTTTATTTATTTATTTATTTAATTGTCATATTTTCCTTTTTCAACTTTTTGTGATCCAACCTCGCGTAGTAGTGTAGGTTTCCGTAACTTTTGTAATTAGCTAGATATCATTCTCCTGAGTAGATCGAATGGTTACACGACCTGTCTCGGGATCTTATTTCTTACAAAATTGATTTTTTTCCAATATGTTCAAATTTCGCGATCTGATCCCGTAGCATGTAACCTTACTTATTAGCTAGATATTATCCACCTGAGTAGACCGAATCGTTACACAACCTCCTATATCGCGGTCTTACTTGAGCTAAAGGTTTTTTAATTTTTGGGATTCTAAGAGCCGACTCTGTAGAGAGATGTTTTAACCTGAAACCTCTACCAATCAGTAGTTCTCCTCCCCCTGCGCAAAACGAACACCAGAACGCCCGTTTTATGTACTGTATTATTTAGTGAATTTTTATATTTAATCGATATCTTTAATTTCTCTGGAAACTTATACTTCAAGACTATATTGCACGCCACGTGGTCTTCTATCACGTACGTTTGTTCCCGCTGATAGCTACCCTGAACCTAAGCTAGAAGACCATACACTACGGAACAAAGTTTTTCTTTTATTGGTGCGTGAGTGAACCTGCTGTTCCGTACTGCGTCCTGCTGCTAGCGTTGTTGATTTTTGTGTTCGGTGCTGGTAAGTACTAGCATGGCTTGGCGCATGTATCAGTGTGAGAATGTGTAACAATTCCTCCCTTCTCTCCTCTGAAAAGTAATCATTATTAATTACGCTAGTACTAATTTTGCAGGTGGGCAGTATTAGCCATATAATCTTTGTAAATGTGGATTCTTTTGTAAGATGTGTGTTTATTGTATTTAAATCGGTCTCTCCCCCTTTATTTTTCATGCCTTGGGCAATAAATCATTTTGTTAAACGTTAACCGTTTACCCTAATTTAAATTCTCCCACATTATATATTTTTATAAAATTTTGTGTAGTCACGTGAAATATCTTGTCTCTTGCTCCCTTCTGGAGGAGAGAAAACTAACCCGCGTTCCCGTTGCCGTTGCCACCCATTTAATATGTTATTTCAGATCCATAGATGGGGATCGTGAATTAATTTAGTGCAGTTCCATTAAGAAAAAATAGCAAAGTCACGCTTCTTTCACTTGGTTATCTGAGCCAGAATTTTGTTTAGAGAACTGCATGCTTCTTTCAATGTGCAATGGTTGACGTTCATAGACATACGAAATTTCGGGTTGGATTGGGCACGTAGTTGGGTAATTTCGTGCAGGTGGAGTGCCTAAAGAGCTTAGACAATTTCCCAGTAAGCATAAGGTATCGGAGTTCAAGTCCCGGGCGAGTCTCAAACGTCCATATGTCCTTGTTGCGTTGTTACAGCACCCACCACCAGCTGCCAGACTGAAGCCCACAGTAGTTTGAAGGTATGTTGACATATTTGAATCGTCGCGCTTCGATATATCATGCGGCGTTTCCGTCTTCTCTTTCCTTTGGTGATGTGGTATCTGGCGGGTCACGTCGGGTACGCGGGAGAAGCGGCAGTTCGAAGGCGACAAGCGTCAGTCAGGTACGGGGAGAAAAAGATGGCCGAGCGGTCTGCGGCGTGCCAGTCACGGTCTTCACGGTCGCTGTGGTCGGGGGTTCGAATCGCCCTTTAGTATAAGCTAGTTCATACGTAGTTTGTAAGTTTAGGGGCCGATGACCCCGTAGTGAAGTCCCATAGACTCTACAAACATTTGAACATTTGATTTAACCCGCGTTTCCGTTGCCACCATTTAATATGTTATTTAAGATCCATAGATGGAGATCGTAAATTAATTTAGTGCAGTTCCATTAAGAAAAATGGCAAACTCACGCTTCTTTCACTCGGTTATCTGAGCCAGAATTTCGTTTAGAGAACTGCACGCTACTTTCAATGTGCAATGGTTGAAGGACATACGAAATTTCTGGTTTGATTGGGCACGTATTTGGGTAATCCGTGCAGGTGGAGTGCCTAAAGAGCTTAGCGCAATTTCCCAGTAAGCATAAGGTACCGGAGTTCAAGTCCCGGGCGAGCCCCAAACTTTCAAATGTCCATGTTGCGTTATTACAGCACCCACCAGCAGCAGACATAGATTGCCAGACTGAAGCCCACAGTAGTTTGAAGGTATGTGGACGACACATTTGAGCCGTCACGCTTCGATATATCGCGCGTCTCTTCCCTCTTCTCTTTGTGGACGGTGTACATAGCCGACGGTGTGTGTGTGTGTGTAGCAGCAGAAGCGTCTATTATACAACAAACCCGGTGAGCTGCCCTCGGGCTGGTGTAGTGCGAGTTCAGGGGCCGTGTGCTGGAGTCAGCCTTCTTGGTCCTTTTCTGCCTCATCGGACATCTGCTGCTACAGGCATTTTAGGAATATGGTGAGCGTCGATCTGTTGGCTTTCCGACGGTACCGGTTGTTTTGGTACGATCTTTCTCGTTTTGGCCTGAGGAACGCTCGTGTTTTGGCTTTGCCTCTCCCTTTACGCCTCATGCATCTGGGAAAGCTCAGGCGCACTATACGTATGTTCTTTGGAACACTATGAATCCTGTTTGGTTTTAAATTGTAGTTTGGTTTTATGGATAACGCTAAGCGATTACTTCTGAAGGCTTAATTGTTTATAGCACAATCTGTGGCCAAAATTGGCCGGTAAAATCTTGAAAAATCTGTCTTTTAATTTTAACCGCCCCAGCAATGAATGGTTGTGCTGAAAATAATGCATTTAATTATTAAGCTTCATGCCTGGGTCGCAGAATATTTGTGTACACTTGTATTTATGTCAGTCTCTGTGTGTGTGTTAGCAGATTGTTGAGAGTTCGTGCGGCGATTCTGTTCAAATGTTCAAATGTTTGTTAAGTTTATGGGACTTAACTACGGGGTCATCAGTCCCTAAACTTACAAACTACTTATGAACTACTTACAAACTAGGACGGCACAAATATCCATGCCCGAAGGGGGATTCGAACCCCCGACCGTAGTGGCCGTGCTGACCGTGACTGGAGCGCCTCAGTCACCTCGGCCACCGCGGCCGGCGGCGATTCTGTAATTAAATTGCTTACCTTGTGCTGGGAAGCTCGTTTTCCTTGTGTCGGGAAGCTCGTTTTCCTTGTGTCAGTTTCTGTTGCCCAAGGTCTTAGTGGTGAGTGACTAACTGTAACCCCAACCGAAGTATTGCCAACAGGAAACATTCTTCAGTCTGTGGTAAGTTTGTTGTGCGTTAAAGTGTTCTTGTCATTGTTATTATGTTTTAGAATAACCTTATTCACTATACATAAATTCTATGAACCTTGGGAAGTTCAGATGAAGCGTCACTTGCTTCAAGCTGTTGTTGCAGGTTCGATATGTTAACTTAAAATCCTGTACCTTGAAAGAAACTGGCTCTTACATATGCATTTTACTTTAATAGTATTTAGTGAATGCAAAGAATTTTCTGGTTAAGATTAACCTTTGTATTACCTTTCCTCGTGGTGTTTCTTTGATAATTTACCTAATTTCTATTTGGTTTTTCAAAGTATAAAGTTTCATGTTTAAATATTAATGATGTTCTATTCCTTTCATGGCCGCACATTCCTAGATTAGAATCCTCTTATCAATCTACCAGTAATAACAGCACAACATTTGTTGTTTTGTCACGGTGAAGAAAATTTACAAGACCTGAATTCCATCCATAACCAAATCCAGTTTATAATGTAAATCGAGAAAAATGGATGCCTTCAATTTCTGGATCCTATTGTACGACGCAAAGACAGGGGCACCTTACGGCATTCAGAGTATAGGAAACCGACTTATACTGATTTATACTTAGATGCAAATAGCTGCCGCCATCCTTCAGAGATTATGAGTTTTCTCAGATAACTGGGCCATAATTGCTGACGATCTTCTACACCTGAAGGGCGTATTTGAAGCAAACGCGTATTCTCCACAGCAAATGCATAAGGCACTACAAATGAAGCTGACTGTTCGCCTAAATAATACAGAATATAAACAAAATTTTAGATCCCTGGATTTTCTGCCGCATGTGGGAAGCCTGTCATCGAAAATGGGACGGTTCCTGAACAAACACAAACGTCATTTTTGGCGGATCCTGAACAAACACGAAGGCCATTTTTGCCCCCCCCCCCCCCCCCACCAAAAAAGACAACAGCACTTTTGGGTTCCGTCAAAGATGATTTGGTGCTTCGGAAAGATGGTGTTTACAAGATCCCATGTGAATGTAGCCATTTGCACATAGACAAGAAGACGCGTACAGTCCAGGAAAGATGCATGGAACCCCAAAAGTGTACCCGGCTCTTACAACCTAATTAATCGGTGGTGGCAGAGCAATAGGTAATGGCCACTCTAAGGTGTACGACAACAAAATTAGCTTCGACATCATCTTTCTGGGACTCAGTGGTGAAAGAAGCAACTGAAAGATGCTTGCAAGATGAAAGCAGAGCTCACCATCTGCAGCATAGTTGACAGGACCGACTGTGGACCTCTGGTACAGAGCCGAGTGGAGGGTCTGAATCAGAGGCTCAGACGGTTCTACGACCGTGTAGGCTGCAGATTCCTTGACTTGCGCCATCGGGTGGTGTGTTTCCGGGTTCCGCTGAATAGGTCAGGAGTCCACTATACGCAGGAAGCGGCTACACGGGTAGTGGGGGCTGTGTGGCGTGGACTGGGCGGTTTTTTAGGATAAAGAGCTTCGGGGAAATAGAAAATGGGCAATCTCAAAGGGTTCAGGTGGACCACAGGAGAAATGTAGATCCGGAAACTATCGGTATACAGTTGTAAATTGTCGTAGCTGTGTCGGGAAAGTTCCAGAACTACAAGCGTTAATAGAAAGCACCGAAACACACATCATTATAGGCAGCGAAAGTTGGCTCAAGCCGGAAATAAGTTCAGAAGAAGTATTTTCAAAAGATCTATCGGTGTTCAGAAAGGATAGATTAAACAAAATAGGTGGGGGCGTGTTTGTCGCCGTCAAAAGTAGTATTTCATGTAGCGAAGTTGAAGTTGATAGTTCGTGCGAGCTATTATGGGTAGAGGTTGTACCCGAAAATCGTAAGAAGTTAATAATCGGTTCCTTTTACCGGCCTCCCGACTCTGGCGATACAATAGCAGAAAGGTTCAAAGAAAACCTGAGTCTAATTACAAAAACGTACCCGACACACACGATAATAGTAGGTGGTGATTTTAATTTACCCTCGATCTGTTGGCGAAATTATATTTTCAAATCAGCAGGTAGGCATAAAACATCGTCCGAAATTGTACTCAACGCAGTCTCTGAGAATTACTTCGAACAATTAGTTCATGAGCCAACTAGAATTGTAAATGAATGTGAAAACACACTTGATCTCTTAGCAACAAATAATCCTGAGCTCATAACGAGCATCAAAACGTATACAGGTATTAGTGAACACAGAGTTGTCGTTGCGAAATTGAATATCGAAAGTCCCAAAGTTACCAAAAATAAACGCAAAGTATATTTGTTCAGGAAAGCAGATAGAAACAAAATACATTGCTTCTTGAAAGACAGCTTCCACTCGTTTCTAACACTAAACGTAGGTGTAGACCAGATGTGGCTCAAATTCAAAGAAGTGGTATCGACAGCAATTGAAAGTTTTATACCTAATAAATTAATAAAAGAAGGAGGCGATCCCCCTTGGTACACAAAACAGGTCAGGACACTGTTGCAAAAGCAAAGGAAAAGGCATACTAAATTTAAACGAACACGAAATCCCCAGGATTTGCGATTGTACTCAGAAGCTCGAAATTTAGCGACGACTTCAATGCGAGATGCCTACAATATTTATCTCAACGAAACTCTTTCTCGTAATTTGGCTGAAAACCCAAAGAGATTTTGGTCATATGTTAAATATACTCGGGGCAAGTCACAAACAATACATTCACTACGTGATAGTAATGGCGATCCTGCCGATGACAGCGCTACTAAAGCAGAGTTACTAAACTTAGCTTTTAGAAACTCATTCACCAAAGAAGACGAAACCGATATTCCAGATTTCGAATTACGAACAGATGCCGTAATGAGTAACATAGACGTAGATATCATCGGAGTAGTGCAGCAACTAAAATCACTTAACAAGAACAAGTCTTCTGGTCCGGATTGTATACCCATTAGATTTCTATCTGATTATGCGGAAGCGATAGCTCCTTACTTAACAGTCATATACAACCGCTCTCTCATAGAAGGATCTGTACCAAAAGATTGGAAAGTTGCACAGGTCACACCTATATTCAAGAAAGGCAGTAGGAGTAACCCACTAAACTACAGGCCTATTTCATTGACGTCAATTTGCAGCAGGGTTTTGGAACATATCCTGTATTCAAATATTATGAATTATCTCGAACAGAACGATCTATCGACCCAAGGTCAACACGGATTTAGAAAATATCGTTCATGCGAAACACAACTAGCTCTTTATTCACACGAAGTGATGGGTGCTATCGACAAAGGTTCGCAAATCGATTCCGTATTTCTTGATTTCCAGAAAGCTTTTGACACCGTACCTCACAAACGGCTTTTAATCAAATTGCGTGGTTATGGTATATCGCCACAAATTTGCGATTGGATAGGGAATTTCTTGTCAGATAGGACACAGTTCGTAGTAATTGATGGTAAGGCATCGACTAAAACAGAGGTGATATCGGGCGTTCTACAGGGTAGTGTTATTGGTCCTCTGCTATTCCTTATTTACATAAACGATTTAGGGGAAAATCTAAGTAGCTCTCTTAGGTTGTTTGCAGATGACGCCGTCATTTACCGTCTAGTAAAATCATCTGAAGATCAAAACCAACTGCAGAACGATCTGAATAAGATATCAGTATGGTGTAAAAATTGGCAATTGACTCTAAATAATGAGAAATGTAAAGTCGTCCACATGAGTACGAAAAGAAATCCGTTAAACTTTGTTTACAACATAAATCAATCAAATGTGAAGCCCGTAAACTCCACAAAATACCTAGGAATTACTATTACTTCAGACTTAAAATGGAAAGAAAACGTAGATAATATTGTGGGAAAGGCGAACCAGAGACTGCGTTTTATTGGCAGAACCCTTAAAAGATGCAACAGAACTACTAAAGAAACTGCATACACTGCGCTTGTCCGTCCATTTTTGGAGTATTGTAGCCCAGTGTGGGATCCTTATCAGGTGGGTTTGACGGAGGACATCGAAAGAATCCAAAGAAGGGCAGCTCGTTTCGTATTGTCACGATACAGGGGAGACAGCGTTACGGAAATGATACAGAATCTGGGATGGGAATCATTACAACGACGGCGCTTATCGCTGCGGCGTGGGCTACTTGTGAAACTCCAATCGCCAACATTCTCCTCCGAATGCGAAAATATATTGTTGACTCCCACTTACGTAGATATAAATGATCATCAGAATAAAATAAGAGAAATCAGAGCTCGAACTGAGAGATTCAGGTGTTCTTTCTTCCCGCGCGCTATTCGAGAATGGAATGGAAGATATATAGTATAATTGTGGTTCGATGAACCCTCTGCCAGGCACTTAAATGTGATTTGCAGAGTATCCCATGTAGATGTAGATGTAGAAATACGCTTGGTGAATTAACAGAAAAAGCGGCTTCTGCTTTGATAAATCTTAGAATCCGGCACTTTCTTTAATAAATTTACAAGGAAGCCGCAATACAACAGCTCATAATTTATCGATATCTCCCGGACAATCGACCGTGCAGAGACAGACATAATTCGTACATGAGTGAACTTCTTTGCCGCCGACTAACGCCTTTGTCGCGTCTGTATCTGTGGCCGCATGCGCAATAGCGCGGTCCGCCGGTTTATTAGGACGAAGCGTCAGTCTGCTACTCTCCATAGAAGAAGTAAACTTTATGCTGCTGTTCGCCCGAAATTTATTTGAACAGTCATTACGCCGAGAAAACATGACGATGCAGAAATGTTTAAATATCTGAAAACCTAAGAGACAAAACTAAAGAGGTCATGTAACCTTATACTTACAAATTACTTTAATTTAGGGTAAGGACAACACAGGCGGCAATGTTCGAGGGAGGACTTAAACCTTCGATGGGAAAAGGATTATTGCTCCTTCTACTTTAAGTCAACTTGGTTTAATAATAAGCATTTTATCAATAGGTTATCTGACCTTGCTTTTTTTCATTTATTAAGTCATGCTTTATTTAGGGCTTTATTATTTATGTGTGCAGATTGTGTAATTCATAAGTTGCGTGATTCTCAGGATATTCGTTTTATAGGTCTATTGTTCATTTTATACCTTTGACTTCTGTTGGAATGTTTTAAATCAAACCAATGGAATAAAGTGACTGGTAGCAGTAATAGCAATATCAGGGTGCGAAAGTTATGGTCGCCAGTTCGCTATTGGCGACCGAAACACGAGGCAATACTCAAATTACAACTTATTTTAGAAGATAAATTAAGAAACGGCAAACCTACATTTCTAGTTTTTGTAGATTTTGACGGGAATTCACTCTTTCAAATTCTGAAAGCAGGGCTAAAATATGGAAAACAGAATGTTATTTCCAACTTGTACAGAAACCAGACAGCGGTTACAAGAGTTGATGGGTATGAAAGGGAAGCATTGATGGGGAAGGAAGTAGCCTTTCCCCAATGTTATTCAATTTGTACATTGAGCAAGCTGTGAAGGAAGGAAAGAGAAATTTGGACAATGAATTAAAGTTCAGGGCGAAGAAATCAAACCTTTGCTGTTTGCCGACCTCATTGTAATTCTATCGTAAACAGCAAAAGATCTGGGAGAGCAACTAAACGGAATGAACAGTGTCTTGAAAGGAGGGTATAAGGAGAACTTTAACAAGAGCAAAACAATGGTAATAGAAAGCAGTCTAAGAAAATCTGGTGATGTTGAGGGAATCAGATTAAGCAACGAAATAATAAAGATGGTATATGAGTTTTGTTACTTGGGCAGAAAGTACTTCGGCAGTAAAATAACATACGATGGTCGCAATACAGAGGATATAAAATACAGGATGGCAATGGGTAGAAAAGCATTTCTGAAAAAGAGAGATTAATTTCAGTGTTAGGAAGTCTTTTCTGAAGAGATTTGGGTGGAATGTTGCCTTGTATGGTAATGAAAAAGGGTTGGTAAATAGTTCAGACAGGAAAACTTTAGGGACTTTTGAAATTTTTTGTTACAGAAGAATGCTGAAGCCTAAGGTGGGTAGATCACATAACTAATGAGGTACTGAACAGACTTGGCAAGAAAAAGTATTTCTGGCATACCTTGAGCGATTGGTAAGACACATTCTTAGACATCAAGGAATCGTGAATTTATAATTGGAGCGGAGTGTGTGGGGTACAAATCGCAGAGGGAGACCAAGAGACGAATATAGTAAGCAGATTCAAACAGAATACTGACATCAGGTTCAGTTAGATGCGGGTTGCTGTTACTGTGAGATTATGAAGAGGCTTGCTCAGGATAGAGCAGGGTGGAAAGCAGCATCAACCCATTTTCCGGACTGAAGATCTAAACAACAACAGTCTATTCAGAGCTTTTCATTTTCCTAATGGCGGCACCCATTCTAACACAAAGTTTTCAGAGACATCGTTCCATTAGTATTAAAGAGATGTAATTCTATCAAATGAAAGAAAACAATTTTATGCTTCATTTCTTAATACAGTACACTATTAACAAAGAAAAGAAGGATTTATATTTTTTTCGGCAGTTTTAAGTTTTTATAACTTATGTATTTACTCGTCTTGCGATACCCTTGATGTCACTATGCGCCATCCGATTTGGAAAACTCTGCTTTGTATGTTTTTAACAAGGAAGGACAACCAACCCACATGTCGATCATACACAGGACATCAAATGCTCAAATGTTTGTAAATCTATGGGATGTAGCATCTTTGATCATCAGTCCCAAGGCTTACAAACTACATAAACTAACTTAAACTAATCTAAGGACAACACACACACACACACACACACACTCTTGTCTGAGGGAGGACTCGAACCTCCGACGGCGAGCTACCGCGCGCTCCGCAGCAAGGTGCCTTAGAACACTCGGTCACTTCACCATGGCCACAGCACATCATCATTATATAAATATAACTGTTGTAAATAATAATGTGCTTATCCAAGTAGTAGCCCGGAAAGTCCGTGATCGCCATTCCAAGCAGAAGATAATGTGATTAAGATACAAATGCAAATACAAAATGACAGACATGATACAATTAATAAGTGACACTTGTTATGAAAAGCGGACTGGGTAAAGTTGTGAAAGTTAATCTCAGACTATTCGTTAATGAGAATTGTTGGCAGTGTAATTTATAAAATACGAAAACTTAACCGAAAAGAAACAAACTGCACAACAAAAACAATACCGTGCATAAATATGGCTTCAAAATGGAAAAAAAAATGTGTGGACACGAGAGCTCCCAACCATGAGAAAATCAACAAGGCAAATACGTAAATACTACAAGAGAACAAATAATGCAAGGGAGAAGCTAAAGAACAATATAAAACTCCAAGCGAGAGAGAGAGAGAGGGAGAGAGAGAGAGAGAGAGAGAGAGAGAGAGAGAGAGAGCTAACTCATTCTTTTTTCCTACAGACAGACACACAAACACATACAACTGATGTTTAAGCATATAAACGTTACGTTGGCAATACATAACAAAATAAATTAAGTAAAAAAAAGCGAGAGAGAGAGACAGAGAGAGTTATTTTCGGCTGTAAGATTGCGAGACAAGTAAATAACACGTTCAAACAGTAAAAGTAAAATAACAAATTGCTCAAAAATTAGATAAATTGTGCGATATCATTCTGTGTCCATGTGGGAAGAAAAGCAGGCCCCGAACCCGCAAGACGATAAACCGTAAGTACCATTTATTTACTTTAAAAAGACGTAAACTGTTTATAATTTAAATATACAACACCTAAAAAAATAAATGTAATTTCTACAGCCACTGAAGATATCTAAGTTAAAGAAAAAGGCTAAATACGTCTGCGTAAAGTAAACAAAGCTCAAAAAGAAAAATAACGTTTTTATTTTCAAAAACGATTACGTCACGCTTCTTGTGGAAGATGGCCACTAAAAACAAACACGTTAAAACTACGATTTTAGAGACTAAGAAGTGACATTAGCATAACTTCGTAAAGCACAATCACACGACAACTTGCGAGTAACACAGCATAAAATTTGCAAAGGGCAAGTAAAAACTCAATTACTCCTATCAACAGTGTGCAGCTGTACTGCTGGATAACTGCTGCAGAAACTCCTCCTAGAATACGATGTTAACTCTAACCAATAAATACACTCGGAAATGCGAAAAGACTCCGGACTGCACAACTGCTACTGTAGTTTATTCATTTACCTAAGATGAGGTTGCCAGTGCAGTAGCAACACTCATGAATGATAAAGCCGTTGGGCCTGATGGCATTCAAGCTGAAGTCCAGATAGTATGACTTTTAAGTATGTACTTGAAGAATGACCATAAATAACGCCCTATAGCTCGATGTAATCCCTGCAGCATGGAATATGGTCAACACTACGATAATTAAGCATCTGACCAAGTACCAATAAATCCCAAATCCTATTGGCATATTCTTTTAGAGAAAGCTCTTGCCAAGGTCCAAGAAAGTTTGCAGGATACGTTCCAAGTACACACAGTGTTCATAGGTATACGCCTGCACCTATACCGCATTCGAAAACATAGATAAATTCAAGACTCTTCTCTCAGATGACTGGAACACGGCTAGCTAATTATTTATAAATAGACTAACACACGCCTTCATCCGATAAAGCTGTAAATCTTTTATTTAGTAGTTTCGGTAACTCATAGTTACCATTTTCAGACTCCTGTTTATTTAACTATTATCATAAAACCGGGATCCATATAGATGATCACATACGTCATCTGTCTAAGGGTTAGACAGGTATAAAAGATGGGTCTACATACGTGGTCATTTACATGGACCCTTGATATATGATAATAGTTAACACGGGTCTGAAGATGGTAACATTGAGTTACCGAAAGTAGTAAGTAAAAGATTTACAATATTAACGGCTGAAGGTGTGTGGTGGTCTATTTATAAGTAGATCAGTTCAGGATGCATTCGACCAAGCCTAGTACATCATACTAGTCAAAAACATTTATTTACAATTACGATAGACATCGTAGACGCGTCAGCTATATTTGGTGGCCTGCGATGTCTGCACACCTGGGAGAGTTGCAAGTGGTGTCCCATAGACTGTACCACAGTGACAGGATAAATGTCGTCACAGGGTTGTTTAGTGGCATGTTGTTAAAGTAACTGAACAACTTACTACAGGTCCAGTATCTTTGAATTATAAGGACTGTGTTAGAGAAAAGGGAATTGGAAAAAACATTTAATAAGCACTTCTCCAAATTCATGAGGTGATTGACTCCCTTCCGCCTGGACGCCATAAATCGCATCTTCCTGTTTAAATGGATGATGAAATCTATTAAGGCAGAAGGAGGAATATCTCGAGGTAGAAGTACAACAAAGTGTTCTGTGTAAGTATGCTATGTATGCCACGAATACAATTTGTGTGGAGATTGAGAAATTTTGTAACACATCTTTAGATTCTTCAGAACAACACGGTGACGCTAGGGATTCCCGAGTAAAAAGAGATAATAATGATGTCAGTAAACTAGATGATTGGTTGACGCTACATAACTCCTTTCCAAATATGAAACAGTTGGTATCTTTAGCTAGTGGAATCGTTGGAAATGACCAAATTAATTGTCAAAGAGCCTATGAAATTGGATTAAAATAAATGGTTAAGATAACTGGTTTGAACTTTAAGAGATAATATTTTAACGTGCGGATAAGGTTTTACCGCTTTCAGTTGTTTAAAAATCTGTCACGATTAACAGTTGTAAAGTTGCTGTAGACCCGTTACTACTCTTCCAGAGAATAGCTGCAGGCAAAATGTTTGAAAGTAATCTTCAAGAATATCTTAAATACGAACTAAGTCCGTATCCAACATCTTTATTTGATAATAATGACATAAGGAAAACCACGAAAGAGACATTAAATGACAAAATGAGAACTATCGATATCGATCTTGATGAAAGTAATGTAACATATGTTATCGATGGTGGATTTCTTCTGCATCGCGTCATGTGGAGCAAAGACGATACTTTCACCGTTGTTTTAGATAAATATATGAAGTATTTACAAACACATTATGGCTCAAGAATGGTTGTTATATTTGACGGATACTCGGACTACAGTAGAAATACTAAAGCAATGGAACAACTAAGAAGAACTTCTGTTCTTTCAAAATCGTATGAAGTTTGCTTTGAGGAAACAACGATCGTGCCAATCAGCCAAGAGAAATTTTTATCAAATCGATGTAATAAAAAAAAGCTAATAGACTTGTTTGTTGAGAAATTGAAAACTGTTATTATCACTACAAAACAAGTCAGAGATGATGCTGATGTTTGTATAATCGAAACAGGTATTGAAGAATCAGAGCACCAAAGGACTACCGTCATCGTAGGAGAAGATATTGATTTGCTTTTCATTTTACATTTTACTTTTGCACGCATTGAGTGGCTGTGACACGACATCTGCGTTGTTTAAAAAAGGTAAAAAAACTTTTGTTAAAATAGTGGAGAAACTTCCAAATTTGGATCAGCTAGCTCAAGTATTTCAACAAGAAAATTGCCCTGCACAAACGTTACTTGAAAATGGAGTACGTATCTTGTTGGCAATATATAACGCTCCAAAATCTGAAGACAACTAGTGCAGCAGCTCATCAACATATCAATCGTGCTTACTACCAAGTACAAACGTGGTTAGGAAACTATATAGAACCCCAGGAATGGGGTTGGGTGCTGCAGAATGAACATTTGGAGCCAATACTAACAATACAGCCTGCACCAGACGTGCTCCTGAATACAATATTTTGCAACTGCAAAAATGGTTGTGGTTCGCGCTGCGGGTGCAGGAAATCGGGGATGCAATGTTCTTCAGCTTGTGGCCAGTGTAATGGGCAAGCTTGCCACAATGCTTGCCTCAATGCGTCATCCCGAAATCTTGGAAGGTTTAGAGACGACGTTCGTCGATTACGAGGATGATGATAATGAAATGGACGTTTTCGAGCGACCGGATGAAGACGATGATGACGTTCAAGAAGATGAAAATTGAGACCTATGTATGATTAATAATTAAAGTGAATAAAAATCCTCCTCACGTTTGAACTTCTAATTGTAGTAAATGAATCATACATGACTACTAAATAAAGATTTACATAAAACGTATTTCCTCTTTTTTTATTTAATATATTTTTGCTTCAAATATAATGAGGTCTTAATTATAGTTAATTGTATTCTTTTCTACATGAAACATAATTAAGATATCTTAGAATATAATTAAAATATAATTGAAGTATTTGGCTTCATAACTTTATAATTTCATGAAATAAGTAAATATTATTAAACAAATCTTTTTGATTTATGACTAATATTATGAAATATTGAATTCATAAAGAATGAAGGTTTGTTATTGTAATTGTTGCAATGATTTATTAACTTCAAACAGCCTACTATTGACTGTGATTCGCGGTTGTCCTCGTATTACGTCTGCATATATGTCTGAGCGCTGTGACCTGTGCGCTCTCCGCGCTCTATCTAAAAAACGATGAATTGCACAAAAAAATGTTTAAAACAAAAATTGTAGAGAATTTCATGCTCTACAACTTTTATCCGAGATGCAAATACCATTTAACGCATAGGAAGCGAGATATTTGCAAAAAACTGATTTTCGTGACCTTTGACCTTTAATATCTTAAGACGCGGACACGAGATTTTATGAGACTTTTGACACATCATTTAGAATGCCAAAACAAAGGCATATTCAAATATTCAGCTTGTTACCTCTGACGCCTTTTTTCGGCTTATTTGAGTGAACTATTTCGCCTGAAGCACACTCAGGCATTACAAGGAAACTGCGAAAAAGGTCGATAGTGTTCAAATGTTTGTCAAGCTTAAGGGACTTAACTGCGGTGTCATCTGTCCCTAAAGTTACAAACTACTCATTAACTACCTTATACTAAAGACGGACAAACATCCATGCTCGAGGGATTCGAGCCCCCGACGGGGAAGAGCCTCGCGCATCGTAGCATAGCGCCTCAATGCGCTCTGCCGCTCCACCGCGGCCTTCCAAAAATGAATTCCTGTCCATGAACAACAGAGATATTAAATATCCATGCACAGCGCTTAATCTTTGCAAATGCCTTGAAAATAGTGAAATATCGGCAGTCGTCGACCCTGCCACCCGGCTACACAACGGTACGTTTTTCGAAACTTTATACTGTTGTAGGCGGAAAATTCAAATTATATTATGGACTTAAAAACTGGAAATGTCCTTTTTTTCCCTTTCTGTTACAGTTTATACATCTTGCACCAACCTCATAACCCACAGATACTGCCAAGATGGGGAGGCTTAAATGATACAGACAGCCGTACGGTAGGTGCATCCACAGTGATAATTTCGTGTGGCATTTATGTCCGTTAGTCCCCAGTTGGGAATTGCACGTCGATGACGATTACAACAACACCATATCCCCGAGTGGAGAAAATCTCTAACCCGATCGGGAATCCCCTGCATGGCAATCTACCAAGCTGTCCACTGTAGTAAGGAGGTGGACTGCAACCACAGTGGATGGGTATTTGTGAAGAGAACGGACAAACAATCTTGTGGTTCCTGAAGAGGTCAGCAGCGTTTCCAGTAGTTACAGCGAAGCAGTCTGGACGATTGACTGTAACATCAGCCAACGTGCCTTAGCCATGCAGTTACTGCGAACGGCTGAAAACAAGGGGAAACTGCAGTCATTACTGGTATCAGTTGATTCCAGATAATATGAAAGCAAAAATAAATAGGAAGAGTGGGAATATTAATGTTGACTAGGACAGTGAAAAACTGTTTGATGCTGGTAGTCAATGAGGGAGCGTGCACCGTCCTTTTTTATAATTAAATTACTATATTCAACTTGACTACTCTGATTTCTTATTTATTAGGTTTAGGAATCCCAGCTACCTCTAGTGATAAGAAATTGTCTAAGATAGAACCAAAGTGTTTTTGTATCGATGATTGCCTGGGAGTGATTCATATTTATTTTCGTAATGATACCCTAGGCCTGGTAAACCACACGCAAATTATCGATAGGGACGTTCATTCAATCTCACCAGCTGCGGTACAATCATTACAAAGTCATAAATTTATCCATGTTATTTGATTGTTCTGAGGTCTGCGACTGTATTATAAACTCTTTTGGAATAATTAATGCTGCAGCAGTCACTGTTTACTAATATATTTATTGGCACGACGCGTTTCGGCAGCACGCTGTCATCATCGGGTGCATTTTTACAGTTACAAAACATAATAAGTCAGTAATGAACCAGTAACTGTATAAATGCACCCGATGATGGCAGCGTGCTGCCGAAACGCGTCGTGCCAATAAAAATATTAGTAAACAGTGACTGCTGCAGCATTAATTAGCCGGCTGCGGTGGCCGAGGGGACTAAGGCGCTCCAGCCACGGTCTGCACGGCCACTACGGTCGGGGGTTCGAATCCACCCTCGGGCATGGATATTTGTGCCGTCCTAGTTCGTAAGTAGTTCATAAGTAGGGTTAGGGTATCATAAATATAAAGGTAAAGCAGTCAACAATCCGAAGATTGTCATGGTCCTGTTTGGAGGTGGTATACCGTTGCCTTCCTCCGAACTTCGAACTGACTTACCCAGCCAGTTATAGGGGGACCTACAGTTTAACGTGGGTTCCGAACCACGGTGCTAATCGGTATTTTTCACATGAGCAATACTGCCAGAGGCGAAAGAAGTGGAAAGTGACAGATAAAAACAGATAGTTAAGTCCCATAGACTACACAAACAAACAGCATTAATTATTCCCAAAAACTACAAAGTCATGCGAGTGTGGGAAGGAGCGCGTAGCCAACTCTGCCGTTGTCGGTGGCAGCGCGAAGCCCCTCGTGGGACGGCGCGGTCGTCGGCGGACCTAGGGTGCCGCGCCGACGTTTAGGCGTGTTCTCGCGTGTACACACGCACAGGGTGCGGGCGGCGGTGTTTTTGTGGCGCGCGTGTAAACGGCGCCGTCGCCGTCGCCGGCGTCTGTCGTGGCGCGGGTTGTTTACGGCAGGCGGCGGTGTCACTTGCGGCGGCGCCTGCTGACTGCTGACTGCTGACGGCGCCTGTCAGCGGGACACGCCCGCCGCCCGCTGACAGCGCTTTGAGGCGGACTCTTTCGCCGCCCCGGTCCCTGACCCCGGGCAGGCCGCCGCAACGCCTCCCTCCTTGAGGGCTCGCTCTCCTTAATGCCCAGTTTACACGACGATCGCGCTTGTAATGAACAGATTACGTTGCGCGCCATCTAGCGGCGTAAACGCGGAACTACTGCGGAACTACTAGCATTTCGTTGAGCGCAGACGGCGTTTCGTACTAGCTAGTACGCTTTAGGACAGGTTCTAAATTTGCTAGTAGCGAAATGGGTGCGCATGCGCAGAAGTGAATTCGTTGTGTGGTTTTCATGTTTACGTGTGGAATAGCTGCGTTCTTACCGATAAAAATGTTCAAATGTTTGTAAATCTATCGGACCAAACTGCGTGGTCATCAGTCCGTAGCTTGCAAACTACTTAAACCTAGATAAACTTACCTACGGACAAACACACATAACCGGGAGGACTCGAACCTCCACGGCGAGCAACCGCGCGCTCCTTAGCGAGGTGCTTTAGACCGCTCGGCTACTCCACCGCGGCGTCCTTACCGAAATTGCTTACTTTGTCGGAGTGATACGTCTTGCATCAGTGGAGGGAAACACAGCAGGAATTCCGCTTTCGATTGAGGCATAAAGGGTCGCTGCAGAAAATCCTCTCTATTTCAAGAAGGTACAATGACTGTTATTTATGAAGAAAATAACAGAAAAGTGTAGATTTAAATGAATTTTGAATACGTGTTGTTGATTAACTTCATTTTTTTTTAATCTATAATTTTTAGTGTGTCAGAAAGTCATTTGCACATAATTCCGAAAGTGTGATACTAAAAGCAAAGCAAAATTTAGTTGACTGAGGTCCCATTATGGATCGGAAATTGAAGCTGCTGTACAGACTTCATCAGCAATATTTGTAAGAGTCGGTACAGAAGGCTAGGCTTTCGAAAGATTCTGCCGCCAGAAACCGTAATGTTATAGCGAACCTGCAGAAATTAACAATCACAGGAAGTAGCTGACGCATAATTTTATCAAAGCTGAAAATGTAACCCAAATGTAAAAAGTATTTCGTACCTTCAACTTGGCGAAATTCTCTCTCTCTCCCTCTCTCTCTCTCTCTCTCTCTCTCTCATCGCCGTATTTTTGTCCTTGGACGAACGAAAGCAACTTGATAAAACACTCAGCACTTAATATTCGTAAAAGAAAAAAACTCTGAATTCATTGAGGTCCTCTGGTATGAGTTACTTCATTATCTGCATGCAGTACACATCTCATTCTTCGTCTCTTCCTCTCAACCAAGGGCACATCCTAGTTCTATTTCTTCTTCACTCTAGTGTTCTAACAAACATTACCACAGCTCCTGCAACCGCCGACAGTTTAGGCTTCTTAAGTAGTATATTATTAGCTATGACACACCCAAACGTGAACAATCAGCGTATACAAACAGTAATAAGCCTGTATTTTCGCACAGGCGCTGCTGTTAGTAGTAATCAGACGTGTAGACGGAAGTGTATCGTATTAACGCAACCAAGCCTGTATGATCGCACGTCATTAGTACCAAGTTGGTTCGCTGGGAGCGCTGGAGCAGACAGTGAGCTTTCTTGTGAACTTTAGATCGTCGTGTAAACTAGGCATAATCCTATCCAGCCCATTGATGCCATATGTCATCATAATCATTATCTGTTACTCTCGGGCCAACCATACTACCAAAGATTACACACAAAAAAAAAAAAAAAAAAAAAAAAAAAAAAAAAAAAAAACTGCAGGACTTTCCAAAATTCGTTGCGGGTAGCTTGGCTACCATTACTTCGTGGAAACAGAGGACCATTAGGGTACAAATAGAGTCCGACCGAAGGCTGAAGTGCAGTTTATGAGTCCGCGAGTGGTTTTTCATGTGCAGACGTTGGCAACGTTGCCGCACCCAATCAGTAGTGTTAGCGCGACCGGTAAGAAATAGCTTTACTCTTTATGGTTTGCAAACAAATCGGCGTAGTGGATGTAAAGATCTTTAGATCAACATATTGCATTTCAATAAATGTGAAATTTATAATGGAGATTGAGCGTAAGATAATAACATGGCTGTACTATGTAGTCAAAATTATTTTCACCGGTGACTTTAATTGTGGTGATTGCATAACTTACAGTCTTTACTGGCGAAATTACTTTTACTGAGCGGTTCTGAACTGGAGATTCGGGAGCTACTACGAGAAGAAACTTTTTGTGTAACTTATACCTAACCTTAAGGTTATGCTGGCTTGTTGTTGTGTGTTAAACGATAGTCTGAAAGTGTAGTGGAGACATCATTTTAGTTTAAAAAAAAAGTGATATGTAGTGTGGGGTTAAGAAGGTTAGGTATAGGTTAAACAAAAATTTTTCTTTTTATTACGCGAGGACGCAAAGCGCCCAAATTTCCGGTTCAGAACCGGAATTTCGAGATACACAGATACACGGGTTCTTCCAAATTGCCCAATATCTAGTGTGTTTTTTTTTTTTTTTTTTTTTTTAGGAAAGTGAGCACTAATGTTAATAAGATTCATTATTCACGTATTGCAACTGGAAAAATTATAATCAGTCATATCACAGTAACGCGAAACACGTCGCAAGAAAGTATTAAATCTGAACGCAAAGGTAGTGCATGTGAAACGCGGAATCTTATTGACCATCGGTACGCCACTACTGATTGGCCGCCTTCACCTGCGACGTTCACCGCCCCGTTGCCAACGTCTAAGCATGAAGCAACAACACTCTCAGACTCATAAACTGCACTTTTACCCCCACAGAAACATGATTTGCGTCCGAACCCGAAACCGTTACCGAAACTTGCATAATAAAGTCATAATTTCGGTAAATTAATAATTAAAACCATAAATCACTAGCTTTCCACATTTCACAAGATCCCCTCCCTGTATTACGCCTTCTTCAGTGTCGTAAGTCTAACCAGGAGTCCCTAGAAGATGACACGGGTGACAAGCACGTTTAGACAAATCGACGTTACGTTTATTAAAGTATTTCCAAATTGCATTCTGTTCTCTTTGTGACATTTTCTATGTAATGGAGAAAAGTAAACTGAAATCGATACAGTGGAGACTCGATATTTCGAGTCTTGGAACTAAGATTTTCGTATAAATCCGAGCATCATAAAACAAAAACTCTGTCTTTACCGCATAGGCACTCCACTATTATATCGCGAAGTAAATAGTTAAGATTTCAAAAACTTTAGGCTACCAATGTAAATACCTATTTAAACACTTTGTTTAAAATGTTCTTTTTTTTACACGTGTATTCTTTTCAAGGTCGATTTTGTCCTTTATCGCACATTAATTTCGATAGTTCGAGGTGATCCCGGTCCCGTTCACTTCGAATGAACGAGACTCTACTGTATAACCACCACAAAAAAAATCCACAGATCCGCATATCTTCTTGTAGGAAGACACTGTTTAGGTACACTACAGAGCCTGGACATAATTAATATTACAAACAATAGCCTTGATCGCAAAAATTAACAGTTTCTATTTACCGGTTTAATATAATAAAATTAGGTCTGCATATGTTTTAGTCACATTAGCATATATATTGATTATAATAAACTTTCGTTTGCAGACTAATACTATTGATTAAATCTCACCTGCTGATTACATTCGTTATGCATTTTTTAATACACAGCATTTTTATATTATCCTTTCTTATTATACTTCTTGATTCTATTTATATACTTTTATTATCAGACTATTTATTTATATGATGTTTAGATGATGTATAGATATATCCATAAAATCTCGGGCGAACTGCCGGATGTCAGTAACTTCCTGCCACGATATTTCGGCGCAGAGTCTTCTGGCCATCTTCAGGTGAGTACCGCCAGAAGACTCTGCGCCGAAATATCGTGGCAGGAAGTTACTGACATCCGGCAGTTCGCCCGAGATTTTATGGATATATTTATTTATACATTACTCAGAACCTACTTTTTGTAAAGCCTTTTCCCATTGGTTGCTGCTGACTTGGCGCCAAAATCGTACACTATTTAACCAGAGGCCTTATGGCCACTAGTCAACAGTTACCTGCCAGCAGCAAGGCAGCCAAGCTCAGCCGAGTCTAGCACTGGTCACATGGGTAAACGCCTAATATTACTCTGTATTATGTTTTGTGTTACATCTAAAGTCGTACTTAGACTTTTGTAATTATTTCCATGTTTCACTCCCATACAAGACAACACTCCATACAAATGCCTTCAGAAAGGACTTCCTTAGGCTTACATCAATATTCGATGTTAACAGATTTCTCTTTTTCAAGAATGCTTTTCTACCAATTGCCATTCTGAATTTTATATCCTCTGTACTGCGACCATCATTTGTTATTTTACTGCCCAAGTAACAAAACTCATCTACCTCCTTTATTGTTTCGTTACCTAATCTAATTCCTTCAGCATCACCTGATTTTCTTAGACTACACTCCATTAATCTTGTTTTGCTTTTGTTAATGTTCATCTTATAAGCACCTTTCAGCACACTGTCCATTCCGTTCAATTGCTCTTCCAGGTCCTTTGCTGAATCTGACAGAATTACTATGTCGTCGGCAAAACGCAATGTTTTTCATTTTCACCCTGGACTTCCTTCTCCAAATTTCTTTTTGCTTTCCTTTATAGCTTGCTCAATGAACAAATTGAATAACACTGAAGAAAGGCTACAACCCTTTCCAACCAATGCATTCCTTTCATGCCCTTCAACTCTGACAACCGCTGCCTGGTTTTTGTACAAGTTGTAAATAACCTTACGCTCCCCATATTTTACTCCTGCTTGCTTCAGAATTTGAAAGAGTTTATTCAAATCAACACTGTCAAAAACCTTCTCCAAATCTACAAAAACTAGTAATGTAGGTTTGCCTTTTCTTGATCTATCTTCTAGGATAAGCCGTAGAGTATTGCCTCCCGTGTTCCTATATTTATCCTGTACCCAAAACAATCCTCCCCGAGGTCGGCTTCTACCAGCTTTTCCATTCTTCTGTAAATAATTCGTGTCTAAAAATTCAAAAAATATATACGTTATTGCAATGTTCATGAATATAAATCTGCAAGGAAAAACTATACTTTACAAATTAATGAAAATTGCCTAGGAAAGTGTTAATGAACTTTCGTTACACATTTCTTATACAGAGTACTCGGCGTTAGACACATTCGCAACTAAGGTAGTACATTTTGCAGCAAAATCTCGGCAAACGACCGTAACTACACTTCTCAAAACAAGTAGGAGATTAGTTTAGATATCCAGGTTCTGAAGTACTGTCATCGGCAGAAAGAACTAAAATGATTAAGGAGTGGAGGCATCAACATTAGAACAAACGAGATAGTGGTAATAACTGGAAGTTGCTGTTTAGGGGGTTGGTGTTGACTTGTGTACCCTACCAAACGTATTACACAAGCATTTGGGTTCCGATAGTGTAGTGAGCAGGTAGTGCAATGCAACAACAACGTAATTTAAATGTTCAAATGATGGTAAAGTTATGGGACCTAACTGCAGTGGTCATCGGTCCCTAAACTTACAAACTACTTAGCCTAATTTATCCTGAGAACAACACAAACACCCATGCCGGAGGGAGGACCCGAAACTCTGGCGGTGAACAGCCATGCGCACTGCAGCAAGGCGCCTTAGTGCGCACGGCTATTCCGCCGCAGGAAAGCCGTCATGGAAAACCGTAGGAACATTAGAAGCGGGACAGACACAAAGGGATGTGGCTGCAGCTATTGGAGAGTCCCAAATGTCCAGGATTTGGACGCGATATCAGACAACAGGAACCAAGGCCAAGGTCTTCCACGGGTAACATCAGCAAGACATTTCCGTTATCTCCGGTTAACAACCTGTCAAGAAAGGAGGCTACATGAATCTTAGCTGCAATGCACCCTCCAAGCAGCGAGAGGACGCGCAATATCGACACAACCAGCCGGAAATGGCTTTCGGAAATCTGCTCTCTACACGCGGAAGTCTACGGTGTGTGTCGTAATTAAACAATGCTATAAGAGACGCTTTAAAACACGAAGGCTACATTTGGTGACGCGTTATAAGGGACGCTTTAAAACACGAAGGCCACATTTTGTGACGCGGCTGTTACTTATTGACGCGTTTCGACTTTGTCATCATCAGAATCTAAAACATGGGGTAAAGTTTCGTACAAGTTCAGCAGACACATGACGTGGTACAATTGTACGAAACTATACCCCATGTCTTAGATTCTGACGATGACAAACTCGAAACGCATCAATAAGTAACAGCCGCGTCACCAAATGTGGCCTTCATGTTTTAAAGCATCCCTTATAGCATTGTTTAATTATGAAATTTAAAATGGACGCATACCTCATTAGTGACTTCGTGTCAAATTTGGAATATACGGTGTGTGTCCCATTAAAACCACGGCACCGATTAGCCCACAGAAATTTGACGGAGGAACATCACAATTCGATTCGTATCCAAAGGAGCTAGGTTCTGTTCACATACGAATCAAGATTTTGTTATGTACGGAACTCATTATTTTTTGGGGCGATCTAAATCAATTTTTACAGGCTTCCAGCCAAGATCGCGCCCAAATAAAAAACGCGATCTTGGCTGGAAACCTGTACACATCAAGATTTTGTGTTCATCCGGACAATCATCGTTCCCTCATCTAGAGACAGCGTGGCACAATCCTGCTCACGTGCAGGAAACTTCATGGTGGTGGACGAATGGTGGGAGCTGGAGTCAGTATTGGATAACGTACGGACCTCTATGTCCTTCAGAATGGCGCTTTGACTTCTTAAGGTATAGAGGCGAGATCATTCGACTTTTGTTGTGCTCTACGCTGGTGCCATAGGTGGTGCTGTCCTTCTGGATGATAACGCTCGTCCACACAGAGCTGCACTGGTGGACAACATGCCAAAAGCTGAAGGAATTGATCGAATGGAGTGGCCAGCTTGTTCAACGGACTTATACGCTATTGAGCATTTCTGAGATGCACTTGGAAGACGTATTGCAGACAGATGGTAACGGTTGCAGAGCTGGATATTGAACTCATGTAAGAACTCCCAAAAATCCCGCAAGAGGTGATTGATAATCTGATACTGTCCATACACGCAGGTGTGCAACTGTACCGGACGTCCGAAATGATCACACACCAATTTAGAGGACCGCTTGAATAACTTTTTCACTATTATGCTAGTCCCATCGTGCCTCGGTCTATGTAAACGCCATGTAAACCCCAAGTAAAGAGCTGCGACAGGAAAATATCGTACTGTATCAAGAAAACAATGTAGCCAATACCTGAATAAAATAGGGTCCCATAAGTATATTGTGTTTGATATCTCACGTTTTGAGCAGTATAGTAGTGTGACATCTACATTACAATTAATTGTCGAGTATTATTCCTCGTAGAATAAAGCACTGAAAAGTCTATTGGATTTAGTTGAATAGAGGTACTTAACACAATACTAACGCGTCCTTCGAGACATTTTAAAAATCATCTTTAGATGTTCTGTTATTTATCACATGAAACTCAACCGCCTTTTGTCAAGATTCTATTGAAAAATAAGCCGCAGCTTAGAGTACTAAAAGCCCAAATAGAATCATTAATATTATCATATCTGCGAAGTTTCTGGTGTTAATTACGTTTCTGCGAAAAGAGATTTTCATACGACATGCGAAATAATTACATTAACGAGGGAAAAGCTCACTCATATAATCGGGAATTTTTATTACTATTCACAGAATTTTGTACTGCACATTACGTAATTACAGGGATAGCAAAGAACTTTTCGTATAAAATTTTTGTTGAAAAGTGCCGTAGGTTATTTCTGGACGATGTAACTAATGAAAATTGTGGGAACGAATATGTTCCGTCTCATTATCAGATTTCTTCTTCGTTCACTGTTGTGTTAAACAAAGAAACTAGTCACCGAACACTAGGAAACTGAAACTAAGGTCTCTGTAAGACAACATTATGTATTACGACTAACAAAAATGAAATTTTTTACTGAGATTTGTGGTAACAGCCGTATATTCTTTTAAAAATGCATATTGCCAACTATCAGCTGTTATTATATTTACAACTTTACCTGTTTTGGTTATGAACCATCATCAGAAAAGCAAATTAAGCAGACTGATTACGTTGGTACATTTTGTGTCACTTGATCAATGTTAAAGAATAAAAGATACCTAAGATGTCACTTGATATTAGGTCTTCATGATCGTTTTATTGTTTGACATGGATAAGGTGACAGACAATTGACCAATGTAATCAGTCTGTTTAATTTGTTTTTCTGATGATGGTTGATAACCGAATCAGGTAAAATTGTAAATATAATAAACAGGTGATGGTTGGCAATATGTATTTTTTAAAGTAAGAAAAGTTTCATCAGGATAGTCTTGAAAAAAAATCAATAACTATCCTTTTAGAGTGATGTGATATAATAGCTCCTTACTTAGCTATCATATACACGCTACCTGGATGAAAGATTTTGTGCCTATATATTGGAAAGTTGTACAGGTTACTACAATACTGAAGAATCGAAATATAACTAATGCAATGGCAATGCGTTGCAGAACCATTTAATTGGTATTGATTTGTAGTATTTTCAGTATTCAGTCATTATGAATCACCTTGATGAAAATCGTGTATTGAAATATTACCAAAACGTCGCAGAAAACTTGTTTCTTGTAAAATACTACTAGCTTCTTATATTCATGGAAGGGTAAATGCTGTCGACCGGAGACCTCAGACTGATTTCCAGAAGGCTTTTGACACCGTCCCTCACAAAATGTTTGTAAACCTATTGGAGCAACGTGCTAAGGTCATCAGTCCATACACATACCAACTACTGACTCGAACCTCCGGAGGGAGCGGCCGCTCAATCTGTAGCAACATGCCTTAGACCACGCAGCTATCATGGGACACCGTTTCTCAAAAGTGGCATTTAATCCAATTGCGTGCCTACTGAGCATCGTTTCATTTTACGACTGGTTTTACGATCAAAGACCGTATTAATAAAAGGAAAATCACTAACAGAAATAGTATCTGGCGTTCCCCAAAGAAGTGACATAGGACCTCTGCAATTCCCAATCTACGTCAGTGATCTAGGAAATAACTTGAATTGCGATCGTACGTTGATTTCAGATGATGTCGATTGCCGTCTAATAAAGTTTACGTCTACTACAAATCTAATATGTAATTAGCATTTGCTTGACAGTTTTTTCATCAAACCGTTTCAGGCTATTTCTGTACCGTTCCTTCCTCGAATAGCATTGAAACAAAAACTTTGTCCCCGTCAGACGACTTTCGTAACTAGCGGTAATAAATTAGGAACACAAAACCTTTCTCGCGGGTCAGTCTAACTGTTCGAGAAATCCTACAGTAGTTTCTCTTATTTGTCCTTCAGATACATGGTGCTGAGTCTTTTATAGCATGCATAGAAAACGAGGAGAGGGACTTCATGATGTTTTAAATGATTTATTGTATGATTACCAGGCAACACTTGCAACTCTTTATTTTATTGTATTTATTTATTGTGCGTGTTTCGATCCATCAGAAGTATCTTTAGTATCTTCGTAGTTACGGCTGCAACACGTCATTGTCATAACATAGACGAGACGTGTTGCAGTCGCAACTACGAAGATTTTGAAGATGATCCTGGTGGATCGAAAGATTCAAAAATCAGTTGCAACTGTTGGTTGACAGTAGTACAATAAATCATTTCAAATATTGACGCAGTTGCTGACTGTCGCAAGTCTGTTATGTCAAATATAGTAAAAACTTCGTAATGTGTTCCGATATACACAGATTCTGGTCAACCTTCAATATAATATGGAGTTGCAGAAGTTATTTCGTTTCACCACTGCAGGTGACTAGCTCGTATTAGCTCGTATTAGCTTCCAAATATTCAAATGTTTGTAAACCTACTGCCATGGTCATCAGTCACTATACTTACTAACTTCTTTAGCTTAGACTAAGGACAACACACACCCACGGCCGAGGAATGACTCAAACTTCCGGCGAGAACTGCCAGCCAGTCTATAGCATGACGCCTTAGCCCACGCAGCCACTCCGTGTGTATCTGTCTCCATTGGCACTATATGTCACTACGAACACCAATTTAATATGGAACAGATAACAATTAAGTTATGCAATGTAGACTGATGAATCACGTAGAAGTTTGTACCAAGGGTGGGACTAAGAACTGGGTATACTGTTCATTAGGCAGTTGGAAATACCACTAAGCCACCGTGACACAGTGGCCTCGTACATCAGCACGGATTACCCTGGCACCTTGCCATAGTTTCAGGTAGGATATCCGTTGTTCGTAGAGGTGCTATTCCGTTTTATTTATAGAGTCTGTACAATGTTGTTCCATTTTAAGACGAATGTCAAGTAACACGGTGGATGGATGGATATGACGAATGGGGCGCACGACAGCGGGGTCTTTAGCGCCAAAACTAATCCATCCTATACAGAGACAGGTAAGAAGTGGACAGAGGAGAGAGGCGTGCTAGGATAAATCTGTGCAAGTGTGCGAAGCCTCTGTGGGACGGTGGCGTAGATGTGAGCACAACTTCCCACTGAACTGGAGAAAGGGTTTCGATACTTTTCGGTCTGCTTGTGTGCATAATTGGTGTTTGTGTATAAAAAATGTTCAAATGTTTGTAGAGCTTATGGGACAGGGTCATTAGTCCTTAAACTTACAAACTACTTATGACGCCACAAATATCCATGCCCGAGGGGGGGGGGGGGAATTCGAACCCCCGACAGTGCGGCACGTGACTGGCGCGCGGCAGACCGCTCGGCTACCGCGGCCGGCGTATGTGAATCGTTTTATTAATTTGTATAATAACAATACAGCAATGTAAATAAAAATTGTCAGACCCTCTTAGAGTTTTCCAATTCATATAAAGTTTATTTTTGAAACATTGTACATAGAGTACATGAAATGATTAGAATTACATATCAGTGGCTCGGTAGCACAGTGTGTCGTGAGTTCGACACCCGTTACGCCTTACGATTTTTATCTGTCACTTTTCACTTCTTTCATCTCTGGCAATGTCGCTGATATGTAAAATGTCGAGTAGCACCATTGTTCGGAATGCACGTTACAATGTAGGTCCCCGTGTGACTGGATGAATAAGTCGGTTCAAAGGTCAAAGTGCAGCTTGCTTGCACATTCATATGTTTTGTGCACGATTTCGCGTTGTCCATCATGTTTAAATTTGGAAAACGAATTTTCATACGTTATTACTACACATAGAATTGCTTGCCTACCTCCTGATATGAATTGTTAGTCAATATGCGATGAAATAGATTGTTATTGGAGCGCAATCTAAACGTCCGCCGTTGGAGATCGAGTCCCCTCTCGGACATGGGTGTTTGTATTGTCCTTAGGTTAGTTTACCTTATTGAAGTAGTTTGTAAGCTACGAACTAATAACCCAGTAGTTAAGTCTGATTACAAACATTCGAATATTTTGATTTTTCCAGAATGATGTGTTCACTCTGCAGCAAAGTGTACCGTGATATGAAAGTTTCTGGCGCAGTAAAACTGTGTGCCGGAACCGGGATTCGAACCTGGGAATTTACCTTTCGTGGGTTTGAGCTTGCCTACGTTCAAATCCCGGTTTTAATCCGCCAGGAGGTTTCGCATCAACGCACACTCAGCTGCAGATTGAAACAATCATTCTGGAAGTGTTGAAAGTATTATCAGTTTATCACCTAGGTGGCAACTGCCACCATCAAATCGAATCGAACTCTTCTTCCCAGTTCTACCAATTTTTCATGCTATCACCAATACTATAAAGATAAGCTATACGCGAAATTCTTCCTCTTGAATGAATATTAGTAAAAAGCGGGTCACAGTCTCTACAGCGACAAAAAAGGGTGGGGGTGATTTTCGATAGTCGATCCACGACACGTTCGCAATAATAACTATTACAGTCTTTATTTGAAATATTGAGTCTTGGGACACTAATGCAAGTAAGACGAGATTCCTTAATTATGATTCTAGCTAAGGTAAGGTAAAGCAGTCAACAATCCGAAGATTGGTTTGAACACCAAAGTGCTTTACTAGGCATGGTCCGTTGCCTTCCTCCGGCCTTCGAACTGACTTACCCAGCCAGTTATAGGGGGACCTACAGTTTAACGTGGGTTCCGAACCACGGTGCTACTCGGTATTTTTCACATGAGCAATACTGCCAGAGGTGAAAGAAGTGGAAAGTGACAGATAAAAATCCTAGGACTGGCGGGGATCGAACCCACGACCTTTGGCTTTGTAGTCTGGCACTCTACCACTGTGCACCCGAGGCGCTACAAAGAACAAAAACCTGCCCAGTGATAGCGCATAGGAGGCAGTTGCCGAGTGGTTTTAGGGAGAATGCAGTCGCTAGGTGCTGTGCGGTTTTTTAAATGCGGATGTTTGCGAGAGCACGAACCGGCGGGGCTGCGCGAAGATGGCGCGCGAGATAGGCGCTGCAGAGGGCGGCAAAGAGTTCGGAGGCTGCGGAGGCCGCGATAGGACACGGAGCGCGCGCCACTGCGGCGGGGGTAACGAGGTGACGAGCGCAGTGTCCCACAGTGTTACCACCATCACCCTGCAAATTATTACTTCTTGTGAAGGTCGCTCTTCAATATTTTATTCCAGTTTGCCGGTTTCGACTACACGTTGTTGTCATATTCAGATCTGCAATTCTCTCTCTCTCTCTCTCTCTCTCTCTCTCTCTCTCTCGCCTATCGCGATTGCGGTTTATCGTATCGCGACATTGTTGCTCGCGATCCAATGACTGTTAGCAGAATACGGAATCGGTGGGTTCAGGAGGGCAATACGGAACGCCATGCTGGATCCCAACGACCTCGTATCGCTAGCAGTCGAGTTGACAGGCATCTTATGGCTGTAACGGATCGTGCTTCTGCGTCTCGATCCCTGAGTCAAGAGATGGGAAAGTTTGCAAGACAACAACCATCTGCACGAACAGTTCGACGACGTTTGCAGTATCATCGACTATCAGCTCGGAGACCATGGCTGCGGTTACCATTGACGCTGCATCACAAACAGGAGCGCCTGCGATGGTGTACGCAATGACGAACCTGGCTGCACGAATGGCAAAACGTCATTTTTCGGATGAATCCAGGTTCGGTTAGAGCATCATGATGGTCACAGCCGTGTCTGGCGACACCGCGGTGAACTCACATTGGAAGTGTGTATTCGTCATCGCCATACTGGCGTATCACCCGGCGTGATGGTATGGGGTGCCATTGGTCACCTCTTGTTCGCATTTCAGATGTGTTACGACCCGTGTTTCGATCCCTGCGAAACACTACATTTCAGTAGGATAATGCACGACCGCATGTTGCAGGTCCTGTATGGGCCTTTCTCGATACGGAAAATGTTCGACCGCTGTCCTGCCCAGCACATTCTCCAGATCTATCACCAACTGAAAACGTCTGGTCAATGGTGGCCGAGCAAATGGCTCGTCACAATACACCGGTCACTACTCTTGATGAACTGTGGTATTGTGTTGAAGCTGCATGGGTATCTGTACCTGCACACGCCATCCAAGCTGTTTGACTCAATGCCCAGGCGTATCAAGGCCGTTATTACAATCAGAGTTGGTTGTTCAAGGTACTGATTTCTCAGGATCTATGGATCCAAACTGCGTTAAAATGTAATCACATGTCAGTTCTAGTATAACATATTTGACCAATGAATACCCGTTTACCATCTGCATTTCTTCTTGGTGTAGCAATTTTAATGGCCAGTAGTCTAGAATGCTGGGCCGTGGTCTTCAGCGATGAGAACAGAGTATGCCTACATGCAGGCGCACGATGTAGACCTGGCAATTGGCGTCTCGTGGAGAGCAACCGTCCAAGACACACTATGGTGTAGAGTTCGATGAGATACAGCTCTCATTCACCGTTGGTGTTTCCGAACCATAGCCAGGACATGCAGAATATTTTAATGCCCGTACGCCTGCCTTGTTGCAGTAGGAAGCTGTTATGCTGTTCTCCCACACACTGCGACAGAAACTACGTGCTCTGAGAGGGATTAGATTAGATAAGATGTACTCAGTCTATCCAAAGTGAGGAGATCCTTTTCTTGGATGTGAACATGTCAGAAAGCAGGATACACAGTGAAAGACGACCGTCTGTCGTCTTCTAATAATTTTTTATAAAATTGTAATTTATTTGATGTCGCTAGTTACTATTTTGTTAAAACTAGAACCCCTCTTTTCAAGGCATGAGGAATAGCATTTTATTTCATGTTTTAAAATATTTGTTTCTGAAATTTTAGTTAATATTGCTAGGATTTTGTTATTTTAATAATTTATTATTGTGGTTATGAATGTGGCAATAAGTACGGCTTCAGCGCTACACCTTTGCCCCTGTGAGAAAGTGTACTTCTTTTACTTTTAAGTGAATGTGTGAGAATCTAATGGCAGTCTAAATGTGTGTAGTGATAGCTAGGTTTGCACGGTTCTCTTTGGCTCAGACTCAAAAGTGAGCTGTTACCAACCCCTGCTGCTGATGCGACCAAAGAGGTTTTACACCATTTGGTTACAAGCTAGTCGACGAGCCTTCTCCAGGGCGAGTCTCGCGATCTTCTCTGCCTACCACCGCTGGGTTTCCCAGTTTCCCGTTGCTTTCCCGCGCCTCCTGGCCGCTAGGTCTTCACTTTATGCACGGACTGCGGTGAGGTAAGGTTGGTTCTGCTCTGCTGCCTGCAGGGATGATAGCGATTCGTTGTCTAACATGTTTAACTTACATTCTTGAACTTCGATTTAATTTTATTATTATTATTATTATTCCTTCCGATGATCGTGCGCGGACATGTGCTCTGGTTTTTCAATCCTGTGATATCCAACAGATAAACGCGGTGTATGTGTTACTAGTTGCAGTTAGATAACGTGCTGGTATATTCAAACCTTTCGTGGTTACGTGGCGGTGTACGAACTCTGTGTGAATTCTTGCTACTTTGGTGGGGCCCGATTTCTAACAGACGATATGTTCATTTTTATACAGGGTATGTAATTTTTTTATCGTTTTCCTTCCGTGAGTGATATGTGTTCCACGTGTTTGGTTCTTAGAACAAAACCTTCAGCTTCCACTATTGTTTGTTCCATGCCCATCAGGCAAGTAACTATGCGTATATTCTTCTGATTTCAACTAACATTTCGCGATCTTCTCTCCCTACCTATTGTAATTTTGTTGTTTTCTTTTCCGAACTTGTAGTCATTCAGTCTTTCTTCAGTAATTCTCTTCGAGCCTTGTAAAACGTCCTTCAATAGATTGCTTATGAAATTCTATGTTTTTCTAAGGGTTGCATGCCGGTTTTGAGACCGAACTTCTTCCGTCTCTGTGAACGCTCCTAAACGCATGTTGCTGCCTCTCAGTAGCTTCCTTATGAAATTCCACACAGTTCTATGGGTTGCATGCCGTAGTTAATTTTCTTTATTTTTCGTAAATTGAATTTATACATTTTTATCGGTTTTCGGAATCACGTGGGTCCGAGCTCCGACTTCAGGGGTTTGCAGCTAGACACCTGAATTCACGCCACTTTTCATAAAACCAGTGCCTAGATAGTTTACTCTTACATTGCAACTTAAAAGTCCACCGTTATTTTGTGCAATGAATCCGATTTTTAACCATTTCACCGTCAGTGGAGTGCGATCAGGTAACGTAACCGTGTGTCGCCGTTAGCGTGTGTGCCAGCGGTCTAATCTAAATGCAACTTAACCTTGCTGTACTCACGCACCATCTCAGATCAGACACGACGGACCAGAGCCTTCTTCGTAGTTTTATTGTATATTGTGTTGTGTGGTACCGCCGGCATTTCTGAATTTCGCCTACGATATCGGCGCCTGCTTCTGCGTCGTTTCAGCACGCTGATTTTGGTGAGTTTCCTTGTTGCATTCCGTGTTTGTGAGCGAGTGAGTGTTGTTTGTAAATCCACCCCTCCCCCCAGTAGCGTTAAGTTCTGTGTTTTGTATGTTAAATTCAATGCTGGGCATCGTCAGTATTAACTTATGTAAGTAGATGCACTTTTATTGTATTAACAAAATTGGTTCCCCATTTTGTCTGTGTTCGAGCTGAATAAACAAGTTAAGTTCAGTATATTTTAGACTTGCCTATAAATTGTAGTTTTCGAGCACCTTACCCCTTTTATTTAATATTGTTTTTCACCAGTGCTAAGAACAAGCTCAGATGCAGTTTTTTATGTTTATGTTCCGTTGCACCATAAATGTTTTCTTAGCCACCTTCATAACTTTAATTTTGGTTGCTTGTTTATTAATGCCTGTGTGTAATTTCATGTGAGCTGCTACGTATATTGACCACTGTTATTAGATTAAATTGAACCAAGTCAGTTCTCAATTAGGGCCAGGGAACAAGGTTTTACAGCATGAGTAGCCGGTAGTTCACACGGATCTTTTGGTAGTTTTACTGCTAAAATTAAGCTTTTTTGTAACAGTAAATTCTTATGTGGATTACTAGAATTAAGCTTTTGTTTCATTCAGTGGCCTACTTTTAATAGGAAATATTGGTACTTACAAAATGTAATCAGATGTGTTAATGTATCTTCTTCCGATAACAAATGACTATACTATGACTGATACTATTAGATGACGAATCGTTAGCCGGCCGCGGTGGCCGAGGGGACTGAGGCGCTTCAGTCACGGTCTGCACGGCCACTACGGTCGGGGGTTCGAATCCCCCTCGGGCATGGATGTTTGTGCCGTCCTAGTTCGTAAGTAGTTCATAAGTAGTTTGTAAGTTTAGGGACTGATGACCCCGTAGTTAAGTCCCATAAAAAAAATTAAAAAAACGAATCGTTAAAGAAATGGTCTTAGGAATATTTACATTCCATTCGAAACGACATAGAACTTGTTTCATTCAAAATCTTGAATATCTAGGTGCATTCGTAATTGTTAGGATTTTTCTGCCACGTATCATCAAATTAAAACTTAACAATGGAATGTCAATAATTGGGAATATATGGCAACTCACCGTAAAGAGCTTGCTGAGCTGCTGACCAATACGAAAAATAGAAAATTGCATTCACACAACATAAATTTTTAGCCTTGACCTTCATCAGAAAGGAAACACATACACTCACACAATCACTGAGATAACTACACACACAAAACTACCATGTCTGACCACTATATTAGATTAGTTCTTCGTTCTGTAGATCCATGTTGAGGAGATCCTCGTGGATGTGGAACATCTCAAGAAACAAAATTTACAAGTTGAATAATAGATCATACTAATAATATAAATATAAATACATATATTTTTAAGTTTTTTAGCTGATAGTAATACTAATATAGTATGAGTACATACATCATTTGGTACAATTTAGAAATTCACTAATGGAGTAGAAGGAGTTGGCCACTAGAAAGTTTTTTAGGTTCTTCTTAAACTGATCTTTATTTGTAGCTAAATTTGTTATACTTGATGGTAAATTATTGAAAATGTGTGTTCCTGATTAGTGGACCCCTTTTTGAACTAAAGTAAGTGCTTTTAAGTCCTCGTGGCTTAAGAAGAGGCTTCCACAGGACGTCCGTGAATTTACTCCACAAATAATACGTATTACACGTTTTTGGACTCTGAAGACTTTTGACTTAGAGTTACCCCAAAATATTATACCATATGACATTAGGGAATGAAAGTAAGCAAAGTATGCAAGCTTTGTTACTTTTATGTCTCTTATGTCTCATAACACTCGTATTGAAAATAGAGATTTGTTGATTCGTTTCTGCAGTTCTGTGGTGTGCTCCTCCCAACTAAATTTATTATCAAGCTGTAATCCCAGGAATTTAATACTGTCAACCTCTTCTATCTGCTCTTCTTCATACTTAATGCATATGCTGATGGGAAATCTCTTACATGTTCTGAACTGCATGTAGTGAGTATTTTCAAAGTTTAATGACAATGAGATGGCTTTAAACTATTTATTAATGTTCATGAAAATATCAATCTCAGACCTTTCTATAACTATGCTTGACGTACTTTTTATTGCAATACTTGTACAATCTGCAAACAAAACGACCTCTGCTTCTGGTTGTGTAACTGATGAGAGGTCATTAATGTACAAAGGAAAAAGCAATGGCCCTAAGATGGATCCTTGTGGGACATCGCATGTAATTCTTCCCAATCCGATAATGACTGTTGGCTTAATTCACTAGTCACTTGCACTGACACCCTTTGTTTCCTGTTAGTGAGGTACGACTTACATTTTGCAGCATTTCCCGTGGCCCCATAGAATTCTAATTTACTTAAAAGGATGTTATGGTTCACACAATCAAATGCCTTTGAGAAATCACAGAAAATACTTGCTGATTGCAATTTATTATCTAATGAATTAAGTACATTCTCACTGTAAGTGTAAATAGCCTTCTCGATATTGGAACCTTTCAGAAATCCAAACTATGTTCTAGACAACATACCATTTGAGGTTAAGTGGTTGAGAAGCTGCTTGTACGTTACCTTTCCTAGAATTTTTGAGAATGCTGGCAAAAGTGAAATAGGTCTGTAGTTTTTATGGTATCTCTTTATCCGCCATCTCCACAAGCATTTGTGGCGCTGGCGTGGCCAGACTTGGTGGTTTCGTGTGTGTAGTTATCTGAGTGATTGTGTGTGTTTCCTTTCTGATGAAGGTCAAGGGCGAAAATTTAAGACGCGTAAATGTGACTGTCTATTTTTCATGCCTGTCAGCAGCTCAGGGAGCCTCTTTACGTTGCGTTGTTATCTATCCTAAATTAAAACATATTTTCTGTTTCTTACAACTCTTATTTATAATGATCTCATTACTGCACAAGATTAATACCGAAGTCACATTTGAGAATATTGTATACATCAACAAATACACATCAATCACTTCTGCTAAGACAATTATTAACGGAGTAGAAGGATTAGGCCACCAAAAACTTCTTTAGACTCTTTCCAAACTGAGCTTTGTTGCGAGTTAAGTTTTCATGGCTACTGACATATTATTGAAAATATGTATTGCAGAGTAGTGGACACTTTTCTAAGCAAAAATAGGTGACTATAATTCTTTGTGAAATTTATGTTTGTTTTCTGCATTGATTCCATGAATTGATTAGTTGGTTAAAAAGGGTATATTTCAATGACAAATATCATCAAAGCATAAATATATTGGCAAGCAGTAGTTATAATCCCCAGTTCCTTAAACAGCCCTCTGCAGGATGTTATTGATATCGGAAATGATTCGTTTTTGGTCTCGTAAGCCTTTACTTTGGCCTGATGAGTTACCCCTGAAAATAATTACGTATGACATACTGGAATAAAAGTAGCATAATACGCTAGCTGCTAGAAAATATTTACTGATACTGTGTTTTAATGAAATGCTGGAAAATACGGTATTCATTTTATTCCATTAAAAGGCATTTTATAGACACAAGATCAGAAATGATTAAAAGTATTTGAAATTTAAATTTTAAAATAACGCATAAATAACACATCAATCTATACAGTATTTCCCTTATTTTTAATTTATTTGAACATTTTACTTTGAATAGTGTCCGAGCTATGAGTGTTATAATCGCGTGATTTAATTAAATTATGTTATTTTCGCTCCTAAAAAACAGCCGGAAGCATTTGCATATTACAACTGCGAGTTTGTCAAAGATATTAACTAAACGTCTACTTTCTATGACAGAAAAATGAAACCCCACAATCATGAGAGGTTTCCTGCTGTTAGATTTAAAATGGAATGGCCCATACACGCAACAAATTAATTAAACACCAATTTCTTACCACTATTCCCAAACTTTTTCATCTCATAACACATTGCTTCGTCATCGTCATCAATCACTTTCCTCAAATAGTGTTAAATAACTTTCGTCACCGCATGTCACCCTAGCCCCATTTCGTTTGGAAATCAAACACACTAACAGTTGTTTGTGGCGTGGCTATTCGCTACAGCCCCGGCGCTCTACACCAGTCGCCGCGCAACTGCAAGAAGAGCGATAAGTCACCCCGGAAGTACTTCGGCCGCCGGGTTCACCCGCAGTCTCGGTACCTCTTTGGCTACTTCGCGCGCGCATAGGAAGAAAGGGGCTCGCCTAGCTATACCGGCGCAACACAGCAACGACAGTACGGGAGTTCCAGCATGTACAAAGAGATCCACGAGTTGGACAGTTCCTGGAAGTTCAACAGAAGAGCACCATCTACGTTAGTCAGACGTCCACAGTGCTATTGCCTTATGTCGTCGTAGTATTACATAGCTAGGACCAGTTGAACCCCACAAGCACATCAAAGTTTATTTGTTTCATCTAATAAATAGTTCACATGAAGTAATGAATTCTTTTAGTTGCAGACCCATGTCCACATCCTCGCTCGTCACGGTCCACCTCCTTTTAATGCCGCATTCCGATGTCACGTCACTGGTATTACTCAACTCCAACTGCCGAGAATAGCTGGGCAGCGCCATCGATATGCGACGAAAGCCAAGAGGGTCACAGACAGACATTACGGTAGTAACGTAACAAGCGTTTATGTTGTGCATGGAATGGACATCAGCATCTATATTATTCGTTTTCGAAATCTCAGGGTTATTTGAGAATACATCTCCTGAATTTAACAGGCACCTGCATGAAGCTTCGATAGAATCTACATCTGCAAATCACATTTCAGTGCCTGGCGGAGGGTTCATCGAACCCCTTCATACTATTCATCTACCATTGCATTCTCGAATAGGGCGCGGGAAGGACACCTGAATCTCTCCGTTCAAGCTCTGATTTCTCGTATTTTATTCTGATGATCATTTCTGCCTACGTAAGTTCGAGTCAACAATATATCTTTGCATTCGGAGGAGAATGTTGGCGATTAGAGTTTCGTAAGTAGGCCACGCTGCGTCGACAAGCGCCGTTGTTGTAATGATTCCCATCCCTGATCCCGTAAGATTTCCGTGATGCAGTCTCCCCAGTATCGTGACAATACAAAACGGGCTGCCCTTCTTTCAACTCTTTCGATGCCTTCAGTCAAACCCACTTGATAAGGATCTTCCACTTGGCAGCAATACTCCAACCGAGAAGGACAAGCGTGGTGTATGCAGTCTTTTTTAATATAATTCTGTTGCACCTTCTGAGGGTTCTACCAATAAAAGGCCATCTCTGATTCGCCTTTTCTACGACATTATCTACGTTTTATTTCCAGTTTAAGCCTGATGTAAGAGTAATTCCTAGGCATTTAGTGGAGTTTACCGCTTTCACATTTGATTAATTTATCTTGTAAACAAAGTTTAACGGATTTCTTTTCGTACTCATGTGGACGACTTGAAACTTCTCATTATTTAAAGGCAATTGAAAATTTTTACGCCATATTGATATCTTATTTAGTTCGTTCTGCAGTTGCTTTTGATCAGGTGACTTTACTAGACGATTAATGTCGGCGTCATGTGCAAACAATCTAAGAGAGCTACTCATTTTCCCAGATCGTTAATGTAGATAAGGAACAACAGAGGACCAATAACACTGCCCTGTGGAACGCCAGATATCACCTCAGTTTTAGTCGATGCGTTACCATCACTTACTACAAACCTTGTTCTTTCCGAGAGGAAATCTCGTATTCCGTAGCAAATCTATAGCGATGTTCTATAACCATGCAAATTGATTAAAAGTCGTTTGTGAGATACGGCGTCAGAAGCCTTCTGGAAATCTGAAAATACGAAATCAATCGGAGATCCTTTGTCGATAGCACTCCGTGTGAGTAAAGATCTAGTTGTGTTTCACATGAACGATATTTTCTAAATCGACCTTCGGTCAGTAGATCATTACAATTATATATTTTTGACGACGTTACAGCGTTCATTTTAATTAAATAAATTGCAATTCGCGGTCATTTCTGGCACCACTGTACTAGGTTTAGATGGAATACCCGGCCGGGATTCGATCCCGAGATCTCCTGCTTACTAGGCAGACGCGTTGACCACTCCGCCACCGAGGAGACAGTGACCAGTACAACTGCAGAGGCTCTTTCCTGACCGGCCGCGGTGCCCGAGGAGACTGCGGCGCGCCAGTCACGCTCTGCACGGCCACTACGGTCGGGGGTTCGAATACCCCCTCAGGCATGGATATTAGTGTAAGTTAGTTCGTAAGTAGTTTTAAGTTTAGGTACTGATGACCACGTAGTTAAGTCCCATAAGCTATACAAACATTTGAACTCTTTCCTGCACGTCTCCCGCCACACCCAAATCTACATTCGCCACGCTGTCTCTTTCCTATTACCACAGCCTATTTGTTCTGTAATGCTCGCAGTCACAATACTGTATTCCCGCATCAGGCTGTGGTAATAGGAAAGAGACAGCGTGGCGAATGGAGATTTGTGTGTGGCGGGAAACGTGCAGTCGGGCTGGTCACTGTGTCCTCGGTGGCGGAATGGTCAACGCGTCTGCCTAGTAAGCAGGAGATCCCGGGTTCGAATCCCGGCCGGACACCAAATTTCATTCGCCGCATTTTGGTATTCCATCTAAACCTAGTAAGTGATGCCATAAGTGATCGCGAATTGCGATTTATTTCATAGATCATAATGTTCGAGATAATTCATAATACTTGAATACAGGATTTGTTCCAAAACCTTGCTTCAAATTGACGTCAATGAAATAGGCCTGCAGTTTAGTGGGTTACTCCTACTGCCCTTATTGAATATTGGGTGTGACCTGTGCAGTGATGGGGAAGTACCACAATCTGCGGCAGGCGGCAGCCAGTGACGTTGTCCGTTGTCACGTCGCTGGCTGCAAGGGGCGGCGCAGCGTGCCGTGGCGTGGCAGAGCGTCGGCCCGTATCCGACGCCGACGCCGGAATCAAATTGCGACACTCCCAAATCGAAAATCCCGGCGCGCGACTGCCGTCATGGGGAAGGGGGGAGGGGGCTGCCGCTACCGCCGCCCCTCCTCACATCGATTTTATTACAACCCTCATCCCTCATTCAGAGCCATCCCTTTCTGCCTTTCTCTTTTTCCTTCCTGCAGTGGGGGGAGGATACGCACAAAAGGACGCGGAAACGACGGCAGCTGGCTGCGACCGCCTCCGCTCGAGATTGAAATCTCTGCGCCGAGCGGAGAACGACCTTAAAAGTGGCAGCGAGGAATGCGGCGGCGCGCGCCCGCTGAATATCGTATGAGGCGGGGCGCTCCAGACAGGCGGCCGAAACGGCAGCTTGCTCGCTGCCCACATACCTGTGCGATCGCGGCAAATACCGACCAAGCATTTTAGTTAATTTCCACCGCTGATAAGCTCGTATTCCAACCATCATACCGCTAGATGGCTCTCGTGATAGCCCTGTACTTTTCGCGGGATACCGTTAAAAGTATTTATTCGGATGGTTATTGCAAACTAAGGTGGGTTTTAATTATATCTGAGCCGTGCCGGCTTTTGAATCTTCCGCCGCGGCTCTGTTTGGCGGAGCCTTAATTCGCTTCGCGCGCTCCTTTCGGTGGTGGCGCGCGTGTGTGCAAGGGGCGCCACGCGAGCGCCGTGCAGTTGTACTGGGCCTGCGGTTTTGGTTTGGGAGGTAGTTTTGCTTTTGGTAGCCCCAGAGGAAGGTTCCGAGGTCGGTGTCCGTACTGTGGGGACGCGACTTCGACGGGCTAATTGCAACCGTCTGGGCGTGACTACTCTGATGGATTCACGCGGTCTGTTGCAGCACGAGGCTCTTGGCGGGCTACTTTGGGTCCAGTTATCTTCAGAGTTGTTTCGAGATCTAGTCAGTACTGGAGTTGGACTTTAACACTGGTGTGGGCTCCATGCCGAAACATACTGGATTTGGTGCCAGAAAACGGGGTGCGTCCGTGTGATGAACTGCATGCTTAGACGCGCCTTTAGTCTGTTGCAGCACGAGGTTGTTGGGTGTTGGCGCACATGTGCATGCTGTCAACTGTGAGGGCGCAGAAACAACGCATACGTGCACATAGGCACGAGGAGCAGAGGCCAAGCAGGCCTGGAATTTTCGGCAGATGCTGGAGTACACCAGTAGAACACGTTACGTAAACTTCTCCTGTAATTATTTGTAAATATGTGTTTTTAAAAGGTTGAAAGACTCGGGTGGACAGTATTTATAATTTAACTTTCCGGCTATCATTTGCAAAGTGTTTCTTTTAATTTTGTGTGAAACTGTTCTTTATTAGACCAGAATATGTTGGCACCCCTTCAGGGTGGTGTAAGTGTGTTGTGCATTCAGGTTTAATGTTGAAATTTAAAAGATCTAACTAGTTTGATGCTGTTGGTGCAAGTCCAATTTTGCGTGAGCAGACAATTCCGATTAGCACTGTGACTTGATTTGATTCCGAGCGAGGTTCTATTCATGGAGTTGTTTTGTAATTGCTATAATTTTGAAGTATGGATTCCTGTTTACGTTAAGCCTTGTTGGATGTACTGTTTGACACAGTTCTATTGATGGAATTGTTTTCTAATTGCTATAACTTTGGGGTGTGAATTACTGTTTGGGTTAATCCTTTTGAATGCATTGTTTAACACATTCGATTCATGGAATTGTTTTCTAATTGCTATAATATTGAACTGTAAATTCCTGTTTTCGAACTTGAGTTTAACTCAGTTATTGTCTTTGGAACAATTTATTTGATGTTCTGTAATAATAATAAAGGCTGTTGAAATGCTGAATTACATCTGGTGTAACCCCGGGCCAGCACTCCCACGTTTCCCTGCCAGCGGAGCTACTGCTTCGTTTCAATATCCATAATGGGTGTGAGGTCGTGGTTGTAGTACTTAATTATTTTGTCAAACAAGTAGCCTCAACTACAGATATCGTGTAAAAACATTAAAATATGACGCGTTTCAAGAGCCAAGCCCTCATCATCAGATAATCTGTACAAGAATCTAAAAACATGAAACCATAAAAATAAAAAGCGTAAGAATAGAAAACGTGGTTACTTCCCTTGTAACCGATTAAAGATAAGCCTATTGCCGATACATCCCACCTTATGTCTCTTGATATTAAAAATTTATATGCAAATGTCCACTCCCATGAACCACAGACATTGCCGAGGTGGGGTGGCTTGCGTGCCTCAACGATACAGATAGCCGTACCGTAGGTGCAACCACAGCGGAGGGGTATCTGTGGAGAGGCCAGACAAACGTGTGGTTCCTGAAGAGGGGCAGCAGCCTCTTCAGTAGTTACAGGGGCAACAGTCTGGATGATTGACTGAGCTGGCCTTGTAACATTAGCTAATGTGGCTTTGCCACACAGCTACTGCGAACGGCTGAAAGCAAGGGGAAACTACAGCCGTTACCTTTCCCGAGGACATGCAGCTCTACTGTATCAACATATGATGATGGCATCCTCTCGGGTAAAATATTCCGGAGGTAAAATAGTCCCCCATTCGGATCTCCGGGCGGGGACTACTCAGGAGGATGTGATCATCAGGAAAGACAATACTGGCATTCTACGGGTCGGAGCGTGGAATGTTAGATCCCTTAATCGTGTAGGAAAATTAGAAAATTTAAAAAGGGAAATGGATAGGTTGAAGTTAGATATAGTGGGGATTAGTGAAGTTCGGTGGCAGGAGGAACAGGATTTCTGGTCAGGTGAGTACAGAATTATAAATACAAAATCAGTTGGGGGTATCACAGGAGTAGGATTGATAATGAATAAGAAAATAGGAATGCGAGTAAACTACTATGACCAGCACAGTGATCGCATTATCATTGTCAAGATAGATACGAAGCCAACACCGACAACAGTAGTACAGGTTTATATGCCAACTAGCTCTGCCGATGATGAGGAAATCGAAGAAATATATGAGGAGCTAAAGGAAATTATTCAGACAATTAAGGGAGAGGAAAATTTAATTGTTATGGGAGACTGGAATTCGGTAGTAGGACAAGGCAGTGAAGGGAAGATAGTAGGTGAATATGGTCTGGGCAAAAGGAATGAAAGAGGAAGCCGCCTGGTAGAATTTTGCACAGAACATAATTTAGTTATAACAAACACCTGGTTCAAGAATCACAAAAGAAGGTTGTATACGTGGAAGAGACCAGGAGACACCGGAAGATATCAGATAGATTTTATAATGGTAAGACATAGATTTCGGAATCAGGTTCTACAGTGTAAGACATACCCAGGGGCAGATATAGACTCCGACCATAACTTGTTGGTTATGAACTGTAGGCTGAAACTAAAGAAACTACAAAAAGGTAGGAAAATAAGGAGATGGGACCTGGATAAATTGAAGGAACCTGAGGTTCTTAAAAATTTCAGAGGGAGCTTTAGGCAACAATTGACAGAAACGGGGGGAAATAAAACAGTAGAGGAGGAATGGGTAAAATTGAGAAATGAAATAGTGAAGGTAGCAGAGGACGAAATAGGTAGGAAGGAAAGACCTACAAAAAATCCTTGGATATCACAGGAGATACTAAATTTAATCGATGAAAGGAGAAAGTATAAAAATGCAGTAAATGAAACAGGCAAAATGGAGTACAGACGACTAAGAAATGAGATTGTCAGGAAGTGCAAAATGGCTAAGCAGGAGTGGCTAGAAGGCAAATGCAAGGATGTAGAAGAATGTATAAATAGGGGAAAAATAGATACAGCCTACAGGAAAATAAAAGAAACATTTGGAGATAAGAAAAACAGCTCTATGAATATCAAGGACACTGATGGAAAACCAGTTCTCAGCAAAGAAGGGAAAGCTGAAAGGTGGAAAGAATATATAGAGGGGCTCTACAAAGGAAATGAACTTCGAGACAATATTGTAGGAAGGGAAGAGGATGTAGATGAAGATGAAATAGGAGATACTGTACTGAGAGAAGAATTTGACAGAGCCCTGAAAGACCTAAGTCGAAACAAGGCCCCTGGAGTAGATGATATTCCCTCAGAGCTACTGAAGTCTCTGGGAGAACCAGCCATGACAAAATTGTTTCACCTGGTGTGTAAGATGTATGAGACAGGTGAAGTACCCTCAGACTTTAAGAAAAATGTTATAATCCCCATCCCTAAAAAAGCAGGTGCAGACAGGTGTGAAAACTACAGAACCATCAGTTTAATAAGTCATGGTTGCAAAATATTAACGCGAATTATATACAGAAGGATGGAAAAGCTGGTAGAAGCCGACCTCGGGGAAGATCAGTTTGGGTTCAGGAGAAATGTAGGAACACGGGAGGCAATACTCACTTTACGACTTATCCTAGAAGATAGATTAAGAAAAGGCAAATCTACATTTCTAGCTTTTGTAGATTTGGAGAAGGCTTTTGACAATGTTGATTGGAATAAACTCTTTAAAGTTCTGAAAAAAGCAGGAGTAAATTATAGGGAGCGTAAGGTTATTTACAACTTGTACAAAAACCAGACAGCGGTTGTCAGAGTTGAAGGGCATGAAAGGGATGCAGTGGTTGGGAAGGGAGTGAGACAGGGTTGTAGCCTTTCTCCAATGTTATTCAATTTGTACATTGAACAAGCTATAAAGGAAAGCAAGGAGAAATTTGGTGAAGGAATAAAAGTTCAGGGGGAAGAATTAAAAACATTGCGTTTTGCCGATGACATAGTAATTCTGTCAGATACAGCAAAGGACCTGGAAGAGCAGTTGAACGGAATGGACAGTGTGCTGAAAGGTGCATATAAGATGAACATTAACAAGAGCAAAACTAGGGTAATGGAGTGCAGTGTAAGAAAATCAGGTGATGCTGAAGGAATTAGATTGGGAAACGAAGCAATAAAGGAGGTAGATGAGTTTTGTTACTTGGGCAGTAAAATAACAAATGATGGGCGCAGTACAGAGGATATAAAATGCAGAATGGCAATGGGTAGAAAAGCGTTTTTGAAAAAGAGAAATTTGTTAACATCGAATATTGATTTAGGCCTAAGGAAGTCCTTTCTGAGGGCATTTGTATGGAGTGTTGCCTTGTATGGGAGTGAGACATGGACGATAAACAGTGCGGACAGGAAGAGGATTGAGGCTTTTGAAATATGGTGCTACAGAAGAATGCTGAAGATTAGGTGGGTGGATCGCGTAACTAATGAGGAGGTACTGAACAGAATTGGGGAGAAAAGGAATTTCTGGCATACCTTGACTAAAAGAAGGGATAGATTGGTAGGACACATTCTTAGACATCAAGGAATTGTTAATTTAGCGTTGGAGGGAAGTGTGTGGGGAAAAAATCGCAGGGGAAGACCAAGAGATGGATACAGTAAGCAGATTCAGACAGATGTAGGTTGTCGTTCTTATGTGGAGATGAAGAGGCTTGCTCAGGATAGGGTATTGTGGAGAGCTGCATCAAACCAGTCTCCGGACTAAAGACCACAACAACATGCAAATGTTTCGGTTGACGAGGCCGTCGAGTTGATTACAGCTAACTTACTTAAAACACAAGAGACTAGCTCAGCAAGAAATCGTTGAATTCATTGACCTACGCCAGTTTGTTCTGAAATATAACTGTTTTGCTTTTAACTGGAAATTCTATATACAAAAAGATGGATTGGCTATGGGTTCAAGTGTTTCAGGAACAATAGCAGGCATTTTTATTAATAACCTAGAAAACCTGCTTTTCACAAATATGCAGCACCCAGTTGATAAAATCTTATATTACGTTGACGATATGTTGTTATTGATAGATTGAGGACAAACTGAAATTACTGAAATAGTTAATAAATTCAACAGCCTACATGAGAAAATGGAATTTACCGTTGAACAAGAGAAGAATGGCACACTTCAGTTCCTCGAACTTAACGTTACGAAGCAGGATGGTAGACACTTATTTATACAGGAAACCTACAACCACCTACATTCTAATATATAACAGCTCTTGTCACCCTGTTGGCCAAAAACTTTCTGCCCTACGCTGTTTAGTCGATAGAGCCTTCAAAGTGCCAATGAACGAAAAGAACAGAACTACTGAATTTAACATTATACGACAGCTTACTGAGGTGAATGATTACCAGGAAAACGTAATGAATAACTTAATACGAAAGAAACAGCGTGCGAAATCAAATAAAAATTGCACAGAAAAGATCAAGGGAGGAATGGTTCCATATTTTGGTGATCTTTCTCAAGTGGCCAACGTACTAAAACCTTTTGAAGTCAAGGCTGCTTTTAAAACTAATAATACGTTATGTGATAAATTATGGAATAACTTAAACCAAGAGACTGATAAATATGACAAAGCAGGAGTTTATAAGATACAGTTGTAAGAGTTGCAATGCCAACTACATTGGTCAGACCGGTAAATCGATTAGAGTTCTTCCGACTTAATAATTTTGACAAGTCCCCTGCAGCTACGCATGTCCGCGATACTACCACCCTTTAAAGCGTATTGAAGAAGATTTTGCATAGACAGGATAAGGGAAGAAAGTTAATCTGCTAAACAGCTGGAGATTATAATACATAAAGCTAAAAGCGACGCTTCATTAAATGAACAAGTTCAAGCTAATACATACAGCTTTTTAAAAACTTTGTGGACCTATTACAACAAAAGTCGTTATTTTTTAATGTCAACCTTTGTCATACTGTGCAAACGATTTCTCGACACCTGAATGTACCCACTAGCTTGTGGATGACCTTTGGAATTTGGAGGTCTTTGTTTTGATGTGCATGCGTGCGCCCCAATCGTGTCGTTGACTCGGTGCATTTCGGTTGTGTTATGCGCCGCCAGTGCTGGGGTCTAGTTTGAATTTTGACGTATGCTGAAGATGTTTCTTCGTAGACACAGTTAGAAGGGAAGTAACCACGTTTTCTTTTATTACGTTTTATATTTTTATGGTTTCATGTTTTAAGATTCTTGTACAGATTATCTGATGGTGAGGGCTTGGCCCTTGAAACGCGTCATATTTTAGTGTTTTTACACGATATCTGTGTTTGAGCCTACTTGTTTGACTAAATAATTAATGCGTGTCTCGGAACAATATCGTGTCACTGTTAGTGTTAAGTAACAGTTCCCGCTAAAATTCGCCAATAAATTTTCTGTTGTGTCTTTGGCTACAAAATAACTTGACTAAGCTATGAGACAGTACATTCCTCTGCCCTGTTAGAATAAATTACAACTGACATGAAATGCAGTAACCTTACGTTTATGTGGTTTTGTTTTATGCGCAACGGATAACACACTAAATTGTACAGTAGTTAATAAATCAACTGCAATTAAACTTGTAATTTGCCTACAAATTAATCCCGTGTGTGAGAAACAATGTGCCGGCCGCGGTGGCCGAGGAGACTGAGGCGCTCCAGTCACGGTCTGCACGGCCACTACGGTCGGGGGTTCTAATCCCCCCTCGGGCATGGATATTTGTGCCGTCCTAGTTCGTAAGTAGTTTGTAAGTTTAGGGACTGATGACCCCGTAGTTAAGTCCCATAGACTATACAAACATTTGAAACATTTGAGAAACAATGTGGGCAAATGAAATTTTCAGATTTACTAGCGTGCGTCATATTATAGTGGCAAGACTACATGCACGATTAGACTGCGAGAGCCAAAAAATCAGCGTGCTACTATTGTAATACTTTTATTTGAAATAAAGACATTTGGTATTAATGGGATACCAAAGCCATTGCACTTGATAATGTGCCTATCTGTACTACAATAACCATAATGACTCAATGATATAAAAGTGTTCTTCAAATCTGGTAATGTTTTCAAAATATCACACACAGCAAATATTTCTTTTCTCATAACGTGATCTATTTCTCGTCTGCTCAGACAAATCGCTTTAATTGATATTAAAAATAAGTGACCTAATAATATGAATTTTCATTAACACTGAGATAATTTCTAACTACGAACTTCACTGAACTTACGAACAAACTACTTCCTACTCTCATTGATAGACAGATTGATCATGTCGAAAAATGAAAACGATTATGTGCTCTTCACTTTGCTCTTCACCTCTCTCGCTTTTTTGGGTCTTTGAGAGCCCGGTCTCTTCCACTGGCACGATTGTTGCTTTGTCTCTCAGTCATAACCATAAATACAGCTCTCGTCGCCGGTGATAAGCCGTGACAAGAAGGTTGGATCATCCAGATGCGGTCTGACGAACGTCCGTGCACACTGTAACACGCTGACCTTTTGATCAGCGGTCAAGATCCTTGGCACAAATTTTGCGGCGACACATGTCCAATTCATCAACGTTCGTTGACATGTCCCATAAGCAATACCCACTTCATCCACAAGTTCTTGAAGGAGTCGACGTCGATCCGCACGAATCAATTGTTCACGTTTGGCAACAGTGTGTGGCGTTGCGTGGTTAACGGGCCTTCTAGTGTGAACATCATTTCGACGTCAGCGCGGCCGGGCAGGGGCGCCGACTCCATGGGTGCTCCGGGGCTCGTGCACCCCACAACAACTTTTTGAGGGTGCTGAGCACCCACATAAAATTGAGGTGGAAAATAAAATTTTATAAATTTTTAAAAAATCGGGAAAAATCAAAACCTAGCTTATGACTCAAGAGGCAATGCAAAACGTGACTATAGCGAGAGACAATATTTCATTCGTGAAAGAAATTATCAGTTTTATACGCGGGTCCCCAAGCGAGGAGTAATAAGTGTCCGTATTTTACCCACTATGCTATCTTTAAACCGGCATGATATGGCGTGAAAAATCAGTGTTTGACCGACGTTAGTACAAGTTACTTGTATAATACATACATTTATTTTGGAAAAGGTGGTGATTTTCACACCCTTTTCAAACCAGTGTTCCCACACGGGCTGTTCTTCGTCTGGTGAAACCACACAGGCTGTTCTTCGTCTGGTGAAATCTATTGAAAACACCGAAAGAAATGTTACAAGTGACAACGTACTCATCTGTAGAACTAGTCAATGAACTTTCAAAAAAAAAGGTCTCACATACGTTAGTGCACTGAAAAGAAACAAAAAGGAGATTCCACCGCAATTCCTTCCCAATAGGAAACGTCGAGTGAAGACTTCTGTTTATAGTTTTACAGAAGACATGACTCTGGTTTTCTTTGTGCCAAAAAAAGGCCAAAGCTGCAATAATGGTCTCTTCTCTGCATCATTCAGAAAATAATGATCCTGTATCAAGTAAACCCGAGATCATGCAGTTTTATAATACAACAAAAGGAGGTGTGGACTGCCTCGCCCAAAGATATGCAGGTTATTCTTCAACTCGGTGGACAAGAAGATGGCCTTTGGATGTTGCGTGCGGTGTAAATTCTTATGTGGTATATCAAGCGTATCCAAAGACAGAAGTAACGACAAGAATGAGCCTCATGAAGACCCTAGCAAGAGATCTAGTTGAGCCTCATATGAAGCGTAGACTTTCTATTGGACACTTGCCACGAGATGTGAGTGGCACCATTAGAAGATTATTGAATTTACGTGATGAGCCTCATACACCAAAACAGTTTGAAAATCGAAGAACGTGTGCCTTTTCTTCTCCTCGTCTGAAGAGGAAAACACGTTATCCATATCAACAGTGTGGTGTTCCAATTTGTTTGGGGTGTTCTAGAAAGGTCTGCGTGAAGTGTATGCGGGGTCAAAGCGACTAAAAGAGTATTTAGTGGCAGACAGAAGGATATCCTTAGTTTGTACTTTTTGTTTTATAAGGAAAATGTGGCAACCTTTCTGGTAGAATCGTAAATGGAGTGGAATATTTCGCATACAATTTACTATAATTCAAATGGGATTTTTGTACCTAATCACGCTATGAATTTGTAATATAATCTCTATAATGATAATCTGTGGGTGTGTAGAGAAATAATTATTTGCTGATCTTTTCGTAGCACAAAAAATAAAAATGTACTGCAGATTGCGCTGTGTTTTACTTGTCGTAATGTTACTCATACTACATTGTTAAAAAAAGTCAAATTTCTACGAATGCCACCGCTAAGAAGTGTAATGAAAGACAGGAAGTCATGAAAATATATATTTAGCAAAATACTCGTTTAATACATGGAAAATAAGAGAGCGGTCTGAGAGACCCCTCCATAGTAGTTGCGTTCCTGTCAACGTCTATAGTAGTTAAGGGTTAAACCACTCTTTACGCTAGGATCGCCGGAACTTATCGTATACGTGTAACTGCCATTGCGGTCATTTTGCCCACTATGTTGGAATTATTTTCATTCCTGTTAGCATCGTTTCGAATATGTATTATTAAGTTTAGGAAACATTAACTAAAATGAAGCAAATTATATAATTTTATCTCTAATTTAATATTTTCCCATTTATCACAAATACAGATGCGTTTAAATTAATGAAAGATGTTATCTAATAAAGAAACACAGTTTTTATTTCAGATTCTTTTTTTACAGAAGGTGACATAGTTAATTAGTACTTATTATTTTAAAACACATTTCTTCAATACTTTATTTAGTGTAATTAAATTCATTACAGTTGATTGCCAAATCCACATACCACAACATATTTTTAAAACACTGTCTTTCCTTTTCTTCAGTGTATTTGCACAAGTTGATACGAATCAGTATTTTTAGTAGGAGGAACTACATACCAACAGCAAGAACCACTCACTTGATATTTCCTCGTTTTGCAGATATAATTTGTCTTATTCCTGTAGTTTTTTCCCCATTGGCATTTCCTCCTCATTTTATTTCCTTCCATAGGGTCTCCAAATTCCTACGAAGGTCCTCCATAGCTTCAGGGTGCAATTTCGGCAAGTGATCTTCGTCCCTATCACTTTTTTAAGATATAGAAATTGATACTTGCAAAGTCAACGGTATTACAAAATACATCAACTGGTCTTCCACGTTTATCAGCTGAAATAATGTATTTCCTTCTCGTTTGATCCATCACATCAACTCCATAATTTGTATTGTTGTTGTAGTCTATTATTTTCGGAATTATTTTGGCACTAGTTTCAACTTCTGACTGGATAGTGGTGTATACAAGGACATTGTTTGGTTTACCTTGATACACTGCAAGATTGCCATCAAAATGTATAAAGAGAGATGAATGATAAAAACAGTGTTTTATGTGTTACTGCTGAATAAAAAGGCACCATGTGCTTACTACCCTGTCATAAGAAACGTACCTCTTTGTATTTGCATGTCTGCCAGACATGTCGTTTCCAAAATCTACTAGAGTACATCTGCGTCTAGTGACAGGTTATGTGGTCTTGAGAGGTTTCATTTGATGCGTAACCTATTGTATATTGCTTTACATTTTCTGCTGATGTGATAGAACAATCCGAAACTTCAAATTATAAGCTTATGACCAGAATAATAATGCTACATAATGAATTTTATTCGAAAGTTGAACTTTTACATGAAAACAGCGTGAATCATTATTAACCTGGTTGAGCAACATTTGAATCATCAACATCTTATGAATCATCAGCATCATCTGAATCATTACTTTTGGATTGGGTCATTTCGTTGACATCTTCACATGCAGCTTCTTCTATGAGGTCCTCTTCCTCTAGGCTACAGCATGCTTCAAACATCATCTGTGATGTTGTTGTTGTTGTGGTCTTCAGTCCAGAGACTGGTTTGATGCAGCTCTCCACCCTACTCTATCCTGAGCAAGCCTTTTCATCTCCTCATAAGAACGACAACCCACATCCACTTGAATCTGCTTACTATACGCGTCTCTTGGTCTCCCTCTGCGATTTTTACCCCACACACTTCCCTCCAACGCTAAATTCACAATTCCTTGATGTCTAAGAATGTGTCCTACCAATCTATCCCTTCTTTTAGTCAAGGTATGCCAAAAACTTCTTTTCTCCTCAATTCGGTTCAGTACCTCCTCATTAGTTACGCGATCCACCCACCTAATCTTCAGCATTCTTCTGTAGCACCACATTTCAAAAGCCTCTATCCTCTTTCTGTCCACACTGCTTATCGTCCATGTTTCACTCCCATACAAGGCAACACTCCATACAAATGCCTTCAGAAAGGACTTTCTTAGGCTTAAATCAATATTCGATGTTAACAAATTTCTCTTTTTCAAAAACGCCTTTCTACCCATTGCCATTCTGCATTTTATATCATCTGTACTGCGACCATCATTTGTTATTTTACTGCCCAAGTAACAAAACTCATCTACCTCCTTTATTGTTTCGTTACCTAATCTAATTCCTTCAGCATCACCTGATTTTCTTACACTGCACTCCATTACCCTAGTTTTACTCTTGTTAATGTTCATCTTATATGCACCTTTTAGCACACTATCCATTCCGTTCAATTGCTCTTCCAGGTCCTTTGCTGTATCTGACAGAATTACTATGTCGTCGGCAAAACGCAATGTTTTTAATTCTTCACCCTGAACTTTAATTCCTTCTCCAAATTTCTCCTTGCTTTCCTTTATAGCTTGCTCAATGTACAAATTGAACAACATTGGGGAAAGGCTACAACCCTGTCTTACTCCCTTTCCAACCACTGCATCCCTTTCATGCCCTTCAACTCTGACAACCGCTGTCTGGTTCTTGTACAAGTTATAAATAACCTTACGCTCCCTATATTTTACTCCTGCTTGCTTCAGAACTTGAAAGAGTTTATTCCAATCAACATTGTCAAAAGCCTTCTCCAAATCTACAAAAGCTAGAAATGTAGGTTTGCCTTTTCTTAATCTATCTTCTAGGATAAGCCGTAAAGTGAGTATTGCCTCCCGTGTTCCTACATTTCTCCTGAACCCAAACTGATCTTCCCCAAGGTCGGTTTCTACCAGCTTTTCCATCCTTCTGTATATAATTCGTGTTAATATTTTGCAACCATGACTTATTAAACTGATAGTTCTGTAGTTTTCACACCTGTCTGCACCCGCTTTCTTTGGAATGGGGATTATAACATTTTTCTTAAAGTCTGAGGGTACTTCACCTGTCTCATACATCTTACACACAATGTGAAACAATTTTGTCATGGCTGGTTCTCCCAGAGACTTCAGTAGCTCTGACGGGATATCATCTACTCCAGGGGCCTTGTTTCGACTTAGATCTTTCAGTGCTCTGTCAAATTCATCTCTCAGTATAGTATCTCCTATTTCATCATCATCTACATCCTCTTCCCTTCCTACAATAGTGTCTCGAAGTTCATTTCCTTTGTAGAGCCCCTCTATATACTCTTTCCACCTTTCAGCTTTCCCTTCTTTGCTGAGAACTGGTTTTCCATCTGTGTCCTTGATATTCATAGAGCTGTTTTTCTTATCGCCAAATGTTTCTTTTATTTTCCGGTAGGCTGTATCTATTTTTCCCCTATTTATACATTCTTCTACATCCTTGCATTTGCCTTCTAGCCATTCCTGCTTAGCCATTTTGCACTTCCTGTCAATCTCATTTCTTAGTCGTCTGTACTCCATTTTGCCTGTTTCATTTACTGCATTTTTATACTTTCTCCTTTCATCGATTAAATTTAGTATCTCCTGTGATATCCAAGGATTCTTTGTAGGTCTTGCCTTCCTACCTATTTTGTCCTCTGCTGCCTTCACTATTTCATCTCTCAATTTTACCCATTCCTCCTCAACTGTTATATTTTCCCCTGTTTCTGTCAATTGTTGCCTGAAGCTCCCTCTGAAATTCTTAAGAACTTCAGGTTCCTTCAATTTATCTAGGTCCCATCTCCTTATTTTCCTACCTTTCTGTAGTTTCTTCAGTTTCAGCCTACAGTTCATAACCAACAAGTTATGGTCAGAGTCTATGTCTGCCCCTGGGTATGTCCTACACTTCAAAACCTGGTTCCGAAATCTATGTCTTACCATTATAAAATCTATCTGGTATCGCCCGGTGTCTCCTGGTCTCTTCCACGTATACAACCTTCTTTTGTGATTCTTAAACCAGGTGTTTGTTATAACTAAATTATGTTCCGTGCAAAATTCTACCAGGCGGCTTCCTCTTTCATTCCTTTTGCCCAGACCATATTCACCCACTATCTTCCCTTCCCTTCCTTGTCCTACTACCGAATTCCAGTCTCCCATAACAATTAAGTTTTCCTCTCCCTTAATTGTCTGAATAATTTCCTTTAGCTCCTCATATATTTCCTCGATCTCCTCATCATCGGCAGAGCTAGTTGGCATATAAACCTGTACTACTGTTGTCGGTGTTGGCTTCGTATCTATCTTGACAATGATAATGCGATCGCTGTGCTGGTCATAGTAGTTTACCCGCATTCCTATTTTCTTATTCATTATCAATCCTACCCCTGTGATACCCCCGACTGATTTTGTATTTATAATCCTGTACTCACCTGACCAGAAATCCTGTTCATCCTGCCACCGAACTTCACTAATCCCCACTATATCTAACTTCAACCTATCCATTTCCCTTTTTAAATTTTCTAATTTTCCTACTCGATTAAGGGATCTAACATTCCACGCTCCGACCCGTAGAATGCCAGTATTGTCTTTTCTGATGATCACATCCTCCTGAGTAGTCCCCGCCCGGAGATCCGAATGGGGGACTATTTTACCTCCGGAATATTTTACCCGAGAGGATGCCATCATCATATGTTCATACAGTAGAGCTGCATGTCCTCGGGAAAAATAACGGCTGTAGTTTCCCCTTGCTTTCAGCCGTTCGCAGTAGCTGTGTGGCAAAGCCACATTAGCTGATGTTACAAGGCCAGCTCAGTCAATCATCCAGACTGTTGCCCCTGTAACTACTGAAAAGGCTGCTGCCCCTCTTCAGGAACCACACGTTTGTCTGGCCTCTCCACAGATACCCCTCCGCTGTGGTTGCACCTACGGTACGGCTATCTGTATCGTTGAGGCACGCAAGCCACCCCACCTCGGCAATGTCTGTGGTTCATGGGAGTGATACCATACGATAAAGTGAACAACAGTGCATCAGTTAGTGGCGGACATGATTACAATGTTATGGTTCGCTGATAAGTGACAACACTCTTACCGACTCAGAAGGAAAAAAATGGATATAAATAAACTATAGGAGTTTCATTGTTGTACATATGACGGCAATTTACAGAACGATAATAGTGGATTTAATCTCATACATAAAGCCATGACACTTGTAACACGTTAACGCTAATATTCAATACAGCAGTCAAAAACTAATTGTTTTTAGTACACATAATTGACTCGGAATCCTGAAAAGTCACTGAAGCGTAATGCAATACGAGAAAAACTTCTGTCAAAATAACGATTCGAAAATGTGTAGAGGTCATTATGGGTCTAGTGTTAACTGCTGCGAAGACACATAATTTTTATTTGGGCAAATCTATGGCAAAGCCAATTTCGAATTATACAGTGTGTATCCGAAATCACTGTAGAAAATGAGAGGGCTGGTATAGTGGACCCCCTTGCTTTTAGCCGTTCGCAGTAGCTGCATGGCAAAGCCACATTAGTTGATGTTACAAGGATTGCTCAGTCAATCATCCAGACTGTTGCCACTTTAACTACTGAAAAGGCTACTCCCCCTCTTCAGGAACCACACATTTGTCTGGCCTCTCCACAGATATCCCTCCGTTATGGTTGCGCCTACGGTACAGCTATTTGTATCGTTGAGGCACGCAACCCTCCCCCTCCCCGCCCCCCCCCGTCAATGTCGGGGGTTCATGGGGGTGGAAGAAGTGACGTTGTACAGTTTTACCAACCAGAGCCTGAATGCCGCGCTTGTGAGAATCGGAAAAAGTTCAGGCTAAGAAGTGGTTTGCCGATTTTTGCAAGCGCGGCTTGCAGACTCTTCTTGGTAAAAGTGCTCAACGAATGGCGGTGACTACATGGAAAAATGAGTCTGTAGCTGAATTATTGCTCTGCTTAGAAGCGCTGTTGTGATTCATGTATCTCCTTAATTTCCATGAATATAAATAGGAGGCATTACTATCGGAACGAGCGTGGTACTTCTCTGCACGACTTTTATTTTGTCCACATCTATGATCAAGTTGGTTAACTTTCTAATTGATTAATTGGTCGACCTATATCATTGATATAATAAAATAGGTTCCTCAATTTCGTTTCCCGTGTTAATACATAGCACCAGGAAATTTAAACATTAATTTTACCAGGTATACGTGTGTTTATGAAGCTGATGAAGAGGTGTTCTAATAATAGGTTGGAGCGCCACCACCGTACCACTTAGCCGTACGATCTTTCCTGGAGGACACTTTTAGAGAACACTTGATTGTACAAAGAGGGACCATTGAGTTCCCTTCACTGTCGCTAGATCGAATATTTATAGACTTTTACTTGTGTAGGACTGTGAAAGTAAGGTCTATCGACGTAAGCCACGCACGTTGGAGGAACTTTGCCAGGACATTACAGCGACATGTGCAGCGATCTCCATTGAAACAGTGACTGGCGGAGTTGCGGCGACCGCTCGTCGTTCTGGTATGTGTGTAGCCACCAACTGTCAATATTTTGAACATTTAAAGCGAAGCCTTGATTGCGGGAATCGCCGCCACAGGAGAAAGTACTTGCCCCATAAAATGATCAGGGGTTCAGTAATACAAAACACGTATGCCTAAGTGAAATATATTTAATGTTAAAATTAGGGAATTCCTTGTGCAACATTCATTACTAATTGAATAGGTAATAGATTTCCTTATAATACAGGGTGTTAATGACTAATAACCGCAAGTTCTTAAAGCTGTTTTCAGGAACCAATCGACAGGTAAAAGAACATCATACAACAAATAATTCTGAAAGTAATTCTGAAACATTAAAAAAAATGCAGTTCATTACACAGTGGGACGTTTCTTAATGAGGATGCCTACAATACGAAATTTATTTTTCTGTCGAAAATCACATAAAATAGGATAATTAGTTCCATTCCGAAAAATACTCAGAAAAACTTCGTCCAACCATTTAAAAGAGAGATGAATCAAAAGAAAGAAAATTAAATTTATTTCCTTTTAAATAACATAGTTTATTTACGGTTCATGAGGAGGAAGGTTCGCCAGAATATTTTTATCACGGCAGGTGACAGCATCTGCTTACAGAAATTGAATAAATCCGGTATTACACGACACACCTATATAAGTCTGGAACTGCCAACGTTTTCTTCCGTCCTATTACACGACAAACCTAACGTCTAGAGCGTATCAAGAGACATACTTGAAAAAAAAAGTTTGTAGAGCTTATGGGACTTAACTACGAGATCATCAGTCCCTAAACTTACAAACTACTTATGAACTAGCTAACACTAAAGACGGCATAGATATCCACGTCGGAGAGGGATTCGAACCCCCGACCGTAGAGGGCATGTACAATGTGATGGCGCGCCGCAGACCGCTCGGCCACTGCGGCCGGCTGCATACTTGAGGTGAGTTGTGTTGTTGCTTTGCTACTTTACAGAAGAGCCTGTACTGAAAATAGTATTGAAAAGAAAACCCAGAGCCGCGACAGAATAGTCGTGCGCACTAAGGCGCCCTGCTGCGGTGCGCGCGGCCTCTCGCCATCGGATGTTCGAGTCCTCCCTCGGGCATTGATGTTTGTGCTGTCCTTAGCATAAGTTACTTTAAGTTAGTGTATGTACTTTGTAAGCTTAGAGCTTGATGACCAACGTAGTTAGCTTCCTTAGATTTATAAACATTTGATTTCATTTAAAAATCCAGCCGCGGTGGAGTAGCCGAGCTGTCTAAGGCACCTCGCTGCAGAGCGCGCGGTTGCCTACCGTCGGAGGATCGAGTCCTCCCAGGGGTATGTGTGTGTGTGTGTGTGTGTGTGTGTGTGTGTGTGTGTGTGTGTGTGTGTTTGTTCGAAAATGTTCAAATGTTTGTAGAACTTATGGGACTTAACTACGGGGTCATCAGTCCCTAAGTTTACAAACTACTTATGAACTACCTAAGACTAAGGACGGCACAAATATCCATGCCCGAGGGGGGATTCGAACCCCCGACCGTAGTGGCCGTGCAGACCGTGACTGGAGCCCCTTAGTCCCCTCGGCCACCGCGGCCGGCGTGTGTGTTTGTATGTGTGTGTGTGTTGTCCTTAGGTTGGTTTGCCTTAGTTTAAGTCGTTTGTAAGCTATGAACTGATGACCACGCAGTTTGGTCCGATTTTTTTGAAAACCCAAAATGGCTATGTTTCATTTCAAGTATGATATTTGATATTGCTCAATCCTCATGCTGACCAGGAAAACCATCCAAGAGAAAATCTCTGGATAGCTCACTAGGAAATAGCACAAAAAAGAGACGGCAGCCAAATACCGGAAATGCTGATATCAGGAAGGACCGAGTCGATCATTGGCTTGTGAAAAATCTGCCATATGTAAATATAATACACTAGCTGAAAACAGGCGTTGCCCGGGTATTTATTTATTTATTCCTGCCCTGAGCTAGTGGTTCTCACATCCCTTCTCTCTCTGTCCGTCTCCTTTTACCTAAAAACATGTTCTATTTATCGGAGAATATATAAGAAAAAACTCTGTCGTCCATAATGTACAAAATTATAAATGCAGTATCGAAACAAAGAAAGATAGTAGCGTAATCAAAATAATATTTATTGAATTATATGTTGTACAACTGTATAATTTTTCAGGTATATATTCATTTTTATAAGTGTTGTACGTAAAAATCTCTTGATAATACAATTAGTAGTAAAGAAGTAATAGATTAAAACTTGGTGCGTGATGGGACGGTTTTCCACAAAAGTTACTAATGGGACTTACCTACGGGGTCATCAGTCCCTAAGCTTACAAACTACTTATGAACTACTTAAGACTAAGGATGGCACAAATATCCATTCCCGAGGGGGGATTCGAACCCCCGACCGTAGTGCCCGTGCAGACCGTGACTGGAGCGCCTCAGTCCCCTAGGCCACCGCGGCCGGCCAAAAGTTACTCTTTATGTGTTCATATCTCCTGACTACGTGTCATACTGTGATACAGTTTAGTAGGTATATTCAACTATATGTGTTTATTCTGTCTGTAAAATTTCCTGCGGCTACAATTTGTAGTGTAGAAATAATAAATTGTAACGTCATACCGAATGCCGTAGATTTAGTCCATGAACAGCGGAAAAGTAGTAAGCGAGAAACTTTTTTCCTTTCATAATTTTGCTGTGGTTGTCAGCGAGAAATAGTTCAATAAAGGTTTGTAATTGCGTTTAAAGTTTGTTGCAAGTCGCTAAGTAATCTCGTTCTCATATACTGTATTTATAAAGTCTCGTCGCATTATGTGGCAGTTTCTTGCAACTCCTATTGTTTATAATGTTATATCTCCTGAACTATGTGTCATTTGTGGTTCTTACCATTACAGAACTGGTACCTCACGGTAAGGAAGATGTGTATCAAATTTGGTTGAAATCAATCCACCAGTGGTTTAGGAGTAAATGTGCAACATTTTCCCGTGATGTAGTTGTTTTCTCGCATGTCATTGTTTATGATGTCATATCTTGTGAACTATGTGTTTTACGTGATCCTTACACTTACTGCGACCGTCATTGATTGTAGCTTACGTGTGCAAAATTTCATAAAGATTGGAACAAAACTGTAGATTTGTATGCATGTACTCACAATCAAACACGCAAACACACGGACACTCTACTTTATATATAAAGATATCAAAAAGTGACAAAAGTAATGTGTACAAAATGTGACACGTATTTGTAGTTTGTATCAGATAGAAATTATTTCTACAATTTTCACAGTGTATAAATTAGGAAAGTATGTAACTGCAAAGCAGTAACATTTTGCCAACTGATGTATACCCAACCATTCTAATGTTTTTCATTGTTTTCAATAATTTTACTTTAAAGTCTTAATTTTTCTAACGTAGCATAAATTTGCAACGCTGTTCCACAAAATTTAGTATATTTTACTAACTAATATGTAAGTACACTCAATATCCGTATTTTCACAGTGTATTTTTTAATATACGGAGTGATATTTTCCAAAATACATATAGCAGATAGTTTATGATAAAATATTTTACATTCAGGGGCACCATGAAGTATAATTCCAATATCATCATTAGAGACTGATTATGCCTTTCAGCGTTCAGTCTTTTTTTTTTTTTTTTTTTTTTTTCCTTCCATTATCCCCTATTCAATGCTAACATTGATGCCTCGTCTGATGTTATGCCTTTTACTTCAAACCCATTCTTCAACGAATATAGTTTCTTCTTGGTCTACTTCGACTCCTCTTACCCTCCGCTGCCGAGCTCATGAGTCTTTTGGGTAACCCTGTTTCTCCCATGCTTGTAACATGACCACCGTCTCAGCCTGTTCACTCTAACTGCTTCATCTATGGTCTTCATTCCCAGTCCTTCTTTTCTTCATTATGGACACACTGTTGCCGTTGTTCCATCCATTAATACCTGCAATCATTCTCGCTGCTCGCCGTGGAGGTTCGAGTCCTCCCTGGGGTATGGGTGTGTGTGTTTGTCCTTAGGTTAGTTTACCTAGGTTTAAGTAGTTTGTAAGCTACGGACTGATGACCACGCAGTTTGGTCCGATAGATTTACAAACATGTGAACATTCTCGCTGCTTTCATATCTGTAACCTCTACCTTATGAATATGTTAATCTATATCCATCCAACTTTCACTCCCATATAACAGAGTTGGTCGAAAGATAGAGTGGCGCACCGCTAACTTAGATTGGTACTTACTTTCTTCTTGCAGAAGAGAGTAGATCTTAGCGGAGCACACACTGCATTAGCTTCGCTACACCTCGATTCCAGTTCTTTCATTAGATTGCCATCATGTGAGAAAATGCACCCCAGGTACTTGTAAATGTTTACCTGTTCTAACTTTGTTCCAATCTGTTTAAATCTCTTTCCCACAGACATTACTTCCGTTTTGGAGATGCTGATCTTCATATAATAACCCATACACCTCTGATCGAGCTCTGAAATATATTGTTATAGGAAAATTCTTACTTTAATTACTCTTGTGCAATGGAGGCTTAAATGTAAAATAAACACCTTAGTACTTATCGTTCCTTAGAGTGTGTGTGCATTTTTCTGGCGGACTCTGTATTATGATAAAGCAACACTTTTCAGCTGCGAAGAAAAGCGTTGTTTGGGCGAGGTATTGAAGTGTTTGAGAACTTCGTCCATCGAGCTATCCTTCGACGTTCCGACGTATTGTCAGAAGAGGGTAGTGATGAGCTACGGCGGGGGTCTCGACGCAACAGAAGTTGGGCACGCACCAGCGGAGTGTGTGGGTGTTGCGACGTCGGCTCCGTGGCCGCTCAGCGCGGCCCAGCCGGGCGGAAGGCATTCTGTGAGCTGCCGGATTAGCTGCCCAGAGATCGTAAACACTCCGCCGGTGGCCGACCACCTGTTCCTGCCGTCTACGCGACCAAAGATAAACATTTTTGCGGTCCGCCCGAGGGGACGAGAGGGCCCACGTCTGTGTTCGCAAGCAGTGCAGAACGAACAGCTGACTGACGGCTTAAAGCCGCCCGCGGACGTCCTCGGTCGGCAAGTGCCGTTGCGAATTTCTGCCCCCGGGCGTCTCCCACGCACAATTCAGCTACCGGGCTGCGGACGCGGACAAGCCACTGCGCGACGCACAGATCTTATTTACTGTGTAGCTTTATATTACGCTGAAAAGGAGGGTTCTTTTGCCATTGTTGAGAGTACATTTTTGAGTACTCTGCGCCCGTAGAACTAAATACGTTTATTCTTTGGCATCGTGAGAAACTCTCTGCAGTTCTACTACAAAACCAATTCTACCTCTATTCTCACTTCAAAAATAGGGAAAAAATGTGCTTACATGTGACGTCTGTTTACACAGACAGTTTGTAAACATTCAGTCACGATGATGGGCCTGCGACATGAGTGTAACCTATTTTACCATACACATAAACGTTATTTTTCATATGTCGAAATCCAGACTGCAATTGTAAATCAGCGAAATGTAACTAGAAGTAAGAGATCTGAAGACGGCAGCAGAGACTTACCGAAATCACGCTGAATATAGTTTTAAAAAAAGTTTGTACATCAGCGAGGTTTCTACGGTCTTTCCAGTCTCCTTCATTAAGACCTCTCGCTGCCATTGCTTCATGACGTCATCTTCCCAGCATCTCGCAGGTCTGCCGCGCCTTCTTCTTTGTTCTCATATTGGTGTCATTTTGTGTCTAGTTTACGTTGTATGTGGCCATACCAAAGTAAGAGCTTTCTCTCTATGCAGTCTAGAATCGTGCTTTCCACTTTCGTAATCTCTCTGATCTCGTTATTTCTAACATGATTAAGCCTGGAATACCCACAGATCCGTCTCCAAAAACCCATCTCAACTGCCAGTAAACGTTCTTTTTGCCCAATGTTAGTTCCCACAACTCTGCGCCATTAGTGGTTATACTTTCAATGACTGAATGGTAGATAATATGTTTTGTTTTGCGCGTTATGTTGTTATTCCAGAGCCACGGCGTAGTAGCCAAGCGCATTGAGGCGCTATGCTCCGATGCTCGAGGCCGTTCCCCGTCGAGGATTCCAATCCTCCGTTGGGCATGGATGAAATGTGTTGTCTTGTACCTTAGTACAAGGTGTTTTATAACGAGTTTGTAAATTTAGGGACTGATGACACCGCAGTTATGTCCCATATAATTAACAAACATTTGAACATTTTGTGTGGTTTATTTTTTTTTTCAGAGAATACCATTTACTTGTTTTATGGTTCGCTTACCCTGTCCATTTTTATTGTTTATATCATCCACACGTCTACAGTTGGACGGCAACGTCGTTCCCAACTACTTAAGTTACGACACCCTTTAACCCTTTCGTTCCCAGTGCTGTTCCTAAACAACATTGTATTAAAAGCTGATTTATACCCTATTTTGTGTATCAGTCCTGAAAGTCCAGCGTTGTTGATGAACATCATGCTTCTAGTACGACATTCTTGGCTTGTAGCCGCTTCTGAGGCATTAATCTATCCATCTTGGAAGTTGTGTTACGAAGCCGTGTGTACGTGGCTGTGAGTGTGAGCGTGAGCGTGAATGTGGTAATGTTCTTTTATTTCAGCAGTGAATTGTCTTGTCTTCGGTGCTGTGACGAAGATTATTGATCCGACAGTGTTAACTATCAACAAAGTAACGTCACAAGTAATAAAATACTTTGATACAGATTTCTGTGTTGTGCATAAAATACATTTCATAATTTCTTATTGGTGGACTGTAGTATGTCCTAGTAGAATAACGATATTCTATTAATTTCTTCTTGCAGTTGTATTGATTCCCATTTCATTATTTAGTACCTTCGTCGTTTTCTAAACGTCACACAAGTGTTACATTATCTACATCCATTCACCCTATTGGGTCTATTTGCAGAGTTGTGACACCTAGAACACAAAAACGAGAACTTTCCTCCTGTAATCAGTTATGACTCTGTACTACTATTGGATTTCACCTCATACTCATTTTCTCCTTATTTCACAATTAGTTTCATCAGACATTTCTTTCTCGTTCCTCTTTCCCCTTCCTTCCACAGAATGTTGCATATGTTTGTTAAGCTTAAGGGACTTAACTGAGGGGTCATCAGTCCCTAAAGTTATGAACTACCTTATACTAAAGACGACAGAAACATCCATGCCTGAGAGTAAAAACACACATTGGCTCTTCGAATCGAGGTTTATCTCACTATGATAAAAAGAAATCAGTGCAACATTTCAAATATCGATGACCGGTTTCGATCCTAGTTCGGATCATCCTCATGTCTACGCCTAGAGAGGAGCAGACAGTGGAAACCTCTCGGTGCTTCCATTGCTCTTGGAGGATTCCAGAGCACCTGGTTTTCTCCAAACATCAAGATTAGACTTTCTTGGAATTGTGGGTCCACCTTGATACAAAATACATGTTGCCATAGGCAGAAGACGTATTTCAGTTCAAATGTTTTTAAATCCATGGGACTTAACTACTCTGGTCATCAGTCCCTAGGCTTACAAACTACTTAAACTAACTCATGCTAAGGACAACAAATACACCCATGTCTGAGAGAGGACTCGAAATGTTCGAATGTTTGTAGAGCTTATGGGACTTAACTTCGGGGTCATCAGTCCCTAAACTTACAACCTACTTATGAACTAGCTACTACTAAGGACGGCCCAAATATCAGTGCCGCAGCTAGGCACCTTGGAACGCTCGGACACTCCACCGCAGCTGTATTTCTGTAACGCGAGTGCCAGTTCATCCAGAGAAGAGTCCAATTAATGTCAGTAAGTTCCCAAAATATGTATTGCCTAGTACCCACATAAACTGCAATAACAGCAAGGCTCAAACGAAAGTTTGTATAAACACTTAAATAGGATAGTTCAAAATAGTCGCCGCGGTGGAGTAGCCGAGCGGTCTAAAGCGTCTCGCTGCGGAGCGCGCGGTTGCTCGCCGTGGAGGTTCGAGTCCTCCCTGGGGCATGGGTGTGTGTGTTTGTCCTTAGGTTAGTTTACCTAGGTTTAAGTAGTTTGTAAGCTACGGACTGATGACCACGCAGTTTGGTCCGATAGATTTACAAACATTTGAATTTTTTTTTTTTCAAAATAGTCATGCTTGCTATATAAAACTTGTAACGCAAATACAGACAAATAGAAGAGTATCAAATTACAATGCTTATTGGAGTAGACCGAGGATTATCCATACTAGATTAAAAACCGACCATCAATAAATTTAGAAGGTGCTCTGTAGACTGGTCTCTTCTCATTACCAAACGGAGCGCTGTTTGCCACTTAATTTTTCAGAAAATATTATTTTACTATGCCACAATCGCCCTCTTTAGCTCCTCCTCCATACTTTCTTTCTGCTTTTTAATACTTGCTAGCGCCTTGGCTGCTAATTCAATTTTTAGGGAGTGAGGAGCGTGCCATGTCATTAAACTCCTCCCGAGTTTCATTTAGTCCGCCACGATTTTCTCTCTGGTCTCTTGGTTTAACGGTATGGTATACACTCAAAGTATATGTCTTCTCCCAAAATTTTTCCCCTTCTACGGTATCATGGTTATGAACTGCCGATGTTTTAACACTCGCCCTAATCAAGTTGTTTTCTCCCTCATTTTACACATACGTATTTCTTTGTCGATGGTGTAGGGAACGACTTCATTAATTATCGACCATTTTTAGAGTCACCTATAAGATCATTTCGCGGAACTCTTTATTTCTCTTCTCTTTCATTTTCCCGAAGTCAGTGAATCACTTCCATACTATGCCGCGATTCAATTTAAGACCGTATTTGATAATTGTGGACCTCTTTTGGTGTAAAACGCTTTTTACGTGTACTACTCTGTTTCGTAAGTCCTCCTGCTTCCTCTGTCTTTCGTTACTTTGCATCTAACATAGCAGAATACCTTTCTTGACGTAGCGTTGACGATTGAAGTTGCCCCCCCTGATCAATTGTGGTTTTCTGTACATTGCAACAGCTCTTGGTGGTTCCATAGGTCTACCAATATCCATTAAAACATTGGAAGTTAACAGGTAGCATACGCAGTGGCTCAGTTACATCCAGCAGCCATATTTTTCACTAATCATTTCCCCCCTTCTGTTTATATTAAACTTAATTCAAATGTGTTAAACATCTGTCTTCATGTAAATATCTCTTGTTATTATAAGTATTACTTTGATTTTTGTGTTATTATTATCATTACTATTAGTAGTATTACCATATATTGTTATTATTAATATTATTAATACAGTGTTTTTGTAATTCAATCATTTGTTTATGTTGTTCCTGATCAGATGTAGGAGAAGGTCCTATGGCCCTAATCTGGTCAGGTTAAATAACCAAATAAATAAATATCTAGCTAACCGACACAGCCGCGGCGCAGATCAAGCAGCAGACAACGCAGCATGATGCGATCAACATCGATATCACATGTGTGCTTTTCGCTGCAGATCAGCGTAGGTTTGGAGTAAAGATTAGAATTCCCGCGCGAAATGAAGGTAATGGATAAGTCAGACTTGAGCAGACTTTCGGGATTCCTCACAGACGTATTCGCGAAATTTGCCGTCAAATCAGAAGGACTTAAAGGCGGCGCAATATTAGCATGAGGGAATATGATGCTCCCATACTGGGAACCCTGTGTGGGATGAAGTGTCGCGGCAGGGTAACGGATGTGTGCAGTTCACGGAAAGCCTTGAGATTATATGTCACTCAAAATATATATATTATGCAATGTTTTTTTTAAGTTTGTATCCTAAATACTGTTGCGGCACTGCCATTTAATTGTAACAAGTTTATTACAATTGATATTAACAAAATTCCTCGAGGAGTTGATTAAATTATTTTCGAGAAAACGGACAACGGTTATACTTCACAAAAAACGTTGATATAATCAACAATCTAATCTGTACTGTTATCAGTTTTCGAGCTGTGTGATGTGGACTTTGTGTGAGGACTTTTCCGCTTCACGAGGTACCTGCTTATGGTTCTTTTAAAATATTCTAATTGTTTTATTTTCTGTAACTATTTCAACAAATATCACTTCTGAAACTTTGAACCTAAAAATCGGTCCTGTACATATTACTACGCAAACCCAACTCTGCCATGTGCTGGGACTAGGCTTCAAGTTCAGACATAAAAATGCAATTGAGGCATCAATTTTCACTGGCGTAAATGAAGGAGGAGTTATTAATATTCTACGCATTCCTTTAATATCGCCTGACTTTTAAAATCCAATTTGAACCTGTCCAATTTCGAGTGAAATCATGCTTCGAAACGACCATTAATAAGGCACAAGGTCAAACGTTATCAGTTGCTGGAGTAGATATGAGAAAAGATTGCTTCTGCCATGGACGACTTTTTGTGACCTGTTCCAGAGTAAGTTCGTCTGATAGTTTTATATTTTGAAATCGAAAATTAAAACTAAAAATGTCGTCTGTCGAGAAGTTTTAGAAAAAATATAGTTACCTGGTGTGAGATTACCGCCCAATAGAAATATTGGTAATTAATAGCATTTGGTAATTAAACAGTGTGAAGTTCACTGCAACCATTGACCATGCCAATGCACTAAATGTTACACAATTTTAATCTTAATAATTATGGTAGCAATGTATGTACGCAGTTGGGTGACAACATTTATAGTTAGGCCATAGGCAGAAATTCTCCACGTTGAGATTTTCTGTGTGCTTGTAGCTGAGGGGAGGCGGCGAGCAGGCCGACGTTGGTGGCTTGTTCCAGCTTAGGATTTTCCAGGCTAGTTTCCGGTGAGGGGAGAGAGGGATAATGGCATAAAGTGAACTTTCATGTGTTTTCAAAAATAGTAGTTAGTACACCCTTTTCTCGGATGAACTTACTTTATTATGAACTTTTTTGTTAATCATATGCAGGGAAGGAAAGCTGCGAATGTATGATATCAACCCCTAGAAAACGAGTCAAACAGTAGCTATCACAGTTCCAGTGTTTTTGCATGTTTAGGAATTTGGTTCGCAGTTGGTGGTTGTGAGTTTTAAAAATTAAACTTAAAAGCTGTACGTGTGTTGTGTGGATGTTGAACCTATCGTTAGATCAGACAACAAATTGTTCCTTGACACAGCAATTTGGTTTAATTATGGCCCTGATACTGATGTATATGCTATTAAGTGAGAAACAGTGCATGAAACTGATTATGTGCGCAACGGATATTTTTAACAAAACAACTGTGACATGTAGCCTTTTGAAACAGACACTGACTATACTCAAAAATTTTGACTGCGAGAAAGATATTAAAAAAGCCACAAATCACTTTCTTAATGCTTGACTGTGAGAATTTTATGCAGATCAGTTTCTAATTATTGAAATTTAGTATCAATTTAGTATCATAGTCAATTCACTATCATTTACTATGGCACCAATAATGAAGTCCGTTCAACAATATTATTCACATCAATACTGCACTTTAAATCCACTAATAATTAATTATCAAATGAAGGAAGTAGGTTAATTTTCTAACTACGTAAATGAAACATGAAAGAAAGTTTAAGCTACTTATTATTAATAATCAGCATTACATTACCTACATAATACAACTTCTGACTTGCTGGCAAAGCAGCCTCTGTTCTACATCGGCGCCATACACACAACCCAACCGCTCTCTCTAAGCGAGCTGAACCACTAGAGTTACTCTCTCTCAGTGCGAGCTACAATGCTACGCAATACACGATCTTTGCCAAAGATGAAACTTCATAAAGGACACATATCGATACATACAGTAGAAGCGATATTATACATTTTCTTGCAAGCAAGTTACTCGATACAAAACAGGAGGCACAATATTGGACATTTTCTTACAAAATAATTTTTTATGGACACGTTTCAAACTTTCCCTAATTTAAACTCATACGTGAAGGAGGGGCAAATATGTTGTCAAAGACCTATTTCACAAAGCTTCTTAAGTGTTGAGAGTCGAATGACTGGATATTACCATTAATATCTTTTATGTATCAATCTGTTTCCTTTCTTAAGTTTCAATATGTTTCAGTACCTAAGAGAGGACAGTATCGGAATACAACCAACTTTCTAAACTCTTAAAGTTGACGTCAGTTCGCTAGAGATTATAGCCGCAGTGGACCGGCCATGCGCTCTAAGGCGCCTTGCCGCGGAGAGCGCTGTTGCTCGCCGTCGGAGCATTGTATATATATATATATATATATATATATATATATATATATATATATATATATATGTGTGTGTGTGTGTGTGTGTGTGTGTGTGTGTATGTGTGTGTGTGTGTGTGTGTCGGACACTTTCTAAGCATAGGGACTCCCATATTTCACATTGACTATACATTCATCCCTTCGCACTCACAGCTTATACTGTATTTCCGTACAAAGGATAATGAAAACAACGATGCATTACCGTACTCTGTTACAGTCATTGTCTGGCTGAAGAATTTTTTTTTAATTGCTGTATGATGACGAAATACAGTGATGATATATTTTACCAATATTTATTCGCAACAGCGAATTTCTAAATGTTCAAATGTTTGTAAATCTATCGGACTCAAGTGTTAGGTTATTAGTACGCAGCTTACAAATTACTTAAACTAAGGTAAACTAGCCTAAGGACAACACCAGCACCCATGCCCGAGGGGGGAGTCGAACCCCCGACGACAAACGGCAGCGTGCACCGCAGCACAGGGCCGCAACGGCTAATTCGCCGCTGCATAGTTTCACTACACAAGGTATGAATGTCCCACCAAATGGTGACATACGAACATTTTTGCCTGGCGTAAATTAAAAATGCCTAAACGAGGCAATGATAATATCCGCGTAGTGTAATGTCTCGATTTTTCATTCGCCTTGGTACGGAAATACAGTACAAGCTGCGAGTGTCGAGTTATGAATATAGTTGACTCACCGCTCGGCTACTCCAGCGCGGCTACTATTTTCATTAGGCAGCTTTTGCGATTGCCGTGCTTGCAGTCAAAACTGTTTCAGCACCTCTCTGCCATCATCAGCAGGTTTATTTATTTATTCATAGTTGTGAAAATCAAAATACATTGTTTTAGTACTAACCTATGCGCGAGTCTAAGCCTAAAAGTCGTATATCTTATTTTTGGTTATTACCTTGGTTTTACGTTTCGTGGTCGTGTAGGACTCTTTTAACGTAATTAGGCAATGGTGGTGTCGTAATCTGCAACCAAATAATGTGAGTGAAAATTGTGACGACTTAAAAAAAATCAAGCGTTTGTAAATGTATGGGACTTAACTATGTTGGTCATTAGTCCCTACGCTTACAAACTACTTGCACTAACTTAAAGTAACTTATGCTAAGGACAACACAAACACCCATGCCCGATGGAGAACGAGAACCCCCGACGACGAACGGCTGCCCTACTACAGCTGGGCGCCTCACTGCACACAGCTATTCTGCCGCGGCTGTTACTGCTTAACACACTATTTCTAATGCAAAACGTACTTTTTATAAAATAATAAAAAATACAGTCCAGACCCTCTCGGATAGCCGTGTAGTCTAACACACCGCTTTGCGAGATGGGGAGACGTACGAGCCCCGGTTCGATTAACGAAAGGGGTCGGAGTGCCGGCCAGCCTGGACGTTTTTTTTTTTTTTTTTTTTTTTTTTTTTGGCGGTATTCCACATCCCCTGTGTGAATACTGGGCTGGTCCCTGAGTCATGCTTGACTTACGCGATTCTCAATCATTTCGTAAGACTTTACACTTTCAAGCATATAACACTGTACGCAGACATTTGGGGTACTCATTTCCTCCCGCAGGGCATGGGGTCACGACGGGACGGGCATCCGGCCACCACGTGAATATTAACACGCCAAATACGGATTTAAGAAAGCCCACCCCGCATGTGCAGGCAAATGGCCAAAGAGAAAGAGAATATAAATTACAGCCCAAAAATGTTCAAATGTTGGTAAATCTATTGGACTTAACTACTCAGGTCATCAGTCCCTACGATTACAAACGAATTTAACTTATTCTGAGGACAAAAACAACACACATGCCCGAGGGAGGACTCGAACCTCCGACGGCGAGCAGCGGCGCGCTCCGCATCTAGGCGCCTTGGAAACTCTCGGCCACTCCACCGCTGCGATACAGTTCGAATAGCGACATATCCCCTTTTTTATTTATTTAAATACGTTTCACACTTGAAATAGCGTGTTAAGTCGTCACAAAACTCAGATTATTTGCTGCAGATGACAACGCTACCATTGCCTAATTGTGTCAAATGAGTCCTATATTACCTCGAAATGTAAAACAATACATTGCCGCGCTGGAGTAGCCGAGCGGTCTGGGCACCACGTTCTGGATTGCGCGGCCTCTCGCGTCGGAGGTTCGAATCCACCCTCGGGCATGGATGTGTGTGTTGCCCTTACGTTAGTTTCACTTAGTTTAAGTAGTTTGTAAGACGAGTGACTGATGGCCAACATATTTTGGTCCCATAGAATTACAAACAAGTTTTTCACAGAAGTGCTGAAATATGTTTACGTAAAAGTAAAAAAACAGTGTTTTGCACATCAGGCGGCTCAAATGCAGAATTGATGTTCAGTTTTTGTTGTGGTGACTTAGATATGAATAGGGGACTGATGACCATGCTGTTTCGTCCCCTGAAAAATACCCAAACAAGAACAAAGACCGCGGTGGAATGGGAGAGCGTTCTAAGGTGCCTTGTTGCGGAGCGCGCGGTTGCTCCCCGACGGAGATTCGAGTCATCCCTTGGGAATGTGTGTGTGTGTGTGTGTGTGTGTGTCCTTAGTGTAAGTTACTTTAAGTAGTTCGTATGTATAGGGACTGATGACCATAGCAGTTTGGTCCAATAGTTTACAAACATATAGTTAAGTCCCACAGATTTTCAAACAGTTGAACATTTTGAAGAACAGTAACATAACGGAAATGTGTCCTCCAAAATAGGCAGGTTGCTTAGGAGAAATAAAATCAAGGTTATCTTCCGTCCAGCTGTGGAGAGTTTGGCCCTAGTAGGATCCGTCAAAGATGATCTGCAACTGAGAAAATCGGGTGTTTACAAGATCCCCTGTGAGTGTGGCGCTGCATATATAGGCCAGACAATACGATCTGTACAGGAACGATGTGTAGAACACGAAAGACACGCCCATCTACACCAACCATCAAAATCGGCAGTAGCAGAACACTGCATTTCCATGGGACACACAACGGAATATAGTAAAACTAAAATTTTAACTCCAGTCTCCAGTTTCTGGGATTCACATATTAAAGAATCGGTGGAAATTCGTCTTGCCGACATTCTTTTAAATCGTGACAACGGCTTTCGGCTCACAAAAACTGGAATCCTGTGATAAATATCATCCAGTCACAGCGTAATCGACACGATCAATCGATTATCAATTATTAGAAGACTATTGCTCTTCCACCACCGAGGGCAGCACATACAACTCGGCTGTATCGCGCATGAATCCATCTAACGCATGCGCAAAATGATACCAGCACTTTTGTCATGCGCAAGAACCACTATAAATACCGCGACTGTACCTGGGCTCTTCAGTACTCGCTACTCACCTGAAGATGGCCGGACGTTTCCAGGCCGAAATATCGTGTTAGAATGACGACGGGATCCGGCCGCACATCCGAAAGTTACTGGATAAATAACATAACACTCCAACCCTCAACAGCCACCAGTACCACCCCAGTTTAAAATGAGCATTTCGAAAAATACGGTGGTACTACAAGGGTTGGGGACCACAGTGGGGTTCATTTACAGTTTTGTGGGCAGCAACAAGACCCTTTCAGAAAGCAGTTGTGAATTTTACGGCAGGGCAGGGGGGTTGGGGGAGGCGTTTGGCGGAGACAGCCGTGTTGTCGGCAGCGGACACACACAGACAGGGTGGGAGGGCCACCCACCCCCGCTGTTTACGGGCGTGTGACGCGCCAAATGAGGCGCACAGCCAGCTGCCGGCGCCGCTCACAGCCAGCACGCCTGGGGTCGCGATTCACGGATGGCTGCTTCGCCCTGCAGCCCGTCCCCCGACCAGTAGCCAAGCCACCTGTATATTAACTAGCCCCGTACACTGCCTGACAACAGGAAACGTCTAGTGCTGTGCAGCATTGCGCTGAATTAGGGAAAAACCTCAATATGCACAGTGCTTCTTAAATGATTACTAGCTTAAACCCGCGGCTTCGCTCGCTTGTTTGTTGATTATGATATATAAGCTATCTTTCAGTAGTGTGATATGAGATCAAATAACACGTAAAATGCACTCGTTTCGAAGAATCCAATCACGAAATTCAACAATAATGATTGTAATATATCGATCACTTGATGTAATGCGCGAAACGTCAAATCGATTTTTTAAAGAGATGTATTAAAAGAAATTTCTTTTTTACTGCTTTATTTATTTATTCTTATATTTCCTTATTCGTATGTTTATCCTTACAGACAAAGAACTGAAAACATTGTAGCACGCATAGACCAAAGATAGGGCCGTGGCATCACGTTTCGCTTTGATGTAACCTCCCTGCTATAATCGCAAACGTCATCGCTGGCCTTCAGTCCGATTTTTTAAAATAATTTGACGACTTTCAACCACCATATCTTCCACCCTCTTATAGCTATCGGCATGGAACTGCTATAGTATACTACGGGAGACTTCGGACAACAATTACACACGGACCATTCATTTGCGTTCTGTAGTTTTCGTTGTAGAGCGAAATATTAACACACACACACACACACACGAAGAATTTTACATACACCGACAACTTTCCATCCGAATATACTGCACCCTTTTATCATTATCAACCCTCAAGCAACAATGCAACCAATAAAACCATTTTCAAAGAGTAAATATAATTTTCAAAGAGTAATTGTTATTCCTCATATCGCGTTATATTCTTCAAATTACTAAATATCTATCAGATCGCTATAAAACCGTGTCTAAAACATCCTCAGATATAAATTAGTAACTGTACAAATATTTAAGTCTCTACGTCTTTTCGTTCGAACGTGATAAGCGTACACCGAACAGACATTCTCATTAATATATATAAATAGCTATCCGATCGCCATAAAACCGTGTCTAAAGCCTTCCCCGGGTAGACATTAGTAACGGTACAAATTTTTAGCTCTTTATGTGTTGTGGGTAAGATGTGATAAACGTACACCGAACAGACATTCACATTTATAGATATAGATAATGGTATTTGTGTAATGCACAGTTCAAATATCTGTTGGGGCTGTGATTTATTAAGCTCCGGCACTGTCGACAACGGTATTAATACACTGCTCAAAACAGTTGAGGTACAGGTGAAACTGTTGTTGTTGTTGTTGTTGTTGTTATGTGTGGTATCGCACAAGTCTGAAGTGCGCGCCACGTACTTTCGCCGCGCGCCGCCATGCAAACAAGGCGCGGCATTCTTTACGACGTCAGCCACGAGCGCCCTCTGCTGCAACTCCGCTCGTGGCCACGACTGAACTGCATCGGTCACTTGGGATTAGGACAGGCACTAGGACTCATCAATAAGCATGCCTCTACATAGTTAAACTATGTATCTGCATTCCACTAGTCTGGTGCCCTACAAGTTAAGTATTGTATTATTTCTACGAAAAATATATCTTGTTCTAATCTAGATTAGTGTTTCTAATTCTGCTGTCTCACTGGCTGGTCCCCTCAGACTCTGTATCTGCACACGCGTGCATCGTATTTCCCTGTATCGGTCTCTCTCTACTCGGCCACCGACACCTAGGACAACCGGCGCAACGAGACACAAAATTATGGTCTTCAGTCCAGAGACTGGTTTGATGCAGCTCTCCACCCTACTCTATTCTGAGCAAGCCTTTTCATCTCCTCATACGAACGGCAACCCACGTCCTTTTTAATCTGTTAAATTATTGTATGGTGCCGAATTACAGTGATGATAATATTATCAATACTTTTTCGCAATAGCGAATTTCTTTTAGCGTCATTGTATAAGGTATGGATGTTCTACCAAATAGTGACATATGAAAATTTGTGCCAGACCGGGACTCGAACCCGGGTTTCCCGCGTACCGCGAGCGGTCGCCTTAACCATTAGGCTACCCGAACTTATACCTTGTACAGTGACGCTAAAAGAAATTCGCTATTGCGAAAAAGTATTGATAATATTATCATCACTGTAATTCATAATCATATAATAATTTAACAGATGCCTAAGCGAGGCAATAACGATAACAGCGTAAATTAATGCCTCGTTGTTTTCATTCTCCCTGGTGCGGGAATACAGATTAAGTTGCAAGTGCTAAGGGATGAATGCAGTTGACTCGTAAGTGCAGTCAGCGTGGCATAAGGAAGTTTGGGATGGTCCTGGAGTCGTTTCGGGTAGCCTAGTGGTTAAGGCGACCGCTCGCGATAAGCGGGAAACCCGGGTTCGAGTCCCGGCCCGGCACAAATTTTCATATGTCACCAGTTTGTAGAACATCCATACCTTATATAGTGACACTAAAAGAAATTCGCTATTGCGAAAAAGTATTGATAATATTATCATCACTGTAATTCGTCACCATATAATAATTTAACAGATTTAAAAAAACTTTGTGCTTATCCTGCACATATGGTAACTTATTTTATTCATATACTAGCTTATATGCCCGTGCTTCGCAACGGTTGTTGAAGGAGGGCCTGTGATTATCATAGCTTTTTAGGGTTTCGGACCTCAGTCAGTAAAAACATAATCCTTGTTGGACTAATAGAAGTATGACTGTGACTGTAGTGCAGCGCTCTATTATTCATTTGTTAGACTATCTGCATTTTCATCTTTGTCTCTGATGATCGTCGGTAAAGTGTGATTGAGGAAATCGCGCCGAAAAGTTAAAAACCTATATATTTGATATTATGCGTCGTTATTCTCAATTTTGTTACACATTGCAACAGCAGCGCCGAAAGCGGCTGGCAAATTACATTTCTGAAAACGATACTGGATAAGTGCGAATATTGATTTGTAACAGTTTTCAAAAATGTCTTCTTGAATAGGAATTTGGAATGAATTGTAAGACTGTATGAATCATGAGACTCTATACAAAAGAGTTTCGCGTGAAAGTGCTGGTCATAATGAGATGTGACAACAACGGATGTATCTGATTCGGTAAAATTTTACTTTCTATCCTGGCGGCCTCGTGTTTTTATGTTGGCAACATCAATAACACGATATAAAATCGTTGCATAGGTAACCGAACCACATACAGGGTAGATGCTGTATGCTTGATTTCACGGCAAAATATTTGCGTGTCACGCGATTGGCTTATGACGATGTCACATGATTCTCGTTATTCAACAAATGTTGCCAACATTATCACAGGAGGCCGCAGGGATATGAGTAGGACTACGTCGCATAGTTTTTCTTGACCCAGCTGTCAAACGATAACACCTTTCACAGCAGAGAGTGTCGCGGCTATATGTATCAGAGATCACTGATTAGCACAGACCAGTGAGCTTACTGGCACAGGCATATCAATATCTATGGCCTAAGAGACATTCATTAATGTATGTCTGTGTTGCCACCACGCTTCCACGACAGTGATCAATGTTCCACGAGTATTTTTATCTTTGAGTTTCTCGATTTTTATCTTTGTTTTGTGTCTGTTCTCATAGTCGGTAATGTGTGGTTGACGGAAACATGTGATCTATTTAAAAATTACGTGTTTGATATTCCTCGTCGTTATTAAAGTCTGAAACTACCGCTTTGTCTGACGATTGAAAGAATATACAGATTTTGACTCGTACCGTAAAGTCACAGAGTATATACCTTTTCCTAAGAGTACTTATTGCATATTTTGCGAATTTTTGCTCGTCACACACACCCACTGCCACGCACCGCGACCAAACTCCCTTACTAACATCATTAGACCAAGGGCTATCTCCCACCACAACCACGAGTGGGTGGCAGTATGTGGTCAAGGAGAAAAGTCTGTCAGCACGTACACACACAAGCCTTTTATATATAGATAAGGTACAATTTTAAATTGTATGTGATACGGTACAATATTTTACTGTCTCAACTATTTTCTTGGAGTTTTCATGACGTTTGCTCAGAGCGAGGCACCATGCGGCTACCATAATAATGAAAAATTCGTTCTCGTTGCCCTCTAACGTGGTATGTGATTACTTTGGACGGCCTTCACAGTTGCACACCTGCGTGACATTGACAGTATGAGGTTATCAATCTTCTCTTGAGAGATATTTGGCCATTCTACCATGACTGCAACCATTGCGGGCCGCGCTGGAGTATCCGAGCGGTCTGGAGCGCCACTTTGCGGATCGCGCGTCCTCCCAATCCTCCCTCGGGCATGGATGTTTGTGTTGTCTTTAGTATAAGTTAGTTAATAAGTAATTTGTAAGTTTAGGGACTGATGAGCCCGCAGTTAAGTCCCAAACATTTGAACAGTTTTGCAACCGTTGTGAGAGCTGCTGCTCTGGTTGCAATGCGTCTGTCAAGTGCATCGCAGGCAGGCTAAATCGGCTTTAAATTCGGTGAACAAGCTGGCTCCTCCATTCGTCCAATTCCATCAATTTCAAGCATATTGTCCACCAGTGCAGCTCTGTGGGTACGAGAGTTATCGTCCACCAAAAGGAACCCATCTCTAATAGCATCAGAGTAGGGCTCAGAAAATGCTCGAAGGATCTCGTCTCTCTATCTCTGAGCAGTCACAGCGCCATTCTGAACGAAATAGAGGTTCTTACGTCTGCCAATATTGACTCCTGCCCGCACCATTCTTCCACCACAAAAAACAGGATTGTTCCATGTTGTCACGGAATGATGGAACGACGATTGCCCGATTGAACACAAAATCTTGACTCATCTGTAAACATAATCCGTCGCCATCCTTTATGACTCCAATCTTGATGTTCCTCCGCCCAGTTTCTGTGGGCTAAACAGTGTCGTGGTTTTAATGGGTATTCACCATAGGTCTCTCTGCGTAGAGGCCACATTCCAGAAGCGTGACATAGCGTGTCCTGTTGCTGATGTCTCTTGCGTACAGTATCCGTGGACGTCTTTGCCTTCTTTTAACGGTTCCTGTTGTCCAAAATCACATCCACGTCCTGGAAATTACACTTTGGGACACTCCAATATTAGCAGTCTCTTCCCTGTGTGTCTGACCCGCTTCCAACTTCCCTATGATTCTCCGTACCGTAACTTCCGGTTGGTCACGTTGTTGCTGTATTCGACTGCCTACTCACAACACTATCTGAACCCAAGTGCTTATGTAATTTGTTTGCCACGGTAGAGTAGCAGAACGGTCTAAGGTGCTTCGCAGCAGAGCGCACGGTATTACAGGAGCCCAAATCATAATCAGACTCCCAAGCAAACCTAGGAAAGTGTCATTCTCCTTCTGAAATTTTTTATATGTTATAGTACATGAACAACTAATAGCCGTGTTTTTTTTAATAGCAGTAAAGCATATTTAAGGTGTGAAACGGACCCTCCAAAGAGGGGCTAAAAGTGGAAAATTGTGATAGAGATCAGTGATTCTTGTTATGGAAGTATGGTAAAATACGTAAATCGGCGTAGGTATAGTGGAGGGGGAGTGATATTAGTTTTGATTTAATTTTGGAGGGACTAATCACCGCTGAGATAGTAACTTCTCGTGGAAAGCCAACGTTCAGGATCTTCATCAAATACTAAATGCTGCGTCATTTATTATTAGGACAGCAAGTGAAGTCAGTGATACCTCAACACGAAAAGTAGTCTACTTTCCTTAATTTCATTCGCTTTTGAGGAATGACGTTATATTTTTTTTTTTTTTTTTTTTTTTTTTTTTTTTTGCGTTATCTTCTCTCATAGTTTCGGAAATATTCTTGTTTACTTTGGGAACACTAAACCCTGATGACAATTTTTTAATTATAGAAACAGTGTAGAGCGCAAATTTGAATTTTCATTATCAACTAGTTTCGACCCAAAGCGGGGTGCACTTGTGAGACCAGTTGAGGAGCTACTTGATTGAGAAGTAGCGGCTTCGGTCACGAAAACTGACTTAACGGCCGGGAGTGCGGTGTGCTGACCACGTCCCCCTCCATTCCGCATCTGCTGACGCCCTCGGGCGGAGGATAAAACGGCGGCTGGTCAGTATCCAGTGAGCCTCTGGAGGCCTGGAGTTTAGTTTAAGTTTCGACCCAATGTGCGGCCATCTTCAGGATGTTGCCAGCGGAGGTGACATTGTTGCTACTCAGGGACCTGTGGTGTCGCATTGTCTGTCTGGAGTCTGTAGGAATGCGCACTGGACATGAATGGATGGAGGTGATCAGACAGGATACGAAAGTACGTTTCACGTGTCAGAGTCGTATGTACACGTACCAGGTGTCCCATATCAAAGTGCACATTCCCCACGCCATTTCAGAGTCTCCACCAGCTTGTCACCACACTTCGATACAATTGTAAACTAGACTCGTTAGATCAGGCAGCATGTCTCCATCCAGTCACCAACAGTCGGTGCTGTTGTGCGGTCAGCAAGGATACATGAGTGGGCATTCGGCTCCTATCGATGATGTTTTATAGTACACTTCGCATCCTGACACTTCCGCAATTTGCGGAAGGGTTGCACTTCTCTTGAACTATTATCTTCAGCTGGTCTCGTTCTTACAGGATCTTTCTCCCCTGCAGCGATGAGTGATGTCGGAGATTTGATGTTTTACCGGATTCCCTATGTTCAGAGTGTTCAGAGTGAGAAGAAAACTTTTAGTTGATGTTTGTTGTTTTTTGCCTTAGTTTCAGAAGTTTGTTAGTTTGATTTGTTTCCAGAAGATGATTAGTTTGTCTTGTCAATAAACACAATTTCTGTGTCAGACATGTCTTTCAGTTATTATCTCCTGAGATATAGCACTAGGGTACCGTCAGCAATGCCCCATGGAAGTGTGATAGGACCGCTGTAATATTTTATCAATACGGATCGAGTGAGTTTGCGGATTTTTGCTGATGATGCTGTGGCAGGCAAGATGGTGTCGTCGTTGAATGACTGTAGTATAAAGTAGGACGACTTGAACGAAATTTCTACGTGGTCTATGGAATGGCAACTAGTGCTAAATGTAGAAAAATGTCCCATAATGTTCGATTAAAGCATTAGTAGTGTGTTGCTTGACAAAGCCGCGTCAATTAAATATCTAGGCGTAACCCTGCACACTTACATGAAATTGAACAAGCTTATAAGGGCATTCGTGGAGCCGCGGCGGATTAGCCGTGCGCATTTGGGCGCCATGCTGCGGTACGTGTGGCCGTTTGCCCTCGAGGGTTCGAGTCCCCCCCCCCCCTCGGGCATGGGTGTTTGTGTTGTCCTTAGGTTTTTTTACCTTGGTTTAAGTAATTTGTAAGCTACGGACTATTAATCAGTTGAATCCGATAGATTTACAAACATTTGAACATTTTGAACTTTCGCTGAGAAGGAAAATGGATGACTTCGGTTTATTAGGAAAATTTTCGGAAGGTATTCGTCTGTAAAGGAGACCGCATATAAAACGCTTTACGACCCCGTCTTGATATTGCTCAAGTGTTTGGCATCCCCACCAGGTTAGTTTAAAGAAGATATAGAAGCAGTTCAGAGGAGGGCGGCTAGGTTTGTAGCTGATAGATTCGATCAATACGCGAGTATTACTGAAACGCTTCGGCAACTCAGTTGGGAGTCACTGGAGGGAAGGCGACGCTCTTATCGAGAAACACTGTTCAGGAAAGTTAGAGGGCCGGAGTTTGAGTAAAGACCTCAAGATAAGATGAGAGTAGGGCTCATACAGATGCAAAATACTAACACGAATTATTTAAGACGAATGGAAAAACTGGTGGAATCCGATCTTGGGGAACAGCAATTTGGATTTAGGGGAAATGTAGGAACACGCGAGGCAATACTCACATGAAGACGTATCTTAGAAGATAGATAAGGGAAACCTACGTTTTTAGCATTTATGGATCAGATTCTGAAGGTAGCAGAGGTAAAATATATGGATCAAAAACCAGACAGCAATGAAGGGCATGAAAGGGTCGCAATGGTTGGGAAAGGAGTAAGACAGGGTTGTAGTCTTTCCCCAATGTTGTTCAATCTATACGAAATGAGCAAGTTGTGAAGGAATGCTAGGAGAAATTTGGAGAGGGAATTAAAGTCCAGGGAGAGGGAATAAAAACCTTGCAGTTTACTGGCGACATTGTAATTGTGTCAGACAGAGCAAAAAACCTGAAACAGCAGTTAAATGGAATGGACAGTGTCTTGAAGTTATAAGATGAACATTAACAAGAGTAAAACTAAGGTAATGAAATGTAGTGTCAGAACATCAGGCGATGCTGAAGGATCAGGTAATGAGACAATAAAAGTACTATATAAGTTTTGTTTTTTGGGTAGCAGAATAACTTCTGTGGCTGAAGTAAGGAAGATATAAAATGCAGAATGGCTATGGAAAGAAAGGCGTTTGTGAAGAACTGAAATTTGTTGACATTCAATCTTAGTTGAAATGTTCATAAGTTTTTTCTGAAAGCATTTGTCTGGATTGTAGCATTGTAGCCGCGGAAGAGTAGGCGTGTGCTTTGGGGTGCCGTGCTGCGGTGCGCGCGGCCGGTCGCCGTCGGGGGTTCGAGTCTCTCCTCGGGCATGGGTGTTTGTGTTGTCATGTTAGTTTATCTTAGTTGAAGTAATCTGTAAATCTGTAGATTAACAAAGATTTGAACATTATTTGTAGCATTGTATGGGGGTGAAATGTGGACGATGAGGAGTTCAGACAAAAGATGATAGAAGCTTTCGAAATGTGGTGCTACAGACGAATGATAAAGGCAAGATGGGTAGATCACGTAACTTATGAGGAGGTGCTCAACAGAATTGGGAAGAAAAGGAGTTTGTGGCATATCCGGACTATGAGAAGGAATAGGTTAGTGGGAAACATTCCCAGATATCATGGAATCGTCAGCTTAGCATTATGAGGAAATGTGTGGGGTAAAATTCGCAGAGGGAGACCGAGGGACGAATAGCAGATTCAAAAGGATGTAGGTTGCCGTAGGTCTTCACAGACGAAGAGGCTTGCACAGGACAGGGTACATCTACATCTACATACATATTCCGCAATCCACCGTAAGGTGCGTGGCGGAGGGTACACTGTACCACTACTACGCATTTCCTTTCCTTTTCCACTCTCAAATAGAACGAGGAAAAAAAGAATGCCTATATGCCTCAATACGAGCCCTAATTTATATTGTCTTTGTGATTACTACGCGAAATGTAAGTAGGCGGCAGCAAGATCGTACTACACAGCTTCTAATTCCGGCCCTCTAAATTTTCTCAACAGAATTTCACGAAAACAACGTCGTCTTTCCTCCAACGATCCCCAATTGAGTTGCCGGAGCATTTCCGTGACACTCGCGCATTGGTCGAACCTACCAATAACAAACCTAGCTGCTCGCCTCTGAACTGCTTCTATGTCTTCCTTTAAACTGACCTGCTGCGGGTCCCAAACACTTGAGCAATACTCAAGACGTGGTCGTACAAGCGTTTTATACGCGGTCTCCTTTACAGATGAAGTACATCTTTCCAGAATTCTTCCAATAAAACGAAATCGGCTGTCCGTCTTACAACTGTCCTTACATGTTCGTTCCATTTCATATCGCTCTGCAATGTTACGCCAATACCACAGAATACTCTTTATAAAACCGAACTGGTATTCCATCCAGACCAGCAGACTTTTTCGTAATTAGCTCTCTCAGCTGCTTACCTAGACCGGAAATACCTATTACTATGCCCTCCATTTCGGAATTAGTACGTTGATCAAATGATGGTACATTTGTACGGTTCTCCTGCGTGAAAGATTTCTTAATTATATTTAGAACTTCAGCTTTCCATTTGCTTTCTTCTTTTACTGCCCCGGAATGAACAACGAGTGACTGGATAGTGGGCTTTGACCCGCTTATCGATTTTACATAGGGCCAGAATGTTTTCGGGTTCTCGGAAAGATCTTTTGCTAAGGTATGGCTGTGGTAATTATTGTATGCTTCACGCATCGATCTTTTTATAGACCGCGATCTCTACTAACTTTTGCCTGTCTTCATTTGCGTATTCGGTTTTGAATCGAGAGTGCAACAGTCTTTGCTTTCTCATCAGCTTTCTAACATTATTATACCATGGTGGATCTTTTTCCATCCTTAATCGTCTTTTGGCACATATTTCTCTAACACTTTATTCACAATGCACTTAAATTTAGTTCACAATTCCTCTACATCCATATCCTATTCGTAGCTATAAATATTTCCATTACGCGTGGAAAGATACAGATTATCGGATATGTTGTAGAGGGACATACCCTGAAGTCCTTTTTACACGACGAACTTTCTTGCCTCAGATGACATCTACATCTAAATACACACTCCGCAATTCACTGTGAGGTGCGTGGCGGAGGGCACACTGTACCACTACTAGGCATTTCCTTTCCTATTCCACTCCCAATACTCAAGACGTGGTCGTACAACCGTTTTGTACGCGGTCTCCTTTACAGATGAAGTACATCGTCCCAAAATTCTCCCAATAAACCGAAGTCGGCTGTCCGCCTTACTCACAACTGTCCTTACATGCTCGTTCCATTTTATATCGCTCTGCAATGTTACGCCTAGATTTTTGAACGACGCGACAACATCAAGAAGCTCACCACTAATGCTGTATTCGAACATTATGGGATTGTTTTTCCTAGTCATGCGCATCACCTTAAATTTTTCTACATTGAGAACTATCTGCCATTCTTCACACGTACTAGAAATTTTGTCTAAGTCATCCTGTATGCTCTTACAGTCAGTTAAAGACGATACCCTCCCGTACACCACAGCGTCATCAGCAAACAGCCGCAAATTACAAGTTACACTGTCCATCAGATCATTTATATAGTTAGAAAATAATAGCGGTCCTATCACACTCCTCTGGGGCACGCCTGACGATACACTCGTCTCTGATGAACACTCGCCGTCGAGAACAACGTACTGCGTTCTATTACTTAGGAAGCCTTCCAGTGGTACTGAGTACCCTCCGCCAGGCACCTTCGGGTGGATTGCGAAGTAATATATAGAACAATCGCGGTCCACATTAGGCCCACACGACATCAGAAAAGTTCCGCTGTTCCCATGCGCGTTTGACGTGTCTCAAGCTGAGGAGTCGGCAGCTGAAGTAGAGCGACCCCTTCCCCACACGGCCGGCCATCTGAGGCTGCGGCGCCCGCGGCAGATGCGGTACACATCATTAGCACAGAGCGCCGGCCGGACAATGCGGTCGATGCGGGGGCGGCGGGGACGGCGGTGGCGGCACCGGGGGCTTAATCACGGCTGTTTGCGGCGCGCCGTTGACAAACAATTAGCCGGCCGCCTCAGAGCGCCGCTCACGCATACCCGAACACGTGTTTGCCGCCGGTCCACGTCTCGCCGAGCTGCACTCACCGGCCGCCGCCTTCGTCTTGCACGTCCCCCGTATATCGCCCACCTCCAGTGGCTGGCGTTTCAGAGGTATACCACAGCCCCACGCAGACTGGACGAAGAAACGTAACCTGGACAAGGTTTTAGCCGATAAGGTAGCTATCAGGAAAAAAATCGACATGGGGAAAAAGTGTAGCTGAAGCGATGCTAGCGCTCCAAGCGGCCAGTAGATAGTAACAGTGGCTGCCATTGAAGCAATGCAGAAGCACTGCAGAAGAACATACGGAAACTGACACTTGTACCTCTGACATATATCTAAAAGCATGATTCTTCCGTCTATATAATACCAGTATAATCTTGGTATGCTCCATGAAGACAGACATAAGCACGTTTATCCAATTATTTATCATTTTCACTGATGATGGACAATTGCTTTACATTGTTAAAGACTTCAAGGATTTGAGTTTGTGGGTCTAGCTGTCCTCTGATCTCTCACTTCAATAGATAAAATATTTATTTGTACAAAGTTCTGTGTTTACAGCTATTGTAAATAAATGTATATATTTAAAAAAAATATAGACTGGGCGAAGAAAGGTAACCTGGACAAGGTTTTAGCCGATAAGGTAGCTATCAGGCAAAAAATCGACAGGGGAAAAAGTGCAGCTGAAGCGATGCTAGCGCTCCAAGCGACCAGTAAATAGTAACAGAGGAATGGTGTGATATGATGGGCGTTTGAAAAGTCCGTCTAGTGCTGGAAAGGGAGCGGTTGTTCCGGAGGCGGAGATTTCGCGCCATTTCACTCGGAGCCTACGGCTACCACCGGTTGGACATGTCGAATCGAACAGACGCCATTCTGGAGATGAATCTTAACGTATTTGTTTGATTTGGCAGTGTATTTTGCGTAGCACGAAAAGATGCCGTTTCCCAGCATCAGTTCCATAAACATAAACCAACATCGAAGTTTTCTAATGCAAGTTTGTTAAAATAAAAGTTGTTTAAACGTTCAAGTATTGATAAAAGTTTCACGATGGTCTTATAAGACTCACGCAGTACAAAAACGTAGATCGCTTCTAGCTCAGTGTAGCATAGGTCAGGTAGTATCGTGTTAGTTTATCGAGTAGAAGCTCCTGTGTTCGATTTCCAACAAATGCGAATATTTTAATTCCCCATAATTGTTCTAAATTTCTTTTTCTTTCTTACTTCTACTATAAAAGTTTATCATTATTTGAGGTAACACATTTGTACATGTCATATATTTAACAAGTGGTGTTCTTATAGTTGTCTGTCAAAAACTGTCGAATCTGTTAATGTATGCACAGTGTCCTTCCGTCTTCATATTAATTTGTCTCTTGTTTTATGATATCGGTTTGAAGGTAGTGAACACAGTGTACTGTCATGACCGCGTAAGTGGAGACAAGCGTCTATACATAACCATATTAAAACCGAAACTATGCAAGCTATTGTAGACCTCTTACGTTGTCGAAAAGTCTGTCCACAAAAATAATTCAAAAACTCTATATACACAGCAAAGAATGGATTGGTGTTAGTGTTCTGTTTCATCACAGTTTTTGGTTGCTTCGCTTGTGCTAGTTTTAACGTAAAATTTTGAAGTATAACTTTGCAGCTGCCTCGGCATGTCTTTCACAATTACGAATCGTTTCTTTGCGGAAATAATTAAATGTGTCAATGCTGGAGGTATCTTTTTTTTTCCTTTTTATCGACACTTTACTTGCCATTCTTAACCACTTTCATATTTTTTACCCTTGGTACTGTAGGAATCTTTATGAAATCTTTTTAAATAGTCTTGAAGATTAGACGTTCCTCTACCTGCGACGTACAGTCGTCCACACAACTTACATGCAGCCTTTTGGCATCGTCATCCGCGCTCTCAAAGAACTACCACACATCGGATCTAAGTTTTAACATATCTACAAACATTATTTAATGATTGATATTTTTTCTCAGATAAGGAAAAGTTTGCGAACATTAATTATCTTCAAAATACCTGCTTCTATGTGTAACATAGAACTATGTAAGGACACGTTCCCTCAAGTTCAAAACAACCGCTTCATTTGTTTTGGCTATGCGGTAGTACCAGAAATGCCCGTGTGGAGCGCACTCGTCGGATGCGCCTTCTGGCCAGCGATATTCCGTCGCGCCTCGGTTTCCTCCGGCCAGCCTCCGATTACCCTGGCGCCTCCTACGGTAGTACCGGAGATCACCGGATGTGGCGCACTAGTCGCACCTTCGATTTACCCGCCAGTTAACCGGATCAGTAGACCATCACTAAGTCCGTCATTGGAAAGTTGGACTGTTTCTTTGTGTTTGACAGTCGTGTGAATCAAGGAAGTCGAGTGATTATTATTAAAGAACTAGCAAAAACGCGGCGTTGCTCGGGTTCCTGCCTTGAGTTAGTACTTCTCATATCCATTCTCTCTCTGTCCATCTCCTTTATAAAAAAGAAAAAAAATGTTATATTTATCGGAGAACTAGCTGAAAACCCGGCGTTGCCCGCGTATTTATTTATTCCTGCCATTTTTGAGTTATATATTCATTTTAATAAGGGCTGTAAGTCTGTAAAATCTCTTGGAAATACAATTAGTAGTAATGAAATAATATATTAAAACTTGGTGCGCGATGAGGCGGTTTTCCATTAACGTTACTGTTTATGTGGTCATATCTCACGAACTACGTGTCGTACTGTGATACAATTTAGAAGGTACATTCGGCGATATATGTGTATACTGTCTGTAAAATTTCCTGCTCTACAATTTGTAGTGTACAACTTATAAATTGTGACGCCACACTGAATGCCGCGGTTTTACTGCATGAACAGCGGAAAAGTAGTAAGCGAAAAACTATTTTCCTTTCATCATCTTACTATGGTTGTCAGCGAGAAAAAGTGAAATAAAGGTTTGAAATTATGTTTGAAGTTTGTTGCAAGTCGCTAAGTACTCTCATTCTCATATAATGTATTTATAAAGTCTGGCTCGCCGCATCATGCGGCAGTTTTTTGCGATTCCTATTGTATATGACATAATATCATCTGAACCATGTGTCATATGTGATTCCTAACCTTGCAGCAATTGTTACCTTACCGTAAGGAGTGTGAATACCAATTTTTTGGTTGAAATCGGTCCAGTGGGTTAGTAGAAAATGAGCAGCATTGTCGCTAAATGCAGAGCATCTCATTGTTTATGACGTTATATCTCGTGAACGATGTGTTGTACGTGATTCTTACACTTACGGCGACCGTCCTCGTGGATTGAAGCTTACGTGTGAAAAATGTCATAAATATTGGAAGAAAACTGTAGATTTGTATACAATACGTACACAGAAACATCGGGCACTGCTTTATATACGTATAAAGATGGGCGAATAAGAATTTCGTGTGGTGATTAAACATTACGGTATGAAAGGCAAAACGCCTCAAGAGACGAAATACAAGCTTGATAAACATTATGGTGACTCTAAACCTTCGATTATAAGTTTAAAATTTTCGGAGTAGCCATATGGGCACAAATGACGCTGAACGTTCTGGTCGCTCTGTGTAGGTTACGACTACAGAAATTATTGATAAAATCCATTGTGTGTTGATGGATGACAGAAGAGTTAAGGTGGGTGAGACAAGTAACATGCAGCGGCTTAAAATGAAAAGCGATGATTTGATGAGAATTTATTTATTATATGTCGCAATAAACATAGTATATATATAGTAGATGTGGTTACCTACCAGGAGAAAGAGCACAGGTACGCAGACAGAAACACAAATAAAGGCATACAAGCAGTCAAACACACAAATGCTAAGTTTTCGCGACCCTGGGTTGCTCCTTCAGAAAAAGAGCAGGGAAGGGATTTTTCCTAAAATTCACAAACCTTATCATCCAGGCCACCCCATTGTGGCCGGTTACCAAGCCCTCACAGAACGAAGCTCTGCATACACAGACCAACACCTTTAACCCATTACGTGAATTATCCCATCCTTCATCAAGGACACCAACTACTTACTCGATCGCCTGAAATCCTTACCCAATCCGTTACCTCTGGAAACCATCCTTGTAACCATCGATGGCACTTCCCTATACACAAACATCCTGCATGCCCAAGGCCTCGCTGCAATGGAGTATTTCCTTTCACGCCAACCACCTGCAACCCTATCTAAAACCTCTTTCCTTAGTACCTTAGTACCATACTAACCCACAACTTCTTCACCTATGAGGGCCAGACATACCGACAACTTAAGGGAACAGCCATGGGCACCAAGATGACCCCCTCGTACGCCAACTTATTTATGGGTCGCTTAGAGGAAGCCTTCTTGAATACCCAAGCCTGTCAACCCAAAGTTTGGTAAAGATTCATTGATAATATCTTCATGATCTGGACTCACAGTGAAGAAGAAGTCCAGAATTTCCTCTCCAACCTCAACTCCCTTTACTCCTATTCCAAATCCCATGCCACTTTCCTTGATGTCGACCTCCATCTATCCAATGGCCAGCTTCATTCCATCCACATGAAACCCACTAACAACAGTACCTCCATTATGACAGCTGCCATCCATTCCATATCAAAAGCCCCTTCCTTACAGCTTAGGTCTTCGTGGCAAACGAGTCTGCTCCAGTCCTGAATCCCTGATAACCAACAACCTGATAACAGCTTTCATATCCCGCAGCTATCCTCTTTATCTGGTACAGAAGCAAATTGGCAGGGCCACTTCCTCATCTCCCAAACCAAGAACCTTCCACAGAAGAACCCCAAAAGTGCCCCTCTTGTCAATGAACACTTTCTGGGACTGGATCAGACTCTGAATGTGATTCTCCAGCGGAGCAGCACACCACGCCCGCCCACCGCCCGTGAGCGCAATTGTAAACAAGGGCTTATCTTGTATCACCAGAGACCACCGCTTCTATTAAGGGCTATAAGGAAATAAAAAATTCCAGAAAAATAGAAACACCGCAAAACAACGTACGGTGTCACTCCACGGAGAAATGTTCAAATGTTCAAATGTTTGTGCAGCTTAAGGGACTTAACTATGGGGTCATCAGTCCCTAAACTTACAAACTACTTATGAACTACTTACGAACTAGGACGGCACAAATATCCATGCCCGAGGGGGGATTCGAACCCCCGACCGTAGTGGCCGTGCAGACCGTGACTGAAGCGCCTCAGTCCCCTCGGCCACCGCGGCCGGCACTCCACGGAGAGCGCATTATAATCTGAAGATGCCCTGCTAAAGGGCGAAACGCGTCATTGATTAATAAAATAATTTGCAATCAAGTCGGTTTTTAATGAAGGGAAATTTATACTATTTATCTTCCATTCCATTCTCGAATAGCGCTCGGAAAGAAAGAACACCTGAATCTCTCCGTTCGAGCTCGTATGTTATTCTGATGGTCATTTCTACCTATGTAAGTGGAAGTTAACAATACAGTTCCGCATTCGGAAGAGAATGTTGGCGATTAGAGTTTCGTAAGTAGCCCACGCCACAGCGACAAGCGCCGTCGTTGTAATAATTTTCACCCCAGATCCTGTATAATTTCCGTAACCCTGTCTCCCCTCTATCGTGACAATACAAAACGAGCTGCTTTTCTTTGGACTCTTTTGATGTCCTCCGTCAAACCCACCTGATAAGGATCACACGCTGGGCAGCAAGACTCCAAAAATGGACGGCCAAGCAACAGTTGCACAGTCTGAAAATGAAAAAAATTAAAAATTTCGACTATGGGAAGGCTCGAACCACGGACCTTTCGCTCTCCAGTTCCTCACGCTAGCTACAGGACCAAGGCGCCCCTGCCTTCACTACCTCCTTACGTTGCTGTTCTTTCGTATGGGCTGCATTTATTTTGTAGTTCCACACAACTTCTTCTAGTTTTCTCGATTGATCTGTGTCCAGTTTTCAGGGTCTATCCATGTACATTAGTCTTGAAAGAGTACCCACGGAACTTTATTGTCACAGGTTGCAGATTACGTCTGTAAACTCCATGTTGTTGTTGTTTGTTGATGTTGTGGTCTTCAGTCCGGAGACTGGTTTGAGGCAGCTCTCCACAATACCCTATCCTGAGCAAGCCTCTTCAACTCCACATGAAGACTCCACTTATAACTAAATCTGAGGGGGTTGCGATGGGGAGGTTCCCTTGTGAGTTGCATTCAGCGTCCTTTCTTGGCGACCTGTTAACCGAAGATAACGGTAGTCTCTTGCTGGTGTTACTCGTGGACGACCTTGAGGTTGCCTTTTTTAACGGTTCCTGTTGTGTTAAAACGCGTCCAGGAGCTGGAAATCACACTTAGGACACTCCAACAGCTGCAGCTACCTCGGTCTGTGTCTGTACACTTTCAACCTTCCTATAGCTCCCCATGCCATAGCTTCAGGTAAGTGACGTTGTTGCATTGCACTGCCTGTTCAGTACACTCTCTGAACCCAACTGCTTGCGGTACTCGTTTGGTAAACACAGGTCCACACCAACCTCCTCAGCAGCAACTTTCTGTTATTACCACTATATCGTGCCGTAATGTTGTTGTCTCCACTCCGTAGAACCGAAAGAAAGTCGTCGAACTATTTTAGTTTGTTCTGCCGGTAACATTACTTCGGAACCTAGATATCTCAATTGACCCGCTAATTGTTTTGACCAGTGACTAAGTGCACTGCATCTGTGTTAGTCTTGTGTAGTTCGCGAACGAACTAGTAAGGAAGAGCGCTCCCATAGGCGAGCTACGCGAACTAGTTCGCAGAGCCCTCGCCTCTTAGTTCGTCCGCTCCTTTTCCGAAGACTGACGGGGAACAGCTAGAGGACGCGAGAGCGCGCAGCATCACGTGATTTGTAGATAATGTTCCTTCAACGACCTATTAGATAAATAAATCCATTTTAAAAATAAAGTACTATGAGTACTCTGTATGCACAGTAGTTGAATTTTATTGTATCATCCATTCGTGTAAATGTTTGTTAAGCTTATGGGACTTAACTACGGGGTCTTCTGTCCCTAAACTTACAAACTACTTACAAACTAGCTAATACTAAGGACGGCACAAATATCCATGCCCGAGGGGGGGGATTCGAACGCCCGACCGTAGTGGCCGTGCAGACCGTGACTGGAGCGCCTCAGTCCCCGCGGCCACCGCGGCCTGCGATAATTGGTTTATTTGCTTAAGTATTTGATGTATAATTGCCCAAAAATACGGGTAATAGCACACGCTTGAGCAACACTGATCATTATATAAAAAACTGTCATAACAAAAGAAAGAGCTGTTTCAGTAGCGGTAGCAAAAGCCAAAAAGAGCGGAAGAACTAAAAAGAACGACCTACTTCGCGGCCGAGCTGCAAACTAAAGCCGGCCGCGGTGGCCGAGGGGACTGAGGCGCCTCAGTCACGGTCTGCACGGCCACTACGGTCGGGGGTTCGAATCCCCCCTCGGGCATGGATATTTGTGCCGTCCTTAGTTGTAGCTAGTTGATAAGTAGTTTGTAAGTTTAGGGACTGATGACCCGGTAGTTAAGTCCCATAGACTCTACAAACATTTGAACATTTTGCAAAGTAAAAGGAGAGCTACCGGTCGCGAACTAAAATATGAGCGATCGGTCGCGAACTAAAATATGCGCGATCGGTCGCGAACTAAAAATTGCGCGATAGGTCGCGAACTAAAATATGTGCAATCGGTCGCGAACTAAAACATGCGTTACCGGTCGCGGACTATTATGCCAAACGTATCGCGTTTCTTAGTTCTTTGGATTATTTTTCGAAGACCAACGGGCAATAGCGAGAGGGCGCGCAGCAGAATTAAAAATCACGTGTTTGCCTTCTGCTGATGAGAGCTATTTGGAGGTGAGCGTCTGCCTGCTAGATTACATAGTTCAGTGCACTCTGCAATGTCTGACTAATAAATTCCATACTGCCAAGATATAGAGATAACTCTAAATTTAAACGCGAGAAATTGGTTTCTTTTGGTTTGCGTGATATCGTAAGCGCTCAAGCAGCAAGCGTATCAAGCAGCTATGGGGGGGGGGGGGGGACTCCTCCCTCCACCTGCATGCGCAGACTACGCCGCTCAGCCGTCACTAGGAGCGGACGAACTAAAAGAGCGAACTAGTTCGTGGCAGAGCCGCGAACTAAAGTGAGCGCAAGTCTAATCTGTGTCATACAGCTTACGTACCAAATTGGTTTTAACTTATTTCCTAAAGAAGTCAAATACTTCTCGGTAAGTTTGAACATGAAATCCTCTTGGTGCCAGCAGTCAAGCTATTCGAAAAATTTAGTTAACTTGGTAATGCTGTTGTGATAGCTATTGCATAAACGTACAATAAAGCATCCAGCCAGTTTGTTTATCCACGGCAGTGGAGGAGGAGTTGCGCCAACTCGCTCTCCGGCGTGAAGTCCAGCTGTGCTCCGTGACGGGGAGGAATAAGCAAGCGGATAGGCAATAACAAGCGCGACACGCAACCACCGACCGGTCACCTCCTGCGGAGCGCCTCTGCCGGCAGCCCGCCGCATTACACTCCTGCGGGGCGCGGACGTTGCCCTCGTCTGCTGAGCTGCGCCTCCAATCTCTCCACTCAATTGGATGGTCCAGCTGGCCAATCAGCTGTATTAACAATTTCGAAAGGACAGCTCTTCCTTGTGATGCTGCAGCTATTTTTAATACAAATTTAACTACTTCCCTGTTGCCTGTAGGAGTCGTAAACATACAATATGGACTTATGAAAATTTGTTAAGAATACCTTGACCTTTTTACTACTTGGTGCACCCAGTGGCTCCTACCTATAAATCTTACCAAAACCCATGCGGTCATCGTAAGTCGCACCACTTCCGTCCCCGTGATTTCTATCTCACCTGCCATCATCGTCCCATCCTCCTCATCCCTACCCTAAAGTACCTCACTATTGATCGCACCCTCTCCTGGACTCCCCACCTCCGTACGAGACAATACCCGCTCCCGGTTCCACCTCCTCAAACTCGTTGTTGGTCGAACCTGGGGCCTAAATCCTTCCACCGTCCTCTGTACCTACAAATCCCTCATCCGCCCTATCCTCTGCGTATCCCATCCAGCATGGATCTCTCGCCCCCCCCCCCCCAATCCTTCCACAAATCCCTGGAGATACTGGAGCGCCATGCGGTCCACCGCGCCCTCCCCCATGCGGATCATCGACGACCTCATTCCTTTCCCTCGCCTCTTTCTCTTTATTGAACATCTCCGCCTCCGTTACCTATCCTGCAAGTTAGACCACCTAATCGTCCAGTCCATCCCCTTCTCTCCGCACCTCCACCATTGTATCCCCCTCCCTGCTCTACACATCTCTCCAGATCCTTTCCCGTGCTAACGTCCATTCCCTCCCTATTCCGGAGGATGCCCTCCGGCCTGACATCTACGCTTCCTGTCATCCTTCCCCTTGCTCCCCATCCTCTCCCTGAGGGCCCTGACTATCCCCCCTTCCTCTCCTCCTGCCCCTGCTCCTCATTCCACCCTACTGTTCCTCCCCTCCCATCCTCCCCCTAGATTCCTGGGACATCCTCGCCCGAGTCCCTCCCCAACAGGCCCTATGGCTCCTCCCCACCCTGTCCCTCTGCTGCCATCCCCCACATCACAACTTTAGTATTGCCAGTGGTCCTTTTAATGTGGTTTCGTGTGTGTGCTTCACCAAATGTGGTGTCTTTTAGTTATATCGTTTTATTTAACAACAGTGAGCGGCCAACCCACAGCCCACACCACTAGTTTTAATTGTGTTGTTGAAATAAAATCCGGCACCAGTCACAATTATTGGTGGTTTATTAAAACACTACCGCTTTCGAGCTTGTGCCCATCTTCAGGTGTTTACATTCAGTGTTGTTGACTGTTTAAAGAAAACAGTGGTATTCAAATATCCTTCAGTACTAACAATAAGCTTCAACAGAACCTCATCCAAAACATCAAATCAAACAGCCAATGTCATCGGGAATCAGGTATTTATAAGCTTTCATGTGACAATTGCCCACAGTTCTACATTGGCCAGACAGGCAGGAGTTTCACTACTAGGTACCGTGAACACATGGATGCCTTCAGGTTAAATCATTTTGATAAATCCACCTTCGCAACACATCTGAAAGATAATGGTCACTCTGCCACAGCCATTTGAAGACAACCTAAAATATTACATATTGTCAACAAAGGGAAGAAAATGAATCTTCTTGAAGAGCTTGAAATCTACATCCATAGTTCCAACTCGCCACATCTCATTCTTAATGAACAGGTGGAGCTAGAAAATAAATCTTCTCTGAACATTTTCAACGAATTATACACAAACAAAAACTGTATCTCATTACCCCCTCACAACTAAACACAGAACAAAACAGTAACAGTCTTTATTAGAAATACATCACAAAAAACACACCGAAATTTATACAAATCCTTTGAAAACGAAAATATGGTAAAGACCACTTTTCACTCTAATCGAATATATTGGCATTGTATTTCATAATGACCAGTTTACATAATATAATTTGCTAGCAACTATTCTACATGTTATAAATGACAGTGTGGCTCCACAATAATATATCAAATCTCGATTTTGGGATTTGTAACATATGTAGTATCTCTGTACTTCTGTGTGTGAAATATCTCTGTATATCTTGAGCTAAGTTCTTTGATCATAACATATGCCTGAATGTAAACATGGCGATGTAGTGAGTGACTACTGTTCAACAGTTATGAAGTGTACTATGTATTGTGCAAAACTTGTGACATGGGAGTGTAAATTAGCATTATGTTTCTTTTACTGCATTATTCTCAACTGATATCCATGAGAAATGTACGAACACGAACTGGATACCCTACTTGTATGTGAGTACACTTATAGCCTTAACACAAATCACTCCACCACATACCATACTTGTTTTATGTGTATGTATATCTGTATGATAATCACAATGTAATTTACGTTTTCTTTAAAGTTAGCAACACTGAATGTAAACACCTGAAGATGGGCACAAGCCCGAAACCGGTAGTGTTTTAATAAACCACCAATAATTGTGACTGGTAGCGGATTTAATTTCCACAACCTACAAGGAACAATCACGGAGTTCTTCAACATCCATAATGGATAAAATTCACTTTTGTGTGCTTCTTCGCACGTGTGGTGTCTCTTATTTTAATTCAACATCAGCGAACGGCCACTTGCAGCTGCCACCCAGTGTTATTTTAAATGTGTGCCCACTCATAACCTTTATAATGATTTTACAGACGCCGGCCGCGGTGGCCGAGGGGACTGAAGCGCTCCAGTCACGGTCTGCACGGCCACTACAACTAGTTTGTAAGCTTAGGGACTGATGACCCCGTAGTTAAGTCCCATAAGTTCTACAAACATTTGCATCTGATTTTACAGACATCAATGTTTCACTCTGTATTAAGTAATTTATAGGCTGATGAGTGCCTGCGAGCTCACCAGCCCACTGTATAGGGAAAGAAACCCACAATGAAAAATGTATCAGGGCTTGGATATGAACCCGGAACCTCCTGTTTAACAGGCAGCCACTCTCAACCCCTGTGCCATAACAGGCACACCCCTACACGGACTACTCAGGCACGTACACTGTGAGATCGAAAATTTCGTTAAGTCCTACTTAAATCACTGTACTGCCCACATTTGGCCATGTATTCCACAGAAACGTATCTAACGTAGAAGTACTCCACTTATGGACTGAACAGTTCTGCAGTGCGGCAGCCGGCTCGGAATCTACGGGCTACACGGGACGGATCTACTTGTAGGGACGAGCAGATTGGCCCGAGATGGAGGTGGGTGATAGCGTCAGACGTAAGCAGTTTCTCTGTCGCCAGACAGGGTTCTGTTAAACTGCGCGACTGCTCCGGTCGCCGCAGTGGCTGCATGCCTCGGCTGTTAGGGCGGCGAGCGCATCGTTACGGCGTCCGCTGCTGCGCTAAGGGCCCGCTGAGCCGCGGTGAGCCAGTAACGAGCGCGGCGCCTGAGCCCCGCCATCCGGCCACCGCTGCCTGTTTCCGCGACGCGCCTCGCTGTTACCGGATTAACGAGCCTCGCCGCCCGCTTCCGGCGCTCGCAAACAAACCCCGCACCGCGGCAAACAAACTCGGCGGCAGCGTCACTCGGCGGCGGCGGCGCGACGCCCGCGCTGAAAAGCTGTTAGCCGGGCCCGTCATCGCGCAGCAGTAATAGCACCGCGTGGCTGGATGGACTGATGTTAAAGCTAAAAAGAAGTATTCCATGCTTAAGACTAACAACACTGCTGTCCAACATGCTGAAAAAACGATATTTTCGAGTCAGTCGTTGTGACAAAACAAGGAAATTGTATAAACTTAAGAACGGCCTACCACAAGGCTCTGTCCTGTCTCCACTATTGTTCCACCTGTACATAAGTGACATACCAGAAACTATATCCGCCGGCCGCGGTGGCCGAGGGGACTAAGGCGCTCCAGTTATGGTCTGCACGGCCACTAGGGTCGGGGGTTCGAATCCCCCCTCGGGCATGGATATTTGTGCCGTCCTAGTTCGTAAGTAGTTCATAAGCAGTTTGTAAGTTTAGGGACTGATGACCCCGTCGTTAAGTCCCATAGACTATACAAACATTTGAACATTTTAGAAACTATATCCATGAAGAGAAACGTGAAGCAACGAATTAAAATTTGTGGTGCGGCCGGGAATCGTACCCAGACCTCCAAGCTTACTTAGCAGACATTTACCGTTAGACCACCGGGGCTCTAACGATTAAGGCGCCTCGGAATAGTGTAAGTACGACTTCCCTCCACATCACAAATTTTAATTCTGCTTCTGTATTCCATAGATAACTGTGACTCAGGACCGGCCCTAGCGATTTTGCCGCCCCGTGCAAAAATTTCAAGCGCCGCCTCCCCCCCCCCCCCCACTCCAAACACACACATTTTTCGACGTTTTCTGCTTTGTTCAAATATGACGTCTTATTTTCACATATTACACTCATGTGTCTCTTTGCAGTGAATATGTCTTTAAGATCAAAGCAGCGTCAGTGTCACAGAATACAATAAATGTCATGGGGCCTGTAACATAAAGTTTTACAGTTTTCATTACTGGATGTCAATATAAGAGTTTTTAGGTCGTAGTAAATAGTAACATTCTGTTCCTTCCTTATATCGTATTTGTTTTCTCAAATTAATATTAATTAAACGGAACAGTGCCGTAGTCAAAAGCAAGAATACACCTCGCCCTTCTAGCACTTCTCACAATCCACAGTGACGTCACGCGGAAGTGTCGAACACATTGGCTCAACCTTCTACATAGTAAACTTGCACGTTTAGTTTGCTTGTAGGGTGACGCATACCACTGTTGTCTGTATCAATGTCTATCAATCTGTAACAGTTCGTATTTCCAACTTATTTTCACATTTCTACATTTATGCAAGTCACTTCCACTTTTCATTGTCTTGCTTAATTTAACTTATCGGAGCTACATAAAAATTAAAGACTTTGCCGCCCCCACAATCTGCCGCCCTGGGCGACGGCACGGTTCGCCTCTCCCTAGAGCCGGCCCTGCTGTCACTACTGCCAAGGCTCTCCATGTAGCGGAATAGCACCTCGGCAATGGACGTAGTGGAACATTACTGCTAAGCTGATATAAATATCAGTTTAAATATAGATTGAGAAACCCTGAGACGGTTTTTCGTCTAGAATATGTCCAAGACATGAAAGATAAACGTGAAGCAATGAATTAAAATTTGTGGTGCGGCCGGGAATCAAACCCGAATCTCCATGCTTACTAGGCAGACGTCTTAATCGTTAGACGTGCGGTGGTCTAACGGTAAGACGTCTGCCTAGTTAGCATGGAGTTTCGGGTTCGATTCCCGGCCGCACCACAAATTTTAATTCATTGCTTCACGTTTATCTTTCACTAGCTGAATCCCCGCTGCTTCGCATGCGTAGACTGGATGGTCTGCACCAGTTGTTTCTTTTTAATCCTGATGAAGAATCCATATCTTAAGTTTCGTAGTTATAGCTTGAAATTTGAGTTAAGAGCACCATATTTTTGAAAATCAATTTTTTGCATCTCGTATTTCACCCTCTTATTGGTCGATATTTCAAAAATACAGAAACACGTGTCTTTTAAATTTGAACCCCGAATCCAAATCCGAAAATTTGTAGTTCTAACTTCAAAATTGCCTAAATAGCAACATATTTTCGTAAAACACCCCCTCTCCAATTTAACCCCGTTGATGGTTGAATTTCCAAAAATACCGAAACAGGTATTTTTTAACGTCTAACCAACTATACAAATATCAATTTCTGCAGCTCTAGCTTCAAAATTGTATCAATAGCAACATGTTTTCAAAAAGAATTTTTTTTCTTCTATTTAACCCTCTTACTCATTGAATTTCCAAAAATACTAAAAATCATGGATTTTTAATCATGACCAAGATTCCATTTCCGAAGTTTCGTAGTTGTAACTTAAAATTTGAGTTAACAGCAACATATTTTTGAAAATCAATCTTTTGCGTCACCTTTTTACCCCCTTATTTGTCGAATTTCAAAAAATGCCGAAACACGTGTCTTTTAAATTCGAACCCTGAATTAAAATTCGAGATTTTGTAGTTCTGGCTTCAAAATTGCCTAAATAGCTACGTATTTTCAAAAAACTTTTCATCCCCTATTTCATCCCCTTACGGACGGAATATCGAAAGATCGATTCTTAAATGACGCCTACAAAGTAAGATCAACACCCACCACAAATTTTAAGTTTCTAACTTCGGTGGTGTGGGCTGGGCGATGATGAGTCAGTCAGTCAGTCAATCAGTCAGTCAATCGGGACACTTCCTTTTATATATATATATATATCCAGGAAGTTTTGCTACGCCGACGATACCGCCATCGCATATCAAAGCAATCACCTAGAGGAGGTACAAAAAGTCTTTACACAAGACCTTAGGGTACATGCTGACTATTACAGAAGTTGGGGATTGCGCCCTAACCCTAAGAAAACTGAAGTGACAGCTTTCCACCTCAACAACCAATTTGCAAACCAACCACTAAATGACACCTTCTATAACGAATCAGTTAAAGCAAACCTCATCGTAAGTATCTTGGAGTGACATTAGACCAATCACTAACGTACCGGACTCACCTCACATCACTAGCAGAGAAGTTAAAGAGCAGAAACAACATTATCAGGAAACTAGCTGCAACTTCCTGGGGTGCACAAGCTGACACTCTCCGTACAGCGGCCTTGTCTCTTCTATAGTCCGCGGCTGAATTTTGTGCACCTGTCTGGTGCAGGAGTGTACATGCCAGTAAGGTTCATGTTCAGTTGAATGAGACCCTGAGATCAGCCCCACCACCTTGGCTGTCTGCTCTCAGTAGCGTCGCCCCACCACACTTGAAACGACAAGAAGCAACGACTCGCGAATGGGAAAAGATTAAAAACGTGAAGCTTTCCCAAAGGTTACCCGCTCAGGAAATACTGTTCAATCCACCCTGCATGCGTCTCAAATCAAGAAAGCCATTCTGGGCAGCTCGAGAACCTGGACCATTCAAGATTGAAAATGTATTGAAGGAGGCACGGAAAAACAACACCAGCATACTTCGCCGTGGCCTCGAAGACCAGGCTTCCAACTTCCTAGAAGAACCTGGTGTGCACTCAAAGAGGATCCGATGTGGACGTGGAAGAACTAAGTCCTTAGGAACTCTCAGACTCCCCGTTGTGCGACTGTGGAGCGACAGAACAGACTGTTGAACACATCCTTGACGAATGCCATCGTCAATGCTCTTACGTACATAAATAATCTCTCGAATACTGATACAACGGCAGTAATTCACACCGACAGCAGAATTACTTTGGACTCTTTGCGAAATCCGAAGAACCACAACTTGTTGATTGAAGAAATAAGAAGTAATATCAGAAGGTTGCAGACACACAACTGGCTGGTGCATTTCGAATGGGTTAAGGCACATCAAGGGATATGGGGAAATGAACTAGCTGACAACCTTGCTAAAAGAGCAGCTCGATCACGACAGTCAACACGCTATAACAAAATACCTACAAGTGCCGTAAAGAAGAAACTTCGAGAAGAGTTTAGGAACAAATGGGACATAGAGTGGTACAGAACAAAAAACGGGGGAAGTACTAAACCGTATTTTCCTACGATACGACAACGTTTAATGATTAAACTTCCAATATCTCCGAATTTTACAGCTATGCTAACAGGTCATGGGAAACTGAAAGCATACTATCAGCGGTTCAAAATAATTGAAGACGGAACGTGCACATGTAACAGTGTTGTCCAAACTATTGACCACGTGCTTTTTGACTGCTGCAATTTATTGAAAGAGAGGGACCATCTCAGGAAAAAAATAGCTGCCAAAGGAGGAGGATGGCCCGTCAGTAAACATGACTTGGTACATAAATACACTACTGTCTTTTACAATTTTTGTAATTCAATAAGATTTCCTAATGTATAAAACATTTACAATTCTTGTAATTCATTAAGTAATGTATAAAATTGTTTGTTCCTTTGTAAACCCTGTCAACTTGTATACTGTACTTGTGTTTGTAAGAACATTTGATGTAACCGCCTGAATCAAACCATCAAACATGTAATATTGCTATGTAATGTGGCATGTTAAATAATAAATAAAAAATAAATCTACCAACAGAAGTTTTAGTGGAGGCTGGAACGACATAATCTACGCCTCACCAGCAGCACTGAAATGGGTAGACTCCTAACAAATCGGTTTGTGACATACACATTTAGCAAACCTCTTGTACATTCCTTTTGTAATATATAAATATTCATTTTGTATTTAAAAACTGTCGCTTTAAATTGCATGTATATTTCCAGACGATAAATAATAATAAGTAACAGCACCCGAAATCGACGTCGTGGCATGTGTTGCAGCACCAGCACGTATACACAGTTCGCAGAAGCAAGTGCCCTGACGGATACTTAGGCTCATATTGACACTACAGAAGACATAGCGCCGGCCGCGGTGGTCGAGGGGACTGAGGCGCTCCAGTCACGGTCTGCACGGCCAGAACGTCGGGTGTTCGAATCCCCCCTCGGGCATGGATATTTGTGCCGTCCTTAGTCTTAGCTAGTTCATAAGTAGTTTGTAAGCTTAGGGACTGATGACTCGGTAGTTAAATCCCATAAGTTCTACAAACATTTGAACATTTTTGAAGACATAGCGGCATGCAAACGTACAGATGGCGATAGTGTCGCGTACACAAGGTGTAAAAGGGCACTGCTTTGGCAGAGCTGTCATTACGTCACACCAAACAGTTTGACTTTCGAGGATAACACTCCACGACCCAGCAACGAAGCACACTACTGACTTATAATAGATTAGATTACTAATTGTTCCATAGATTACAAATACATTTCGGAATGATGCGGAACATGTCAATTTATTAAATGGTGTCTATACATGGCAATGTTTTAAGATTTTTTTTTTTTTTTCAATTTTATAATTTTTTTAAATTTTTATGTATTTTTAGAAAAGGAATTTTCTTTTAATTTCTAAAATAATTTATTAATTTTAATGCCGCTCCTTGACTGTTGATTATATTATTTTATTTTTATAAATAACAGCAACACGCCATTTTTTAAGTAAGAATTTATTTCGTCAAAACGCGTTTCGGGTTTTCACACATCATCTGTGCAAGATCATTAATTTCGTAATTTTCTTTTCTTTTTTTTCTTTTTATTATTTTCGCGTCTTTTATGCATCAGATTTCATAAACAAGAGACATTCTCCTGTGTTTGTCGTTTAACGTCATTTCTTCGTAATTTGGGTGGTTCTTACGCTTTTTAATGTTTATCTTGCGCGCACACACACACACACACGCACACGCACACACACACACACACACACACACACACACACACACTGTAACATCAGCCGGCCGCGGTGGCCGAGGAGACTGAGGCGCTCCAGTCACGGTCTGCAAAAAATGTTCAAATGTTTGTTAAGCTTATGGGACTTAACTACAGGGCTATCAGTCCCTAAACTTACAAACTACTTACGAACTAGGACGGCACAAATATCCATGCCCGAGGGGGGATTCGAACCCCCGACCGTAGTGGCCGAACTGACCGTGACTGTAGCGCCTCAGTCACCTCGGCCACCGCGGCCGGTCCACGGTCTGCACTGCCACTACGGTCGGGGGTTCGAATCCCCCCTCGGGCATGGATATTTGTGCCGTCCTAGTTCGTAAGTAGTTCATAAGTAGTTTGTAAGTTTAGGGACTGATGACCCCGTAGTTAAGTCCCATAAGCTTAACAAACATTTGATTTGATTTTGTAACATCAACAACATTTTTCAGTAAACAGTTTTTATTTACATTGCGGTCAAAGAGCTTAGTATATCTAAAATATCTGTGGTCAGAATTATATTTTATTTACAATTTACTAACATCTTCTGCTTTTGGCTAACATATTGATTTTTAGCATTTTAATTGTACTAACATCATGTTCTTACAGTACTCCACTTTGAACATCATAAATTATAAATAAGCATATTACTTCATACACACAAAAAGCATATTACTTATTTTACATACATTGGGAATGTTTACAAATGAATAATACATGGAGCAAAACTATACTTACATTTTGTTGACTTGTTCCCTGCATTTTGTTTGGCTCAGGTTATGTTTTTTATATGAGGTTTGGTAAGTAAACTGTGGAAGTTTTGCAGAAAAATTCTGTTTGTTCATTCAGTAAGTCAGATGAGGATGAACATTATTAGGTATAGATTTCAATTTCCTCAAGGAGGCTCACCCTTTTCCCTTTGTTAGCTAGATGGAGTATTTTTAGGTTTTTGGATATGTCTGTTACTTATGCTCTTCCTCGGTTATAAGGTTAGCAAACTTTTAAGTTTTTTAAACGAAAAGCATCCATATGTTCTCGGAAACATATGCTGACATTTCTACCAGTTTGGCCAATGTATATTTTCGTACAAGAGTTGCAGTAAATTCCTGATCTATTGTATGGTTTTCTGTTATTTTTAATTTTATATGCCGCGGAGGATTATCTGTGCGCACTGGGACGCCGTGCTGCGGTGCGCGCGGCCGTTCGCCGTCAGGGTTTCGAGTCCCCGCTCGGGCATGGGTGTTTCTGTTGTTCTTAGGTTAGTTTACCTTACCTTAGTTTAAGGTAGTTTGTAAGCTACGCACTAATAACCCAACAGTTGAGTCCGATAGATTTACTAACATTTGAACATTTTTTAATGTTATGGATGGTTTTTTTCCTTTATTGTAGTTATTAGTGTAATAGCTGACTTGGATATCTGTGCCTATTTTGTATGACACTTTTCCTACAAATACTAAGCTCACATATTTTTGTGTCTGTTGTGTTGTGGTATTCTTGAGTGTTGTTCTGCTATTGTGATTGTTTATGTGCGGATTTATCTTCATGTTTAGCTCATCTATTACTTTTGGATTGTAGCCACTATTATGAGCTATTGTTTTTATGAAGTTCAGTTATTCAGTCTGGTCAGATGTTTCTAATGGAATTTTGTGCATTCTGCTGAGCATTATTCTGTAGGAAGCCATCTTGTGCTTTTCTGGGTGGCAAGAAGATTTATTTATTACGATGTCTATTTATGTGGGTTTCCTGTATATTTGAAATGTATGTCTATGGTCGGAGCTGCTTACAGTGAGGTCCAGAAAGATCGGGCCTTTTCCTTTTTAAATCCTAGTTGCATGTCTGTCAGACTTTTCGACGCTACTTGGTAAGTGACCGAAGACTTTGTGGCAGCATAATCTAGTCCTTCCTGTGACTAAACTAGATTTAAACTTGAATAGTGAATATCGCCCTTTTTCCTAGTATTTAGCTACTCACACTGCTATTACTTTTGAATTGGGTGGGATTATTAATAAAAATATCATAAGTGAAAATATATATTGTGAAGCTACAGTGGAGGTGCCTAGATCCTCTAATAAATTTCTGCAGAATGAAATTGTATGGGCTTCAGCAGTTATTCTGATTACTTGCTTTTGTGCAATGAACATGTTTATTACTCAATATCGGATTGTCCCGGAATATGATCCCATATGAAAGCAGTGGATGAAAATAGGCATATTAAGTTAATATACTGAGCTGTATATCATCAAATTTTTGCAATAACCCTGATAGCATAAGTAGCTGAACTCAAACGTTTCGTCAGATCTTCAATGTGTTTCTTCCAGTTCAATCTCTCATCAATGCCAGCACCTAAAAATTTGAATATTCTACCTTAGCTGGAGATTTATGTTCAAAGATTACATTTATTAATAGTGTCAAGCCGTTTACTGTATGAAACTGTATATACTGGAATTTATAACAGTTTCATGAGGGTCTATTCGTAGAGAACCACTTAATAATTTTTCTGGAAGATATCATTTACAATTTCATCATTTAATACCTATTTGTCAGGCGTGATAGCTATACTTGTATCGTCAGCAAAAAGAACTAGCTTAACATATATAGAATGACAAGTCATTAATAAACGTATATTAAGAACAGCAAAAGATCCAAGACCGAACCTTGTGTGACCCCATTTTTGATAGCTCCCCAGTTAGAGGAATTAATTATTTCTGGCATATTATGCGAACTCTTTATTTTAACGTTCTGCACTCTTCCAGTTCTGTATTATTTAAACCATTTGTGCACTGTCACAGTACAATACTTTAGCTTATCTGGAAGAATCCCATGTTTTACACAATCAAAAGCATTTGAGAGATCACAAAAAAACCCAATGGGTAATGACCGATTATTCAGAGCATTTAATATTTCATCATTGAAGGTATATATAGCGTATTTTGTTAAAAATATGTTCTGAAAACCAAACTGACATTTCGTTAGAACTTTATTTTTACCAATATCTGAAGCTACTCGAGAATACATAATTGTTTCGAAAATGTTGGATAAAGTTGTCAGAAGTGAGATTGTGCGGTAGTTGTTCGCATCAGACATATCCCCTTTTTTATGCAATGGTTTAACGATAGCCTATTTCAGTCTATCAGGGAAAATACCACGTTTTAAAGAGCTGTTACGTATGTGGATAAGAATCGTACTTATCTCTTGGGAACAGGCGGTAGTATAAAAGAGAGTACTGCGGTGTCGTCTTTCTCGAAGTGTCAAAAGTGTTTGACACAATATGGCACCGAGGACTGCTCTAAAAGGTTTTCCAAGAAGGCAACTGTCTGGCCTACTTACGCCTGACTGGAAGTTTTCTTCGTGGGTGAACATTTGTCGTCAGTGTGGGCCCAGAAACATAGAATACCAGAAACATCTTTGCCGAAGTACCACAAGGAAGCGTAGTTGGCCCCATTCTTTACACTATTTACATAGCTGATCTTCCAACATCCGTAGGAGTCAACAGAGCAATGTACGCTGATGACACAGCGCTCGTCGTACGACTTTAGTGGACAACAGAAACGCATCGACGACTTAAACAGTAACATATTGACCTCGAGCAGTGGGCCATAGGCTGGAGGTTCGGTTTTAACGCCGCCAAGTCACAGAGAATGGTACTCACATGGCGACGTCTTCCAGAAAATCCAAATCTGGTCCTTTTTGGCTAACAGACTGAGTACACGACGATCGCTAAGTACTTAACAGTAGCCATCGACAGACAGCTTACGTGGAAGGACCAGATATGTCGCTGTTCACCACAAGACATCACAACGAGCGCTATATCCGCTTATCAGTATAAGATCTGTTTTACTAGTGCAGAGTGAATTACTTCTCTACCGAACCGGCATTCGACCTTGCAGCAATGAAGCCCCACACAGATAAATAAGCTCAAGGGGCTACTAAACAAAATCCTGGGTCTTCAAAGTGCCGAGGACCTTTCCTAGTTGTTACTTCCATAAACAGCACAAGAGCTATACGTTCAGGAGAGCTTTCTGAATGCAACTCCAAGATTCTCCGAGAGCTCCAGACGGTGTGGAAACCATTTAATACGACTACTGGAGCAACCCAGGGACCACTACAGGCGCCAAGTTGCCCTGATGGAGTAAGATGCAGCCAACGTAGAAATAATTTTTTTTCACACCTGAAGTTCATGTAACTATAGCGAAGTCAAAAATCCTTCACACACCCCTCCTGATCTTGTACGCTAAGCCATTTCGAGTTAAAACTACACTCGAGATCATCCTTGGATCAGAAGATGCGCCGCTGTCGAGCTGTCATTTGATTCATACGAAAAGGCTTCCGATGTGATTAAGGCTGGGTGACAGGGAATTCTGAATGGGAAAATTGTTAAGGCGCGTGTACACAAGCAAGTAAACCTCCTCAAGGCGTTTGCAGAAGATACTTCTGAATCTTTTCTTAAATACGTGGGAACACGGGCAGCAAGTTTCATAAACTTGTTGAAGTAGCTTCCGCAAGTGAGTGGATACAGTCTCGCGCATTTGCAGCAGCAACTTGTCGAACTTTCCAATTGCAGAAAATGTTTCGACGACTTGCAGAAATCTTTACGAAACGAAAATGTCAGTAGCGCAAATCGAGTGGAATTGCGAGAAAAAGGATCTGTTGATAGATAAATTTGGCTTATTTCCAAAATTGCGGGAAACAAAACACACGGACTTCCAAAAACAGATCCCTATCGACAATATTGCGGCACATTTCGGAATAACAGATGCTCTAATACGAAGGAAAAGAAAAAACACACACACACAATTTGGGCACGCAATATGGACAAAAATTAAACAAAGTTAATGAAAAAAATAGTGGACAAAATGCAGATTACATTTATACTAGCAATTGGAAGTATTTTGAGTCAATAAAATTTATGTTTCCTCTGATTTTATGTCATTCAATAATGTTCCTTTAAAACTTGAAACATGTACGTCTCGGCACCCATTTCTTCACCCAAACACTCCTTTTTCTAATCATAACGTGTAGGCTTTCACGGCCGGCGTCTTCAGTAATTAAAACTTCCGGGCTGAGAGGCCGTGGTCGAACAGTAGAAATTTCTTCACCTGACGTTTCGTCGCCGGCTGCGGGCAACATCTTCTGAGGTGAGTCGACGACTGGCTGCTGGGCCGTGGAGATCCTGCTTATATAGAGGGCATAGAGGGCGCCACCACTCGTCACGTGATGTCAACAGTAAAACTATCTCTGGCTTGCGTCATTACTCTCGATAGAAGGTAATCGATTGTCACGTCTTTGGTACAAAGCAGACCGCCATATCTTGTCTAACTTCAAGCCTTCTTCCTTTCTGTTAAAATTATTGTGGTGTTTAAAAATCTCTATAGCCTCTCTATTCATACGTGCATAATAATGCGATGTCTTAGCTAGCACGCTTGTCTCACTAAATTTTATTTTGTGGTCACCGTTTTCATAAACATGTTCCGCTACGGCCGATTTGACCGTGTGTCCCAGTCGACAGTTCCTTTTGTGTTCTGTTAGGCGAGTATTGATACTCCTTTTTGTTGTGCCTCTCAGCCCGGAAGTTTTAATTACTGAAGACGCCGGCCGTGAAAGCCTACACGTTATGATTAGACGCCTCTACGGGGAGGATATGTCAGTTATGGTACGGCGACTGGAGAGTCTACGTAAGAAGAAGGCTCAGCAGCTTTGTTCTCTCACCTTTTTGCTACGTTGTCGTGACACCGGCACAATTCCGAAGTTTTTGAAGGCGAGAAGACTGTTTCACTCAGCGCAAGCTATCCGTATCTATTCACGCATGGAATTGGCGATGCTAAGAGAACGGATCCATCAAACTCGTCGAGGACTGGCGGTAACAAGTAGTGAATTATTAAATCTCCATCTGTTTATTAGCAATACAATGCAAGTTGACGATTGGAATAAGGTGGATGGGCTAACCTTTAGATCTATGGAACGTAGTGCAGAAGTGTCTTCTAATAGGCAGAAGAAGAAGTTCGACAATCTACAGAAGAGCAGACAGGAAAAACTAGATATAGACAATGCCAGAACGGTTATAAATTTGTCCGGAAAAGAATTATCCAGCGAAGAATTTTCTGTTCTTTCAAAAGGTGGAAATTTTGCAATTACTCCACCGAAGGTTCCAACGGAGGACATTATAGCTAATATAGAGGCGGGGATTCGTCTGCTACCATCACACACTGCTGATGATATTAGGATGGAAACATCCAGGATACTGCGTAAGGCTAAGCCACCTATCAGCAATTTGTCTCCAGGAGAAAAGAAGGCATTGCGGGAGATAAATGCGGACAAGAGTATCTTTGTACTTTCTGCTGACAAGGGAAATGCTACCGTGGTGATGAAAAGTGAAGACTACCATAAGAAGATCAGTGACCTTTTGGATTCGACCACCTATAAAAAGTTGAAAAATGATCCTACAACTAAAGTGCTGGCAGTTACCAATCAACTGATAAAAAAGTCTTCTATTTCTTCAGAGGATAAAAAACACATTGCAAAACGGAAGCTTACGCTCCTAGGTTATATGGGCTACCTAAGGTGCACAAAATCGATATCCCTCTGAGACCGATTGTAAGTGCTATTGGATCCCCTACTCAAGAGTTGGCTAGACATCTTGCCTCCTTGCTACAACCGATTATTGGGAAAACTGATCATCACATTAAAAACTCTATGCACTTTATCGAAAAACTGAAGGAGATTACTGTCAGCCCTGGTGATATTCTTGTCTGCTTTGACGTGATTTCCCTGTTCACCATGGTTCCTGTCAACGAAGCTCTTGCTTACACATCTGACTTGTTTCCCACTGCTATTATAGATCTGTTTCGACACTGCCTATCCACGACTTATTTTCAATATGATAATGAATTCTATGAACAAATCGATGGAGTGGTAATGGGTAGCCCTCTAAGTCCAGCGGTTGCGAATATTTTTATGGAATTTTTTGAACAACAGGCACTGCAGTCGGCCAGAAAGAGCCCTTTGAAGTGGTATCGGTATGTGGATGATAAATTTGTGATCTGGAACCACGGGGAAGAGGAACTGAACTGTTTCTTAAAGCACTTGAATAGTATCAACGCGAAAATACAATTTACCATGAAGACGGAGATTAATGGACAGATAAATTTTTTGGACGTTACAGTGATTAAACGTGCAGATGGGACTCTGGGTCATAAAGTATATAGAAAAGATACGCACACCGAACGGTATCTTCACAAAGATTCGAATAATCATCCCAGGCAGAAGAGAGATGTTATTAAAACATTAGTGGACAGGGCTAATAAAATCTGTGAGCCAGCTTATTTGCAAGAGGAACTCGATCATTTACGAACCGCATTTCAGAAAAACGGATACAGTGATAAGGAGATAGATCGAGCACTCCAGCCTAGAAGACAAATCTCTGCTAACGTCCAATAACAACCTTTGGCGGGGAAAGTGTTTCTCTCATTCATCCACAATATCACGGACCGCATTGGGAAAGTATTGGCCAAGTTTAGAGTGGAAACAATATTCAAACCCACCAAAAAGATCAGTGAATGCTTACGATCAACGAAAGATGCGCGACACCCTTTGGCTACTCCAGGTGTGAATAAGATCCCATGTAGTTGTGGGAAGGTTTATATTGGAACAACAAAAAGAAGTATCAATACTCGCCTAACTGAACACAAAAGGAACTGTCGACTGGGACACACGGACAAATCGGCCGTAGCGGAACATGTTTTTGAAAACGGTGACCACAAAATAAAATTTAGTGAGACAAGCGTGCTAGCTAAGACATCGCATTATTATGCACGTATGAATAGAGAGGCTATAGAGATTTTTAAACACCACAATAATTTTAACAGAAAGGAAGAAGGCTTGAAGTTAGACAAGATATGGCGGTCTGCTTTGTACCAAAGACGTGACAATCGATTACCTTCTATCGAGAGTAATGACGCAAGCCAGAGATAGTTTTACTGTTGACATCACGTGACGAGTGGTGGCGCCCTCTATGCCCTCTATATAAGCAGGATCTCCACGGCCCAGCAGCCAGTCGTCGACTCACCTCAGAAGATGTTGTCCGCAGCCGGCAACGAAACGTCAGGGGAAGAAATTTCTACTGTTCGACCACGGCCTCTCAGCCCGGAAGTTTTAATTACTCCTTTTTCTCTTGAACTTCCGTTCGTCACATATTTTTCTTTAATAATAGTACATGGAACGGTTGCAGCTATTCTATTACTGTGCACGACATTGTAAACTTCCATTTCCTTATATCACAACGTGACCCTAGTCGCAACACTTTTATGAGTACCTGCAGCAAGTTATTTGACTAAATGATTAGGAGAAGAAATTTTCAAAAATTTTTGTTCTAATGTAAACACATCGGTAAGTACTTGCAGAGGTTGATTCATACGAAAAGGTTTCCGATGTAATTAAGGCTGGGTGACAGTAGCAGCTATTCTATAATGGAAACACGCATTTAGGAAATTCAATATTCAGATATCCACTGCGTCAAGAGATTGCAGAGGTTACTTGCGGAAGTTACTTGCTAGTGGAAACACGCATTTAGGGAATTCAATATTCAGATATCCACTGGGTCAAGAGAATACTTTACCTGTCACCTCGGAAAAGCGGCCACCTCTGAAAAGTGGACCGAGAGAGAATGTGTTACAATTTCGTGTCAGTGGTCTATGACAGCAGTCAACCGACTCATGTGCCTTTGGCAGCAGCACGTCTACAGTGCCTCTTCTGGGCTCATGGTAGTATAGGTTTGATCCTTCGGTAGCAGAGTGCTAGAGTGACAATATATCTATCCAACATTGGCAGGTTATCTTCGCCGCTCGTATAACGATTTTTATGTATCACTTTTCACTTGTTTTCACCTCTGGCAATGTTGTTGATCTAAAAATTGCTGAGTTGGATCTTTGTTCGGAATCTACGTTAAATGGAAGGTCCCTCTATTACTGGCTGATTAGATATGTTCAGAAGGTCTGACCAACACAACGACATACCACCACAAGAAGACCATGCCCAGCGGAGGACTGTGATGTTCAAATCAATCTTCAGATTGTTGACTGCTTGACCTTACCTAGAAGTCTGGGAACTACTGGCTTGGTCAGATGTCCCGATGAGTTTGAGGGAACCCAACGAAACCACGGACCCAAGTTGTCCATAAAAAGTCTTGTTAAGGCTACTAGTGGCTATGTAATTGCGAGGGCTGTTTTTACAGGGAACAGACTCGGTTGTCTGGTCTAAATGAATTGACAGGAAATAAGTTAGACTACTTGGAAAGCCACAATGAAACTATCACTCTGCAGCTGAGTGTGCGCTGATATGAAACTTCCTGGCAGATTATAATTGTGTGCCGGAACCAGGATTCGAACCTGGGACCCTTGACTTTAGCGGGCAAGTGCTCTAACGATTGAGCTATTCCAGCACGCTAGTCGGTCCGCCCTCACAACTTTCGAATCTTGCGGGAATAGCACTCCTGGAAGGAAGGATATTTTGGAGACATTGCTTAGCCACAGTCTAACAAGGAAAGTAAATGGGCTCGAACAAACATATCAGTGAAAGTTTGGTTACAGGATCTCTACGTACACCTCAATGTGCTGGTGGGTGTCTTTTTTTATGCAAAACTCTGCAATAATGCTCTAGATAGCACTGTAGATGTAATTGTAGACGCCATACGTAATGCAGAAATCTTAACTACAACTTATGTAATAATCATCGTACATGATCTCTAGCGTATGTCATCAAAAACCGTGATGATAGTTTCAACTTTAACCTTCTTCTCAGAAAACTATTGGTATTCACTGCCACTGCTTCCATCGCCTCTTCCCGCACTTACCGCAGCACTACCGGTTGCAATGAGTTGTTCATCATTATCATCCCTATTATCATAATTATGTGTTAGTGTTTCAACAGTATCTAACTTATGCTCATATTTCTGTAAAATAACAGATGCATGCATGCGAATCATTCATCTTCTACACTAATCTTCACGAACAAGGGTTCTTCGTAACCTCATCTCAACCAATCGCAATACATTAGCAGGATTGATTACCAATCGCCGCTCCATCTGACGCTTCACCACACAAGTAACGTCACAAAAAGCAACTTCGGAGGCACACTGCACCGCCCCTACTGGCGAACCGACAGGTCAAAGTGCATTGTGGCAAGGCACACGCAGAGGCCTCTAACGGACGCCCGCAGAGTTTTGAAGATGCGAAAGTATCACTAGTGCAATAAGGGATCTTTACATTATCTCTCATACGATTTTGGTGTATATGTGTTTGTTCGAGCCCAAGTACTTTCCTTGTAAGTGATGTTTCCAGAAGTGCATCGAAGTGTGCGTTGATATGAAACTTCCTGGCAGATTTTGATTTCTCTCTTATCCTATATGTGTCGGGTAAATAGTGACTTGTTATCTAGTGTAACGCCAAATATTTGGTTGAGTCTGTCCATTCGATATTTTGGTCCTCGTTCCTGAGGCGAGTATCGATATCTGGTCTCCTTCGGGTGAAGAGGATGGTTTTCGTATTCTGTGTGTCGATTTGTAAGATATCCAGTACTTGCTGGAGCATGTTGATGCCCATATCCGAAATCTGCTGCTGGTCATTAGGGCAGTATCGCCTGCAAGTTAAGCTGTGGTGACGTTCGGTAATTGTGGCATGTCATTTGTGTATGTAAGGAATAGTAATAGTGCTAAACTTCGCCGGGGAGAAAAGAAGGTTCGAAGTGATGTGGGGAGATATCCCTTGACTCTTGCCACCTCACTGTACGCAACACTGACAAGGGGAACACCAAGTATGGTACCAACGAATTTTGACGAGTCGCAAGTATATTGTGCGGTAACTCCCCCAGACCACCAAGCTAAAAGGGTTTGTTCCAATGCGCCTTGGTTTCCACGAAAATCGCGCTCAAATTCCAGCGCTTAAGAGGTATACCTGTACTGAGTCCAGGAGCATGTGAGTTAGCGTGGTGTAATTAGCAAGGCGCTAGCCTGTCGCACATACGACACGACTTCAAATCCTGCTTAGAACCATTTTTTTCAGACGATTGATTGTGCATAATTATATGTTTTAATAGCCACTCTTATGTTAATGCTTGAGTAATTAGTCGTGATAATAGCTTGTGTTAATTGCTGAAAGATCAGTAAACCGTCTGCAGTTATCAGCTGTAACGTTTGTGCAGCATTTGCTAACTGCGTTTGCAGTCCCCGGCCCCCCTGTTATTATACCGTCGAATGCAGTGTGCACCCACTTGACGCGTCCCAGCGGATTATTATTATGCTGCGGACAGGCGGGTAGTCATTCGTAGCGTATCGTTCACAAGTAATTACCATATTTAACTTTATCTTTGCAATAAGAAATAAGGAATATAATTATACACAGTCAAAATAAATAAATCCGAGCAGACTGCAGAACGATATATTGACCATAGCTGTTTATTATTTCTCAATGCTACTGGTTTCGGTTATTTACCATTATCAAGCGTTAGCAGAGATTAGCTAATAGTTTAACATGTCGAAATATAAGAATTCAAAAATTATAACACAAGTATTCGTTGTCATTGCTCTAGTCATTGATATTATCACAGTGGCTGACTCAATGACTAGAGCAATGACAACGAATATTTGTGTTATAATTTTGAATTCTTATATTTCAACATGTTAAACTATTAGATAATCTCTGCTAACGGTTGATAATGGTAAATAACTGAAACTGGTAGCATTGAAAAATAATAAACAGCTATGGTCAATATGTCGTTCTGCAATTATCTCAAACCTGTAATGCTCCATCTGTTCTCCTTTCTAAGTCCGAGCAGGATTTGAACTCGGGTCGTACGCGTGACAGTCGAACACTTTGCTAATTACACCACGCTGGCTCCGGGGCTCCTGATCAAATTTTTGTTTGTATAGCTTATGGGACTTAACTACGGGGTCATCAGTTCCTAAACTTACAAACTACTTATGAACTAGCTAAGACTAAGGACGGCACAAATATCCATGCCCGAGGGGGGATTCGAACCCCCGACCGTAGTGGCCGTGCAGACCGTGACCACCGCGGCCGGCGACTCCTGATCACTCATTACAAGTATAAATGTTACGCGCTGGACTTTGATCGCGATTTTCGTGGAAACCAAAGCACATTGGAACAAATCCTTTTAGCTTGGTGGTCTAGAGGAGTTACCGCACAACATACCCACCAAAATTCGTTGGTACCATAATTGGTGTTTCCTTGTAGAAAGATATAAAAAAGCCAAGATCGCTGATCATCATTTTTTATTTAAGACGACCGGTTTCGCTGAACTATGTCAGCATCATCTGGTCCAATAAAATCAATTTGCAAGGCCATAATCTTGTAATGTAATCAGTTGCTATATAACATAATTTACAGTGCATAGGTGCACTTTGTCATTATAATATTATCACAGTGAGTGACAATAGCAAACTCAAAGTTTGCTATTGTCACTCACTGTGATAATTATGTTTTATTATAATGAAATAGTGCACTTATGCACTGTAAATTATGTTATATAGCAACTGATTACATTACAAGATTATGGCCTTGCAAATTGATTTTATTGGGCCAGATGATGCTGACATAGTTCAGCGAAACCGGTCGTCTTAAATAAAAATTGATGATCAGCGATCATGGCTATTTTATATCTTTCTACAATATCACAATTGGATCGCCTCCTAGAACATAAACAAACTGAATTGGTCTTCAGGTAAAATTTCTGGGCTGATGGGCCGTGGTCCAGATGTAAAACTTACTCCCGACGTTTCGTCTCCAACTGGACCACGGGCCATCAGCCCGGAAATTTTACCTGAAGACAACGCCGGCCTTGAAAGTTTACATTGTATGATAAAACTCGTGTTCCCTTGTGAATGTTAGACTCTTCCTCGCTCCATTTCTGATCGCTGGTCGTTGCCTGTTTGAAGGCTGGAGTTGCAGAGAAGCTCCGGCAGAGTGCTCAGGGCCCTCCGCCTCGCTCTCGGCGGGGCGCGGACCACCGCGTGTGGCGACCGTGCCAGGATGTGGCCCTCGCTCTCCGGCGCGGCCAGGCCGCGTAATGGGGCTGTCATTCAGGCGACGAGCAAACAAGTGGCCGCCGCCATCTATCACGCGCCAGCGCCAGCGCAGACCGGGCCCGCATAATTAACCGCGCCCGTGCCCGCGCCTCAAACAATATATATGTAAACCTCGCGGCCTAATTACAACTTCTAATTTGGGGCCCGGCTGCGCTTTCTCCGATCCTCTCTCTGCCACCTTTGGAATTTCCACGCCTGCGCCTGGCTACCCCCTGGAAAGGACCGGGTGTTTTTCCGAGCTATACGAGTGTCGGGATCTGAGAGACCTCTCCTCAGAGAAGCCGAAAACGCTTATAGTCTTTGCAATCGACAGTAACTTTACATTCAACAAACACGTTCGACATATTACATATAAATGCACGGTCTTCTTTAACGCTCGCCGGCCGCGGTGGCCGAGGGCAATGAGACGCTCCAGTCACGGTCTGCACGGCCACTACGGTCGGGGGTTCGAATCCCCCCTCGGGTATGGATAATTGTGCCGTCCTAGTTCGTAAGTAGTTCATAAGTAGTTTGTAAGTTTAGGGACTGATGACCCCGTAGTTAAGTCCCATAAGCTTAACAAACATTTGAACTTTTTTTTTTTTTTTTTTTTTTTTTTTTATTTTTTTTTTTTTTCTTTAACGCTCTTTCCAGATCAGGTAGACTCAACTGCTGTCTGCGGGATACAGCACTGCAAACTATTTATAAAGGAGCAATACTGCCTATATTATCGTACGGCTCACCGATGTGGATAGACGCTCTGGAGCGACAATACAACCGTACCAAAATTAATAGAGTCCAACGGTTAATCAATTTAAAAATGGTTAAAGCTTACAGAACGACATCCTGCGAAGCACTTTGTGTTTTATCAGGTCTAATGCCTATAACACTTAAGAGACAGGAAATAGCTAAATATTATAACCTGGTCAAAACCAAAGACGCCAAATAGACAATCGACATCGCCCTAGAGTACACAAGCTGGGCACACCCAGCAGACTTTACAAGGATAATTGAGAAGGACGCCTGCCAAAGCTGTTGAAGTATACACAGATCGAAGCAAATCAGACGACGGAAACAAGCAGTAATCTTTGCGAAATCCGAAGAAACACAACTTGTTTATTGAAGAAATAAGATGTAAAATCAGAAGGTTGCAGACACACAATTGGCTGGTGCATTTCGGGTTAAGGCACATCAAGGGATATGGGGAAATGAACTAGCTGACAACCTTGCTAAAAGAGCAGCTCGATCACGACAATCAACACGCTATAACAAAATACCTACAAGTGCCGTAAAGAAGAAACTTCGAGAAGAGTTTAGGAACAAATGGGACATTGAGTGGCACAGAACAAAAAACGGGGGAAGCACTAAACCGTATTTTCCTACGATCCGACAACGTTTAATGATTAAACTTCCAATATCTCAGAATTTTACAGCTATGTTAACAGGTCATGGGAAACTGAAAGCCTACTATCAGCGGTTCAAAATAATTGAAGACGGAACGTGCACTTGTAACAGTGCTGTTCAAATGTTCAAATGTTTGTTAAGCTTATGGGACTTAACTACGGGGTCATCAGTCCCTAAACTTACAAACTACTTATGAACTACCTTATACTAAAGACGGCACAAATATCCATGCCTGAGGGGGGATTCGAACCCCCGACCGTAGTGGCCGCGCAGACCGTGACTGAAGCGCCTCAGCCTCCTCGGCCACCGCGGCCGGCTAACAGTGCTGTCCAAACTATTGACCACGTGCTTTTTGACTGCTGCAGTTTATTGAAAGAGAGGGACCATCTCAGGAAAAAATAGCTGCCAAAGGAGGAGGATGGCCCGTCAGTAAATATGACTTAGTACATAAATACACTACAGACTTTTACAATTTTTGTAATTCAATGAGATTTCCTAATGTATAAAATTGTTTGTTTCTTTGTAAACCCTGTCAACTTATGTACTGTACTTGTGTTTGCAAAAATATTTGATGTAACCGCCTGAATCAAACCATCAAACATGTAATATTACTATGTAATGGGGCATGTTAAATAATAAATAAATAAATAAAAAGGGTAGTCCACGACTTTTAGATCACAGATATTTTTCCAAACTTTGTACCTTTTCAGCAGACCATTAGGACAGCATAATGTGCAAGAACTAAGCCTTAATACCTAAACGATTTCGAGAAAATCGCGTCGAACACGTAACCGTGTGTTACAGCTCTAAGGAAGCCATAAGCAAAAGAAAGCGGTGGTCCTGGGATGAGCATTTTGACTTTTTTTTCAGTTGATGGCTCGCCATTTCAATCCTAACTCATACTGATTGGGTAGTACTGCTGTGAAGCTGGTTAGGTCGCAAATTACTATAGGTCACACTTCGTGTACAGCGTCCCCTCACAAATGACGCGTTTCGGAATTGCCATCATTAGATTAGCATCTCTTTCGTGCCATGTGCACACGTGAACAGATGTAAGACGTTATTTGATATACATACAAAAGTAGACTACCTGCTAGTCTGCTTTTGTATGTAAATCAAATAACATCTTACATCTGTTCACGTGTGCACATGGCACGAAAGAGATGCTAATCTAATGATGGCAATTCCGAAACGCGTCATTTGTGAGGGCACGCTGTACACGAAGTGTGACCTATAATAATTTGCGACCCAACCAGCTTCACAGCAGTACTACCCAATCATTTCATCATGGTCGCCTGCCAACTCAATGACTTTATGTCACATTTACTAACTCATACTGTCTTTTGTTTTTATTAGGGTGACCATATTTTCAGATCCAAAAAGCAGGATTTCCCAGTTACGCAACATATGTCGGGTCTATTGAAGCACAAGATACCACCCGTCGGCTTTTACGTCATGGGTCAAAGCTGACGGGTGGTATCCCATGCTTCAATTATGCCAGTGGGTCTATTGAAGCACGGGATACCACCCGCCGGCTTCGACTCATGGCATTGGCGTGTTGTATAGAAGGCTATGTAGTGGCGAGCTTTCATTTTACGAGGGCAATTACTTTTACTGAGCAGACAAGGGTACATCAAGAACCTGCCAACCACAGAGCAGGAACAACATTATTTATTTACTTTATGGTCTGTACAAAAAATTAAGCAAGTCATTCTATGTTGTCCAGATTTCTAAGCATATTAACACCTTGGCAAATCATATGAGTCCACCAGGTCAGGAAGTAACATTTTAGCGAACACCATGGTTTAAATAAAAGCACTAATCAATTGAAACATTGAGTAGTTGCAACTGGCTATGTCTGAAATATGGGTTTTCCATTTTGATGACACCATGGGCCAATGCCAACTGAGGGTATCCTGTGCTTCGATTATGCTCATAATTTTACCAAATTTACCTCAGCTTGATTTTTTAAAGTGATTAATGGAGCATGAAACAAGTATAATAGTCATCCACTCAAGGTCTCGTCACTCTACATAAGGTAAAACTCATCGAGCTTAAATTTTAAATCTTTGGTCGTTGTCAAGGAGGAACCTCCGCCTGCCGCGGTGGCCGAGGAGACTAAGGCGCTCCAGTCACGGTCTGCACGGCCACTACGGTTGGGGGTTCGAATCCCCCCTCGGGCATGGATATTTGTGCCGTCTTAGTTCGTAAGTAGTTTGTAAGTTTAGGGACTGATGACCCCGTAGTTAAGTCCCATAGACTATACAAACATTTGAACATTCTTTTTATTTGAGAAGCCTCCTTGGTTGTCAGCTATTTCGCATTTCTGGTCGACGCGAACTATGTTTACGTCTGCTATGACTGCAGACAATACGCATAGCGGACGCTACTATATCAATGAAACCTTTTCCTCCGTGAAAACTCTTTTCTATAAGGGTTTCATCCTTTTTTAACTGTATAACTACTGATATCCCTCGAATAAGACAATAATCGAATTTCGCAGGATGTTTCACAGGATTAATATTGAAATGCAGGATATTTTTAAGATTTTCTGATCTCGTCGCGGATTTCACAGAATATAGCCATAACGTCATCCTCGGATGAGACTTCGTTCAGGCATCCCATTGACTGTGGAAGATCAGAGCTAGAAATTGAAGAAGCCGTTCCGACGAGTACACGTAACATGTACTTCCCAAGGAGGTTGTTTGCTGTCGAGAATGTTAAGATCCCGCCGTTAACAATGAGAAGAGTTCCAGTCAGTAGCCGAGATGACCAGTTGGACGATGAAGTGCTTGTCGATCGCTAAAAGCTTATCAGTATAACAAAGAAAATCTACATACCTGCGGCTATCATAAGCATTACAGGTGGTCGAGGAGAACTTTGGATCACTAATTTTCACGAGCAATCTCAACTCATTCCTAAAGGAATGTGTATTGTAACAGCCGAACCAGTCCGGGACGGTGAGCTCAGTGTCATCAACGAAGTCTCATGCTTTGCTGTTACTGCCTACAACACACTAGAGGAAACTACTGTGGCCTTGCATGTAGAGTCCGGTCTGACGCAGGAACAACGTCAGCAGGTGTCAATCATACTACACCAATTTTCAGTTGTATTCCAGGCCAGGCAGGTGAAAAGCCAAGTGAAACGGCTCACGATAAAACACCGAATCAATACTGGGGATCATCCACCGATTAGCCAACGTTCTTACAGAGTGTCGCCAGCTGAAAAACGGATAATTCAGGAAGAAGTGCAGAAGATGTTGCACGATGTCATTATTCAACCTTCAGAGAGTCCCTGGTTGTCTCCAGTGGTCCTCATTAACAAGAAGGATGGGACGTGTGGTTTCTGTGACGAATATCGGCGCCTGAACAAAATCACAAATAAAGATGTCTATCCATTGCCGTGCATTGACGACACCTTAGACGGTTTGAAAGGAACTACATACTTCTCAACTATGGATATGCAGACAGGTTAGTGGCAAATTTGTAACAAGGCACGTTTATTGCAAGAACTTCTGCAGGGCGACGCCAAGTTTTACTGGGATGAGGAGAAAGAAAGAGTTTTCCGAGCACTTAAGGAGGCTCTAACTTCCGCACCAGTTCTTGCCTTATACGACGAGAATGCTGATACCGAAAACACAGACGCTAGCGGTTATGGGATTGATGCAGTGCTTGTACAAATTCAGGAAGGTGCTGAAAAGGTGATAGCCTATGCATCACGATTTCTCTCGAAGTCCGAGATAAACTACTCTACAACCGAGAAGAAATGTCTCGCCGCTATCTGAGCTATCAACAAGTTCCGGCCGTATTTATTCGGTAAACCATTCACCGTCCTCACAGACCACCAATCTTTATGTTGGCTGACCAGTTCGAAGGATCGCCGACTGCCTTTTGGGAAATCCATTAGCCGAACACAACAGCAGGGGTGAAATTTTAGGTCTCACTGAGTTATGTGACATTACAGCTGAAGAAAGGGAAACCATAGAGACCTTGGAGGAAGGAGATCCGACCAAAGGAGAGTTTCAACTTATAAACTGGACATTGTATAAGAGCAACTGTGATCCACTGTGCCCCAAATGGCTACTTGTTGTTCCAGCTCATCTCCGATCAGTTATTCTCATTTTCACGATTCTCCAATATTCTATCATCTGGGGGTTCGTGAAGACCCTAGACAGAATCAGACGCAAGTATTAGTGGCAAGGTCTCTACCGATCTGTCAAGTACAACGTGAGCCACTGTAAGGACTGCCCGAGACGGAAGCACATGCCGCGATATTCTCCAGGTCATCTGGTACCAATTCCACCTGCAGCAGCTCCATTCCATCGAATTGGAATCGACCTTTTAAGAAGGATCCCGAAGTCGACAAGTGGTAACCGATAGATAATAGTCTGCACTGACTACCTCACCCGTCACGTTGTCACCAAACTTGTGCGAACTACAGAAGCTCCAGAGATAGCAAAATTTCTTGTAGAAGACATTTTTAAGCATGGTGCACTACGTTTGTTGATATCTGATCGAGGAAAAGTATTCATGTCAAAACTAGTATCATAGGTAATGTCACGTTGCGCCATTGTCCACAGAATCACAACTGCCTACCGTCCTCAGACAAATGGTCTTACAGAGCGTTTTAACAAGACATTAACAGATATGCTGTTGACGCACGTCGATGTTGAGCAGAAGGATCTGGATACATTACTGCAAGTCGTGACATTTTCTTATAATACAGCAAGACACCACAGGCTTAACGCCGTTTTTACTGCTCCATCGTCGTGAAGCTGAGACGACAATGGATACGCTGTTTCCATTCCAACCTGTCGACACTCAGAATGAGACAGCGGGCTTGCATACGGACTCTGGACGTCCAATAGAAGAACCGTCAGCGGTATAACGACAAGCACCGACCTGTTGTATACAGCCCAGGAGACCTTGTATGGTTTTTTACCCCTGTACGGAAAGTTTCTGAAGCGATACTTTGGTCGGTATCTTGTCATACGCCTTCACTGGCGAAGTCGAGGATTATGAGCCGCCCTAGAAACGACGAAAGCGAAGAGGCATTGTGCACGTACTCCGTATGAAGCCTTACCACGATCCCAAAGAACAGATAAACGGCCTATTGTTCAAGGACTCTGCAGACCGTTACGATAATGATGACAGGAGGGTCTGGTCGGCGTCACCGCAAAGAATGCGTGCAGGCAGAATGGAAGGATTCTCCCGAACTGTCATACAAAGGACTCTTGACAAGATCAAGGACACTGCAGCTGGCTGTAAAAGGAAGCTAATAGCGAGTTGCTGTTCTTTCATGGTGGGGAGCAATGCCGCTAGTCTTCCGACAGAATTCGTAGGGCAGTATTTAGCATCACAGATCGCTGTGCTTGCTGTCCCCAATTCAAATCCCGCCACGGGCAGAAAACATTAATTTGTTAGCATTCACTATTTCTAGAAAGTTTCACGTGTTTCTTATGTTTGATGTACTTGTAAGTTCCAGAAAATTTTTTCTATGTTTAATTAGTTGGAGCACTCCAAGCAGGAATCAGTCAGTCTGAGTGTACGCTTGTTCTCGCAATAAACGTGTTCTTAGTAAAGTGTTGTGCTCTATTAACGACCAGCCTTCGAATTACGGACCAACGGAAGTTTTCAACGTGGCAATATTTCCATAGATCTAAATTATCCTATGCCGCATTCAAGTGTATTTTAAATAAAGTGGGCGAAACACACTGTCATTGCTTCGCCACCTTTGTTGTTAAAAGTGGATCAGAGGTACAATTTCCGATCTGTATTACGGCCTTATTGTCTTCAGACATGTTTTTCATTGAATTTATTTACCCTTTACCTGTTCCAGATTTCTCTAAGACAGTGGGACGGAGTCCAAAGCCAGACCTACAAAAATTTAGTTCCGTTCCCTTTCACAAAACATTTTCTACTATGATTTTCAAAATGAATACATTGTCTGTGCAGGATATTCCTGCTCTAAAATCATTTTGCTCATCCATTTCATTAATCTCTTTGTCTATTTTAGTTTTCAAAACTTTTCCATACAGTCTACCTGTTGCATAGTTACTGCAAACTTTTCTGTGTCCCTTCTTGTAAATCATAGAAATATAGGAAATTTTCCAGTTTTTTTTTTTTTTTTTTTTTTTTTTTTTTTTTTTTTGTAAATCTTCTCACATTAAATTTTTATTAAAAAGTACGGAAATTATTTCTAAAGTTTTCGTCGTAGCATATTTTAGTAACTCAATAGGCGGAACTCTTGGTTCTGCTGCTTTATTATTTGTCATTTTTTGTAGTTCCTCCTTGACCTCTTTCACATGAATATCTTCTATTGTGTCATCTCTTACAAATTAATTTAGCATCCAGGTATTTAATTCGTCACTGCACTAGTAATATTTGAACCGCTTCTCCAGTAGTCCCAGTGACTCCGCTGGTGCTACATTGTTTAGTACTTCATACGTCTCTAGCATAGTTGTACCTTATTCTACAGCCATACTTCGTAGAGGAAGCTCGTGAAATCAGTCTTTAAACCATCTAGATTGTAAAACATACATCTCCCAGAAATTATAATTGTCATTTTATTTCCGTTGTTGATTTAACTAACAAATCGTCCGATTATCATTTCACCCACCTGCATAGTTTTATATCAGATGCTAATATATCACTGAATATTGCTTTATGACAACATAACTTTTGTTTTGATCCACTCATATATGTTGAAAAAAAATAGAATTTGTAACGAATTTTGCTCACTTAATTCTATCCATCTTTGATCATTTTCATTTACTACATCTTCACCAAGTCGTCTAATTATCCTACTGTTCAGGACGTTCCCCCATCCTCTCGTTTAAATATCCAGAAAAATAATTTCTTGTTTAGTTTGAACTTTATCCAGTTCTTTTGCAAGTTTCTCAAAAAACTTGTCTTTAGTTTTCATATCATAGGCATCTGTTGGAACATAGATCCCAAAAATCCTTACTTTTCGTCCTTTTATCTCTAAATACATTATCATTCATCTATCGGACACAAATCTACCATTTTAGTTTCCACTCTCTTTTTTATGGCTATAAGCACTCCTGATTGAACCCATTTCGTTTCCTGCTCACAGTTCAAAAATATATGTATTCATCTGTATGTTTATTCCCCTGTTCTTTCTTCGTTGTCTCGGTAAGCACTACAATATCTATACTGTATAAATGAAGTTCTCTCAATACCCAATCATTCTTTCTTCTTATATCCTGAACATTCCAACATCCTATACTCACAGTCCTTATCATTTACTACAGTGATTTGTCAATCGGACCGTTCTTTATCTAATACTGCGCTTTGGGATTTCTACCAATATCTGTTTTTACTTGCTTATTAACACGACATAAATTATTCATCATCCCATTAAATTCATAAATGAGTTGCAAATTGTCTCATTACCTGTCATTGCTGTAAACTGGTTAAAAAGATATAAACTAGAAAACTGCATTTTTAAGTGTTACGCTATATTATTATGAAGCGACAAACAGTTTGAAACAATTTATTTTTTAAATGAGACAAAAACATTACATTCATAAGTCTCACTTCTTTAGGTTTTAACAAGCCTTTCCTCTATTACTTTGACCTCTTCTTTTCTCCAGTACCTATTCTGGCATGTAAAAAGCACATCCATATCTTTTGTCCACTGCTGGTAATTGTCTGAAATGATCTTATACCCTTTCATTTCTTCAGTTATCAAATGTGGTCGTACAGTCCCGTTTATTATCAAATAAAATATGATGTGATTCTTCAGTTTCTCCCGGCGTATTTGATGATCAAAATATCCACGGGTGTACTGCCAGTCTATAGTGTCCAACGGGCACAATATTTCGGCGATCATACATGTCACCATCATCAGGTGAACTGACGGACTGAGCTCCTGGAAACGCGCCGGCACGGAGATCCGCACGCTACGGCTTCTCGAAGGGAACTGGGTTCTAGCCCGGTAGCGGGCCATTTAAATACCCTCGACCCGCGGAGCGACCCCTCCGCGGTCCGCGCCCCGCGTCGCGGCCGCGCAGTGGAACCGATTGCGCCGGCGTCTGAGAAGACGTCGGTGTGAGGGCTCTGTCCGCCGTGGTCGTCACTTCGTTACGTTTGCTAGATTTACTCTTAATTAACCCAATCGCTGGTTCCCAAGCTTTGCTAAGATTATAGCCAGAGTCACAGTTTATGAGGTCGTCACTTGTGCGAATTTCAATGGCCTCTCTAACGATGCAGTCCCAGTATCTCGACGTCTGTACCAGAATCCTAGTGTGTTCATACTCCACACGGAATCTGGTACTCTCCCGCCTTCCTCAAACCGAGATCATCTTTAGCGCTTCCCACCAGTGCACGAATTTTATTCGGCGGACAAAAAACAGTTCCAACCTGGTGTTTTCTCAAAATGCGGGCGATCTTATCTGAGAGTGCGCCGGTATATAGAACGAACGCAGTGCCTACATCTTCCCTTGCGTTTTCATCCGTTTCCACAGGTTGTGTTGTAGTGGTTGGGCGGAGAGCCCGCTGAATCTGCCACTCTGAGTACCCATTTTTTCGAAATACAGTTCTCAGGTGTTCCAATTCCTGGGGTAGACTCTCTGCGTCGGAGATAGTGCGCGCCCTATGTACTAGTGTTTTAAGTACCCCATTCCTCTGTGAAGGGTGGTGACAACTGTCTGCGTGTAAATACAGATCAGTGTGCGTTGTCTTCCGATATACACTATGACCCAGGGTGCCGTCAGCTCTTCTCTTGACCAAGACGTCAAGAAACGGCAATTTACCCTCCGTTTCAGTCTCCATAGTGAATTTGATGTTGGGGTGTATGGAGTTCAGATGTGTAAGGAAGTCAAGGAGTTTATCCATACCATGTGGCCAGATGACGAAAGTGTCGTCCACATAACGGAAAAAGCAAGTAGGTTTCCATAAAGATGATGCAAGGGCTTCCTCCTCGAAATGCTCCATGTATAAATTTGCGACCACAGGGGAGAGTGGGCTACCCATGGCGACTCCCTCCGTTTGTTCGTAGTATTCGCCATTGAAAAGGTGGGAAGCGCTAAAGATGATCTCGGTTTGAGGTAGGCGGGAGTGTACCAGATTCCGTGTCAGTGTGGAAAGTCATATATTGGACAGACGATGCATACCGTCGAGGATCGATGCGTTGAACACCAGAGGCACACACGATTGATGTATCCGAGCAAGTCGGCGGTCGCTGAACATTGTTTGTCGGAGAATCACGCCATGGAGTATGAACACACTAGGATTCTGGTACAGACGTCGAGATACTGGGACTGCGTCGTTAGAGAGGCCATTGAAATTCGCGCAAGTGACGACCTCATAAACCGTGACTCTGGCTATAATCTTAGCAAAGCTTGGGAACCAGCGATTGGGTTAATTAAGAGTAAATCTAGCAAACGTAACGAAGTGACGACCACGGCGGACAGAGCCCTCACACCGACGTCTTCTCAGACGCCGGCGCAATCGGTTCCACTGCGCGGCCGCGACGCGGGGCGCGGACCGCGGAGGGGTCGCTCCGCGGGCCGAGGGTATTTAAATGGCCCGCTACCGGGCTACAACCCAGTTCCCTTCGAGCAGCCGTAGCGTGCGGATCTCCGTGCCGGCGCGTTTCCAGGAGCTCAGTCCGTCAGTTCACCTGATGATGGCGACATGTATGATCGCCGAAATATTGTGCCCGTTAGACACTATAGACCGGCAGTACACCCGTGGATATTTTGATCAAATAAAATATGATTTTTTTACGTCACATCCTTTGGTAGAGTTATAGTCGGAGAAATCTGAGTAACATTTTGATGCTCTATTAGAAAGCACTTGCTCGACAAAGTGTCTGCCCACACAGTTGTCTGAGCACTCCTACCGGGCTGAGAGGCCATGGCCAATGCACTAAACTTCTTCTTCCTGACGTTTTGTCACCATATGCGGGCGACATCGTCTGAGGTCTTCCGGCTACTGCTAATGTGACTGGAAGGGCTCTCTCATTTATAGAGAGCATCAGTGAAATTAGGCGGAGGAACATGGTTGGAGACGTAACGAAGATTTTGTCTTCAGGCGACCACTCATTGTTGCCTCATCTGGAGAGAAAATGGAACTCGGGAAAATCCTGCTTATGTGTGGGAAATATCACCATATCAAGTTGGTGGGCCAATGGTGTGGGCAGGACTCAGTATTGGGAGACGTACGGGACTTTATTTAGATCAGAATGGAGCTTTGACTGGTTAGAGTTACGTAGACGAGATCCTTCGACCATTTTTGTGGCCTACGCTGGTGCCATTGTACATGGGTTCCTTCTGACAACGCTCGTCGTCACGGATAACATCAGCAAGAGATGACCATTACTCCGGTTAACAGACCTTCGAGACTGGAGGCAACTCAGCTGGAACGGACCCTCAGGCAACAACGGGATGCGCAATATCGACACAAGCAAGTGTGGCCTCTATGCACGGAAGCCTATGTTGTGTATCCCACTGAAACCACGGCACCGTTTACCACGCAGAAACTGGGCGGGGGAACAAACCGATTGGATTCGTAACGAATGTTCAAGATTTTGTGTGTCAGCCTGCCTAACGTAGTTTCCATATCTGTTGAGATTGTGGAATTCGGAACTACGCTGATTATGTACAGGAAACGTGGCCATATCATCATGGTGGTGGACGAATGGTGTGACCAGGACTCAGTATTAGACGACTTACGTACTAGCATTTCTTTAAGAATGGTACTTTGACTGTCTCCGAGTTACATAGACGAGATCCTTCGTCCTTTTGTTGTGTCCTACGGTCGTACCATAAGACGTGGGTTCCTTCTAGTGGACGACAACATATAGCGATCTTGACTGAAGTAAGTGTGTTTTATATAAATTTTGATCGCTCCCCATGGGTATAAATTGCTTTTGACAATGTCGACTGAAATACACTGTTTCAAATTCTTAAGGTAGAAGGGGTAAAATATAGGGAGCGAAGAGTTATACTCAACTTATACAAAAACCAAACAGCGGTTATTACAGTCGAAGGGCACGAAAGGGACGCAGAGGTTGGGGAGGGTGTAAGACAGGGTTGTAGCCTTTCCCCAATGTTGTTCAATCTGTACATTGAGCAAGCAGAGAAGGAATGCAAGGAGAAATTTGGAGAGGGAATTAAAGTTCAGGGAGAAGAAATGAAAGCTTTGCGGTTTGACGAGGTCATAGTAATCCTGCCAGAGACCGAAAAGGATCTGGAAGTGCAATTGAATGGAATGGACAATGTCTTGAAAAGAGGTTATAAGATGAACCTCAACAAGAGTAAAACAAGGATAATGGAATGTAGCGTTAGAAAATCAGGCGATGCTGAAGGAATTAAATTAGGCAATGAGGCAATAAAAGTAGTAGACGAGTTATGTTACTTGGGTAGCAAGATAACTTCTGATGGTCGAAGTAAAGAAGATATAAAATGCAGAATGGCTATGGGAAGAAAAGCGTTTCTGTTGACATCTAATATTAGTTTAAATGTCAGAAAGTCCTTTCTGAAGGCATTTCTCTGGACTGTAGCATTGTATGGAAGTGAAGCGTGGATAATAAGGAGTTCAGACAAAAAGATTATAGAAGCTTTTGAAGTATGTTGTTACAGACGAATGATGAAAATTAGATGGGTAGATCGCGTAACTAATGAGGGGGTGCTCAACAGAATTGGGGAATTGGCGTATTTTGACTAAGAGAAGGGATAGGTTGGTGGGACACATCCAAAGACATCAAAGAATCGTCAACTTAGCATTAGAAGGCAGCGCGTGGGGTAAAAATCGTAGAGGGAGACAGAGGGACGAATACAGTAAGCAGATTCAAAGGGATGTAGGCTGCCGAAAGTATTGTCAGATGAAGAGACTTCCACAGGACAGGGTAGCGTGGAGCGTTGCGTCAAACCAGTCTGCGGACTGAAGACCACAACAACAACAAGAACAGGCATAATACTAAAACATTTGAGCAGGCCGCGATGGCCGAGGGGACTGAGGCGCTCCAGTCACGGTCTGCACGGCCACTACGGTCGGGAGTTCGAATCCCCCCTCGGGCATGGATATTTGTTCCGTCCTTAGTATTAGCTAGTTCATAAGTATTTTGCAAGTTTAGGGACTGATGACCCCGTAGTTAAGTCCCGTAAGCTATACAAACATTTGAAACATTTGGGAGAACCAGTTGTTTCCGTACCATGTACAGTGTGTGCAGGCACTATGAGCAGCTGATTGGCCTCCACGGGTACACTTCTGGGAATGTCTCATCCAACAATATATCACTCTTCATTTCGGTGTAAAATGAGCTCTAACATGGAAATTAAGCGTTTCCGGAGACATGTCCACATAACATATTTTTCTTCTTTGTGTGTGACGAATGTTTCTTGAAAGTTTGGCCGTACCTTTTTTTAACACCCTGTATAAATTTTGATCGGTCTCCATAGGCATAGTATGCCACTTAACTAAAACATTTGAAACCTCAACACTTCCCTCGCCACGCCTGCGCCTCGCCCAGAGGTGCTGCGGTCGGCCTGGCGGTCATCACTGCCGAGGTGATCGTCGGTCGCTCGTTAGTGCCTGCGGACGCTGGGCAGGTGCTGTACGCCGCGCTGCGGTCGGCCCGTCGACGCCCACACGGCTGCGCCGCGGGCCTCGTGGCTTTCTGACGCGGGCATCCCCCGTCAGGCGTGGCCCGGGGGTGGTTTTCGCACCGGGGCAGCGCCGTGTTATTACATCCCCATAAACCACGCCGGCCGCCGCGGGCGCATCCCCGCCGCCGTAATCACTATTATTTGGAGGCGAAAGCCGTAAAAACGGGGCCCCAGCCTAATGGGCGCGTTTGATCCGCTCTCTTCGCGATACTCCGAGTCGGACTGCCGGCCGTGGCCGTATCATAACGAAGCCGGCGCCGACGCCGGCGGGGCAGAGTTTAGTGGCCGTGGGCGTGCGCGCCGGGCTCCAACCCGTTCGGCGCTGCGCCGCGCCGCGCTGGCCACTTATAATTAGGCCGGCGCAGCCACCTGCTGCTCGCGCTGCCATCGCGTGCCGAGCAGGGGAGCTCTCAACAGCGGCTGCAACCGTTATCCACAGCAAACACTTGACCTTACTAACAGATCGGCTAATACAGCTCCACCTCCGAACAGTAACGAAGTTTACCGAACTGCTAAGAAGCCGACAATTTGGGATCGGGTGGAAACACTTCCTGCCGTACGATATTTTGCTTTGTGTATTTCATGATTTTCTTATTATAACTCAGGTTTTGCTTTTTCAGAGAAATGGCACACTGAAGAATGATCAAAAGCACGTCTTTCTTAGTACGATTAATTACAATCTGTGTCTGAAAGTGGCACATTAGCAAATAAAAAAATATAATTACGTAGGCTTCCGCGGCCAGAGTCAGATGACATAAAAGTTTTCTGGGTGTTGTACCGCGTCATGATGTAAGAAGGCTATTGAAACTTCCCGGCAGATTAAAATTGTGTGCCGGAACCGGGACTCGAACCAGGGACAATTGCCTTTCGCGAGCAAGCGCTCTACCACTGAGCTACCCCGATACGACTCACGACACCGCCACACAATTCCACTTCCCGCGAAAGGCAGAGGTACCAGGTTCGAGTCCCGGTTCCGGCACACAATTTTAATCTGCCAGGAAGTTTCTTATCAGCGCACACTCCGCTGCAGAGTGAAAGTGTCATTCTGAAAATGTTCAAATATTTGTTTAGCTTAAGGGACTTAACTGCAGGGTCATCAGTCCCTAAACTTACAAACGACTTATGAACTACCTTATACTAAAGACGACACAAACATCCATGCCCGAGGGGGGATCCGAACCCCCGACTGTAGCGGCCGTGCACAAGGACATAGCCAAAGGGGGAGGGGGGGTCTTGGGGGTCCGATGGTCGATGGTGGACGTTAACCTCCGAAGGGACGAAATGAAATAAGACACTACCTAGCCACCATATAGTAAACGGAATGTACGACGAAAAAGAGTACAGTCAACAACGCCATCTATATATTTTATCGCTACATGTATAACAGCATCAGCTATTGCCCAGTCCTCCTTTAGCCATTGTGCATTGTTGGCCTTACTCCATTATTGCTATGTTAAGCACTGCAGTACAGTTCTTACTTGCAGTGGAATGTAATGTAACTGCTGCCGTTTATTTCTTTTTTGCTGTTAAGATAGTTTCCAATTATTGATAACTTCATAACAAGAAAGACGAGAAAAACCGACTTTCATTCGTCCACTAGCGTTATGCTAAGTTAAAATACGTACTATTACTTATTTATCTTTTTACAGCAGTTTAATGTTAGCAGTGGAGTCGTTATTTGGAGTGGCAATATTCCAGTATGTCATAAGGCCCCGCACTCAGTACGTGTAATACTTTTTAAAGTTAGGTTTGAGAGTGATATTTTATCTAGAGGATGGATACGTTGCAATGACAACAAGAGTAAAAGAACCAATAATCTTGGAAATAAAATAAACGGACGTTAAGAGATTATAGACTTACGCTCCCTAAATGAGTACGCAAGGTACTTATGCTGATGCAAACATTAATGCAAATTTTGCGTAACACCGAGCTACAGTCGTGGCTTACAGGCATCGAGCTTGGTGACATGCAACCGTGTCGTTGCCAACATTCAGACACAAAGAAACGATTCTCATTCTGATAATCTGAGTTCATTTGGAATAACAAAATGTTTGTATAGTCTATGGGACTTAACTACGGGGTCATCAGTCCCTAAACTTAAAAACTACTTATGAACTAGGACGGCACAAATATCCATGCCCGATGGGGGGATTCGAACCCCCGACCGTAGTGGACGTGCAGACCGTGAGTGGAGCGCCTTAGTCCTCTCGGCCACCGCGGCCTGCTTGGAATAACAACTGAAGGTTCTGCTGGAGTACATTGAAAAAATTTTTAAGAAATGTTTTCCTCAATTTTGTATATAAAATACTGTAGTATTTGTAAGAAGGTCTAACAAACGCAAACTATCTACATAAAATATAAATATGTTAAATTTGTATTTAGAATAAATGAAAACATGAGGCTTAGTAAATTTCTCTTTAACAAGTCGGAACCCCCCCCCCCTCTGACAATATCTTGGCGACGTCACTGCCGTGGAGACGGTGACTGGCGCGCCGCAGACCGCTCGGCCACTGCGTACGGCCAGCAAATAACATTTGCCTTGTCCGACACGAGACGAGCGTAATGATAGCGCGTTTGATTTTGAAGCAAATTCGCGTGGGCGATGGTTCGCGACCTGTCATATTTTGTTTCATCACTGCAATGTACATTCCAACGAATTGCAAACATGGGCTACTGATGCATGTGCACATAAAGTGTGGAGATACTGTAACAATGACTCCTGTGAAAGAGTGATGACATTAGTAGGCCCTTATTTCGTATGTAGATTAAGTACTAGAGTTCTGTGGAATTATTATTCTGTTGTTATTGTAGCTATAAAAGGAAACACTGTTACCTATGCACTTTATTTTAGCGCACAATAAAGTAACGAACACAGTCGTACCTCAGCTAAGAAAAGGTAAATCTACATTAAAAATGTCTATATAAACCATGCATGAGAAAAAGATTTTAGCAGATGCATTCATTCTAATTGGTGACTTTCAAGGTATTGAAAAATAAAAATAAAAAATAAAAATTTAAAAAAAAGTAGAGAGAGCAGAAAGATTGAAAGAACGAAGGCAATTTGCTGCAATTTACACACTTCAGTATCATTAAGAAACAATTGCCAGATATATCTATTACTTAATATATGGAAATACTAAATCAGAACGTTGTTTACAATATTTATTATCACAGTATCTCCTCAGTTTATGTGCCTGTGCATGTTTGCATTTCTTTGGTACATATTTCATAGCATTTTCACGAAATAGAAGAAACGCACATTTAAGAGGGAGGGCTCTTGCAGGTGCACAACTCTCGATATCACGAAACATAGCTCTATTTAATAAATAAGAGTGTCCGAAAACCATTTATGATCCAGCTAACGCGCTATCCACTACGCTACACTGGACATCTTACCAGTGCCGTACCTTCCTCTCTTATCATTAAAGGTAAATGTTATTTCCTAATGTGCCACTTTCAGACTATATAATTAATTCGACTAAGACCTATGCATTTTTAATAATTATTCAGTACGCCTTAGTTATAATTATGAAATACACAAAGCAAGATGGAATATGTATGTGAGAAGGTTTCCACCCGATCTCGAATCGTCGGCTTCGTATGAGTTCGCTAACCTTCGTTCATATTCGGAGAAGGAGCCCTAGTAGCCGGTCTGTGTATAAGGACACGTCAGGAAACTACTCGAGCCTTTCAGTGATTAACCCTGCAGCAACCATGCGCAGACTGACATGCCGCACAAATTGATTTTTTTTCTTTTTCTTTTCATCTCGGTGCACCTAAGAATTACATAATTCAGTACCTTCCTGGATTAAGAAGTAGTACGTTATTCAGTTGCTTCACGTGGATCAGAGCAGCGGTGGTGGAACGTTCAACAGTTACGGACCGACACTCGATGTTACGTGTAATTAATATCGTTGATCAGCCAATATTGCCATATTATAGGTTACTATCAAAGTGTCTCCTGTTATTGCAGAGTTGTTTTCCATTAGTTACATAATCTGTTTAGTTTCTACATCTACATTTTTTCTAATAATTAACCGTGGATACTAACTGCAGCAGTGAATTTATAAAAACTTATGCGTTCAAATCACTTGATTGAGTAAGCTTTGGTTTGTACTCACTACATCTATGAGGTGGAGTTGAAACATAAAGTTCCTTTGCCGACTGTGGCCAGAGTTGTATATGAAAAGAAAAAATTAGATTGAGACATTAAAACATATAAATGGCTGCATACATTAGAGATATTTTACGTCTGGAACACTCGAGCCTTAACTAAAGTGTGTCCTTTAGATTAGTTAATTATCATCTATAAAAACATTTTAATTATAAATCAGTCAAAGACTGCGTTAATAATTGAGTAGCCCAAATGCAAAAGCCGCTAACTGCAAGATAAGCGAAATTGAGATCATCGCCAGAAACTCGTCCCATTCAAACTATCAAAGTTAAAGACTTCAGAATTTTTTTCAAAAATAAGTAAAAAATAATTAATTACTCATAATAAATGGCTGAAATCTGCGCTTATGTTTTGTACATTAAAATACTGATATATTGCCTTAGCAGTTTTTGCACCCGATTTATGCAGTTAGCGGATTTTGCAACACCCAGAAGATGGCGGTTTGCAATAGTGGACGAAACGTTGGTGAAATATTTCATATATTGACGATGCGGTCCAATACCCAGAAGAGTTTTATCGTTTGAAATTATCTTTAAAGTTTGTTGCAAGTCGCTAAGTACTCTCATTCTCATAAAGTTCTTATAAAGTCTGGCCGCGTTATGTAGCAGTTTATTGCGATTCCTATTGTTTATGACATCATATCTTCTGAATCATGTGTCGTATGTGATTCTTAACCCTGCCGCAATTGTTAACTCACGGCAAGGAATGTATGTACTAAATTTGGTTGAAATCGGTCCAGTGGTTTAGGAGAAAATGAGCAGCATTGTTGATAAATGCAGCAGTTTTTCACGCATCTCATTGTGTATGACGTCATATCTCGTGAACTATGTATCGCACGTGACTGTTCCACTTACGGCGAGCGTCCTCTTAGATTGAAGCTTAAGTGTTCAGAATTTAGTAAAGATTGGAACGAAACTATAGATTTGTATGCAACACGTACACACAAACATACGGACACTCTGCTTTATATATAAAGATTCGTATAGGCATGAACATAAACGGTGTTTGCGACAGGCACATGGTGTGAAAACAATTTGCGACAAATATTCAATTTGTCTGGGGGCTCACGAGCTATAATAATTTTTTTTTTTTTTTTTTTTTTTTTTTTTTTTTTTTTTTTTTTTTTTTTTTTTTTTGTCAATCATATGCAGGGAAGGAAAACTGCGAACTTGTGATATCATCCCCTAGAAAACGAGTCAAACAGCAGCAATCACAGTTCCAGCGTTTTTGCATGTTTAGGAATATGGTTCGAAGTTGGTGGTTGTGAGTTTTTAAAAACTTAATCTTTCCCTATTTTAAACTCTCACCCCGACCTACACTCTCGCAACAGAGAGAGAAGAGATAGGAGAACTGGACAAAGTGGATTTCAGCTAGTATATGTACATATTGGTTGGATGTGAGGAATCGCGCTGCGAAGCCCGAGCGCGCAAATTTCACTTCACCCTGTAGATTCAGTTACACCCCGTATAGCTGCAATCTGCTGCGCCGATCGCTCTTCCGGAAGAAAGAGGACGAGGACATTGCCCCGGCGTCGTCACGCTACACTGGAACGTAATGCAGGCCGGGCGACAGCCCCGTCGCTGGAGTACCGCTCGTGATGGCAGCTATTGGCGGCCGCTAACAGCTGTGTGCGAAGCCTTTGTGCCCCAGGAGCTGCGGCGGCCGCCCCAGGCACCTAACGGCAAAGAATCCGGAACAATGACACCTGCAGGCGGCGATCGACGCACCTGCCTCCACAAAGGGGCCAGCGGCTAATGACTCATAAACAGCCAGCGTTTAGCAGAGCAGCTATTACGGCTCCCTCGTCTAAGTGGTTTAAGATAGTACACAACACTCAGCTTCATGTTTTCAAATCAAAATGTTCCAAATGTTTGTTAAGCTTATGGGACTTAACTACGAGGTCATCAGTCCCTAAACTTACAAACTACTTATGAACTACCTTATACTAAAGACGACACAAACATCCATGCCCGAGGGGGGATTCAAACCCCCGTTCGTAGTGGCCGTGCAGACCGTAACTGAGGCGCCTCAGTCCCCTCGGCCACCGCGGCCGGCGTGCATCAGTCCTTTAAGTTGCATTTTTGTTGATGAGCAACATGCTTCTAGTACGACGTTTTGCCGCTTGGTACGGCATTAATCCGTGTTCTTGCGGAAAAATGTGTAGTGTCACAAGGAGCTACATCCCGTCACAAGCCACTCTGTAAGCTCAGTTTGTCCGGTAAGCGTTAAAATTGATAATTTGTTTCATTAAATGTTTGTGATCATGTTATTATTTTTTATAAATTGTGTACTTAAAAGTTTGTATTTGTTTTTCTGTTTCATGTCTCTTCGACAGCGTCGCAACGCGGTCAGCAGAGTCCTACACGCCGGAACCAAAGATGTGATTGCTGGGCACCAACCGTTGCGAGTCGACGGCCATGCGGAGTACGGAAAAACGGCAGCCCGTTGTTGCGTCGTAATCGAAGAAGACATTTACTAAAAAAAGAATTATTAAGTTTTCTCCTTGTAAGAATATATGGGAAAAAAAATTCTTTTAAAAATGAGTTAGTTCCGATTGTCAAGTCAAGTTCTACAGATCTTGCCATATTAATAAATGTGAAAGATTGTTAAAATGTATTACGAAGAATGAATCTTATTGAAGTGTGTAAAAGGTTTAAATGGAAAGGAATATTCGTTACCACAGTTATTTCTATGAAGAGTACATTTTAGCAATTTTTTCGAACATTAACAAACTTTAATGGGACTGTACGTTTTTGTGAACGGCGAAGATATGAAAGTTTAATTAGATGTCATCGTTGGTTATATAAATAGAAGGGTAACCAACTTTAGAAACTTTTGCATAACTTACGTGAATTTTACTTGGTAGAATCTCTTGCAGGTGAAAACTTTATGAAATTATTTGTAACTCCCGGCTGTCGTGCACATGGACCTAAGTCTTAAATGAAACTAATATCCTCTTTAAATGCGAGAACTTCTTAGAGAGGAAGGACTTGATAATATTTTTCGTGTGTTAGTGGGAGGTACTCGGAAACGAAGTCTATCCACGGTTAAACAAAGTTTGTAGGCCTGCCATAAACAACTTCTAAGCTGTTATAAAGAAGAACCTTAATTTCTCAAAAAAAGTAAAAACGGAATTAACAGTTTTTCAGGCAACCTCTTACCCGATTAAAGACATGTGTTCGCCCGTCCCACTACAAGTGTATATTGGTACTACAAAAAGGAGAGTGAATACAACAAGACTGAAAGAACACAGAAGTCTTTGCCGACTGGGTAAAATTGAGAAATCAGTTGTAGCTGAACGTGTTTTCCAATCAGGAAATCATGAAGTGAAGTTTCCGAAACGGAAATTTTATCTACGACTGTACAGAGAAGCAATCGAAATATACAAACATGGGGATAATTTTAATAGAAAGGAAGAAGCAATGAAACTTGATGACATATGTACTGTGGCTCTTCAGAGTAGGTAGTTACGGTTTTATCTTTGACCATCGACTATCGAAAGTTATGTTTTATCTTTGACAATGCTTATCTCTGCTGCGCAGGTGAACACTTGACCACGCCCCCATTTAGACAGTATTTATACCGCTCTCCGATGTCCGACTCGTCAGCCGGCAAGACTCACCGCTACCAGTAGCACCTCTGAAGATGCCCAGCGCAGCTCTGGACGAAACGTCAGGAGCAGGTATGTTTCTTCGACCACGGCGATATAACCCGGAAGATTCAACAGCAATTATTTCAGCCGGTCGTGAAAGCCTTCACTGCATAATTAATCTGTCCATCTTGCAGGTCGTGTTACGTTACCGTCTGTACGTGGTCGAGAGTGTAAGCGTGAGTGTGGTTCCTTTTATTTTATTCCAGCAGTGAAATTGTCTTGTCTTTGGTGGTGTGGCGAATATTATGCTAGCATTATTGATCTGGCACTGTTAACTATTAAGAAAATAACGTCCACGTAATAAAATACCTGTGTTGTGCATGAAATACATGATATAAAAAATTGACAAAAGATTTTAAAACACATATTTCGTTGACACTTACTGGCAGATTACAATTGTGTCCCGGAACCGGGACTCGAATCTGGGACTTTTGCCTTTCGCGGGCAAGCGCTCTACCGATTTTTTTCCGATTGAGCTATCCCGACGCGATTCACGAAGCCACCTCACAACTGTACTTCCGCCAATACCTTGCCTCGTACTTTCCAAATTTCACAGAAGCTCTCCTGCGAACCATGCAAGACTAGCACTCATGGAAGAAAAGATATGGTGGAGACATGGGTTAGCCACAGCCTAAGGAATGTCTTCAGAATGAAACTTTTACTCTGCAGCGGAGTGTGCGCTGGTTAGGTTCGAGTCCCGGTTCCGGCACACAATTTTAATCTGCCAGTAAGTTTCAAATCAGCGCACACTCCGCTGCAGAGTGAAAGTTTCATTCTGGAAACATATTTTGTTAGTTACTGCACTGTATTAATACAGAAAACACTGAATTTTAATTTTTCCAAAGCTGATTTCATAATGTGGGACTGAAAGGGCTAGTAGGGGTGACGGGGGGCAAGTTGGCTCAAAAATTCGATTTTTAGATTTTAGCATATTTGAAATGCCTGGTATTTCCTGCGTGATACAGTTTTTGTTTTATATAAATACATTTTTTTCGTGAGCTATGATGTTTTTCCTGACAACCTATATTTAGGGGACGGTGACAGCAAGGGTTATGTCCGGGTATGTGGAGAAAAACCCGATGTTCCTAATGTCACAATTTCTAAATTAGAGTGCATTGGGCATGCCCAGACGAGAATGTGGTCCATGTTAAGTACATTATTAAAAGAAAAGTCTCACACAATTATTATGGCTTGGCCATAAGGAGAAATGTAGGGGATTTAGAAAAAGTGAAAACTGTATGGGCCATCTTTTTCCATGAGCTTTCCTCTTTGCCCGAATGATCGTGATACTTGGTGCAAGTACAGGAGAAATGCCAGATATGACCACAAACATTCTTTACTTGCATCTGTAATGAATAAAATTAAACCCACATCTAGAGACCTTTGTAAAGATACATTGTTGGAGAAATCTCTTTATGGGAAACCCCAAAATTTAAATTAATGTGTGATTTCTGTCATTTGAACACGGTTACCGAAAACTGTATTTGTTCAGCTTATATCCCTCTAATTTGGAGTATATGATGCTATTTTATGCTTTACTGATGGTTTAATTAGAAAACAGGATGTTTTTGAATTATTGGGCATAAAATCTAGTGGAAATAGTGCAAACTCCCTGGGGCAAATAGATAAAGAGAGACTCTGCAAAGCAGATGTTGCTAATTTAAATTTCACAACAGAAGGAAGACAGAAAAGAAAAGAGACCAAGGAAAGAAAATATCAGTATGATTCAGATGATGCTCAATATGGTGCAGCAACTTATTAGTGGCAAGTAATTCTCATTAATAACACACTAGAATTGCGATATTAAACTTTAAATGGATTTTCCTACAACTACAGTTTTTAAAATTTCATGTACCATTATTTGATAAACTAATGGGGTTAGAAACATGAAATTTGGTCAATTTGTACTGAAGATGGTAACAAGCTATTACAAGTAAATTGAGACCCACCAAACAATCAGAAACTGTTTTATAACAATTACTGTGCTAAAAAAAGTCAAATTTTACTAGTGAAAGAACAATTCCTTTTTCTTCAAAACCACAAGAGGTGTTTTGTTCATTCTACTTGTAAATTGAGGCTTATATATATATATATATATATATATATATAGGGTGTTTCACTAAGTGTGTTTGCCTCTGTAACTTATAAAATAATAGGTAACGGGAAATTTTAATGCGGTAGGTCAAAACAAGAAATGTTACACTTTCTGCGGAGCTATGAACGTAGTTTATTGTATCATTTTCCAAAGAGTTACAGCACAAAGATATAATTTTTAAATGGTACAATAGTTTTTTCTATCGTGCATTATATTCGTTGAAACCAGCTGCGTCCAAATCAATTTAAACTACATTCCTATCACTGTTAGTTTGGGAGCTACAACCCTTCAAAGTTTAGGGGGGCGGAGGCTACGACAGCGTAGCTAACTGGCTGGTGGTCATGAGACAGTGGGCCGTGCCCCAGGGGATAGCCACTCGGCCAGTCAACTACACTATCGCAGCCTCCGCCCCCGGAACTTTGAAGGGTAGTAGTCCCAAACTAACAGTGATAGGAATGTAGTTTAAATTGAGTTGGACGCAGCTGGTTTCAACGAATCCAATGCACGATAGAAAATACTATTGTTCCATTTAAAAAATTATGTCTTTGTGCTGTAACTCTTTGGAAATGATAGAATAAACTATGTTCATAGCTCCGCAGAAAGTGTAACATTTCTTGTGTTGACCAACCGCATTAAAATTTCCCGTCACATATTATTTTACTAGTTGCAGAGGCAAACACAGTGAAACACCCTATATATATATGCAGTAAAAAGTACATTGTTTTGTCACTTATAGTTCTTTTGAAAAGTGTACCTAGTCGAAGCGTAAAATAGCATTGGCAGAATAGGCATAAATTACAGACACCGCTCAAATACACTGCTGGTCAATATCGACAGGAACCGGAGAAGACGCAGCACAATTTACACTATGTGATCAGAAGTATCCGGACACCCCCAGCACACAAGTTTTCCATATTAGGTGCATTGTGCTGCCACCTACTTCCAGGTACTCCATATCAGCGACGACAGTAGTCGTTAGACATCGTGAGAGAGCAGAATAGGGCAGTCCGCGGAACTCACGGACGTTGTCAGGTGATTGGGTGTCACTTGCATCAGGAGTCTGTATGCGAGATTTCCACACTCCTAAACATCCCTAACCGCGGTGGAGTAACCGAACGGTCTAAGGCACCTCGCTGCGCAGCGCGCGGTTCTCACCGTCTGAGATTCGAGTCCTCCCTAGAGCATGGGTGTGTGAGTGTTGTCCTTGGGTTAGTTTACCTTAGTTTCAATAGTTTCTAAGCTACGGACTGATGACCATGCAGTTTGGTCCGATAGATTTACAAACATTTCAACATTTGAAACATCCCCGAAACGAGAGACGGACTGTAAAAACAGCGAGGCGGGCGACCAGGGGTGGACAAAACAGGGGCGCCCATTCCATCCGTTTCAGGTGTAAAGCGTTTGTGTGTGTCATGACCGGTGATATTAGAGGCTGGCTAGAAATTTCATCTTTCTCGTCTGTATCGCGTAATTGTAAACTCATTATGTCATCTTACATTTTGAAACCACGCAAGAAGCGATCGAAGAACAAATCAGTAAATTATTAATGTGTATAAAACCGGAGCTGTTGAATCCAGAACAATAAATGTCAGATATTTTAATAAAAACAGCTGCATATACGGGTGTTAGTCGTTCAAAATCTTCAAACTTTTGTTAAACTTATGGGACTTAACTGTGGAGTCATCAGTCCCTAAAGGTACAAACCACATATACATCTACATGGGATACTCTGCAAATCACTTTTAAGTGCCTGGCAGAGGGTTTATCGAACCACCTTTATACTATTCATCTCCCATTCCATTCTCGAATAGCACACGAGAAGAAATAAGACCTGAATCTCTCCGTTCGAGCTCTGATTTCTCGTATTTTATGCCGATGATCATTTTTACCTATATAAGTGGCAGTCAACAATATATTTTCGCATTCGGAGGAGAATGTTGGCGATTGGAGTTTCATAAGTAGCCCACGCCGCAGCGATAACTACTTATGAACTAACTTATACTAAAGACAATATCCATCCCAGAGGGAGGATTCGAACCTCCGGCGCTGCGCGATCCGCAACGTGGCGCTCCAGACCGCTCGGTTACTCCCGCGAGGCTGTTGATCGTTCCTGAGTTTATCATGTGGTAATTGATTACAAAGCCAGACACTCTTTGAAGTCTCCAAAAAACATCATGACAGAAGCTTACAAAAAGTGTTGATGACTTTCACAGAAACGTGATACGAACGGAAGTACATGATTTGTTGGTTTGTTGACATAGTTCTTACTGTCGTAAAACGAAAATGCAGATTTGGGCAATTTTCAGAGATTCTATGAGTTATTCAAATGTTCAAATGTTTGTATAGTTTATGGGACTTAACTACAGGGTCATCAATACTATCTCCCTCAACATCACCAACAGTATCCCTTAATGGTTCCTCATTTCCTTTCTAATTTCTAAGTCTATTCTCAGCAACTTCTCTTCGTCAGTTTCCAGTGCGACGATGTTAGTAAGCTCAAGCCTTTCATTCTCGGCTACGTTATATAGCAGTTTTGTATTGCCTTGACAAACTTGGTGGTGATGCCATCGCCGGATACATCCTTCTCTTTCTGGATCAACCTTTTAACAGGCAACATATTGTTTCTTTTATTCCTGAGATAGACGCTAAATTTCATTATTATTGACTACATTAGAATATTTTGTTTTTCCTAATCTAATTTCTTACTTTCACTGCTGTCTTCACGCTGTCATTCTACCAGTGTTACCTTCTCTCTCTCTGTGTACCACTTGTGTTTTCAGGTTGTCTTTAAAGGGCTCCCATTCCTCTTCAACCTCATGTTTCTCAGTTCTGGAATCGGGATAAATTGCAAGCAGCAGGTATTTTCTGTGATTTGTCAAAGGCATTAGATTGTGTGAACCATAACACCCTTTTAAGTAAATTAGAATTCTATGGGGTGACAGGAAATGCTGCGAAATGGTTCAAGTCGTACCTCACTAACAGAAAACAAAGGGTGTCAGTGCAAGTGACTAGTGAATTAAGCCAGCAGTCATCATCGGAATGGGAAGAAATTACATGTGGTGTCTCACAAGGATCCATCTTAGGACAATTGGTTTTTCTTGTCTACATTAATGACCTCCCATCAGTTACACTACCAGAAGCAGAGTTCGTTTAGTTTGCAGATGATACAGTATTGCAATAAAAACTACATCAAGCATAGTTATAGAAAGGTTTGCTAATGATATTTTCATGAACATTAATAAATGGTTTAAAGCCAACTCATTGTCATAAAACTTTGAAAAGACTTACTACATGCAGTTCAGAACATGTAAGAGATTTCCCGCCAGCATATGCATTACTTAGATTTTCCCCTAATTCGTTTATATTTCCATACACGAAATAAATATGCCTCTTTAGTGTCACTGAGAGTTTTGAATTTACTACGTCATATTGTACTACTTTGCGTATTTTCGCAGATTCTTAGAGTTGTCATTAAACTGAAGGAAACATCGTAAATTAAAGTCAATAGACCTTTTATTACAAAGTGCTGAAGCATCTCATGATACATCCAAAATATCAGCGCTATTTCATTTACTTTAATACACATGAGGGTACGCAAAATTGAACACTATGAATGCGAGGCTGTCGAACAACAGATTAGCGTGATCATGAGCTACTGGGCAGGGTGGATTGAGATAATGATTACACGCTGTGCTTAAAGTCTCCTAAGCAATTTCTCTTACGGGCTTAATCTTTAAAATGAAGGAGATGAATATCATGAGTGCGTAACATCTGATTTTACTTGAGCGTGAAGGATGAAGTAGCCTTAGGAGCTCAGATCATTTGAGTTCGTGCTAGCAGACATAAGCGTATCTCATTCCACTCGCCAGCCGTTACACAAGAGATAAGAACAGTCATCGGCGCAGTATCAGCTAACAGAGCTGCCACATTCGTTCAGTAACACACGAAAATGAGCATGTTTAGCGTGGCCTGACAGACGGTAGCGCCGTGCTAACAGATATAATGAACGGAAATGCCTATATTACTTTAATAACCCGGGAATCCGCTTTAATTTACGCGTCTCGACGTTATTACCTTCAGCGTGATAATAACAGCGGCGTAACTGTTATTAACATCAATGTGGCTGTAATAACAATAATATAAAAGCGAAACGTTGGTAACAGCTCAACCCGTTTCATCACCGACACCGCGGAAGATTATCCGACGTCCATTAACAACGCATCTGAAATTCAAATGACCGTGATCAGGGGTGCGCTTGAAAAAGAAGTGGTGGGAGGTGAGAAGGAGAGGGAAGAATGACGGACAGAGAGAGAGAGAGAGAAGAGAAGCAACTAGCGCGAGGCTGAGAAAAGTTTTCTCGCATTCGGAACCCCGATCGCTATAATTACAAAGGGTTCCCGTAGTTTTCCCCCCAGATACGGAACGAGAGTGGGAGAATGCGCGTAACGATTTGTGGCGATGCAGGTAGGGGAGAAATCATCTTTCTCCGCGAGTTATTTATCTTTCTCCGGAGTGGTTTGATTATACAGTTTATTGCGTCTCACGTCCGCGTGTGAAATATGTGCGAACGACCGCATAAATAATAAAATAAAAGTCGGGAGGGAGAAGTGGGGAGGGGTAAGGGGGAGGGGAAGGTTTCCTGATGACGGCGTCGCTGTGATGGGTGCCGATTCCCGGCATGCACCGCGCGGCCCGGCTCGTGCCTGAGCGAACAAAAAACGGCGCCGGCGCACGCTCGGTCCGCGATTGCGTGAATCTCGATAATTTGGCCGAGGAATGAGAAAAATGGTTCCCCCTCTCCCCTCTCCCCTCCCCCCTCTGCTACGCCGGCGTCTTCGCAGGCACGATCGGCCGCCCCTCCCCGCTGTCGGTCCAGATATAATGACCGCGGGATCAGAGAACTCTCGTTTAATATTTCAATAGACGGGACGCGGCCATTACGGCCCCTCGCGGTCGGACAGAGAGTCGGTCCGCTCATCACACGGCGCTCCGGAGCAGCCGTAATCGACCGTGGCAGGCCGGATAACGAGGATTTATGGGGCATCCGAACCGTGGCAAGGGGCGAACTGCGGACCCAGACTTCCGAGGTATTGTTCCGTCGCTCGCCGTGTTGGCTTAGCCACTCCATCTTGCGTGTCTTCCCCGGCTTTCCTTTTGTTCCAATTACCAGTCGTATCTCTACAGGGATGCGGCTGTTTCGGTGATCGGCGACTCCACCCACTTTTAGGAAAGTGCCAACTAGCACAGATCGAAACACACACACACACACACGCACGCACAGAGAGAGACATGTTCACATGTTTGTAGATCTATCGGACCAAACTGCGTGGTCATCAGTCCTTAGCTTACAAACTACTTAAACCTAGGTAAACTAACCTAAGGACAAACACATATACCCATGCTCCAGGGAGGAGTCGAACCTCCACGGCGAGCAACCGCGCGCTCCACAGCGAGACGCCTTAGACCGCTCGGCTACTCCACTGCGGCACAGAGAGAGAGAGAGAGAGAGAGAGAGAGAGAGAGAGAGAGAGAAAGCGGGCCGCGGTGGCCGAGGGGACTGAGGCGCTTCAGTCACGGTCTGCACGGCCACTACGGTCGGGGGTTCGAATCCCCCCTCGGGCATGGATATTTGTGACGTCCTAGTTCGTAAGTAGTTTGTGCCGTCCTTAGTTGTAGATAGTTCATAAGTAGTTTGTAAGTTTAGGGACTGATGACCCCGTAGTTAAGGCCCATAGACTCTACAAACATTTGAACATTTTTTTTGGAGAGAGAGACAAATGGACAGACGTAATTGCTGGTAGTAATGAAATTAAGAGATCGTAGGGCAGTTTTGGCCTGGAGATACCATATGCGACTGTTGTTGTTGTTGTTGGTCGTTGGTTTTTGGAAGGGACTAAACTGCAACGGTTATCAGTCCCTTGTTCCAGTCTTAGAGGTAAAACATTGTGATAAGCGTTCATAAGTAAAGGCATTAACAAGTCAAAGTTTAAAAATAACAGTTAAGGGAGAAAAGGGATAAAAGGACAAGCAGTACAAAAGTGTTTTTACTGTGTGATCACAGAAATATAAGGAAGACATCCAGCCACTCTGGGACACTTTAAAAACACCTACCTATAAGACTTAGGCAGGTGGAGGACAGAGCAATGACAGACACACACAATCTTTAAATCGATTTGTACAATCCACACTCACGCATAAAATGTAAAACAGAATCAACCATAGAGGTATTGTCGGCTAAAGCTAGCTGCAAAGCGTCAGGTATATTAAAATTTCGTCGCTTTGCGGCTAAGTTGCGGCATTCAAGTAAGATGTGTGCGACTGTCAAAGGCGCCCCACATCGACACCGAGGAGACATCAAGGAATTTTCAACTTAGCATTAGAAGGAGGTGTGTGGGGTAAAAATCGTAGAGGGAGACCCAGAGAGGAATACAGTAAACGGGTTCAAAAGGATGTAGGTTGCCGAACGTATTCTCAGATGAAGAGACTTGCACAGGACAGGGTAGCGCGGAGAGCTGCATCAAACTAGTCTGCGGACTGAAGACCGCAACACAAACACACTTGCTTTGTTTGGATACTGCACGTATAATTTTGTACATTATGCAAGACAGCCTTATTTCTTCTATATTCTCCGATAAATATAACACATTTTTGGACAATAGGAGATGGACAGAGGGAGAAGGGATAGAAGTACTCAAGGCAAGAATAAGCTAATACAGTAAAACTTCCCTTAACAGACACTTCCCAATAGCGGACTCCTCTCAATAGCGGACGTTTTAAAATTGCCCTACAAAACAACATTAGGTCTTACGCTAAAATTATTCCAAATAGCGGACATTTTCAATAACGGACACGGACACCGTAATATGTCCCGCAACAACAATCAAAACTTCCAAATAACTGACAGCGTGAAATAATCAGTGCACTCTTGCGTGTCAGAAGTCAGAGTCGTCAATTCTAACATGTGCTGATTGAAGATTTAGCGTGTTTTTTGTTCGTATTGCGTGGTTTCATGGCATTGCCATCTATTGGGACTTCTTGGAAGTACAGTACGTACAGTATTGGTTCATGCAGCGCAGTAACAGACAATGAGAGTGCGGCGCCAAACAGTTTCCGCCTGTTGTCGGTACATCAGACGAAGCCAAGCGTTCAATAGTTAACGCGCTTGTATTGCAGCGTGGGATTGGGTAGGACAGGGGATAGCCGATAGATGCATCGAATGTTTTCATTCGATGACTGCCATAGCCTGGTTTCAAAAGTCAAAAGCTTTGTCTGATGCGTCTTGAATGTTGTCTTGTCATTCGCCAGTGTGTTTTAGATTTCAAGTTTCGTGCTCGCGCTACATGCTTTAAAATGTCCAGATATAAAAGTGGCCAAATACCAAAAAAGAATCATTCGAGTGCCGGTAAAAAAAAGAAAAAACGCTGACTATGGTCGCGAAAGGAAAAAAGGATGTGATCTCCTTGTAACAAAAGCTTCGCACTTCGCAGAAATTTGATGCTGGTGAGCCACCCTGCGGATTTGAACGTCGATATGAGTGTGATTACTGATTAAAAACAAACTGATCAGAAATTTAAACATTTTGTCCCATTCAAGCATCAAGCAGCGCAATGAAATCTCGAAAAAGAATGAGAAAAGGTCCACATCATCAGTTAGAAGAGGTTTTATTTTTGTGGCATGAACAAATAAGAGCCAAAGGCGCGCTAGTTGAGGTCCTCTACTTCGTCAAAAAGCGATGACTTTTTATGAGCTCATTGAAGGAAAGGAATAAGAAAGAATTCCTGCGAAATTATGGCTGGCTGGATCGCTTCAAGAAGCGACGTGGCATTCGCACGTTTTACGATCATACTTAGCGGTATTGACGCAATTCGGTGTGTTTCACGCGTGAAAACAGGAGACTTTGGATTTATCCGAGATTTTCGTTATCTGGACCGGCCGCCATACCGATCATTTCGGATAAACGGTAGTTTACTATTTTGTATTTTATCCTTTATCTTAACAGCGGACGCTTCTTAAAAGCGGACAGTTTTCTTTTCCCCATTGGTGTCCTTTATTCAGAAGCATTACTGTAGTAGCCGGCCGCGGTGGCCGAGGGGCGGTCTGCACGGCCACTACGGTCGGGGGTTCGAATCCCCCCTCCGGCATGGATATTTGTGCCCTCATAGTTCGTAAGTAGTTCATAAGTAGTTTGTAAGTTTAGGGACTGATGACCCCGTAGTTAAGTCTATAGACTATACAAACATTAAACATTTACTGTAGTAATATAGAAAACCTTGCAACATTGGTTACGGTAACATACGAGGTAGACCATGCCGGAGCGCTGAAATAAACAAAACAGAGCGCGTTGCTTGTCGCTCCACTGAGTGTCGGCTGCAGCTTCGGCTCTTGAGGTGGCAGGGGTGGTGATGGTGGTGGTGGTGGTTGTAGGTAGGGGGGAGGGGGGGGGAGAATCGTCGGTGGGATACCGGCTGGCCCACAAAGCGGCCCGCAGCGCGCCGCCAGGTAATTTGGGTGGGTAGAAAAACTTGGAAGGCTCATAACTCCCATTTAATTTTTCAGACTTCTTCGAGCACTAGAGAATACAGGAGACGCTTATTCCTTTCGTGTTTGAAAAACAGTCCACTAAAAATGAGGTATTTTTATGCATCCGATACGCCGGCAGGGTCATGTCCGGGAATCCTTCTCGTTTTAATAAGAATGTTGTTTAGATAATCAGTCTCGTTATGGTCGAAGCCATATCGTCTTCACCTAATAATTCAAATCTCTTCCTCTCCAGCCCAACATATTCCTTCAAGGAGTTTTACTTTATCAGGATCCATAGAAATGTAGAACACTCTCAATCGTTTTCCCGCTATTCGTCTGTAATACTATATGTTGTGAAATAACAACAAAAATAGCAGTGCAGTGAAAAGGCCAAAATATTACATATAAAATATTCTTATACAGTTGTAGTTCCTTTCCCAAGCATTATTTATACTTTTTTCTGCTCATTGGGAGATAGAGTGACAATGGGGATTTATCTGATATAGATCCATTATTTAAAAAAAGAGTCAAACAGCGTGTCTACAGGGCGAACTTTATATCAGTTTCGATACTTTAAATCACACTAAATAGGATTTGTAATGGTGTAAAATGCTCGCATCTAGTTTTTTATTGCTTTAATAATTTATTAATTATTCGTTCACCGGCAAGCTTTATTAGAGCCAAATTTGAGTATAGGGCTTTGACTGTACGAATATTTTTACAACACAGCTCCACTTTATTTAATGCGAAATTAAATTTCTATAACTGGATTTAAATTCATCGTAGTTACATGAAATGCCATGTGGAAACTATCGTTATTCATACGTAAACTTCTTCATGATGTTAAGATTTGTTCAATTGATACTAAAGAAAATTATTAGCGTTAAAGATTTTGTCCAAAATTGTAATGTAACACAACATTGGAAATAAATGAAAGATTCCTAGCAGAAAAAACTGATTTACTATGATTTAAGTATTTTTGCACCTCACTGTTTGAAAATTATTAAATGAAATACCATCATTCTTTCTAACTAGGATGAAATAAAAGTCACTGTTAAAATCTCGTAGCACTCCGTGTCTTTATACAATACATTCATAATTTGTTACATTACCACATTATTTATAAAATTACATTCAAGTTCTCTGCAATGTCCCAGAAGAGCTAAAATAAAATTATTAAATCATTACTAGGTTTATTACCACCCGACCCTGATTTATTAGAATTCCAATTTTTCTGTTTTCCACGTAGTGGTGGCAGGGTGCTGCAATCAACAACGAAATACTGACGAACAAGAAGAACACTCTTTTTGTGTTTCAAATATTTATACATTAGTAGTGACTTAGATAATAATATTTTACTCAAAAAAATGTTCAAATGTTTGTACAACTTATGGGACTTAACTACGGGGTCATCAGTCCCTAAGCTTACAAACTACTTAGGAACTAGCTAAGACTAAAGAAAGCACAAATATCCATGCCCGAGGGGGGATTCGAACCCCCGACCGTAGTGGCCGTGCTGACCGTGACTGGAGCGCCTCAGTCACCTCGGCCACCGCGGCCGGCAATATTTTACTGTAATTACACTATAGTCGCTGCATAGTTAAAACGTGAAAGTGTTGGGTTTACACAAGTGACTAATTGTAAATATTTTTTGCACATTTTATGTAAATAACTACATTTCAACGACACAAACATTAATTAAAACGGGAGGACACGAATGGCATTATATACTCTGATCATCCGGAACACTATGACCACATACTTAATGGCCAGTAAGTTTACCATTGCACGTCTTGGTAGGTCACTGAGGAGAATTGTAACCACATTTTAATCCAGAGTAAATTCTTGGGAGGGGGCGATTAACTCTTACGTCATTTTCAAGCGGATCCCATATGTTTTCGGGCAGGTTCAGATCTGGCAAGTCGCGACGCAAGCATACCTGTGTATCAGTCGAAACACTCATCCACACACCTGGCCTTGTCATTGCGATTAGACCGATTCCGCTGTGACCTTGTGACGTGGCATATTATCTTGTTGAAAAATGCCGTTGGGAAACATGGTCGTCATGTAGAGGTGTACGTGGTCTGCAACTAGTGTAGACGCTTCTTGACCTTAATGGTGCCTTGTACGATTTCCACTGGATCCATGGCAGCTCAAATAATTGTTCTGTCATTAGGTGTCAAACAGCTGTTCCACTGGGAGACGTTGCGGTTCGCCCCTTCTCATCAGTATCATGAAGACAATATCGGAATTTGTTAGACTATACAACGCTCTGCCACTGCCTAAACCCTCAAGATGGCAGTCACATGCCAATTCCAATCGTAGCTGCACTTCTTGTGGTGTTAACATTGCCACGTGCAATCATCGTTGGCTGTGTTGGAGCATCGTTTTGAGTGGTGGCGGCATTGTATGTTCACTCACATTTGCACTCTGCCCAGCAACAAAGTATTTGTATTTCTGCCGCCGTTCCTACCATGTTTTACCGGTCTTCACAGCCTATGACTTCCAAGGTCTCGAATGAAGGGTGACCACCAAACCACTTAACGTTTGCATGTAGTTGCACCTTTTTTTTCCATTACTTGCTAAAGACATTCACCACTCAGCACTCCTCGAACGCATATCAAGTCGAGCAGTTTCCGAAATGCTCTTGGCGAACCATTATTCGGAGGGGTCAGAAGCCAATCAGTGTAAATTATCGTTTTTCTGCCAGTGACTTATGTGTTTTGAATAAATACACGAGATAAATGTGTATTATTCTGCAAATTTATTGTTTTTACTAACCGGTTTTCGGCTGTTACGCCATCATCCTGTAAAAATATTTGAACATTTTGAATAAGGTAAATCATCAGGTAAAATTATTTGAACGTTTGTCTTCCTTTTATACGCGTTTTTGCGTCTTGCATAGTTGCGTTGTTAAAAGTGGTATTTCGGACGCGGTTCTTCCGACTTTCCGCTACCGCAAATATCCTAGTATGTTTTGACCTTGTATCTAGTTCGTGATTCTGAATACAGGGGTTAGACAAAATAATGTGAACGCCACATAATAGACTACAGACTGTTGCATGTTGGCACAACTGCGTGTAAATACAGTGACGCGTAGATAAAGCGCGGTTGTCGTGGCAGGTCTTCTAGGTTATTTTCCAGAGTATTGTGCACTTTGTTCTGCGATGATTAGGCTATAACAAGCGATCGGGGCAATGCGTGACCCATCAGACCTCAAAAGAGCGCAAATCGTTAGCGGGAGCGTCTGTACGCAAAACAGCTGAATTGTTTAAAAGTTTCACGAGTGACAGTATCTACAGTAACGACAGCTTACCCAAAACATGGTAAAACATCATCGGTGAAGAGAAACAGTGGATGTAATCGAAAATCAACTGACAGCGATCGACGAACATAAAAAATGATTTTCGCTAGACAACACAAATTATCTCATAAAATGTGACAGCTGCACCCAACATGCTCCTGAGTCATACTGTTTCCACAAAAACAGTACAGCGGGAGGTCCACAAAGCTAACTTCTGGGTCCGAGCAGTAGGTCCCCAGCTTTATGTCAAGATGATGCGTGGTACCTGGTGGAGCTCCAGAGGACGCTAGTAAAACAGTATTACAGTTTACAAGTTTATTCAACTAAATACAAGATTTCGTGGCGTAGGCGCTAGCTCGATAGGAGCTAGATCAGCAGCTGACGTCTCCTTCAGCCGCGTCAGCTCGCCGTCTCGTTGCGTCTTCTTTGGGCCGCCTGCTTAACCATTCGGATGGAGGTGCCCACGACGCGGCATCTGCCAGGAGGACATTGCCAGGAGGAGTCCTCGGTCTCTCCGCCGGTCTCTGCCGCTGGTCCTGTGTCCAGGAATGGAACCACTGGAATCGGATGCCGTGGTGACAGATGACGCCGGCAGGGTTAGCATCTGAGTGCTAGCTCGTCAACAGGATCATTGGCCTTTAAGAAACCATCCAGAGAAGACTGAGATGGTCTCAGGCAGCAAACATATTCAGCGTTGTGAAGATGGTAGACAACGGTTCACCATCTCCCCAGATGACATTCAGTTCGAAGCGTAGTTGTTGTCTCCAGGCTCCATCTCCTAGCTGCGACTAGAGACTACTATTTACAGCATTATGTGAGACATAAGCTGAATGGGTCGACGACTACTCTCCTGAGCATCATCGATTTCAAAGACAAATTGGATACACTTCTAAAAGCGGGAGTGTATACACAGAAATCGGCTGAAGCTAGGGAGCATGGCACAGTTCATTATGTCTCCTACTTGTGGGTGCAGCATTCACTCAGTGTGCCCTTTAACCACTAACGTATCCTCGGTCTTATCCACTCATGCGTCAGAGTTACGTGTAGTTATGAAATGTTTAAAAGCTGATTAATATACCCTCTCGCTTCCCTTGTCGTCCGTCGCAATCAGTTTGCTGACTGTAGGCTTGCAACTCGCCGATGCAGCGTCTGCTGTCGTCATGAGAGACAGGGGTCACATTTACCACAAAGCCTAGCTTGGCTGGCGATTGCTTGATCAATCTAAGATTTTAACACGTTTCTCTGTCACAATTTTGCGCTATAACATAACATTAATGGAAAGGTTGCAACTGCAAAACATCTTACAACGGAAGTCAACCCTGCGAAAAATTGGTGCTACCAGCGTAAAAAAAAAAAAAAAAAAAAAAAAAAAATAGGTCACTTAATGATTGGAAGACTGTTGTACGGTCTGACGAATCATCGTTCATATTGTTTCTTACTAACGGTCGGGTTTATGTATGGAGAACCCTAAAAGAAGCGTACTATCCCGACTACAGTCAAGCACAGGGGATATACCGTTACGGTGCGGGCGGCTATATCGCTGTCTTCATCCGGTCTGGTGAATCTGAATCAACATCTCAACTTCGGTATGTTCTCACTACGACTAGCATGATGGTGTCAAACACTGCTACCTATCAAAATGATAATGCGCTCTTACACAGACCCAAAGATTTCCGGAACGTCATCGAATATCTTCCCTCGCTAGCGTAATCGCCAGACCTCAATATAACTGAACCGTTATGGACAGTGTAAAATGAACTGTCACAGAATAAGGAGTATATTTCCAACCTTACTGCAGCGATTCGCGGATGTGACAGCGTTCAGCTGGAAACTATTCAGACACACTACGAATCTATTCGCGAGAATTTAAGCTGTCCTACAAGCAAATTGTGGTTCAGCGTCGTATTAACAAACACATAGTAAGGTTGCGACCTTCCTATCGGTACTCACCAATGAGAATTGGGCAATACATAACTCGGGGTAGTAAGAGGTTTATGGCTCTTTGTCTCTGTTCATAGGGGTGAGTTATTTTTGTCAGCTTCTATGCCCTAAACAGCTACCCAATCTGTTTAAACAAGATCAATAATTAATCTGTAGTATACCCAGTCTATCAATCTGCATATAATGACGCGAAAAATATATTTAAACAAATATAAATTAAACCGCTTAATAACCAACAAAATGGATTTTAAGATAAAGAAGTGATTCATTCACGAAGTAATTCTCTATAAATGGAGTTTATTACTCTTTCTGGGCATGAAAATGCGGAGGTGGTCCTACTTTACACATCGGTATATAACTGAATATTTCCCCAACTATTGTTCATGAGATGCATAATAAATATCACACGCACTCGAGAGTAAAAGTTCCAAATTATCACTCGTAAATTAGTAAAGTCCATGGAATATTGCGGCTCCAAATTAATCCAAGATTAATTACAGTATTTGTTATAAATCACATTTTGTCATCACGCGAGGACACGATTGCTGATTTATCACAGTTCCACTGCCCTACTCTGCCTACTCTGCCCTGCGCTCATAGTTTACCACTTTTCAACCGGAGACTAAGTTCTGCAGTCAGAGTCCACACATGCATATCTCTTCAAATCACACTTTCGTAACGCGGCTTCAGACCGCCTAGCATCCCAACCTTACGAGTCCCTTCCCAAGCGTTCGTAAGCGTGCTCTACCTGCTGCAAAAATTGGATCCTTTCGCGCATCCTAACGCCTCATCTTTAAAATACAATTTCCCTTCCAAAATATTATACATTTGAATATCTCAGAATTAAATGCTTTGACCACCTCCCTACAAATGTTGTTTACATTTAATAAACAAATACATATTTAACAATACTACAATCGGTTGAAACAGACGCTCTTTGCTGTGGTAGCTATTAAGGGTGACGTCTTACTGTTGAAATATAACTGCCGCCGACGAAATATAGTTACAAATTAATATTTAATTTATCATGGCTTTTTGTACAAATATATTCAGTTCTTGTCCAGAAATACATATAATTGTTTATGTATAAATTAGCTGCTGCATATCTACTATTTTAGCAGTCTACAACATAAAAAACGAACATTACTAAGAATAATATTAAATATAATATAAATATATAAATGTAATGAGCTTTGCTGGGTTCGTGTTTTGTTTCTGTAGCGGAATCTATGCTCTGACACAAGAATATTACTACCTCAACGAAAACCAGAACAAGAGAGTAAAATAAACTTTATTGAAAGAATATGGAAATAACGTGATACGTCTTTCAAGATAGGTAGTGTGCAATGCTGCCCATTTGCTTCTTAAACTGTTACTGATAAACACTTTTTTTTCAATTATGGTAAATATAAGTCTTATAATATTATTGTTACAGTACTGAAATTTGTCGGCTTCTTATCTGCAAAGAATATTGAAATTGTAATCACGGCGTTTGATTCTTCCAAGTCTCCAGAATCCATTCATATATTTGACATCATTCCATGATTTTATATGGATTTTTAGAATAATGTGTGTGGCTATATTGTATTTCACTTGCAATCTGGGAGAGCCGCCCTCGCTCAGACAAGACTTTTCCTGTTTCCGAGCAGATTAGGAAATCTCTAAGTACCTGTATCCCATTCACTAGGGCCAAACTGTTAGCCAGCCGGCTTGGGAACCCAACAGCCTGACAAAACCCGCCTTTCACATGGAAACAATCAGCTTCCCCCTGTATCTGTAATATCACAAGGTGTTCATGCCATTTTTCTCAACCGCTGTACATTTCTGTACACCATACCCTAACATGGAAGCAGAAACAAGGAGAAGCCCAGTGGTTACGTCATTTCCCACTAACAAACATTTATTGGACAAATAACAACTACAAATATACCTCCTTTAGTTCTCTGATTAATGTACAAACTCAATATAGTGACACGTGATTTAAATGAATACAATTTAAATGATCAAATGTTTGTAACGCTGTGGAACCTAACTGTAGTGGTCATCGGTCCCTAAACTTACAAACTAAACTTTTGTTAAGAACAAAACACACACACACTCATACATATATATATATGAGGGAGGACTCGAATCTCGGACGGGGAATGACAATATACACCTATAAACATTCCTTGCCATTTTAAACAAACATTAAGCGATAAGTTAAGCAAATTAAGATTTCAAAACTTGATATGATTATACACAACTGGTGGCTGAGTCTTGGTAATTTCCAACCAAGTTAATACAGTCAGTATTCAACAAACACATGGCCAAATTGCAATAAGTTAAATAAATAAATAAAATCAGTGAATAATTACTAAGACCGAAATAGCTTAAACTCTGCCAAGTAAATGCCTCTACTACGTCCTTTAGAAACACAATTTTATCAGCAGCGACTATAGCGAAAGAAGTTGTTGTTGTTGTTGGTTTTTGGAAGGGACTAAACTGCAATGGTTATCAGTCCCTTGTTCCGTCTGAGAGATAAAACATTTTGTTAAGCCTTCCGAAGTAAAGGCATCAACATGTCACTGTTTAAATGGATAGCGGCAGAAGACCAAACAGTTATGACCACAGTATTTAAAGCTTCTTATTTACCTAACTATCTGAAAAGGCGATTTGATCAACAAATACAAAAGATGATTCCTCGGGTGTACAGCAGTTCTAAATGTAACGGCAATTACAGTTGAGTTACCATAACAACTACAATGCTTTCTTTTAACAAGGCATGGTGACCCCCAGGAGAGACGTGCTGGCAGGCAGTACCTCGGTCGTGGCCCCGAAACAATGACAAATACTTAAGTCGCGAACGCTAGCCTAAACAGCCTAACGGCCTAAACGGCAGACGGCCGCTCTGCAGGCACTGCTGAGGCAGAATAACTCGCATATCTTTGGAAACATTTGGTTCCTTTCGATGACAGCGTCCTTATGTTAATTTCGCATATAAAAACAGAGCTCAAGATTGTTTGTTTATTACCGACTTCACTATAAATTTGCTTTATATGTAAGGTCCGCCTTGAGCAAACACCATTTTTTTTTTTTTTTTTTTTAATTTCTCCCATACATGTTTCACTGGAGTTGCAGCATCATCAGTTGGATGTTTTAATTCGTCTTAATACCACATGTAGTTATGTTTGTGTTTCTTCCACTCACAAAACGTCACTGATATTTTTAGACAGTTTGTCATTTTGGTGGATATGCGCTGTTTTTCGTGTTGTGGACAGGCACTGTGTCATGTTCGGCTACCAATGGTACAGTCAGTGCAATGCGGCCCCCAATCAGCGGACTGGTTGTAGATGACGTAGGTGGGTCAGTTCTGAGGGGACGGTCTCTCTTGCGTCTGGCTCTTTGCCAACCACAGGGGACTGACTCCACCAGCTCTGGGCGAACCACATTTATTTCCTTTTCCCTCTCTCTCTCTCTCTCTCTCTCACTCTCTCTCTCTCTCTCTTCAGTAATGGAACCTTATTAGTAATCGGCTCCTACGCCTTCTCTCATAAGCCTCCCTCTAAAATGTAGTAGTTCTCTCGGAAACCAACCCACATTTTACCGAATCCTGATTAAATTATTCGGACGCCTACAGATTCACCACTGCTGACTCCATCCACTCAAGGTAAAGCTGTGGTGTTCTCCTCTTTACTTTTTATCTGAGAAGCACATAGATGTTACACACTAAGTTAGGTATTGCAAAATAGGTATTACAAAGACGTTACACATATATAGGATCAGAAAAAAAAGTATTACAAAACATGAAAATTGGATTTTGTCTGGTTGTGGAGCCATATTGTCATTTGCAAAATATAAAATGGTAAAGTTGTGAGGCGGCATCGTGAGTCGTGTCGGGATAGCACAGTCGGTAGTGCGCTTGCCCGCGAAAGGCAAAGGTCCGCCGGCCGCGGCGGCCGAGGGGACTAAGGCGCTCCAGTCACGGTTAGCACGGCCACTACGGTCGGGGGTTCGAATCCCCCCCTCGGGCATGGATATTTGTGCCGTCCTAGTTCGCAAGTAGTTCATAAGTAGTTTGTAAGTTTAGGGACTGATGACCCCGTAGTTAAGTCCCATAGACTATACAAACATTTTGGCAAAGGTCCCAGGTTCGAGTCCCGGCTCCGGCACACAATTTTAATCTGCCAGGAAGTTTCATATCAGCGCACACTCCGCTGCAGAGTGAAAGTTTCATTCTGCCATTGTACAGATTGTTGATCAATGCTGTCAAGTGGGGAGGGACACCGATCTCTGCAATTTACCCGCCACAACTTTTCCCACACAACACAGTCAAAGGCTTTCCTATATTTTTAATTAGGTTTCCGATATTTCCTATTTGTGATGTTGGTAACGGATTTTGTAGGCAGCGTGCAACATAGCGGAAACGTTACACAGGGTGCGGTGGTCTCTTTTTCCGCGCGACTGGTTGGGGAGTGCAGACGAGTAGAGAGAACCTTGTGAGGGGGCTGATATGAAGCCATCTATTTCGCATATCAATATATTAGGTCTTAAAGAAGTTTTCTTGGTTGGAGAACTGTGTGAAATAGAAATGGTGTGAGAGAGAGACAGCAGATGAGCTTGTATCCCGTGGGAAAGCTCCGCCCCTATTGCACGTTGAGATCTGATTGGCTCCCGCCTATACTAGTTGTCCGCCAAAACTTTAAGCTTCTTTTATTAATATTTAACTTTCCTATGTCTATTAAAAATATCTGTATACTTTCTGTAATCCTGTTGTGCTAAGCTATATTCCAGTTATTCAAAGATTTAATTATTTGTATATTTTGTAATAAGTTGAACAATGTTAGTGCAGAAGTTTCGCTTGGCGCCAAAACGGTAGCTTGTGGCGCGCAGCGAAGTGCGGCGGCAGTCAGTCGAGCGCCGACCGCGATACCTTGCACATTCATGTTAGTTCTGTGCGGGCCAGGAACAGTTTATACGTTATGCCATGTTTATATTTTAACATTACTTAGTCTGTATATTTGTACTTGGACATACACTGGCATTTCTTCAATAAAAACAAGCACTGGCATCCTACAAAAGCTAAAGTTATTCGTAGTGCAGTACTTCCTAGCCACATCTCAACACCTCTTTTAGCTCACTTCAAGTACAACGGATGTGCGACCTGTGTGCTTCACCTGCGCCATGGGACATCAACTACGACAGAAGACACAAGGTTAGTAAAAGAATGAATTCAGACATGCACTGAAGTTGCATGTCGACACGGCACCCAGTGCTGCCCCGTTTACAAACCAGGGCACTGGCACGAAACGAAGTGCGATGGTAATATCGCCGAGGGAAGGCATGTAAGAGGGGAGGTGTTTTAGGAACTTTGTCAACTAGGCACTGACCTTCCCTCCCTGTCTTTTAAAAAAGAAGCCCCGCCGTAAACTGCGGAGTGATCATTGTACAGATTTTTGATCAATGCTGTCAAGTGGGGAGGGACACCGATCTCTGCAATTTACCCGCCACAACTTTTCCCACACAACACAGTCAAAGGCTTTCTTATATTTTTAATTAGGTGTCCGATATTTCCTGTTTGTGATGTTGGTAACGGATTTTGTAGGCAGGGTGCAACATAGCGGAAACGTTCCACAGTGTGCGGTGGTCTCTTTTTCCGCGCGACTGGTTGGGGAGTGCAGACGAGTAGAGAGAACCTGCGCTCGGAATGAACAGCGGCGTGGCACGTAGGGCGGCCGTTCCCGCGGTTGCGGTGGGTGGCGGTAGACAGCCGTGGCGCGGCGGTAGACGGCGAGGCGCGGCGCGGGTGCGGAAAACGGGGATTCCCGGCGCCGGTGCCGGTGATCAATGCGTGGTGCTAACAGATGAGGCGCAGATTGCCGCCGACAGACGCGCCCCCGCCTTTGTTCGCCGCCGCTCCGACGCCGGCGTCGCGTGGGACGAGCGGCGCCAAATCGCGCCAGCCTCGCCGCTACACCACACCGGGCCCTCAAAAGCGGGCGGGCCCGACCGCAACGCAGCAGAGCGTCCTACACAAGCGTTGTTCCACACAAGTAATACAGCGCGACTCCGAAAAACGCTAACATTACCACAATCCAGTAAAACTAGAGGTCTTAAATAAATTGATCCGGAATTGGATTCGTATGACTTCGATTTAATTCCGAAGATGTTGGAACGACTTCGTGGTATTCGCTTCAGAACTGTTCCAGAGATTCGACAGGCAGTAGACCGCTCCACCATCAAGAGAACAGGCTCTGCTAATCATACCGCCCACGGCAGTGCGCAGTATTACCGTATTTCATCGCGTAATTCCCTCTTTTTTTTCCTCTAAAAATTTTCTTGAAAACACTATGGAGGGAATTATGCGAGTAGTTATTCAGAAAGAAAGAACAACTATGTATTAGGCAGAAAAAGATACCGGTATACGGCAAATTGTGAAAAAATTGTACCTACAGTGCGTTTAAAATTAGTTGCGACTTTTGACATGTCGGTGCCGAGCGAGTGGAGGGTTCGCATAGTTTCCAGCGTATGCTGATCGCGCCGGCAACATCTAACGCCACGCTGGCGCCTGGAAACATTCTTTGTCGGTAGGACACAACAGTGCTGGTTAGAGAACGCAAAGAGCCACCGCGCGACACCACGTGCTGCTGTTTACACACGCTTTGGCGAGAGCGGTGCCTCACAAGCCGATCTGGTGGCGACGGGAGTGGAAAAAGGCTGCTCATTATTGCTGTTACCTGGGCAACGGCGTCTACGTCACCCCGACAAGCCAAACGTTAGAAGTCGCAACTAATGTTAAACTTACTGTAGCGGTATTTATTTTCTTAACACAAGGCCCACGGAAAGATCTGAAGCTTGCCTTTGCAGCCACGAGTTTATCTTTTTGTCTTCGCCAATACTGTATTGAATTAGGATCGACGGAGAAATACCTTCCTGCAGCTTTTACTCCGTTTCTATCGGCGTAATAAAACACATTTAGTTTAAATTTTGCGGTGTAGTTTGAATATTTCGCCATTAAGATGACTTGTAGGAAACTGACCTAGAAATATGTCTGCGGCTTAACGTTTCAAATTTACGGTATGTTATGGCAATGGAAATATTCGTTCGTGGCAGTACCGCTGCACCCATTGTCAAGTTATTTGTAGTGATGGGAACAATTGAATGAAAACAATCGATTCATTCGATTGTTGGAAAAAAATCGATCATTCGGTTGTAGTTTCTTGTATCAGTTGAATTATTCATTCATTCTTCTGAGTGAAACCAGTCGGTGGGACCAACCGAATGAAACAACCGATTCAGTCGGTTGGACTATTCATTCGTTCGTTTGAGTTAAACCAGTCGGTGGTATCAACCGAATGAAAAAATCGACGCAGTCGGTTGGACTACTCATTCCTTCTTTTGAGTGAAATCAGTCGGTCGGAGCTACCGAATAAAAAAATCGACACCGTCGGTTGGACCACTCATTCCTTTTCTTCTGAGTTAAATCAGTCGATGGGACCAAACGAATGAAAAAACTGACACGTTACGTTGGCCTCTTCATTCGTTCTTTTGAGGGAAGCCAGTCAGTGGGAACAACCAAATGAAACAGTCAGTCGGTCGTAGTTTTACTATGTTGGGTTAATATTCGTTTATTTTTTCGAATGAAAGTAGTCTTTGGGAATAACCGAATGAAAACATGCGACACTTTAGCAGTTTTGTACATTGACTGAATTACTCATTCTTTCTTTTCAAGTGAAAACAGGCAGTAAGTTTTTCTATCGGTTGAACCATGTAATCATTATCCCAACTGAAACGACTACAGAGCTTACAGAGCTATCCATTTATTTGTATGAAAGAAACTGGCATGCACATCAGATAACTACAGCAGTGCTACATTATACCGCCATGGAAAAGGGGTATGCCAAAGTTAAAATGCGTATTACAATGTTCATTTAATTATATACTGAATGACGTAACTTTTCGTTTTATAATATACAGTAACGGTGATTCATATTTTGTTGTAGATTAAATTGTTCGAGAGGGGCATCAACGAGTAACTAATTAGATGTCATATTGCTGGAGCAGGCCTGCGATCAGGTTACTTTCGCAGACACCCACAATCTGTAGACGATAAGTGGCCAATGACCACGAAGTAGCGCGGGGAGCGGGAACACGAGAGGCGATGCTGCCTCGCTTGCGTTTTCACTGCTGACAGCGCCAGCAGGTGCGCGCCAAACCCCATACAACAGTGTCTGGCGGCGTCGCGGGGCGTGCCATCGCCGATTGTTGTCGGTTTCTTAATGTCTCAATAAAGAAGCGTGGAAACTACAGGGTGATCCAAAATTATCTCTACAAGTTTAATCTCGCATACTGTATCTCCGAAGTGGGAACAGGAAGAAACGTGCGGTTTGCGGCTTATTGTTCATACATATCTAAGGTACTAGTAGGACAACCGGCCGCGGTGGCCGAGGGGACTGAGGCGCTCCAGTCTGCACGGCCACTACGGTCGGGGGTTCGAATCCCCCTCGGGCATGGATATTTGTGCCGTCCTTAGTATAAGGTAGTTGATAAGTAGTTTGTAAGTTTAGGGACTGATGACCACATAGTTAAGTCCCATAAGCTTAACAAACATTCGAACATTTGAACTAGTAGGACACTATTAAGTATGTTAACTTTCAGCATATTTGCTAGATCCAAATTCGAAGATCACTAAAATATTAGGTACTGTAAAAAAAAGTATTTTGCATAAAAATATTTCTTAAAAAATACTTTTGTTAATTCCATCTAATTTGAAGGAGTACGAGAAGGCATACAATATTTATCAGGGCTGTAAATTTTCTTCGGAGTGTCTGTATTCGTCAACAGTATATGAAAACATTCATCTCAAGTTTCATAATTATTCACTCTTCTCACAGATATTTATGTGGTTATCGGTGAAATGGTGTGGAGGTTTATTCTATCCCTCCGCCATGTACCATTCAAAATCTTAAATGAACAGTGAACTGCCACTTGTTTTGAAAGTCAAGTGTGCAAAATTTCATCAAGATCGGAATAAAACTCTATATTGGCTTCAAAGTCTGGAATACCTTCTGTCGTGCATCGAACTACAGTAGATGTAAACGGTGACCATTCTCCTTCTTTGAAGGTGAAGAGTGAAATATATCATTAAAATTCGCATACAAACGGAATTTGTCGAAGTTAGTAAAGTACCTTCCGCCATGCATCTACGAAATTTATTGTACACAGTTACCTTCACCTTGTTTTAAAAGTCAAGTGTGCAAAATTTCATCAATATCGCAGCCAAATTGTCGTTTTTGTCGAAGTCAGTATGTAATGTACCCTCCACCATGCACCGAATGAATTTTGATGTAGACAGTGACTTTCCTCTTGCTTTGAAGGTTAAGTGTGCAAAATTTCATCAAGATTGGAACAAAACTGTAGATTTGCATGCAATAGAAACACACACACACACACGGACACAATGCTACATTTATAAGATTTGTCTCTAAGAAAGTTTCATGCTGAATCACGGTTCATTTAAACCCGAAAAGGCTGAACGAGTAAACAAATAAAGTAACACAAACTCGGTGAATTAATGAAAACATCCATATAACTGCAGGAACCGACAGAGACTTATTCCAGTCAGTTGTATTGCATCAAGTGAAACCACTCAATGCCGAAAACATTCATATAAAGGACAGCGACTTGTTTCATTCGGTGGTCGCGCATCGACTGAAACCACTCAAACCCACTGAATGAGTGAAAACATTAATATAGCGGCTGCAACCGACAGAGACTGGTTTCATTCGATTGTTTCGCATCGACTGAAACCACTGAAACCCCTCCAGTGAGTGAAAACATTCATACGACCACTGAGACTATTTTCATTCGGTTGTTTCATTAGACTGAAAATACCGACTGAACGAAAAAAACAACCGATTGATCAATCGGTTGTTAAAAACAGTCGGTTGTCCCATCACTAGTTATTTGAAGGCCGCTCCTGTTAGAACGAACCAGGAGAGGGAATTATGCGCGATATTAATAAAATAATTTTTTAATTATGAAAAATCTTAGGGGAGGGGAATATGCGAGGGGGGAGCTTATGCGATAAAATACGGTAATATGTTCGTAAACGGCGCGTGGGAATTTGCGATTCTTTAGGGGCCACACCGAGCGAGGTGGCGCAGTGGTAAGACACTGGACTCGCACTCGGAAGGACGGTGGTTCAAATCCACCTCCGGCCATCCTCATTTAGGTTTTCCGTGATTTCCCTAAAATCAAATGCCGGGATGGCTCCTTTCAAAAGGGCACGGCCGATTTCCTTCCACATCATTAACCAAAACTCCGAACGTTAGCTCCGTCTCTAATGACCAAGCTGTCGGGACGTTAAATCCTAAGCTTCCTTCCTTCGTTTAGGGGCCCATATCTCAGGTTCTATTCATCTCAGAGAGAAGGTGTAAAGTCTCCTGTATAGATCTTGGCCTGGTGATCATTTGTGTACATATTAGAAGAATGGGTATACTATAGCTATCATACAGTACGCCGGCCGCGGTGGCCGAGGAGACTGAGGCGCTCCAGTCACGGTCTGCACGGCCCCTACGGTCGGGGGTTCGAATCCCCCCTCGGGCATGGAAATTTGTGGAGTCCTTAGTGTTAGCTAGTTCATAAGTAGTTTGTAAGTTTAGGGACTGATGACCCCGTAGTTAAGTCCCATAAGCTATAAAAACATTTGAAACATTTTTGTACTGGTGCAGCTATTGTGGCATCGATGCACCTGTTGCAGTGTGGCATGGCCTATTAGACGACGCGCGCGCACTGGCAGTGTACAAGACTTGCCTCCGTGTGGCCGTAGAAGACTATGCGTGATAGGTCGCGAACTAAAATATGAGCGATAGGTCGCGAATCAAAATATACGCGATAGGTCGCGAACTAAAATATGCGCGATAGGTCGTGAACTAGGTCGCGAACTAAAATGTGCGCTACAGGTCGCGAACCAAAATGTGCGCGATAGGTCGCGAACTAAAATGTGCACGATGGGTCGTGAACTAAAATGTGCGTGATAGGTCCCGAACTAAAATATGCGCCATAGGTCGCGAAAAGAATTAAGAATCACGTGTTTGCCTTCTGCTGATGAGAGCCATTTCGAGGTTAGCGTCTGCCTGCTAGATTACATAGTTCATTGCTACAAAATTTCTGCTTTGAAGTACTCTGCACTCTGCAATATCTAATAAATTCCACAATGCCAAGATATAGAGATAACTCTAAACTTAAACGTGAGAAATTATTCACAAACTGTTTCTTTTGGTTTGCGTGACACTGTTAGTGGCTCAAGCAGCAAGCGCATGAAGCAGCTAGGTGGGGGAACTTCTCCCTCCATCTGCATGCGCAGACCACGCCGCTCAGCCGTCACTGGGAGCGGAGGAACTAAAAGAACGAACTAATTCGCGGCACGTTCCACATCATTACGAAATGTCGTATACATGATCTAAGGAACAAGTATTAATCTAATCTAATCTAATCTAATCTAAGCAGGGAAGCGAACTAGAGTGAGCGCTCCCGATCGCGAACTATTATGCGCAAGTCTACTTTGAAGGACAGTAACAGGTGCAAACATGTAACGGTTTTGTATCGGTTGTGAATAAATAGTTGTCACTATTTAAGTTCCAACCCTCGTAATTATATCCAAATTGCTACTTTTTATATGAATTTTTTATTTTTATGCATCCATTTCGACTATAGTGCCGTCTTCAGACAATCTGCGAAATTTATATGACACTTTTACATAAAATTTCTCGTTTTATTCTTATACTCGTAAAATTTTTAGTGATAGCCCTATTTTCAACATACAAAATTTGGTACTTACGTCTATATCTCCTCAGTGAGCAATGCCAGCGACCAGAACCTCACTCTTTCAAATGTTTCGGACAAAAAATAGGCCTTTTCACAGCAAGAAATTTGCTCGAACAGTTCACGGGTGTATTGCCGATTCATAGTGTGCAACGAGCATCCGTGGCCTGTTCCAGCAACAAAAACGTTTGGAGAAACTGAAGAATCACAGTAGGAAATTTAATTGGAAATAAAGCCTTAACCGTTCATCTGAGACGAAAATTGAATAAACGTATTTTTAGAGGAGAAGATTCTTAAAAAAATTGCTCCGTTATGTTATTTCCATAAATGGCAACGTTTATTGTAAAAATATCTGCGATTTGACACTGTCACTTGAGTTTACGTAAGCCATTACAGGCAAAGAAAAAAAAAAAAAAAAAACCATAAAGAGAGGACAAGCTACCACGGCAAGACGGGTGGTAATATTTTAACGGAAGAAGCTAATGAAAACATGGAAGAGATATCAAAATAATAGTTTAAAGAGGTAACAGTTAAAAAGTGCTTATTTGTTAAAGATGAACGCATACATCAACCAATTTTGGCTGTTTTTGATAATACGGTTGGAGACAATGTTACGTGTTGAGTGCAGAAATACCATCACAATTTTTTATTACTTACATTTTTATTATTTTTGTCCGAAATGTTTGCAAAAAATCATAAACTACGGGAAAACCTAAAGTGGGCCGTTTTCTCGTTTTTCTTTTTTTTATTTATTTATTTATTTTTTAAATTTATTTTTATTTTATTACGTCCTTTCGGTGGCGTCTTTCCATATAAATACATTCATGAAATCTGCTGTGGAGATTCCTCATTGGCCGCTACATCTCAGGTGGGACACTGTGAATTTCATCGCGAATTCTCTGTTCATCTGACCCACGGTTCTTGCTCGAGTCGTGTATACTTTGCTCTTGAGATAACACCACAAGAAAAAAATCAATCAATGACATGTGTCCAGAATGAAACTTTCACTCTGCAGTGAAGTGTGTCCTGGTATGAAACTTCCTGGCAGATTAAAATTGTGTGCCGGAACCGGGAGTCTAACATGGGACCTTTGCCTTTCTCGGGCAAGCGCTCTACCGACTGAGCTATCCCGACACGACTCACGAGGCCGCCTCACAACTTTATTTCAGCCAGTACCTCGCCTCCTTCTTTGCAAACTTCCGGTTCCGGCACACAATTTTAATCTGCCAGGAAGTTTCATATCAGGACACACTTCACTGCAGAGTGAAAGTTTCATTCTGGAAACATGCCATTGATTGCCATGCAGGTAACAACACACACTTCACTACCTTAGAATACAGGGCGTCAACAGCACGCACGCACACACACACACACACACACACACACACACACACACACACATACTTCACTCTCAGGATCGTAACACACAGCATCAAAACTCGCGCCATACCTGCAGAAACACTCTCGCAACATACTACACATCTAGCGAGTCGCGACACACGCAAATAAAAAAAAATGGCGTAGGTTTCAAGCAACTGTCATAGGCGGAAGATATATTTCTGTAACGCGAGAACAGATAACCGTCGAAAGATGTAAGTACGATTCCAAAATATGCATAGCTAGTACCGGTACCCTCATAAACTGTAATAACAGCAATACACAAAACCAATGATGTATATATACACTGAAATAAGGTTACTCGCAATAGTCACTCTTGCTAATAACAGCCGCTCATAAGTATTACAAATGACATGCTGTACGCCGAAATAAAATGCAACAAACATTATAGAGTGTGCAATAACTTAATGGTATAAAGGTATGAAAATGAATGTTCACACAATGATACAGTGGAAAAAGGGTATACCTTATGTTTTTCACAGTTTTTCCGCATTCTTTTAGAATAAATACAAAGTCCACTGAAGATAGTAGGGTTTCCAGTGAAGCTAGTATAGGTATGTAAATAAACAAGAGTTTTGCCTTAAGGCGGATCCAAATTCAAAAAAATGTTCATATGTTTGTATAGCTTATGGGACTTAACTACGGGGTCATCAGTCCCTAAACATACAAACTACTTATGAACTAGCAAACACTAAGGACAGCACAAATATCCATGCCCGAGGGGGGATTCGAACCCCCGACAGTAATGGCCGTGCAGACCGTGACTGAAGCGCGGCAGTCCCCTCGGCCACCGAGCCGGCGGTGGATCCACAATCCCATATTTAAAAAAGCAAATACGGACTAACATAAGAGTTCCAAACCTCAATGACTCTCCCGGATCATTCCAACCACTGCTACTTGCTTACGAATTGAACGCCGTAGGCTCCACAAGACATCAATTTAATGCCCACATTTCATAGTAAAAGATCAATTTCTGCTGCAATGGATTGATCCACATTTGATGATTAAGTAATTAACTAATTATGTATTGGATCGGCATGCTAACATTCTCACATACGTCTTGCCTAAAGCTGGAGAGAATGACACTGTAAATTACTTAAAGATTTTTTCTAAATCGACACTACCAAATGTAGCTTTTCAACTGATGAGATATTTTGGTACTTACTGTTGATTACAGTATGACGGGCTTAGAAGTGATTTTACGTCATCAACAAATCATATACATTAACATCGATAATTGTATAGCTCAGGAAGAAAGTTTATTAAAGGTGTTCTACACAGAGTGGTTCGAGTAGTATAAGAAATGTCTATTTTTTTGCATAGATCTGTTCATAACGTACAGCGCAATCTGGTCTGTTGCACCCATCAGAAAGAAGTGACATCTAAACTACACGTAAGATCGAAACTAATCACGGAAGTTAAAAATGGTAGTCTGCCCAAAGGAAGTAGATATTTTTGATAATAAATCTATTTTCATCTTCTTTTTCTGTTCATGCACATTAAAGATGCTCTAACGAAACAAATAAAGCACGAAATATTATGTAAATATCTTCATTAATTTGCCTCGACAAAGATGTGTAGTTAATACAATGCACCTACGTGCAGTACCGCATTGTTTGTATGCATTCGCGTTGTGTCACATTACAAAGGACAAAACCAATCAGTTGAAGGTGTTTTTATTAACCTTGACCCAGGTTCAGAGACCAATTCTGTTCTTTATAAAAAGGGACCAATGATGAACGTCGTTGAAGAAATTGAAATTTATTCACACACAATGATTCTCCCTCAAGAAATTTTAAATGAGCAGATCGATATGAAACATAAAAACTACATATAAATTTTTATTTATACTTTTCTGTCAAATCGATAAACAGCTAAGCGAAATCTACAAACACAGCAGAAATCATGCTATTACGAAATTAATAGTAATCGCTGCAAAGAGATATTTACGCTATTAATTACATTAAATCGTTAAGAAACTTGCAAATCACAAATACGTTCGACTTAACCAGTTCTACAATATATATACAATTCAAATTCGTAATTTAACAGAACCTGTAGAGACAAAGATATAATTAATTAATACCAGTGAAATAGAAACGATTATAACCAGGTAACATCGCTGACAACTTTTAAACTCAAAACACGAAAATAAAAATTTAAAAAAACTCAATTCGGAATTTAACTGATGTATAAGTATGATGCTAAATGTATTCACTTTTAACAGCAATTAAAAATTCAAATCATCATGACAGCGAATAAAACAACGTCGTTACAATAAAGTAAAATTTAATATACGTAAACTTATTGTGCCTATGTTATTAGTCTATATTATCACGTTCAAAATTGCAATATTATTCCTATGTTATCTATATTATCGTCACAGAAACCTGAAGATGGCAATTGTGCTGAAACAGGCCTGTTGTAATTAATAAATAATTTCTTCATATAGCAGCGTCTTTGATGCAGCAAAGTTTCGTACGATGTCGTTATATGACAAATATGACGCAGCGGGCCCAGACGAATACAAAAAGTCAGCCAAACGCTAAATCGTTACCTAAAAGTAGGAAATAAAAACAAAACGTTGAATATAATTAATTTTCATTTATTATATATTTTCGTGTTTACTTTATACATAAAACATACATGTTAAACAAAAACAGTTTTAAAACTTATGCATAAAACATTAGTTAAATACCAATAAACTCTCAGAATTCATGTAATAATTAAATTTGTTTCGTGTAGGATGTGACGTGAGTAATTTTTGCAACATTGCTGTCCAAAACCCATTTCTATAGTATCTATCAACATCTAACCTCCTCAGACCATATTACAGTGTGTGGTGGAGATTACGTTTTGTATCACTGTCACGTTCTCCTTTTCCAGTAGATTTCTATTATTACATACCACTGAAGATGTTTTATTGTCATTAAAACGAAACACATGTGGCGAGAAAAATCGCATTTTATTTGTAGTTGCATAGACGGACAGACACTACTATTCATAATTATAAAAGCAACTACGGACATCGTGATCATACAAACAAAGAATTTTTCTCAGCATGTCTTTATACCTTTGGAGGTACTATTATCGCTGGGCGCAGAGATTATAGCTAGTAGGAGAGTTTCTCTGTAGCAGTTAGTATGAGGACTCTGGTGCAGTCGGTACGTTGAGGCTGTCTGGAGCAGTTGGTATTTGGCGTCTGTCTGTGGTAGGTATTCTGTAAGCGGACTTTATTTTTAAGCTTTTGGGCATTGCAAAATGTTTAAAAGCGTTCTTAATATAATTATTTGGTTTTGTATTTCTAAAAATTTTGCTTAAAAGTCAATATGAGATCCTTTGTTAAAACTAAAGATGTGTCCTCTACATTATTCCATTCATCTAGTTAGTTTCCCCTTTCCTCTCCATATTTTGTTAATTTTAATTTTTTTTAATCCGATTTTGAGTCAGCATAATTTTCTTTGCTCGACACTGCACTTTCCATACAGAAATTATCTATTTATTTATGATTTTGTCTGCTGCTGCTACCTTTGCTGCTGTTGTTCCTGTCTGCTGTAATTCTTGCGAGAGAATTGAATCCGTTATCCAACTTGGAGGTAACTGCAAGAACATGGCCATAAATTCGACAAAAACAGAGAAATTACTTTCAGCTATTTCTGTGCATAAAAGGCTTACCTCATTCTCGACTACTTCAACAGAGTTCAAAAGAGTTGTCAGGGTACAAGGAAATGATATCCATTTTCGTTCAATTTTTATTCAAAGTAAACTTTCAATTTTTATTGAGCCCAGTTAAAACTCATACCTTTCATGTGACAATTAATATTTAGCCCACTTAAAACAACGGCTCAGAGAGCGGTGTGCTAACCACACCCCCTCCATTTTGACATTCAAGGACGCCTATGCTTGAGGATGGTTTGGTAGTTGGATAGTACCTTTGGGCCTTCAAAGTATGTTCAGACTGATTGTTTTTTGTTTATTCGCTGGCGTAATTTCGCTAGCTGTGTAGGTAGTACACCAGGCCGAGATCACATCTCGGCGTTTTCTGGGTGTGCATGTATTCCTTTCCTAAATGTTAGTCCAAATTCGTCTTTTCTATCTGCCCATTCATCGCCCTCTGCCATACTCTCTATTCATTTCATTTTCGTTTTTCAAACCATAAAAAATCATATCTTCTGAATAATGTGTCCTATAACATCATTTTCAAGTTTCGTAGAGTGGAATATTACGAAACCGTCTGCGTTATACAAGGCCTAGAACTTAAATAGTGGCAACTATTTATTCACAACTGATACAAGAGCGTTACATGTTTGCATCTGTCGAATCCTTGGAACAGTTCTGAAGCGAATGCGCAGCCGCGGTGGCCGAGGGGACTAAGGCGCTCCAGCCACGGTCTGCACGGCCACTACGTTTGATTGTGAATAAGTAGTTGCTACTATTTTAGTTCCAAACTTTGTAATAAGCTGCCGTAAGATTTCAAAGAGTTTCGAAGGCTAAACTACGCTCGGGGGTTCGAATTCCCCTCGGGCATAGATATCTGTGCCGTCCTTAGTAGTAGCTAGTTCGTAAGTAGTTTATAAATTTAGGGACTGATGACCCCGTAGCTCTATAAAAAGTTGTACATTTGAAGGCTAAACTGATAAATTTCCTCATAGCTCACTGCTTCTATTCCTTCGAGAAATTCCTGGAAGAATTAAAACATTAAGCTAAACTTTATGAATTACTACTCATCGTTCTATGACCATAGAGATTTGCTTCTTAATTCGGTCCTGGGGAATATGATAAATGTGAATAAATATAAATAAATGCATTTTCTAATTCGTACTCCGCAGTGAGACATTTCAAGCTTACGTACACGCTGCGCTGGATCCTCGAATCGGTCCGCTGACCACTAGGGCACGCGTTGAGTCTGCCCCAGACCACAGAGTCTAATTGGGCGCATTCTCTACTCAACCGCAACTGTCGCGCACGTTTCTCCTGATGATACCGGTGATCTAAATGCCTAGCAACACAATAATTAGTTGGGTAGACCGCGTGACTAATGAGAAGGTAATGAAAATAACTGGAGAGAAAAGAAACATGTGGTATATTTTGACAAAAAAAGGGATCGATTGATGGGTCATCATGGAATCGTCAGTTTAGTATTGGATGAAAGTGTGGAGGGATAAGAACCGCAGAGGGAAACCAAGAGTCGAGTACAGTCAGCAGGTACAAATAGATTGTTTTTCTAAGTTGCCCAGATAGAGTAGAATGCCCAGGACTGAAGGTTGCAACCACACCAACAACTACGTTCGTCAACTTCCTGGCCGATTAAACCAGCTGACCCAGTTCCATTGCCTTACACAGGCAGCGCTCTACTGAGCTACCTGTGCACGACTCACTGCTCATCCTCTCAGTTTGGTAGGGAGCAAACAACGTATTGGCATAACCAGCGCACCGAGAACGGGCCTTGAGGCGTGCAATGGGTATGTCAGCCGGTAGAGGGTCTGCCCGCTAAAGGTTCTGGGTTCCCGTACCGGTCTGACAGTAAATTTCAACTATGATCATGTTTGGAACTTTCTTTCTTTTATTTATTTATTTATATTTATATTTTTTCCAGAGTGACCCGCCGGCTTGAAACTCTTAAGTTAGTAGCATTGGTAACGATTGCTGGTTTGTTAGCTGTCATCGGAACTGGAAGTATTAGCTTCGTGTGTTCTACGCCGTCGCTCGTCCCTAGCCACGTGGAGGCGAACCAGTTCTATGTAACCGTACGTAGCTTACTATGTGAGTTAAAGTTTCTAGAAAATTTTGTTTATATTGTTATGGTTGTGATAAACATTTGGAGGAATGATAAAATTGAAAATATATAACTGTATGATTACAAAGCTGTGTTACAATAACATAGCTCTTAAATTCTACTGTGGTAAAATCTGGTAAATATTCAATTAAATAGTGATACATTTTATAAATGAATTACATTTGTGACATTACAAGTTGTGACAAGAGATATTACAGATCAGAATTGATTACATCTTTATCATACTACTGATCTATACTAACTCTTGGAACTGGTGTGACTCGTAGAGGGGCTTCACGTTGGTTGTCTTGTATTTTGGTTTTAGCTTGTGACTTGTAAGCTGTAGATTCGGCTTAACTTTCAAAGTTGTAGTGGATGGATGGGTTCAAAATTTTATTTGTCACCTCAGTACGAAATTTAAGTTGGTAGATCTGGCATTTCTTCGTAAGTAATAAAATTTATATCTTTGTTGAATTTTTCATACTGTAAATATTGGTTTTGTGTATCATTTATAATTAAAGACTTTTTATAATGTTTGAGCATGAAATTCCGTTTCTCAGGGGCTGATATTTAATAAACCGAAAAAATTAAATCATTGAGTCCCGGTAGTTCAGACAGTTTGAAGCCCGTCACAAAAGATATTATTTGTACCTGATTCCTTTCTATCGAATTAGTCTTTAGAAAAAATTTCATTAAAAGTTTCTTCTAATCAAAACTGTTAGATATTTTCTTTCACATATTAACTGATTCATTAAGAATTTCACAGATATATGCTCACTTTTAGAATCTTCTTGGACAATATTAGGGAAATAAATACTTGAATAATTGTTTAAGGCTTGTTTAAGTATCAAGAGTCTCTATTTTGAATTTAATATTTACAACAAAATCACTTTAACAGAAAACACTTTATGAGTTCACAACGCGTGATTATTTTCGTCAAAGCCTCATTTATATTAAAATCTCTGGATCCTGTTACATTGCTTACGAACTTTAACTCTTCCAGATACGTTTCTTAAAAGTTACTTCACTAAACTTGACAATAAGTTCAAATTTCAAACTCACAAATATTAATCAGTTTATTACGGGAGACGGCAGTTTCTAATTCTTCCGTCCTAGCCTATCCCGATCCAAGTCCAAAAACAATGTACGCATTCACGTATGATCATGATATGAAAGTTAATATTAATAAATAAATACTTTTTCTCGGGTTCCTTCCTGTCTTGGAAATAAACCGCGTATGATACTTTGAAACTAATCGCGAAGAGCCATCACATGGAGTTAAACACTCCGAGATCTAGTAACGTAGAGAGAGAGTAATTCAACTGCGGGTACTATTTATAATAGCAACCTGACAAATGATCTCGATGTATGAGGTGTTTTGACCTGTGTATTCCCTGGGTACTGTTATTCTGAACTACTAAATCAAATGTTCAAATGTTAAGTCTATGGGACTTAACTACGGGGTCATCAGTCCCTAAACTTACAAACTACTTATGAACTACTTACGAACTAGGACGGCACAAATATCCATGCCCGAGGGGGGATTCGAACCCCCGACCGTAGTGGCCGTGCAGACCGTGACTGGAGCGCCTCAGTCTCCTCGGCCACCGCGGCCGCCCTGAATTACTCTGATCTAATTTGAATTTGCTAAAAATTTTGAAAATGAGAAATTTCTGCCTGTAAACAAATAATTAGAATTACGTAACGATGAAAAGTGTTGGAATATGGTTCTAATGCTATGGGCGCGATGTGGTGTTACACTGATTTGATGACCCCACTGCCACTCTATGAATTTGAGAATCAAAGTACACTGTCGTGCGCATTTTGTAGTTCGTCCTGTGCTTGTGTAATCGCCGGTCGGAAGTCTGCAATCGACCGACTGACCACTGCGCCACGCGCTGAGGCTGTCCCGAGACCACGGAGCGTAATTGGGCCCATCCTCTCCTGGACGGCTACTGCCGCGCGCGTTCCTCCTGACGAGAAATGGCGCCCTAAACGGCGGGTCGGCCGGGGTTAACAGCCCGTTCCGGTGTCGGCCGATCCCCGGCGCTGATACGCGGCACTCGCCGGCAATTAAAGCGGCGTTAAGCAGCGGGTGCGCGCCTCCGACGGCAGCGCCCGTGCCGGGAGGTGCGGCCGCCGCCCGCACTGCTCCCCCCCGCGGCGGCGCGCCGCGGGCACCGCAGCGGGGGTCCGCACGTCGACGCCGCTACCGACCGGAGCGCTCCACAGCCCCCCGGGGGGCTAATGGCGGCTGCTGGCAGCGGGGGCGGAGGCGGAGGCGGCCACGGGCTAATTGCGGAGAGCCGCGTCCAATTACACACTCGTCTCGTCTTGTGTAGGGACCGAGAGGATACGTGCACTCCTTCTACTTCTAAGCTACATCTACATGGAAAAGTGAAAAGGTGGGGGTCAACAGCTTTTATATATTTGTAGAATGTCACATTGACCACAACTGTTTATTTTATTGGAACAGTGCTAACGTTTTCGGTTTGTAGACCATTTTCAAGCGCCAGCAGAGATTAAACAGTTCATTAAAGTGACATGTTACAATCTTGAAAAAATTGAAAGCAGGGGTTTATAAGATACAGTGGAGTAGTTGCAATGCCAACTACATTGGCCAGACCAGTAGATCGTTTAGAGTTAGGTACAAGGAACATATGGACGCCTTCCGACTTAATAATTTCGACAAGTCCGCTGTAGCTACGCATATCCGCGAAATGTCCACCCAAAGATGACCTTAAGATTTTGCATAGACAGGATAAGGGAAAAAAGTTAGATCTGCTAGAACAGGTGTGTCGTGTCCTACATAGGAAAGAGGGAAGAGGTAGCAAGGTCAGTCTGCATATCCCGAGTACAGGCATCTACTAGAGATGCGGATTTCGGGACTCGAGAGGATACTTGTTTAGGAAACTTTATGGAACTCCTAGGTAACTTGCATTGAATTTATTGCATCCCATACTAAGTTTACTACACTGGCGTTAGTTATTTTAAAAAACAAGAAGTATAAATCATTTGCCACAACAGAAGCCAGTAATTACGTTCCCTAGCAGCATACCCTAGACAGACGCACTCCCCGCGAGAAACAGACTGTCATGGAGCACCCAGAGGCCGACGGCGATAGTCACGGGCTGGCGCCCGACTCCCTTCTTGATCCAAAAACCGTTTTAACAGCCGGTGTGGGCGCTCCGACAGTTAACTACTTCCTATTGGCCGCTGCTTGGTTCAACCAATCTAAATTGTGGCTTGCCCTCTCTCTGAGTTTTATTTATTTTTAATAAATAAAAATCTCTCTGAGTCCTCTAGCGAACCACGTCTCAGCTCTGTCCCTTGTGCCATTCCCCGGGTGGGGAGGTGGCTTGTTTGTGCACTAACAAAACCCATACTTGGTAGCAACATTGTTCAGCTGAAAGTAAAACGTCACGACGCTACCCAATATGGGCAACAACAACAATGTTTTACGTCAGTTGTCCACGCCTTAGGCTCCGCCCTAGGCCACGCCTCAGGGGAGCTGCTAACTTGCAGTTTTTCTTCTTTACCCTCTCACTCTAGCCTCGTGAAACCACTGACATTGCTGTCCCAAGTGACTGGTATCAACTTTGCTACGTACATTAAAACGTGCCTGTTGGCCACCAAGTACTAATGTAACGTCTTACAACAGCGTCTAGACGCTATATGAAGTTATGCCCAACTTCTCCGAAAGGTAACCTCCACCCTGGGACGGTGGCTGAGGGCATCAGCAGTTCGCTAGGAGATTTCCTTAGTGCCTACATCCCGTATTATATACGTGTCTGTTTTAGCCTGTGATCTGCAATGGCCTCTATTTCTCAGCCTGGAGTGCGTCTCTGTGGCTCACACAGCCTCTCAACAATTCCAACAGTAAAATCAATATATGACAGGTGGAGATTGTAATACACAACGCTAAAAGCGACGTTTCATTAAATGAACAAGTTCAAGGTAATACATACACCTTTTTTTAAAAACTTTGTGGACCTATTATAACAAAAGGCGTTTATTTTAAATTACAACCTCCGTCTTACTGTACAAATAATTTCGTGACACCTGAATGTACCCACTAGCTTGTGGATGATCTTTGGAATTTAGAGGTCTTTGTTTTCATGTGCATACCTGCGCCCCAGTCGTGTTGTTGGCTAGGTGCATTTTGGTAGTGTTATGCGCCGCCGGTTCTGGGGACTGGTTTGAATTCTGACGAAGCACAGTATGCTGAGGACTTTTCTTCGTAGACATGGTTACAAGGGAAGTGGGTGTCTGTAAATCTATCGGACCAAACTGCGTGATTATCAGTCAGTAGCTTACAAACTACGTAAACCTGGGTAAACTAACCTACGGACAAACACACACACCCATGCCCCAGGGAGGACTCGAACCTCCACGGCGAGCAAACGCGCGCTCCGCATCGAGGTGCTTTATACCGCTCGGCTACTCCACCGCGGCTACAAGGGAAGTAACCATGTTTTCTTTTATTACGTTTTAGATTTTTATTGTCTCATGTTTTAAGATTCTTGTACAGATTATCTGATGATGAGGGCTTGACCCTTGAAACGCGTCATATTTTAGTGTTTTTACACGATATCTGTGGTTGAGCCTACTTGACAAAATAATTAAGTAATACAACCACGACCTCACATCCATTATGGATATAATTAAGTTTAAAATAAATATTTCGCATTATACATGACTTGCTAGATGTGTTTTTCCAGTGACTGCTCATTATAAGCAGTATGTAATGAGCAGTTACTGGAAAAACACACCTAGAAAGGGAAGTATAATGCGAAACATTTATTTTCCACTTTTTCAAGATTATAACATGTTACTGACACTCGAAAATGGTGTAAAAACCGAAACCTGTAGAATTCGACCAATAAAATGAACAGCTGTGGTCCACATGTTATTCTACAAATACATCTACATGTTTATTCTGCACATTTAAGTACCTGGCAGAAACTCCCTTGAACCACTTTAGCCGGCCGCGGTAGCCGAGGGGACTGAGGCGCTCCAGTCACAGTCTTCACGGGCACTACGGTCGGGGGTTCGAATCCCCCCTCGGGCATGGATATTTGTGCCGTCCTTAGTTGTAAGTAGTTCATAAGTAGTTTGTAAGTTTAGGGACTGATGACCCCGTAGTTAAGTCCCATAGACTCTACAAACACTTGAACTTTTTGAACCACTTTAGCCGGCCGCGGTGGCCGAGCGGTCTGCGGCGCGCCAGTCATGGTCTGCACGGCCACCGCGGTCGGGGGTTCGAATCCCCCCTCGGGCGTGGATATTTGTGTCGTCCTTAGTATTAGCTAGTTCAGAAGTAGTTTGTAAGTTTAGGGACTGATGACCCTGTAGTTAAGTCCCATAAACAGTACAAACATTTGAACATTTTTGAACCAAAGGTATTAAACATAAGGAGAGGCACTGAATTAAAATTTATGCTGTGGCTAGGATTCGAACACGGTACCTCCTAATTACTAGGTAGGTGGTTTAGACCACTCACCTAACACATCATTGCAGCCAAAGTGACTACACGGACTGTCTTAAAGAACGTCTCCCACCACACCATATACTATTCCAATGTAGGAGAGCCCTGGCAATTAGATACGCATTTAACATGGAACATGAAGCAGAATTAAAGTATGTGGTGTGGAGGGAGACGTGCTTTAAGACAGTCCGTGTAGTCGCTTTCGCTGTATTAGATGAGTAGTCTAAAGCGCCTACCTAGTAAGTAGGAGGTCCCGGGTTCGAATCCTGGCCACAGCATAAATTTTAATTCAATGCCTCTCCTTATGTTTAATACCTTTGGTATAATGAGACAATGTTGTCTCAAGGAATTGTATTATTATTTGATATTTTTGAACCACTTTAATATTAAAACATATCTATATACTTTTTAAAACTATGATTTCAAATAGTCCCACCAAAATGTCATTTGTGGGCGAAACCGACTGTATAACCGGCTCCTCTTCAAGTTACGGCCGAAACAGAAATTTATGTACTGAAGTTCAAATTTGGTAATTTTACGTTATATCGCAGATCACTAGTTTTCCCAAACTTTGTCAAATTCCCTCCTTGTACGAAGCCTAATCATAAATCCGTAGATGGTGACATAGGAAACGTACAGATGTACTGGTCAAAACTTTCAGAAATGTTCAAATGTTTGTATAGCTTATGGGACTTACCTACGGGGTCATCAGTCCCTAAACTTACAAACTACTTATGAACTAGCTAACACTAAGGACGGCACAAATATCCATGCCCGAGGGGGGATTCGAACCCCCGACCGTAGTGGCCGTGCAGACCGTGACTGGAGCGCCTCAGTCCCCTCGGCCACCGCGGCCGGCTCAAAACTTTCCATCCGGCAGTTGCAAACATTGAAGCCAACCACTCCATAGGTTGGACTTGTGAGCCAGCGCATAGGAATACCTCAGAGCAGTTATCAATTATACGATGTCGTAGCGCTTTGCATTTCTAAAGACAGTGCGCAGCTGAATAGCTGAAAACATTCTTGCGAGTAGGTATTATGCTCAAAATAAAACCCGGGATCCGAATTACGATACGTTTATTGCAGATGACGCTGTAATAAAAAAGAAATACACTTTACCCTAACATTGATATGTGAGCATGGCAGACTCAGATTAAGTCCTGTCGCCGACAGACTTGACTCGCGCGTATCAACACCTCGTTTATACTTCCTTAAATTTTTGTTGGCTGTTCGTATCTCTTCGTTAATATTATTATTATTATTATTCATGTGTTTATCACAGTAATAATTAGATTTAAGAGAAGTAAAGTTGTTACTATACAGTGCTTATGAGTAATAGCTTTCGTACCTGTCAGTAAATCAACTTCATTCAGTGCTGCATAAAGTATTAAGAAAAATATCGTTTTAATTCCGACTAACAGTATGATTGTTGTCAGTTTTAATTTACACAAACTCGACAGGAAAAGCTGTGTACCACATAATCAATGTTTCCTAAACTCATAGTATTTATTAAAAAAGCCACTCGCTATCACACAAACACATTAATAAAACTCTTCAGCATAATAATATGATAACCAGTTCCCTTAAGTACAATACTTAATGAGTTAAATTGTTAGAAACACAATATAAGATACGACTGCGTTACCCGACTTGAGCCGTAAATTCACGAAACCATGTTTCGCCAAAGCCGACGATTCGGCTGATGTCTGGCAGAAACCGAAACTGGGACTGAAGCCAATATTTTGGCTATAACTGGCCGGAACAGAAGCCAAATATTCTGTCGGTCGTTAATTTCAAATAATTGAAGCCAAAATCACATTCACTTTATATATATAAATTAATGGTCAGAGTTATATTTTGTCTCGATAGGTCTAGGATTTATGTCACTTTTCACCTCTTTCCCCTTCACATCAGCAATGTTGCTGATGTGAAAAACATAGAGTAGCACTATGGTTCGGAATCGACTTTAACTTTAGGTCCCCCTGGGTAAGTCAGTTCCATGGTTGGACGAAGGCAAGGCATACAATCTCCAAACAGGATGCCTAGTGAAGAACTGTGGTGTTCAAACCAATCTTCGGATTGTTGACTGGTTTACTTTTACCTTATTTATAAAAGACACTGAATTGAAGGAAATGCAATGAATTAATACTTTTTGCTACGGCCGGGATTCGAACCTGGGACCTCCTGGTTACTAGGCAAGTTCTATAACCACTAAGCAGTCGCGACCTAATGGATCCGGCGTTTTCACAACAGTCTTAAAGCACGTCTCCCTCCACAACACAAACTTCAGTTCTGCCTCATGTGCCTCGTGAAATCGCCCTATCCATCAAGTTGTGCTAGTGTAGTGATTGTAGTGATTATAGTGCTTGCCTAATAATTAGGAGTTACCGGATTCGAATCCCGACAGTAGCAGAAATATTAATTAAAAAATTAAAAGTCACTGCTTCTCCTTCAGTTCAATACCTTTGACACCTATTGAGACAAAATATGTCGCTAGGCTTCATCACCTGTGCCTCAGGTACAAGGCAAGTTCATTCCCATTAAAGTTCACTGTCAGGGTGCTTGGTAACGTTGATACAGATTTAAATAGCGGAACTTGAAGCAGTGTTGTTAGGAAGACGTTCTTTAAGACAGCCCTTACAATAGCCGTTCCTATTAGGTCGTGGTGGCTTAGTGGTTGCACCACTTGCCTACAAAGCAGGAGGGCCTAGGTTCGAATCCTGGCTGAGACACGAATTTTAATTCAATGCCTCTCCTTCAATTCAATCACTTCATTTATGTTAAATCACGTTAATAGTTTGACGGGATATGCTATCATTTCCAAATGTCACAATTTATCCTGCAGTCACAAGTGGAAAAAAATTCGTTAATTTACAATTAAAAAGTTAACAGGGATGCAGATAGTGTTCCAATTAAATGTTCGTAAACCTAATGGACCAAACTGCTGAGGTAATTGATCTCTTGACTTACAAACTAACTTACGCTAAGGACAACACTACCACCCATGCACGAGAAACAACTTGAACTTCCGGCAGGAGCAGCCAAGCAATCCATAGCATGGCGCCTTAGACCAAGCGGCATTTCCCGCCCGCCTGCTCTCTCTTATAACTTATTGAAGTCAGATATCATATTAGATTAATTACAAATATTTTCAGGACTATCTGTGCTTTATTAAAATGTGCTCAATTGACTATGAGAGACTAAAGGGTAAATGATTCAAGAAACATTTTTATACATTAAGCAAAATCACATGAAGATAACGTTACTATAATTACATTACCAACGTTAAGCTTTTTGGTTGATTGTACGAATAAATTGTCCCTTTTTTATTGTTGACATTACGCCGTATCTAGGTTATACATAACTGATCTGCAAGTCATTAATCGAAGACGTTTGATTACAGAAAGCGATAGCTGAGTACAGGGCATTACATGTCATAAAGTTTCCTTGCTCAAATTAAAACTTTTTTTTTATTTCTTATGGCTTTAAATGCAACATTAGATTAATCATTAATGCAGCATCAGATTACATCCGGTACAAATTTATGATAAAAATATGTACAATACATACAGGTTAAAGATAAAATACTGATATTAACAATTGTATATAGTATTAAATCACATAGAATAAAATAACTCATATCATTCCTTAAGGTGACCATGTAGTTGGCATCACTGTACTGCTCAGGGATAGATGTCCAGTCATTTCAGCAAAGCTTCTCCCTTAAGCGAATGAAGGTCCTGGAAGGTGCCTCGCAATTTCCTTAAAGGAAGTTAAGTTGCGATGTGCTGTAGTATCTGTTTATTGTGTCCACAGTCGCAGTCAGTCTATCAACGACGCCCCAGTTATGCCTTCGTGACAATTTCCAAGCTCTGTTCGGAACCTCTTGAGTGATGTAGTAAACAGGTTCCCAACAGGGCATGGAAATTGTCACCACTGAAGGCATAAATAGGGCATGGTTGATGGACTTGATTGCGACTGTGGACACAACAAACAGACACAACGACAGTGAATGCCCTGTGAACATTATATTAGTCCAAGCATTTTGTCACGGCGTAATGCTAAATTTGGAAAAAAAAAATTACCTGAAAATATGAGCGTGTAGGAAAGTGAATTTCAAATAGTTTCTATTTTATGAATCTCGAGCCTATACGGGGAAATTTGCCGTAAAAATTCGCAAAGTTCCAAAAAACGGTTTTCATTAAATAAATAAAAAATGAAAATGTTAATTTAGAGAGTTGTAGCCCTTACGATTCTCTACCGATTGCTTTTTTGTGTGTATCGATTGATTTGATACGTTTCGAGTTATATCGAAGAAACATTTAAATTCATTAGAAACTAGATTCCTTATAACTCCACAACATAAACTTTTCCAGATTCATTTTTTACCACAAGTATGGCACGAAATAAACAAAAAAAGATCTTATTCGAAATAATTAAAAATATTCACCATTGAGATATATCGATTTTTAAAAAAAGCCTCATAGAAAATTGGCTAGAGTTGCTCAGGGGATCGACCTAGAGTAACGGTTTTCCATCTGTTTTCTTCGTGAAGAGTTGTAATATCATGCTATTAAATAGTTTTTTAGATTTTGTTAATTATAGGTATCATAGAACGACTTTGAAAAACCTGCACTTTTTTGGACCCGTTTTCTTCAACCGACTATTTATACTTTTATGTTATGAAAATAACTGTTAAAGAAATATGTTGCTGACATTTTTTCACAGATTTTAAAACAAATAATGTTGCTCTACGAACTTCTGTAGCAGAGATAAATGTTTTTCTTTTTTAAAAAAATTTGCGATCTTATTTTTCATTTTACAGCGATGTGCTTCATGGAGATTAATATTTAATACTTTTACTAGTAAGTAAAAATACTTTGATCCGTTGCATTGTTTTCTAGTGTTACTAATCGATTGGTAAAGTGAAGCGTGGGGCCAGAGCATGAGAGCGGGTGAGTGGACGTTGGGATAGGTGGAGGGGGGGAGGGCAGGAGAGACTGGTGCGCGTTCTCACTAAGAACACTCTAAATGGCCCTCACTTGCAGATGTCCAAATCGGTACAGACATTTGAAGAAAACAGTGTTCAAAGTTGTTTTTACCAACTTGCCTAAAAAGTCAGCTCCAACGTCTCAATCTCAAAAACGACTGCTCGAAATGAAAACTGTCGAATTATGGAAATTGTAAAGAATGATATTTCGTGACAGAAAACTACCAATTTTTTATTATTTTTAGGCATTATTAAACGTCCATCCCCTTGAAAACCAAAGTAATTACATATCCTTGGCCTGTTTTTATGTATCGGTCATATTCAGTGAAATGAAATTTCTTGTGGGAAGACAGCGTTTCTTTATGTATAATTCTTTTCATTCAAGTTTACCTTTTACCCATCCCTTAAATGCTAAGATTCGCTTGCTAAAAGCAGACCGAGTACATAATATTCGCCAATATGTATTCACATTTGAATGATATAAAATTTGTACAAATGAAAAATATAAAAGTAAAAATAGTCAGTTGAAGAAAACGGGTCCAAAAAAAGTGCAAGTGTCTAAAATTCATTCTAGGTCGATCCCCTGAGCAACTCCAGCCAATTTTCTAGGAGCCTGATTTTTCAAAAAAACCGATATATCTCAAACAATAATAAATATTTTTAAAATTTTCTAATAAGGTCGTTTCTTACTTATTTCGTGCCATACTTGTGATATATAATAAGACTGAAAACGTGGATGTTGTCGAGTTATAAGGCATCTAGTATTTAATGAATTATAAGTGTTTTTTCGATGTATCTTGAAACGTATCAAATCAATCGATACATACAAAAAATCAATCGATGGATAATCGTAGGGGCTACAACTTTCTAATTTAATATTTAATATTTTATTTATTTAATGAAAACCGTTTTTTAGGAACTTTGCGAATTTTTTCGGCAAATTTCGCCATCTAGGCTCGAGTTTCATAAAATAGAAACTCTATTTGAAATTTAATTGCCTACAGGCTCATATTTTTTGTTGTCAGGTAATAATTTTTGCAGTCACTTCTCCCTAATTCTTGGACTAATATGATATTAGTCACTATCAGGAAGCTTGTTTACATTCTTATTGTTTGCACTGTAGGATCAATATTGATATTTGAAACTGACAGCATAGCCTGTCGAAACTAGCAAAATGAATTAACAAAATGTGACTTTTGCTTTGGCTTCAATTACAGGAAGCAATATATACAGGGTGTTTCACTGTGTTTGCCTCTGTAACTTATAAAATAATAGGTGACGGGAAATTTTAATGCGGTAGGTCAACACAAGAAATGTTACACTTTCTGCGGAGCTAGTTTCTAAAGATTAACAGCACAAAGATATAATTTTTTAAATGGAACAATAGTTTTTTCTATCGTGCATTGGATTCGTTGAAACCAGTTGCGTCCAAATCAATTTAAACTACATTCCTATCACTGTTAGTTTGGGAACTACAACCCTTCAAAGTTTAGGGGGCGGAGGCTGCGATAACGTAGCTCACTGGCCGAGTGGCTATCCCCTGGGGCACGGCCCACTGTCTCATGACCACCAGCCAGTCAGCTACGCTGTCGTAGCCTCCGCCCCCGGAACTTTGAAGGGTTGTAGCTCCGCAGAAAGTGTAACATTTCTTGTGTTGACCTACCGCATTAAAATTTCCCGTCACCTATAATTTTATAAATTACACAGGCAAACACACTTAGTGAAACACCCTGTATATATATTGTCCTGTTGCACTTCTGTAGGACATAATGTCTAATTACATATCCAATAATTTCATTAAATAATCAGCAGCTGGCGCGGCAGGCACGCGACCATAACATTACTATATTATATGACGATGTCGCGTGCACCAGTAGCGATACAAGAAACCGCGCGGCTACATTAGGGCGCGCCGCGGCGGATTAGCCGTGTGCACTCGGGCGCCTTGCCTCGGTGCGCGCGACGATCGCCGTCGGGGGTTCCAGTCCCCCCCCCCCCCCCCCCTCCCTCGGGCATGGGTGTTTGTGTCATCGTTATGTTAGTTGAGTCCGATAGATTTACAAACATTTGAACATAAGAACGGCGGCAGCAATGAGTCGACAGTTAACACTTGACAATGGCTCATGAGTTTCAAATTACTTTATGCCGCTGGAAGCCTGCTAATATTTTATCAGTAAAACTAGCTGCCGAACTGTAAATTCATACTGGACAATGTCGTTACTGACATTGGTAATATAAATTACGCCGAAATACAACGCTACTCAGCAATAAAAACTTACGCCCGTTACGGACCTTTTTGCGAGAACATTATGGTAGTTCAATCTGCGATCAAGTGGTCTGTTAGGAGCAGATAGTAAAGTGGCAATCTGTAATGCTAAAGGCGACATCGCGTGGGTCTTTTAACTCTTACCTGCATAGTAAATTCAACTAGTTCCTCACTGCGAGGCACTGTGTTAAAGGCAAGTTGCTATTTAACCTACATGGTTCAAACAATGCTCAAATGTTTGTATAGCTTATGGGACTTAACTACGGGGTCATCAGTCCCTAAACTTACAAACTACTTATGAACTAACTAAGACTAAAGACGGCATAAATATCCATGCCCGAGGGGGGATTCGAACCCCCGACCGTAGTGGCCGTGCAGACCGTGACTGGAGCGCCTCAATCTCCTCGGCCACCGCGGCCGGCAACCTACATGGTGGCAGCTGTGTGGCAGTAAGATTAATACTGGACATATTCGTCAAGAAAGCATTGGAAAACATCTCGAGGAAATATGCAAATCCTGCGGCTAAAACTTATGAAGTGGAATTAGCCGATTTTAAACTGGATATTTTAATAGAGGAGCACGCTGCTGTACACCAACACCCTCGTGTTGGATTTCTATCTCCATCACGCAAGATTTTTCAGGGATTTTTAACGTAGTGGAGATGCGCTTGTAAAGGTATCTAGCCACGGCTTTCGCATGGACGAAGACTTAACAGGGAACGACAACGTTACTGGACAACGATAAGACGACTGGCATCGATTGTTTAACGTGGTTGACATCGAAATGCTCAGTACAAATATATAATAAATTTATATCTCAAATCACCAGACCTGATGTCAACAAAGATATCTGTAACAACATCATGGATGTTATAAAATGTCCAGACAGGTGACAGCTAGAGACTTTTACTTCCTCGTTAGATCGAGAACATGGTAGTACCAGACTGGAGGTTACAATATACCACTGAATAATGGATCGTGTTTTTTATCCTATAAAAGGCAGTCAAATTGTTTTAAACGAGGACAGTATTTACAGTGTGTTAATCCCATCCATGTCTCAGCTAACAATTGCCTTAGAGAACAGTTTCTGTGTTTATCGTGTTTCGCAATTTGTTTACTGGGGTAATAATAATACCCGAAAATTGACTGACGTGCAGGTAAACCTCCCTGAGAGTAAGGACAGAGAAAAGCTAAATTATGTTCTCTCTGCTTTTAGTTTCAACTACCTGTCCGTAAATTACTTGGAAATTCGTAATACTGACTCCAGCAAGAACGATATTTGTATTCGACAAAAGAGTTATATTACAGCAGGTTCAAGAAATTTCTCGCAGTCTAGGACGTTAATATCCATAATACAGTCAGATGTAGATTCGCTGAATTAGAACTGGACCGCACATGTAACGTCATTCCATAGGTCCTAAGAAAAGAGTAAATCCATCGTACAGACTTTAGTCACTCCCCATTCAAGAAATCGCTCCTTTAAATGCAGTTAATGCATCGTGTGCACAGAAAAGAAGACTGTAAATGATGGAGACTGAGGTCAAGAAACGAAAACTGGATTACTTGGCGAAGACAACCGCTTTAAAGGAAGCATATCAGCATCAGCTGGAGAATGAGGACGCTATTGCAGATGTACAAGCACGATTCACGAAATCGTTGAAACATACTGTATTGAGAAATCTCGCTGTGACTGAGGAATATAAAATGTCTACATTTACAGTAAACAGTAAGGAAGACGGGTGACGTGTCGGGAAATGTATTGCTAAAGTTTCACTCCCGTTTGGATTAGGTTAAAATGATTGGTTGCATTGTATCTAATTGTAATGGATCGAATGTTATCCATCTACCCATAGAAGAACCATTTTCGGGACTAAAAACCGACGGAATAACAATATTTAACAAGCTTAAGTTCTATATTGTGTGTCAGAAGAGATGGCAGCGTACACACAGGAGGATGTGGAATGCTATAACAGTTGTGCAGGAAATAAGAGGTAAAATTAAACCACCCAAATGTTTGCGTTTCTAGGAGCTGCCAGAAGGTGTAGAACTGGTTGTCAAAACGATAAAAGGGGGAGCAGAAATACGCTCTAGAGTTCGAGTACATACCTTCATTGCATCTGTCCAATCACTGACTGGAAAGGGAAATAGAAAATTCTGAAATGTATCAAAGGTACAATTTAAAAATTAAAATGGTTATTATTGAAGTTACACCAAATAAAAATAAAGGAAGAGTCGTTTTCTGTGTGTAAATGTATATATGAAATTAATAAATGAAAAATTTTTACACGAATACTTATTTATTTACTTATTAGCCTCCCAAAAATCCTGTATTTACAATGCCCTGGGCGCCTCGGTTGCACAGTGGTAGTGCCAGACTACTAATCCAAAGGTTGCGGGTCCTAGGATTTTTATCTGTCACTTTGTCACTTTTCACTTCTTTCACCTTTGACAGTATTGATCATGTGAAAAATACCGAGTAGCACCGTGATTCGGAACCCACGTTAAACTGTAGGCCCCCCTATGACTGGCTGGGCAAGTAAGTTCGAAGGTCGGAGGAAGGCAACGGCATACCACCTCCAAACAGGACCATGCCTAGTAAAACACTGTGGTGTTCGAAGTAATCTTCGGAGTGTTGACTGCTTTACTTTTTTTAATTTTTTTTTCCTTTATGCATATATATATTTCGAGTAAAATACCACTAGTTTGCAGGAATTGTAAACTTAAAATTCTATAAAGAAATTCCAGATTACGAGAGACATTGACTTCTTCGTTGGTTCGAGAATGTATTATTTACCATGATGGAGCTAAGAAAAAAACAACAAACACTTTTAGCTTCATAATCAATAAATAGAAGTAAACAACAAATGCATGACATTAATTATTTGATACAATAATTCAATAGTAACACAGTGTGACATATATAAAGTTTGCCGTGCCATTTATTTTCATAAGAAACATGGGTCATTTGTCATGCACTTTGTGAATCCCTGAGCGGAGTAAATTCCTTTCTTTTTATCCATCTCAAAATATCAGTTTGAAATTCATTTAGTTGCACTGTGTAAGCATTTTCTGGTAATTGGTTGAAGTAGGTGCGCCCAAGGTAATTATAACTGTTGGTGTCTTTGACAGCCTAGTAAACGGCACATCGATTGTATATCTACATATTACGTTGTGGCCATGTATTGTCCTCCTTAGGTCGAATTTACTTCTCCTTGACAAAAACAATTCCTCTTAGGCTCTGTCATTCTATTTAGTTGCTGGAAGTGGTCTCGGTATGATTCACGTGCTCTAAATTCTGCAATCACCATAACGTTCTTTTGCCATTTAAACACTACCTGTGAGCCTATGGAATTACCCGATAACAGTATACTTAAGTGGGAATGAAAGAATGTAGAACATGCATTTAAAAGAAACTTTTTAGTGACACTACTCCTCAGCTTGTACAACATATAGATTGCATACGCTAGTTTACCACATAGTTTCTCTGTGTGGGTATCCCATCTGAGCTTTTAGTCTATGTGAAATCCTAATAATTTTACTGTTTTGTTATTCTGACTGGGAGCATTCAGACTGAATACAATGTCTTCAGTTTTATTATCATCCTTCTACAGCACATTTGCCTCTAACCAAGTACTACCACTCTTAATTGCTACTGTGTCGCAGCTTCTAGATCCAACCGCATGTGCGGGGAGTTGTATCATCTGCATATAGTATTGGTAACTCATTTATATAAATAAATGCCCCAAAACAGATCCTTGAGGCACCCTCTTTAACTAGAAGGCAATTTGACTTTTAATTATTTACCTTAACTAACTTTTTTCTGTTGTTCAAGTACGACTGTATTAAGCTTCATTGTCTCTCACTCCATAATGGTAGAGTTTTTTATGAGACTATTGTGGGAGACCATATCAAAGGCTTTGCTAACGTCCAACAATGTTGAACAGGCAAATCCTTTGTTTTCAAAGTAACTGCATACTTTAGGTACCATGTTCTCAACTGCTTTAACTGTTGAAAGTTTGGATATGAAACCATAATGATGCGCTAAGTATATCATTACATTCAAAATATTAACTGTTTATGCAAGCAGAATTCTATTATTTTAGATATTATTTGATTGACTGATATAGGCTGATAGTTACAGGAGATTCTTTATCTCCTTTCGTAGTTTAACTACAGATATTTTCAATCATTCTGGATAAATACCTTCATCTAGAATTTTATTGATTATTCTTGTCAGTGGCACTATAGTTTGATTTCTTATATATATGGTAACATGATATGAGAAGCGATAGCACTCCTCTGCTTGTTATTGAGCTACGCTGGTGATTTATAGGCTACCTTTTCCATTACATGGCTCCAACGGAACCTGTCTGTCAATTTACTGCTTATATCTGCCAGTACTGGTTCTGATCTGGACTGAAAAAAAGTATTTAAAACATCAGGTGATTTTTGTGTGTCATATTTTTACTTTGCAACTTAAATAGTGGCAATACTGCTGTGGAGATACTATGCAATGGACTCTTATATTGTCGCTGATTGCACACTTTGTTGTCATACCTACCTTACGTCCGAACAAATGTATTCGTCCGTCCCATGTCAACAGCGTGCGCACAATCGAAAGAAACAGTCACTTGTGAGCGAGCGGTCTAAGGTAACAGTGTCACTATGTTTACGAAAGAGGAACAACGCAGTTGGATCAAGATTGAATGTGCCAGAGGAGCATCACCAACGACAAGCTTTGCGAAAGAAGCGGCAACACTTTCCGCGCAACCTACCCATCATTTTGCACGACAATGCGCGGGCGCACATATTGCAAGCTGTGGCTGCTCTGTTCGGTCGATGGGACTAGGAAGTTATGTACCATCCACCATACTCCCCGCACGTAAGTCCATGTGACTTTGATTGGATTCCGAAAATGAAGGAACCAATTCGTGGTATTCGTTTCAGAAATGTTCCAGAGGTTCGACATGTAGTAGAATGCTCCATTCGGACCATCAACAGAACAGGCTCTGCTAGCGGTTTACTACGCCTTCCACATCTCTAGCAACGGTTTCTACCAATGGCGGCGCGTCCTGTGTGTTCGCTGGTTCAGTTAACCCCGAAGAAAATTATTGTAGAGAAAAAAAGTAAATAAATAAATAATCTTCTTTTCGTTCTTCAATTACATCATTTGACATGAAAGTTAAAGAATTTTTATCGCATGAGACACGTTTTACGTCGTGGAGGCAGCACGTATACGAGTCGCAGCGCGGTCGCCTAAAGACTAGTTTACACGACGCCACTAGGTTTCATGAAACTGCGCTACTGGCCAGTGCGCATGCACGGCAGGTGTCCTCGCAACTCGTTGGCGAAACTAAACAGTTTCGGCACATTCCAACTTTGGCGAAGTTATTGCTCGTGTTTTTAGGTTAGGTTAAAAATAATACAGAACAAAATACAACATAAAGGGAGTGGGGCGGAAGAAATAATTTGGTTTTTGAACATATATTCGATGCATAGGTGTTTGTGCGATTTTAACGACGAAAATTTCAGGAATAAGCAGCGGCGTGTTAGTGTTCTTGAGTCAATTAATCGTGAATTAAATATTGATGGGTTGACGATTAGTGAATTGGAGACTAAAATACATTCAATTCCAAATACCTATACAAACGAACTATGGCAGTTGTGGATTTCGGAACAAGGTACAGGTACTGTAGAGACGAATATCTACTTGACAAGGAACGCCATGCAATTAAATTAATTTCAGTTCTGGTAACAATGATTCACGCATAACAGTATCTCGTTTCTTTATTGCATTACTAACTCTGTTTAAAAGGAACGTAAACTGCTCTGGTGACATTCTAAGTTGATTAAAATAGCTTCTAAGGTCTTCAATTACAATTTCTTTCAGAACGTAGCTAAGCAATCGAGCTGACGTCTTTTTTAATCCAGTCACAAACCCAAACACGTTCTTTATTCTTTTTATGTTTAGTCTTATGCAGTGACTTCACATAGAGAAGCAATAGCTTCGCCACAACTCTTACAGCTACCAAGACTTTCATTCTGCGGCACTCACAAAACAACGAAACAGTATCGGCGCCGTGTCTACAGACACACACGAAACCAGTTGCGCGCAATTCCACTTCAGGAAACGAGTGTCGCAATCTAGTGTCGCCGTGTAGTCTACCCTTAATATAGGCGACAGTGGCCCCAACGTTGGAATGCGCATGCGCGGCTGAAGTTCAAATTCTCTTCTGAACCTCCTGGAGGCAGCACATGGGCGCTCCCACGGCAGAGAGAGAGAGAGAGAGTAGAGGGGAAACGCCGCTTTTAACATTGGCGTTGGAGCTGGTAAAGACACCAGCTCCTGGCTACTCGAGCTCCGGCGGTTACGCACAAATCGTCACGAAGCAAGACAATGAAGCCACTGCGCACTTCGCCATGCACATGCGTAAATCCTCTATGAAGGCAACACCCGCCTTTCATATTTGTTTTTGGCGCATTGAAGATTGATCAAAAACACGTCATATTTGGTAAAATTAAATACGCATCAACTGTAAAAGCCTTCAGAAGTTCCGATCTTGAATAATGCGTTCACTGCTCTGCACCTAGCTAGAATAGTCGTGTGGTCAGTGGCATCGTGCTGTGCTGTCGAAGGTAGTGAGTACGAGACCAACTGAAAGAATTTTTTTTAATCCAATCTTCTTTGTAATAGATACAGGAACACCAATTACTTTTGTATTATTACTTGACAAATATCTTTGGTCGTTTTAGCAAATGTGTCGTGATTTTGAGGGAAAGTGACATTTATACTCTCGTTGAAACAAATATTTAACTAAAGATAAAGGTGAAGCATTGAATTGAAATTTGTCAGACGGCCGGGAATCGAACCCGGACCTGCATGCTTACTACGCAGACGTCTTACCACTAGACCACCGCACCACTAGCAATTAATGCGCCTCGGAATAGTCTAAGTACGACTTCCCTCCATGTCAGAAACACTAATTCAGCTTCTGTGTTCCATGAAATATTGCCATACGTCCCAATGCAGCGGAATAGCACCTCGGCAAAGAACATGTTGGAACTTTCCTGCCCTTAACTTTAGGCTAAGGTGATATAAATATCATTATAAATAGAAATTTTCATACCCTGAGATTGTTTTTCGTCGCGAAAAAGCATTTTAATTCAATGCTTCGCCTTTATCTTTAATATCCTCGACATTTTCGAGACGTGAAACAGTCTCAGGGTTGGAAAATTTCTGTTTATAAATATTTAATCATTTGAAAAGATGGGGAGAGCAGCCATTGCACAGGCGTAAGGTTAGGAGGAGGTGCTGCTTAGTGTCACGTGACCCGAAGGTAGAGTGTCTCTTCATCGTAACAGATACATTTTGTTATAGTCACTTAACAGTGTAGTCAGTTACTTACTGTGTCTTAGTGTTGTTATGCGCATTCATGTGTTCTTGGCGTTTGTTGTATATATATAGAACTTTCAGTATCTGTCAGAAGCAAATTACTCAGCTTTCAGCTTGGAACGAAAGTGTGAATTAAACAAGCTTGGTATGACGATGCCTCAGCTCGAGATGAAGCAAGCGCAAACAAGCCGAGGTAAGACGTTTTGCAGATCTTTTAACGAACATATATCTAAAGGATAGGGGGGGGGGGGGCGCACACAGGGCGCCTTCTCCCGACGCGGATGCCGGACACTTGCCACGCCGGACTTTTGCCACGCCGGACATTTGCCACACCTGACCCTTCGCCAGGTAGTCGGATTAGCGACCCCTCAGGCAAGGGACGCCCTTCCCCGTACTGCTGCTGTTTGCTTCCAAACCTCCGTCTCCGATGCGATACAGCCAATACGAAAGAGAGATTTTTGTTCTCTCCGAAATTTACAACTTATTTTCAATATCCCGAAATCGAAATATTTATAACTTTTGGGAAACGAAAGCAATACCGTCGGCTATGTCACTGTGTAATTAGTTCTTCCAACCACAAATATGAATCCATTCTCCCTCCGTTTGTACGGTTGCTTTCTTCCACACTTACTGATTGCGATAGAAACAGTCCATCGGCATGGAAGGAACATGAAAAGAACGATATAAAGGTAATTCGAATGTCCGCTTATTTTTCAAGTTTGATCACTGCATTTGTATATATATGGCTACAACTGTGTGTGTGTGTTGGGGGGGGGGGAGAAGGAAGAAATAAGAACAATATACTTTATAAATTTATTCTTTGTGGCGAAATATTAGATAATAAAGTGAATTGGGACAATGTTCAAATCAATGACAGAAAATACGTTTACAAAATATAGATAAGAGCGTCTATGTTTGACAGATCGCCTAAAAACGACATACACATTTGAAATAAAGAAATGAAGGGATATAGAATTCTATGCTTGTAAAGTACACTGTTGTTCTACATTGTTTAGCTGAGTCGCAGAGATAATACCCTAGTTTTTTTAATGGAAATGCCATAATTCAGATGATCTGCACGGCAAAAGAAACAAAAACCACAATGTAATATTTGTACTAGCTCACAAGCTAAACTGAATTCGATAGTTCCTGTCAGTTAGTGTGAGCAGATGTTATACTCGACTACCGCAATAAATTAATAACTGCCGCTGCTGAGCGGCCAAGCATATTGAGGCGCTATGCTGCGATGCGCGAGGCCGTTCCCCGTCGGGATTTCAGATCCCCCATCGGGCATGGATGTTTGTGTCGTCTTTAGTATAAGGCAGCTTATAAGTAGTTTGTAATTTTAAGGACTGATGACCCCGCGGTTGAGTCCCTTAAGCTTAACAAACATTTGAACATTTTAATTTACCGAGCCCGTCACTCTCATAATGTAGCCGCTGAACAGTTCATAGAAAACTTGAGTCTCAACACAAATAGGTACACTACTCATAGTAGTTGGCGGTGACTTAAATCTACCATCCGTATGTTGACAAAAATACACCTTCCGACCAGATACATCTTCCGAAATTGTTCTAAATGCTTTTTTTAAAAATTATTTTGGACAATTATTTCACGAGCCCATTAAAACTGTAAATGATTTCGGAAACACACTTGAGCTCTTAGTCACAAATACCCCTGAGCATCACGATGGATACAGGGATAAGTGAACACAAAGTTGTAACGAGCTCAAATCTGTAGCCGGCCGCGGTGGCCGAGGGGACTGAGGCGCTTCATACGGCCACTACGATCGGGGGTTCGAATCCCCCCTCGGGCATGGATATTTGTGCCGTCCTTAGTCTTAGTTAGTTCATAAGTAGTTTGTAAGTTTAGAGACTGATGACCCCGTAGTTAAGTCCCATAGACTATACAAACTTTTTTTTTTTTTTCCAAATCTGTAACAAAGATTTTCACCAAAACTAAACGCTAAATACGTCTACCAAAAAAAAAGATAAAAATTCGGTTGACATCTTCCTAGGAGGCAGTCTCCATTTTTTCTAAATTAACTATGTAAGTGAAGACCATATGTGGCTCACATTCAAAGGAATAGTATCAACAGCATTGGAGGGATTCCTACCAAAAAAATTAATAAGAGAGTGAACTGGTCCCCCATGGTACATAAAACAGAACAGAAAGCTTTTGCAGAAAATTTATACGAATTCAAAATCCCCAAGACTGCAGATGTTTAACTGAAGCTCGAAATTTAGCGCGGCCTTCAAAGCGACATTCGTTTAATATTTTTCACAGAGAAAATCTTCGTAGAAATGTGGTGGAAAATCCAAAGAGATTCTGCTCCTATCTTATCTACAGCAGCGGAAAGACTAAGTGAATGCCTTTATTGCGCGATAGCGATGGTAATGTTACTGAACACAATGCCGCTAAAGCGGAGTTATTAAATGCAGTTCTTAGAAATTCTTTCATCAAATAAGACAAAGTAAATACTCCACAATTTGAAATTAGAACTGCTGCAAACATAACATAAAAATAAATACCCTTGGTGATACAAAGCAAATCATACTATCAAATAAGTGATGTTGCAGACGAATGATCAAATATGTTTTCAAAAGCTTCTAATGCATAAGAAAAATGCGTCTAATACATTTGTTTGTGATATTCTTTTGTAACGATTATTTTTAAACAGTAAGCTCCTTGCGTTGTTTCCATAGCTTTTACTGGCCTGATTAAAGATAATCAACAACATGGTGAGAAACTTTAATTTTTAAGGACTACAGCTAAATGTACTTCATGAGATCTACGTCTGCTATTATGTTATTTCTATCCTTGTCTAATTTTGGAGATATGGGAATTATTTCAACACTACAGCTGCCCAACTTGTCAACCTTAAGAACAGATCTTATTAAGGTGTGTATTTTAGGTGCAATTCTAAAGTTCAGATTCTTTTTAAAACCTGAAGTGTACCTTATCAGTTTAACAAAAATGATATTGTAAGAGCTAATTGCGGCTTTGAAGTTATAGGAATAATTTTAGAACTCACAATCATTGACTGTATGGCCATAATATTAGAAGGTAGGAAAAATTCTCTTAACGTATCAAATGTAAGAGTTTTTATCTAAATATGAAATTGCAAATTGAAAAGTGGTAGATTTTACTGTAAGTTCTGTTTGCAGGAGGATCATTTGAGTGATGTTTAATGTATTTGCTTCGTTGAGTCAAATTTCATCCCGTATTGATTAAACGCTAATGAACCGAACTGTGGCCAGCTAGCTTCATCATTAAGTTATTTAAGGATACTGACGTCTGATACACTCTTTTTATTTTTACATCTTATAAAAGTCGCATCGTTAGGGGGTCTTCACAGGTGTTCTCCACGTTCAGTACGTCTCCGTTCTTCGAAAGCAGCTTTCCCTTGCAATGATCCTGTTTTCGGCGTAAGCACATCCACAATTTATTATCGCGTTACCATTGTAGTGGGAAAAAGGCCTGCCCTTGGCCGTTGTAATAACTTCCATACTGACGGTCGTACTACGAAATGTGGAAGCAACCAAAGTGCATATGTCGGGACACCGTCCGCCGAGTTCTCGGGCCGGGTGTTAGGGGTGGGGAGGGGGGGGGAGGGTAGGAGGAGACAGGGGCACCCGACCCTTCCGAGCAGGTAAAAGTGTGGCAAATGTCCGGCGTGGCAAGTATCCGGTGTGGCAAGTGTCCGGACACCCCCGACGCCAGCGCCAAATTGTCTCTTTGGACGCAAAGGGAGGGGGTGAGCGGCGCCACTATCAAGACTTATTTGAAGCACCAGCCGCCACGACGATGGTGACTACTTGAAGGGCAGTAGGGCGTAACAGGTGCAAATAAGTTGCGTTTTTGGATCGGTTGTGGATAAATACAGACCCCGCACTGAAACGTGGCCCTTGAGTAGAGAATGTTGGGATCTAAGGCTTGCATTCAGCTCCTAGCGTATTGGCTGTTAGAATAAGCCCCGCCTCTTTCTCCCAGTGCCGCCAGATTACTGCCTATAGCTTACAGGTTTTAAAAGAAACAACATGTAAGGAGTTAAAGCGTCAAAGATAAAACACGAAAGTATCACTTTAATGTTTGAGTAATAGAAAACTGGAACGTATATCTACGAAATATTAATATTTTAAGGGACTTATTAAGCGGGTGTAGCAACGCTTTCTGCCTCTTTTTACTGTCGTAAATGAATAACAGTCGTAATTAACATTCCTCACACCACTTTGAAGGACAGCCTTACTTTTTATAAAAGAACTGACCGTGGACTTATTTTACCAAATAACAAAGTGGAAGACAGTAATCAATACCAAGCACAAATCAACAATACATTGATGATGTCTACGGTGAACAATTCTGTTACGAGGTAAGCTAGGTAGAGAGTGTACACGGAGTACACATTCCGTAAACACACGAACTCAGCCGAATTCCACCGATCACAGAGGGGCCATGAAAAAGTGTGTGACCTGTAGTTGCCACTATTTAACCCAAGAACGGTCGGCCGAAAAATAGTTTCAGGAACGGTCGGGCTGGGTCTGACGGACCCAACAATTAAAATTCTTATGACAAGTGCCAAAACAGTGAATTTACATCAAATGACGATTTTTTATATTGTTTAGGGACATTATTTTAACTTTCTGATTTCACAATTGCTGTAAAATAAAAAAAGTAGAAAATATACTTCTTTGTAGTAATAAATGTAACCACACTAGAAGTACAAGTAAGTTGGATTGAAATACAAATATAAATGGGAATAATTTGCAGAACTGAGAAGCAGACGTTGAATTTGTTATATAAATCGAAATTGTGCATATAATGAATAGTTTGTGTCATATCGTCCTCTAAAGTCGTCACTTTTTCTAACAGACGACACAAACCATTTCTGCATGCACCAAACACAACTATATTTTGCAAATTTTACAGAAGTATTTCGTTTTGCTGTCCTTCCACTTACAGCATCTTCCCCTTCATCCCCACTTATTTCACTATTGCTATCATGATCACTGTTTATTTCGAAGTCTGGGTCCGCGTCAGAATCGTCAATTTCATTATCATCATCGTATAATATGTTGAAAATTTCACAGTATGAAACACTTTCTCTTGAAATTTTATATTTTAAATCATTGGCATCAGAAATAGTTCACAAAGTCATTTGAAACTGGATGAAACACCAAATACAAATACACCCGCACTGGTAGAATTCAATAACGTAAACGGTCGGGCTGGGTCTGACAGACCCTCCCGATTTTTAGAGAACTGCCGAACATTGTCTAAACGATTTAAAACCTTATTCATGATGTTAACGCTTTCTCTTGCATGTTTCAGGAAGCTAGCAGAGCGCTCGAGTCAGATCAGCGACTATAAGCATATACATTCGTTGAAATCTACATCTACATCTACATAGATACTCTGCAAATCACATTTAAGTGCCTGGCAGAGGGTTCATGAACCACTTTCATAACTTTTCTCTACCGTTCCATTCTCTAATAGCGCGCGGGAAGAAAGAACACCTGAATCGTTCCGATTTCGATCTGACTTCTCTTATTTTATTGGGATGGTCATGTCTCCCTAAGTAGGTGGGTGCTAGCAAAATATTTTCACATTCAGAACTAAAAGTCGGTGATTGAAACTTCGCAAACAGATCACGCCGCAATGAATAACGTCTTTCTTTTAATGATTTCCACCCCAATTCGTGCAACATTTCCGTGACGCTTCCCCCCCACCCCCCCTCCCCCCCGTAACGTGATAAAACAAAACGAACTGCCCTTCTCTGAACCTTCTCAATATCTTGCGTCAGTCCCACCTCGTGAGGGTCCCACAAGGGGCAACAATACTCCAAGAGAGGACGCACAAGTGTGATGTAGGCAGTCTCTTTGGTGGAGCTGCTGCATCTTCGAAGCGTTCTGCCAATGAAACGTAACCTTTGGTTCGCTTTCCCCACAATATTTTCTATGTGTTCTCTCCAGTCAAAGTTGTTCGTAATTGTAACTCCTAGGTATTTGGTAGAATTCACGACCTTAAGGTTTGACTGATTTATCGCGTAATTGAAGTTCAGCGGATTTCTTTTAGTGGTCATGTGTATTACTTCACACTTTTCTTTATTTAGTGTCAATTGCCAATTTTCGCACCAAGTAGAAATTTTGTCTAAATCGCTTTGCAGTTGCTTTTGATCCTCTGTTGACTTCACTAACCGATAAACGACAGCATCATCCGCGAACAGTGTAAGGGAGCTATTCAGATTATCTCCTAAATCGTTTATAAACACGAGGAAGAGTAGGGGACCTATAACGCTTCCCTGTGGAACGCCAGATATCACTTCTGTTTTACTCGATGACTTACCGTCAATTACAATAGAAACTAGTGGGTCTCACATACCCAGCCCGACGTTCTAGGGTTAAGTTCGGAAGCTCATATGTGTCAAATGAGGCAAGGGGCTTAAGTTGCTTTTGATCCTCTGTTTACTTCACTAACCGATAAACGACAGCATCATCCGCGAACAGTCTAAGGGAGCTATTCAGATTATCTTCTAAATCGTTTATAAACACGAGGAAGAGTAGGGGACCTATAACGCTTCCCTGTGGAACGCCAGATATCACTTCTGTTTTACTCGATGACTTACCGTCAATTACAATAGAAACTAGTGGGTCTCACATACCCAGCCCGACGTTCTAGGGTTAAGTTCGGAAGCTCATATGTGTCAAATGAGGCAAGGGGCTTAAGTTGCTTTTGATCCTCTGTTGACTTCACTAACCGATAAACGACAGCATCATCCGCGAACAGTCTAAGGGAGCTATTCAGATTATCTCCTAAATCGTTTATAAACACGAGGAAGAGTAGGGGACCTATAACGCTTCCCTGTGGAACGCCAGATATCACTTCTGTTTTACTCGATGACTTACCGTCAATTACAATAGAAACTAGTGGGTCTCACATACCCAGCCCGACCGTTCTAGGGTTAAGTTCGGAAGCTCATATGTGTCAAATGAGGCAAGGGGCTTTAAGCTTCCACGGCTTCACGGTCGAAAGACTTCCACAGGTGCAGTTAGGAAACGAGGCTCCATTACAGCAGCGAGTACCTCCCGCCACGGTCTGCACAGTGGCTACGGAGAGCAAGTGTGGGTGCGCACCGCAACACCTCGGCTCTTTTTCCCGCGCCACGTGCCACAGGCGTGCCAGCATCCGCGCCAAAGCGTCGTTCCGACGTGACGACCGGCGGAGCGCGATGCATCGCGGCGTGGCGGCGGCGGCGACGACGACGACAGCGTCGACGACGCGGCCGTCGACGCGGCGGGCGGGCGGCGCGGACAGCCAGACAATGCGCTGACAGATTGGCGCGCGCCAGCCGCTGACGCCGCGCCCGACGCACAAAGGGCGTCAAGCCCAGTGACGTCACCCCACCATTTCTCTCTCTCTCTCTCTCTCTCTCTCTCTCTATCTCTCTCTCTCTAGCTCTCTCTCTCTCTCTCCTTTTTTCGTCTATTTTTTTCCCCAACTGATTCTTCTCATTTGGATAGAGGGTGCAGGAATTGAATTATTCCGGTGCGAGGAGTACCGCAAACTGTTGTGGCAGGAAATCGAGACGGAATAATTGCAAAGGCGGCGTGCTGGCCGCTGTCGGCTCCGAGGGGTAGCGGAGCGCAGCGAGGGTGGATGTCAGTGCGAGAGGTAACAGCCCGGTGGGACGAACCGGCGAGCAGCCAAGGGGTGCAGGGGAAGCGTCGCTCCTATTGTCCGCGCCGGGGACACTTTAACACCGCACAACAGCCGCACAACAGCACAGTATTTTGCATACTGAGAACATTGAATAACATTTATCCGAATGCATGACTGCGTTGTATGTAAGTGAACTATAAACGAAATATGAAAATACTAAGGTAGAGGCAGATGTAGACTCTGTCTATACCTTTATTATTCTCGAGTCAGAAACATACAAATTTACAGTAGCCGTACATATCATAAATTGATAAATAGGTACAATTGTAATTATATTACATGTGCCCAATACTTCGCAACCTCCAAGGCGTTTGGAGTGGCTTGCTGGAGATCAGTCTTTGTGCAGGATATAGGGACCAAAGGACACTCGAGCATATGGCTTGTGGTTTGTTGTTCTCCACAGTCACAGGAAGTGTCTTCTGTCATGAAACCCCATCTCTTCAAGTTGTCTCGGGATCGTCCAACTCCTGATCGTAATCTGTTCAAAGCTTTCCACACGAGCCAGTTTTCATTGTGTCCAGGTGGTAGTTCTTCGGCTTCAGGCATAAATCCATGAATGTGAAGCATCATCTTCTTCCATAACTCCAGTCTTGCGTTCTCTGGTGAAACGGTGAGTTTCTCAGATGTCCTTAGGAAGTTCTTTCGCGAGTTCAGCCGTTGCTGTGGTGGATTATATCCGTGCAGTGGGTCGGCACTGTTCACTTCCACTTTCAGTCTCTCCTTGTTGGCAGCCACTTCTCTGCGTACACTTCGTGGTGCTATTCCAGCCAGATAGTAAAGCTACTCGGTTGGAGTAAGTTTTAAACAACCAGTGATCAACCTGCAGGTTTCATTGAGAGCAGTGTCTACTTGTCTGGCATGAGATGACCTGTACCAGACTGGGGAAGCATATTCGGCAGTAGAAAAGCACAGTTCCATTGCAGAAGAGCGGATAGTCTAAGGATATGAGCCCCACCGTGTCCCCGCTAGTTTGCCAATTAGGTTATTTCGCGTGGAGATTTTCATTTTGGTATTCTTGCAGTGAGTTTTGAATGTCAGAGACGTATCGAGAGTGACACCCAAGTATTTAGGGGTGTAATAATGCTGCAATTGGATACCTGCCCATTCTATGTATAACTCACGATTAGCTTCCCTGTTCCTTAAGTGAAAGGCACACACATGTCTTCGAAGGGTTTGATCTGAGTTGTTTCTGACTGTAGTAACGTGACAGTGTTCTAAGTGCACTTGTCAGATTTCTTTCCACAGTTTCAAAACGAATATTCTGTGTAGCAAGGGCTAAGTCATCAGCGTATAGAAATTTCCTCGTGCCTGGGGTCGATGGCTGGTCGTTGGTATAGATGTTAAAGAGAAGTGGAGCCAAGACGCTTCCCTGAGGTAAACCATTTTTCTGCACTCTCCAGCGACTGCGTTGTCCTTGAAATTCAACAAAAAACCTTCGGTTTTGGAGGAGGATGCTGATTAGTCTAACTAGGTGGGCGTTCTTGATCATGTTGTGCAATTTGGCATGAAGTAACCGGTGATGGACAGTATCATATGCTGCTGTAAAATCCACGAAGACAACGACAACGAAATGTAGACTGAAACGTAAGAAACTGCCGAAAGGTAGGAAAATAAGGAGGCAAGACAGGATCAATTGAGGGAACATGTACTTCTTAAGAGTTTCAGAGGGAGCTTTAGGACCAAATTGACAGAAACACAGAAAAATAACACAGTAGAAGAACAACGAGATGAAACAGTGAAGAGAGCTGAAATACTGAAATGCCGAATTTAATTCATGAAAGGAGCACATATAAAATGCAGTAAATGGAGCACGTAAAATGAAATTCAGACGACTAAGAAATTAGATTCACTGGAAGAGCAAAATGGCTAAGCAGGAGTGCCTAGAAGACGATGTAACTAGGGGAAAAATAGATACCGTCTACAGGAAAATAAAAGAGACATTCGAACACAAGAAAAGACGCTGTATGAATATCAAAAACTCACTTGAAAAATCAGTTCTGAGCAAAGAAAGGAAAGATGAAACATGTAAACCCTCTATATATTCTTTCCATGTTTCATCGATTTCCTTTGTAAATCCCGAAATCGATTTTGAGACAATGTAGAAGGAAGGGAAACGGAAGTAGATGAAGATGAAATAGTAGATTCTATACCGACAGAGGACTTTGACAGAGAACTGAAGGGCGTAAGACAAAACAAGGCCCCTGGAGTAGACGACAGTACCTCAGAGCTACTAAAGACTATGGAAGAGCTAGAAAGGACAAAACTATTTCGCCTAGTGTGTATATAAGAGGCGAAATGCCCTCAAACATTAAGAAAAATGTAATAATCCCCATTCCAAAGAAAGCTGGCACATACAGGTGTGAAAATTACAGTTTAATAAATCAAGGTTGCAATATTTTAACACTAATTATTTACAGAAGAATGGAAAGCCTGGTAGAAGCTCCCCTCGGGAGAGATCAGTTTGGATTTAGGAGAAATGTAGGAACACAGGAGCCAATACTCACGACTGAGACAGATTAACGAAAGGCAATCCTGTATTTCTATCATGTGAACCTTTTGACAATGGATTGGGATACACTAATTAAAATTTTGAATATAACACGGGTAATGGAGAGTTGTTTATAACTTGTCCAAAAACCAGACAGCGGTTATCCTGTTTTTACGCCATCACACAACTGTGCTATGCTAGCCAATACTTGCATCAGTTTAGTACAAGTTTTGGTGCAACTCCAAAAGTTGTACCACAAACTCTAAGTACAGCTGCTCGAAGACAAGTATAAACTGAAAATAGAAGAGAAGCGTCTGTTCTCTTCGGCTGCTCAAACACCAAACTCCTTCCTTCTCTCTATTTCTAAAATCTGTCTCCTCAATGCAAAGCCTCTAGGCTCCGCCCATCTCTATAGAAACGCCAATCCACAGTGAGGCGTCAAAGTATGGCCAATCACGGCTGTGTTCAGGAGTCGGACAGCCGAACCCCATTACTATAAAATAGCAGCCAATGACCAGCTCTCCCGTGTTACCACCGGTCGGGCCTCGCCCTTACGTCCAGCTTCTCACGGTAGCAGCAGATGGCCTTCAGGCACCGTCGAAAACAAAGCCAGCAAGTTATTCCCAGCAAACAGGCATACTCCCTGGCTATTGCACAATTGCGGTGCCCGCCAGCTTGGTCCCAGAGACGTACAATGTCCTAGCGGGTGCCACCCTGGTGTTCGCCAAGTTATCGCCAGACGTCCCAGCTTTCCCCTCGCAAAGCACCATACACTGCCCTTGGAGGCCGGCCGCGGTGGTCGAGGAGACTGAGGCGTTCCAGTTACGTTCTGCACGGCCACTACGGTCGGGGGTTCGAATCCCCCCCTCGGGCATGGATATTTGTGCCGTCCTTAGTCTTAGCTAGTTCATAAGTAGTTTGTAAGTTTAGGGACTGATGACCCCGTAGTTATGTCCCATAAGCTATACAAACATTTGAACATTTTTAGCCCTTGGAGGCATATTGTATTGCAGGCAGCAGTGGCCGAGGGGACTAAGGCGCTCCAGTCACGGTCTGCACGGTCACTACGGTCGGGGGTTCGAATCCCCCCTCGGGCATGGATATTTTTGCCGTCCTAGTTCGTAAGTAGTTTGTAAGTTTAGGGACTGATGACCCGTAGTTAAGTCCCATAGACTATACAAACATACAATGTCCTAGCGGGTGCCACCCTGGTGTTCGCCAAGTTATCGCCAGACGTCCCAGCTTTCCCCTCGCAAAGCACCATACACTGCCCTTGGAGGCCGGCCGCGGTGGTCGAGGAGACTGAGGCGCTCCAGTTACGTTCTGCACGGCCACTACGGTCGGGGGTTCGAATCCCCCCTCGGGCATGGATATTTGTGCCGTCCTTAGTCTTAGCTAGTTCATGTTTGTAAGTTTAGGGACTGATGACCCCGTAGTTATGTCCCATAAGCTATACAAACATTTGAACATTTTTAGCCCTTGGAGGCATATTGTATTGCAGGCAGCAGTGGCCGAGGGGACTAAGGCGCTCCAGTCACGGTCTGCACGGTCACTACGGTCGGGGGTTCGAATCCCCCCTCGGGCATGGATATTTTTGCCGTCCTAGTTCGTAAGTAGTTTGTAAGTTTAGGGACTGATGACCCGTAGTTAAGTCCCATAGACTATACAAACATACAATGTCCTAGCGGGTGCCACCCTGGTGTTCGCCAAGTTATCGCCAGACGTCCCAGCTTTCCCCTCGCAAAGCACCATACACTGCCCTTGGAGGCCGGCCGCGGTGGTCGAGGAGACTGAGGCGCTCCAGTTACGTTCTGCACGGCCACTACGGTCGGGGGTTCGAATCCCCCCTCGGGCATGGATATTTGTGCCGTCCTTAGTCTTAGCTAGTTCATGTTTGTAAGTTTAGGGACTGATGACCCCGTAGTTATGTCCCATAAGCTATACAAACATTTGAACATTTTTAGCCCTTGGAGGCATATTGTATTGCAGGCAGCAGTGGCCGAGGGGACTAAGGCGCTCCAGTCACGGTCTGCACGGTCACTACGGTCGGGGGTTCGAATCCCCCCTCGGGCATGGATATTTTTGCCGTCCTAGTTCGTAAGTAGTTTGTAAGTTTAGGGACTGATGACCCGTAGTTAAGTCCCATAGACTATACAAACATATGAACATTTTTGATTTTGCATATTGTATTGCTCCAGACGCTCTAGCCCAGACGATGCCAGTGTTGGTTGCGCCAGCCAGATGGTAGTAACGTGTGTGAAAATACTTGGAAGGCTCACGCCTCAGTCCTACCTGCACCGGCCCTCGGCCGTAAGGTGTCTTCCAGGAACCGCTGCCCCTCAGAATAATAGAGCCACAGAGCCACCCTCGTACTTGCAACCGGTCTGCCATTAGCTCTGCTGTCCCCCCCCCCCCCCCTGCTACAGGCCTCACACAACCAAGTAACAGGATATTTCTCTTTCGCAACAAGTTATTAAAGAAAATCGATAACCTACGAATAAGCTAATAAAATTAACAATGTTACGTTGTCCATTTACTGTTGGAAAGCAACGTGGCAATCCTGAAATCTCTCAACATGTCGTTCTGACAATTTTTATATAACTGACGACTGGTGCGAGAATTGGCTACAGACAGCAGTTAGAGTCCAAGGGGATGGCAGCATTGGTTGGAAATGAAGTAAGAAAGGGTTGTACCATTCTCCCATTGTATTCAATTTGCACATTGAGCTAGCTGTGAAGGAAAGCAAGGAGAAATTGGGAAAAGGAATTAAAATTGAGGCTGAAGATATAAAAACTTTGTGGTTTGCTGACGACACTGTAATTCTATCAGGAACAGCAAAGGGTAATGGAACGATGCCGAAGGAATTAAATTAGGTAACGATAAAATAAAGATGGTAGATGAGATCTGTTACTTAGTAAAAGTAACATGATAGTCGTAGTAAATACAGAATGGTAATGGTAAGAAAAGGGTTTTTGAAAAAGAGAAATTTGCTAACATCGAATTTTAATCTAAGGGTAAGGAAGACATTTCTGAAGGAATTTCTGTGGAGCGTTGTCTTGTACGGAAGTGAATCATGGACGAAAAATAGTTCAAAATGTGGTTCTACAGAAGAATGCTGAAATTAGCTGGTTATATCGCGTGACTAATGAGAAGGCACTGAACATAATTGTGGATAAAAGGGTTTTCTGACATACCTTTACTAAAAGAAAGGATTCGTGAATTTAGTGTTGGAGGGAAGTGTGTGGGGTAAAAATTACAGAGGGGGAGCAAGAGACGAATACAGTAAGCAGATTCAAATGATATGAGATCCATTGTTATTCAGAGATGAAGAAGCTTACTCAGTATAGAGTATGGCCGAGAGCTGTAGCAAACCAGTCTCCGGACTGAAGAGCACAACAACGACAACATACTTTATCAGGTGTTCCCACTTAACAGTAGTTGTCTGTACACACACGCAAATCTTCTGCCATAGGACGTATCATTTCCAGGACCAAATTATCTTGGAGATAACACGTCTTAGAAATATCACATTATTGAAAATACGGCCACGTCCGGAGTAATATGAAATCTAATGTCTGAAAATTCTCACTTTCTTTGACTTCTTATTTAGATTCCCCTTACAAGGAGACCACATTGGAATCGGATTATAGAATTTAGAATTTTGGAATATTTATGGAACGCGAAGTTCAGTACTCTAATAAGAATCAGCCAAAGCCATTCAACACAACTCTAAAAAATTCTCGAGAAAATCGACTTTGAATTATTGCAAGTACACGTAAGTACCAATAACTAAAACTGCTGCAGCAACTGTCGGTGTAGCTCAGATGGCAGCTTTCTGGCCCTAATAACCATAGAGTCGGTGGTTGGAATCCCGCTGTGACAGAATATTTTTTCCTATTCAATTGCAGTTATTTAAAACAGTTTGGGATCTCTAATACAACGTGTTGTGTCAGTTTTTTAAATGTGTATGTGGAGGAGATGAACACCTTGTCACCTAAAACGATGGTTGAGTAAGTTAGCTGCTTGGAAGCCATTAGTAACTATGGAGATGACTATCCAAAAACAGCGTCGTAGCTCTTCACAAACAGAACAATCAAAGCTTCCGTCGTCAACTAATAGTGAAGCCAATGCTGTAAAAAACGTAACTTATAGATTTTTTCTCTTTTTTAACTGGAAGCATCATTATTAACGACCTTTTATAAAATACAGAAAATTACATTATAAAAAAAACGTGCATTTTTCGTAAAAATTAACATTAGATATTATAATTGAATCAGTAGCCCAACACAACGAAGAAACAAATTATAATGACACGATTCGAACCATCGACCTTACGGTTGCAGAGCGAGAACACTATCACCTGAGCTACACCGACTGATGCTGCATCTGATTTAACTATTGGTACTTAGGTGTATTTGCAAATTTTTTTTTCACGAGATGTTTTTAGAGTTGCATCGAATGGCTTTGGTTCTGTGTTATTTAAGTTCTGAGCTTCATGTACCATAAATACAGAGAAATTCTAAAATCCGATACCCATGTGGTCTCCTTGTCAGATTCATTTAGTATCAATTATTCTCTGTATACCAATGTGTAGATGTGGTTTGAGAAGCATTTTGCTGCCACTACTATTGAAATTATTGGTTCCTTTTGTGATCTCCTTTCATATGGGAGATTTTCATAGAACCTGTAATTTTATTTTATCGAGTCCAATTTTTTAAGAGTGAGCAAATGTTACGCTCCGTGGTCACGATTTTAATCCCACGTAACACACGGTCAATAGTACCAAGCCATGCTGTGTTGTAATAGGAATATGGTTTTCACATCAGCAACTACGGTAGGATTTGCCCCTACCTTACTGCCTTAATAGAAGCAAAATCAACATCTGTCCACGAGAGCTACAACTACATGGTACAATCTTGTCTTTTTATAAAGTCATCTGTCATACTTTTCAAAATGTGTTGCTTATTTTCAGAGTATTATCAGTCAGATGACAGTACCCATTTCTTGTTGTCAGTCAGCTGCAAAATCAGTAACCATTCTCAGTTCAAACCGTAATGTGGCATTGTTAGATACATATGTAGAAAATGAGAGGGCTGTTCGAGTGGGTCGTAATAGGCATATTTCACATAGCGACCCATGTCCTCATTTCTTAGCGTACGGCTGTAGGCGTCGTTGAATAGCGTCGCGCCCGGCGAAGAGGGTAGGTACACAACATGCCATCCAAGTAGTTACAGTAGCGGGCTGCAGGGCAACGTTTTCAATGTGTTTGTGACACCAAGGTAAAAGAGACGTCGGCTTGAAGGTTTATGACTGTTATTTGCAAACGCTGTAGTCTGCGTGGTTGCAGATATTCCAGGCGGGACAACACTGTTTTCCACCATATCCTGGGGCGTGAATGCGTTGCTTTTGGCTGTTCACATGCCCGTTTGATACCTTTTGCATATACGGCGCCGGCCGCGGGGGCCGCGGGGACTGAGGCGCTCCAGTCACGGTCTGCACGACTACTACGGTCGGAGGTTCGAATCCCCCTCGGGCATGGATATTTGTGCCGTCCTTAGTATAAGGTAGTTAAGTAGTTTGTAAGTTTAGGGACTGATGACCCTGTAGTTAAGTCCCATAAGCTTAACAAACATTTGAACATTTTGAGCATATACGGCAAAACCTGTGCACACTGCAGAGAGTGGTACCTATTGCGGTGGAACAAAGGGAAAAGGTGGTGAAGAACTTTAAATTGTCGAAATAATCTCGTATCAAACCAAACTCGTCACAAGTTTGGTTCAGTCATATTAAGAAAACGTGTTTATAGCTCTTATAGTCAGTTGCTAAGTAAATATTTGTAAGTTTTCTAACGTCACCTAACAACTTAACACCTCTCGTAAACCGTGGCACCGAACTTCCCTCCGAAGTCTCTGTCCGCCGCCAAATATATATATGTATATATATATATCGGTTACGAAACTGGCGTTCGAGCGAAAATCCAGAGCCTGCTATATTTTAGTTTCACATTTAAAATACTAATGTTTCATTTGAATGCGTCTTGAAATTCAATAGCATGTTATAAACATTTCAAACTGATGGTGTTTTCTTCCTAGATGTAGAAGATCATATAAAGTCTTGAACATTTCACATTAAATAATAAATCATTCCATATAGATGATGTAATATTTGAAACTCTTCCTCAGTGAAACAGCACATGTTTATTGGTTCACTTGCAATACAAGCATAAGTTACACTATTTGCTTCTGATGCAATCATACATTCACAAGGACCTAATCTAAACTGTCGAACATTCATAGCAATAATAATGTTTAATAATCTTCTTAGAGGACGATCGATGTCCCGCAATAAAAAAGGCGCAGAGACGTCCGCTGCCCCGTGACGTCACATAACGGCCAGCTCTATGATGCCGGTCGGTGCTGCGGCGACGCTGCTCCTGTTTATTGCAGTACCTCGATCGACCAAGAAACAAACACAAAACATATTTCTTAAGTATCACATCATAAAAATAATTACTCGAAATTCAATGAATCGTTTTCATTAATACGCAATCTTTAATTTTCATCTCCTGCAAAACAAAACTGATATGGGAGAGTAGGGGCTCACAAATCCGTCCCACTACACTATTTGATGGTGCGCCTGCGTTCTTTGAACGTGCAGTGCGAATGCATTAGGATGAGACCGGTGGTATGGCGACCACGTTCCCGCCTACTTGACTCCCATTTATTTCTTCTTCTGGGGCCACCTGAAATCTATTCTCTACGAAACACCCATTGAGTCTGATGAAGAGCTGATAGCGTGAATTATGACAGGCCCCGATTCAATATCCACTTTGCCAGGAGCATTTGAAAGAGTGCAACAATCACTGCAGCGTCGTTGCACGGTGTGTTTTCAAGCGGGAGGTCGTACTTTCGAGCACTGTTCTCAAATAGAGGTTATAATTTAAATGTATGCATCAAGGAGACCACATGGGTATCGGAGTTAGGAAATTGAACCCGACTTCTCATTTAATCTGCTGGTACCTTCGCTACGCGATAGTAATGCTGATGGTACTGATGACAATTCTGCTAAGGCAGAATTGCTTGACACAGATACCCGAAATTCCTTCACCAAAGAAGACGAAGCAGTTACTCCAGAATTCGTATCAAGAACAGCTGCCAGCATGCGTAATTTAGAAGTAGATACCCCTAGTGTATAAAAGCAACTTAAATCACGTATCAAAAGAAAGTCTTCCGGTCCCGATTGTATACCAATTAGTTTTCTTTCAGAGTATCCTGATACAATAACTCATACCTAGTTGTCATATAGAACCGCTCGCTCTGCGAATTTTCCGTACCCAAAGACTGGAAAGTTGCACAGGTTACTCCAATATTAAAGATAGGCAATAGGGGTGATCCGCATAATTACATGGCTATATCATTGACATCGGTTTTTAACGGGGTTTTAGAACATGTACTTTCCTCAAGTATTATGAACTAAGTCGAAGAGAACGACCTAATGACCCACAGTCAACACGGATTCAGAAAGTATCGTTCTCCTGAAACACAGATAGCTCTTTACTGACATGAGTGCTATCGACAAGGAATGTCAAATAGATTCCGAATTTCTAGATATCCGGAAGTCTTCCGACAACGTAGTTCACAAGCTCCTTCTAACAAAATTGCGTGCTTATGGAATAACGCCACAGTTGTGCGATTGGATTCGTGATTTCCTGTCAGAAAGGACACAGTACGTTGTGACGGCGAGTCATGGAGTAGAACAGAAGTGGTATCTGGCGTTCAACAGGGAAGTGTTATAGAGCCCCTACTCAGCCTAATTTTTAAAAAGGATTTAGAAGGCAATCTGCCTAGCTCTCTTAAACTGTTCGCGAAAGATGCTGTCATTTATGGGTTAGTAATGTCACCAGAAGATCAAAAGCAACTGCATAAAGACTTAGAAAATATATCAGTAAGGTACAAAAAATGGCAATTGATCCTTAATAGTGAGAAGTGTGAAGTCATCTGTATGATCACCAAAAGAAAACAGTTAAACTGCATTTACACGATAAATCAGTCAATTCAACTAAATACTTAGGAAGAACTATCGCGAACCACTTAAATTGGAAAGAACACATAGAAAACATTGTAGAGAAGGCGAACCGAAGTCTACGTATCATTGGCAGAACATGTACAAGATGCAATAGTTCTACTAAAGAAACTGCCTACGCTACACTTGTGCGTCCTATTTTGGAGTATTGTAGCTCATTGTGGGATCCACACCAGGTGGGACTGACGGACGATTTAGAGCAAGTTCAGAGAATAGCAGCTCGTTCTGTATTACCACGATATAAGGGAGAGTGTGTCACGGAAATGATGCCCGAGTTGGCGTCGAAATCATTAAAAGAAAGGTGTTATTCGGTTGCAGCGAGATGTATTTACGAAATTTATTTCACTAGCTTTCTCTTCTGAATAATCGTCATAATAAAATATGAGAAATCAGATCGAAAACGGAAAGATTTAGGTGTTCCTATGTCTATATGTTGCTCAAAGGTACGCTGAAGTTACCTGTGAAAACACCATGCGAATTCGTGAAGTAGTTTTGGAGATAAGTGGTTTCTAAAAGACGAACAGACAGACACGACAGTTACTTAAAATTACGATCTCTTTTTTTGGTGATTCTATTTTGATAAAGTTATGCCTAGATCCTAAACCATCTTCGCTCATGTTTCCTGTGAAAACCGCATGAAAATTCGCCCAATAGTTTTGAAGATTGAAGCGAACAGCGAAAGACCTACATTTACAGGTTTATTATTAGTATAGATATATATAACATCACATATCCTGAAGTATTTGTCAAAGGTGCTTCTTAGTCTCACACAAATTGTTGTCTGCTAGTAAGCAATAAGTGTACCACGTTTGCTTAAAATCGATGCTCTGGATTAGTAAGAGATGTGGAACAATTACATATACATGCATTTTTATATGTATAGAACCCATTCTGGAATAGGACACGAGAAGAAAGGAAACCTAAATCTCTCCGTTCAAGTTGATTTCTCGTATTTCATTATTATGGTCCTTTCTTCCTATGTAGGTGGGAACCAACAATATATTTTCGCATTCCGAAGAGCAAGCCGAGCCGGCCGCGGTGGCCGAGGTGACTGAGGCGCTCCAGTCACGGTCAGCACGGCCACTACGGTCGGGGGTTCGAATCCCCCCTCGGGCATGGATATTTGTGCCGTCCTAGTTCGTAAGTAGTTCATAAGTAGTTTGTAAGTTTAGGGACTGATGGCCCCGTAGTCGAGTCCCATAAGCTTAACAAACATTTGAACATTTTTAGAGCAAGCCGACGATCGCAATTCACCGCAATGTAAGACTCCGTTGTTTTAATAATTCCCACTCCAACTTTTCTATGAAACTCCTCATTTGTATCGCGATTATACAAAACGAGCATCCCTTCGTTGAACTCTTTGATGTCTTCTGCGAATCTTGTCTGATAAGGATCTCACAATGCGCAGCAATACTCCAAACCAGGGCGGACAAGCGTAGTGTAGGCAGTTTGTTTCGTAGCTGTGTTGCATTTTCTAAGTGATCAGCCAGTAAAACTCAGTCTTTGGTTCGCCTTCTACATGCCATTGTGTGTTCTTTCCAAGTTACGTTTACCGTAGTAGTAATTTGTAGATATTTTGTTGAATTTATGGCTTTCACATTTCACTGATTGGACGAAGTTCCTTTTAGTACTCATATGGACGACCTCAAACTTATCATTATTTCCTCCGGTGGGAACGGCCGCCAACTCTGTAGCATGACGTCTTAGACCACGCGGCTATTCCGCGCGGCGATACATCCCTTTTCAATATTCCCTTGCACACGCAATCCTGGGGTTTCCTGAAAGAAAATTTAATATTCTGATTTCATTTCTCTTACAAACAGTGAACATTGAAGCGTTATATAATTATTAGCCTTTAACAGGGGAGGTGAGCATTCATAACATAAATAGGGACGTGGGGTGTTCACAGGACCGTACATGAATATGACACTAACGTTTCTATTTTATTCTTAAATTGTTTATTATACAATAAACAAAGCATTTAGTCTTTCATTTATTCATTTAAGAACAATTTTAATCACTGGGGTACTCGAATAAATATCCGTAACTAATAAATCAATAACTTGTGTGAAATGATTTCAAATGTTCATATACATACTATTTTTCAAATTAATCAAATAAGAAAAGCTTTAACCATTTTCAGATTATAGAGAGATGTTAACAGGCAAAGCAACATTCATATTTAGATAACTCAAAACAATCTTTCATGTCAAAAGACTAGAGAAAACTCACATTTCCACATTGAACATTTTCATCATCACTGGAAGATTATTCTGAATTAATATATTGACTGCGGATGATTTTCATATGATTTAAATACAAAAATTAGTTACGTTTGCAATAGGAGAGATTAGCTTTTCGTCAGCATTTCTTGGACAAACTTTGCATCTTCCTGACGTACATTTATTTCTTTGAACTGCTAGAATAAACTCTTCCATGTTTGAGAACTTAGCTGCCTTCAGTGGGATGGATCTTGGTACAGCCGAATTTGTAGCTCTTTTTAAGACCTGAGGATAAATATAAAGGTTGGTGCACTCTGTTACTGAGCGAATTTCTTGCACATTTGTGAGCACAGCAAAGTATTCTACAGCAGTCTTGCAGTTTTTAGCAATTGGTTTGGTACCAGGAAGCTGAGTTACTATATTTTGCTTCCTTATTCTGATATTATTAGGTTTCGGTCTAGTCATCCATTTAGTTACTTTATACTCACTAAGCATAAACCTCTCCGGTGTTGCTGAAAAGCAGGATGCCATATCTCCAGCAGCATCTTCATGAGACTGATCGCTTTCAGTTCGCATTGCTTCTTTATTGTCATCGGAATCTTCAAACTCTGGAATCTCACAGCCTTCATTATCATTAAAAACTTCCTCCAACATCGTTCTAAGAAGTTTTTGGTCCTCCACATATGACATGATGTGCACCAATCGGCACAGAAAGTCGCACTACTCGGTAGGTGGGCAGTGTTGCCAACTATCAGAGAAAATGGCAAAATAGTCCAACAAAAATGGCCATAAATTGCTAAATTATAATTTATATGTTTTATGTATAAAAATTAAAATGTGAAAAACACTCACCTAGCAAAAGTAAATATCATCGTCCTCGTCGTCATCTTCATTTTCTTTGCTACTGCTGCTGCAGATTTCACTGGTCTCCCTCGTGTATGTAGCATTCGTACCAACAAGCTTCAGTATTTCTTCTGGTTTTTTCATATGAAAAAGAACACTTATGTTCGCGTCTCAATCCATATCTTACACTCAGAATAGCAGAGAGTGTATCCGTTTTAAGTCTGTTTCTGGGTTTGTTTTTCACCAATTTCACTTGGCTAAAATTCTCTCGACTTGTCTGTTGAAACTGCTTGTGCCCATTCCTTGAAGTCAGACATATTTTCCCATTCCTTCCTGTAACTTTGTGTATATTGCGGTTTCGGCATGGCTAGATAATTAACTATCAGAGTCACAAAACACTGGTACAGCGCACGGTATTCTTTCAACACTCAATGTTAACACACGTTAAAAAAGACACACTTCACACCACACTGTACAGCGTTTCCAAGCAAGTGCAACTACATAGTGTTGGCCATTGTTTGTATGTTGCAAAACAATGACTCAATATGCGGAACTGTTTCATTGTCTCGAAACTTCCAGGTATCACAGTTTCGATACAGTGGTGTTTCATTTGTCGTACTTTGAAGGAACGTTACAAATAATATATATATATTCAAAATAAAAACTTCAGAGTTTTGCATTTTTGTTGTGAATATTATCGAATAATAAAAATGGCCAGAAATGGCTATATAATACCACCAAAATGGCTAGGAATGCCAGCAGTAACTTTTTTTCAAAATGGCCAGATCTAGCCATAAAATGGCTAAGTTGACATCTCTGTAGGTGGGGTGTTATCAGCACCCTTGCGTATAAAAGTTGTTGTGTACAGTGTTGCTTACTTTTAAAAAAAAAAACTAACAGTGGTTTCCCAACAATGTACATCCCTCTGAACGAAGGTAACAAGCCGCTCATCAGTATAACCAACATGCTTCACTAAATACCAGTAAAGTTTTACAGCTGGGGTGCTGTGAACACCCCATATCACCAGTTAAAGGTTAACTAGTTTATTTCAGTTCAGTGTTTTCTGTAATGATTATTCGTGTGCTTTTTTGAAGCAATTAGGTACCTTAAGACGACACTTTCCCTTTTGTTAATAAATAACAGTCTAGAATGCACTAATTTATTTCATTCAAATAGTTTCAGTCTTATGTAGTCTTATGTAGACCATGCATGCATTCTAGACTGTTCTTTATTAACAAATTTAAATAGAGTGCTGTTAACCTAAAAATAGAGAAACAAAAATGTTTCCAAAAATATGTGACTTTCCCTTTTCCTTTAATTTCCGACCACACACTAATTTTCGGTCAATCGAACGACACTACAGTGTAGCACAAAGAAAAAATGCAGCTTCGAATACAAGAGCCACCCTATCGTTCTATTCACGTGTTTATCGCACTAGCTACTTCCACAGTGATACGCCCACTGACCCTTTAGATTACGCTGCAGCACGTAATTCCAAAATTCTGTCCATCTACTTTTGTTTCCATTTGTTTTATAATGCGGATATTCGTTACAACCATTCCTGCGGTCTGGAACAGCACATAAATTTGTGGCGCAGCGGCCATTATTCCGGCGCGGTCGGCGCTTGGTTTATTACCTGTTTATGGTGTGCGGCAGCGGACGTGGCCCTCATTACGTGGCCGATGGTGCTCCCATTGTTGTCCATTTCACATTTTGCATTATTCTGGAAACCGCAGCGTTTCTCTAGACAGACGGCTCTACGCGTCGTTGCAAAAGAGTGTTAATTGTCGGTCGTTATACACGCAAAATAGTTTCTAGATTACAAACTAATGAAGTTCTCATTGTGTTTTCATAACCTAACATCAGTTACTCTCCTGTGACGTACTTCAGTCTCTTAATTGGGTTTAATAATCTTGTTTGTTGGCGAATGAACTCTGTTGCAGTTGCTGAACTCCGCAATAAAATGTAATAATGCGTCATCGTTAATCGAAACATTTTGTACGTTAGTTCAGCCCGTTAACTCCCCCACTCCTATACTAGGGCAAAAGTTAACTTACTCCAATGACGCGCGTTGCAATTTCAGGTGTTACGAGGTTATATACTACAGTTTGCATGACTTTGTTGATGTGGGTGATGCATTGTTTTACACACACAGACACACACACACACACACACACACTATCAGTTTAATAAGTCATGGGTGCAAAATACTGACACGAATTATTTACAGACGAAGGGAAAAACTTGTGGAATCCAACCTTGGGGAAGATCAGTTTGGATTTAGGAGAAATGTAGGAACACGAGAGGCAATACTCACATTACGACTTATCTTAGAAGATAGGCTAAGGAAAGGGAAACCTACGTTTTTAGTGTCTGTCGATTTGGAGAAAGCTTTTTACAATGTCGACTGGAATACACTCTTCCAAAATCTGAAGGTAGCAGGGGTAAAATACAGGGAGCGAAGAGTTACATTCAACCTATACAAAAACCAGACAGCGGTTATTAGAGTCGAAGGGCAAGAAAGGGACGCAGAGGTTGGGAATGGAGTAAGGGTTGTACCCTTTCCCCAATGTTGTTCAATCTGTACATTGAACAGGCAGTAAAGGAATGGAGAGAGAAATTTGGAGAGGGCATTAAAGTGCAGGGAGAAGAAATAAAGACATTGCGGTCTGCCGATGACATAGTACTTCTGTCAGAGACTGCAAAAGATCTGGAAAAGCAATTGAATGGAATGGACAGTGTCTTGAAAGGAAGATATAATATGAACATTAACAAGAGTAAAACGAAGGTAATGGAATGCAATGTCAGAAAATCAGGCGATGCTGAAGGAAATGGATTAGGTAATGAGACAATAACAGTAGTTGATGAATTTTGTTATTAGGGTAGCAAGATAACTTCTGATGGCCGAAGTAAAGAAGATATGAAATGCAGAATGGCTATGGGGAGAAAAGCGTTTCTGAAGAAGCGAAATTTGTTGACATCCAATATTAATTTAAATGTTAGGAAGTCTTCTCTGAAAGCATTTGTCTGGAGTGTAGCATTGTATGGGAGTGAAACGTGGACGATAAGGAGTTCAGATAAAAAGATGATAGAAGCTTTTGAAATGTGGTGCTACAGATGAATGATGAAAATTAGATGGGTAGATCACGTAACTAATGAGGAGGTGCTTAACCGAATCAGGGAGAAAATGAGTTTCTGGTATATCCTGACTAAGAGAAGGGATAGATTGGTTGGACACATTCTGAGACACCAAGCAATTCTCAATTTAGCATTAGAAGGAAGCGTGTGGGGTAAAAATCGTAGAGGAGACCGAGGGACGAATAGAGTAAGCAGATTCAATGGGATGTAGGTTGCCGAACGTATTCTCAGATGAAGAGACTTGCACAGGACAGGGTAGCGTGGAGAGCTCCATCAAACCAGTCTGCGGACTGAGTACCACAACAACAACGGTTCATAAGTAATTTGTAAGTTTGACTGATGACCCTGCAGTTAAGTCGTATAAACTTGACAAACGTTCTATCATTTCAGAATTCTTGAAAAGCGTGTACAACTCTCCGCTCTAGTTCTTCAACCGTGTTTAAAGGGTCAGCTGTACACTTCGCTTTTGAGGTCACAAAAATCCAAAGGATTTAAATCAGGTGGTCTAGGAGGCCAATACACAAGTCGGTCTTTGGCCGTATCTGCGCGTTAGAGTTCGTCCCTCCGGAGCTCCATCTAACTAACTAGGACGATGTTTACAATAAAGTCAGTGAAATCTTAATAATTAGGTCTAAATTTTAAATTTATGTGTACTGTCTAGGACGACGTTTACAATGACGTCAGTGGCGGCTTGGAACCATAATTAGTAATTACCTCGCGAGCATCTCGTTCGCGGTCCTACGTTTGCTGGGACATTTTTGCTTCTATTATCGTGTACTTTCAACCGTGTAAGTCGGCGTCATCGTTTTTGATACACACTCTATAATGTATATGTACGTGTATGAGGCAATGTGGTTTTCTATTTCATTTGATGATGGATAATATTGTTCCAGAAATAAAAGTACCTTCAGAATGGATTTTTCACGCATCAGCGTATGATATGCATTCCATTGTGAGGAGAAATTATACCGCAAGTAATCAATAACTTGTTAAGTCGTAATACAAGGAGCAAATGAGGTGCCGCGGCGGGGCGCGCGACCGTTCGGCATCCGAGGTTCGAGTCCTCCGTCGGGCATGGATGTGTGTTGTTGTTCTTAGGATAAGTTAGTTTAATTAGTTTGGAAGTTTAGGGATCGATGACCACAGCAGGTATGTCCCGTAAAAGAAAATAAGCGATTAAGGATTAAATACACGTCTGTACATACTTTCTTACATTTTCGGTTCCGAAGAAGACGATGAGGCGTTCGCATTGTTTCTAGTGCTCGATTCCGCCATTCGAGAGAGGGTCGTAACAATAGACTATAGTCGGTATTGTATCGTGTTTTATATGTCGGTTACGACAGCATATTACTTCAATTGTTAGCCTCTTAACTTTTAATCTCCAAGTTAGTTTTTAGTTTTTATCTCTGTGGCTGGCGATGCATCGCACTAGTATATGTGAATACTTGCTTGTGCATTTGACGTTAGCAAAGACCGTTGTAACTCTGAAAATTTAATTTGGAAGACCGAGAGCTCTATTTCTTTGAGCACCAATTCGACAAACAATTACATATCACTCGTAATAAAAACCACATGGAACATCAGTGGAAAGGATATGAATGGGTAATAACGTTTGCATCAATAAATTGATTTACTACCTTTCAAATAATGAGACATGAAGCAACTGCAAAATTTTCAAATGTTTGTACAGCTTACGGGACTTGACTACGGGGTCATCAGTCCCTAAACTTACAAACTACGTAAGAACTACTTACGAACTACGACGGCACAAATATCCATGCCCGAGGGGGGATTCGAACCCCAGACCGTAGTGGCCGGAAGCAACTGCTATCTTGATAATAGTTACTAGGTTCTCTAATTAAACGTGAAAGAGTCTGATTAAAATAATTGTATATTACGAGATACTTTCATATCTACATAAATACTGTGCAAGTCACATGCATGGCAGAGGGTTCATCGAACCGCTTCTATGATGTTTCTCTACAGTTCAATTCTCTAATAGCTTGCGGAAAAAAGGTACATCTAAATGTTTCTGTCTTCCATCTGATTTCTCTTATTTTATTTTGATTATCATGTCTTCCTTTGTAGGTGGATGCTAACGAAATATGTTCACATTCGGAAGAGAAAGTTGGTGAAAGAAATTCAAAATAGATCTCGTCGCAACGAATAAAGCCTTTGTTTTAATGATTTTCATCCCAACCCGTGCATCATTTTCGTGACACTCTCTCCACTACGTCGTGATAAATACAAAACGAGCTGCCCTTCTCTGAACTTTCTCTAAAACGTCTGTCCATCCCACTTGGTGGGGACCCCGCAATGCGTATCAATACTCAAAAATAGAACGCTCGTTTAATCGGACTGAATGAAGTAATTTAGGCGTAACGTACTCAAACGGTGATATAGGGTCTCCGAGAACATAAAAAAGAAACAACAAATAATACAATTCCTTGAGATAACATGGTCTCGTTATACCAAAGCTATTAAACATAAGGAGAGGCATTGAATTAAAATTTATTCTGTGGCCATGATTCGAACCCGGGACCACCTACATACTAGGTATGTGTTTTAGACCTTTTTTTTTTTTTTTTTTTTGGTTTACTCTACCTCTTTTTTTTCTTTTTTTCAATCCCCCTTTTTTTATTTTTTTATTTATTTATTTATTTATTTATTTTTTTTTTTTTTGTTTTTTCAGCCCCGCCTTTCGCTCGCCATCTTCTGCCTTCTCGGCCTGGCTTCATTGCCGTTTTAGTCTTCTCAGTAAGAAAATTAAAATTTGCACTTCTCTAAACACAGAAATTAAAGTTAAATGTCTTCTTCAAACAAAAATCATACAAACATAGTTGAAATGAAAGTAATAGCTCTATGTAACTCAGTTCTTGTATTGCACTGTGGCTGGCTGCTAAACTAATATTAGAAGTGCACCTCGCCGATCCCCAACGCGCCTCGCTTTGGAGTCGGGCACGTCTTCTCGATAGATTTTAGAGTAAGTTCCATTGACCTGATCAGTTCTAGCTCTAAGTCGGCGAATATAGAAATTAACTTCTCATACCCGGTACTCTCCAACTGCGCGGGGGATCGCTCATAGCACTTCCTAGAAAGTTAGCAAAGTAAAGTTTGTATTTCTTGTGGTTCTTGATCGTAGAATGCCGTTCTTGTAGAAATGTCCAAAAGTCAAGTGCGTTCTTGGGGCCTTCTCTGAAAAGGTAGAGGACTGTCAATCCTCGAATCCAAGTTACTGCATTGGTCTTTGTTCGGGGGTAGTATGTCTCGTCCGGGTAGAGTAATATCCGTGGTTGGATATCTTGCGGAGCAACTCGAAGGAAAAAAGCTATAATTTTTTGCGCCAAGCTCCACGCTTCTGCGGAAGTGCCGCATGTCAGACGATGTACTTCATTATCCAATTCATTGCACTGAGTACACAGAGGCGTGTCCACTCTATGTATAGCATGTAATCGGGCACGCGTCATGAATTTTCCATTGACGATCTGATACCACAGCGTACGTGTCTCTGTGTCAAGAAACACATGGTGCACTGCCCGCCATACCACTGTCCACGTTACTGTCGGATGCCGTCTCTCTATCACGTTGCCTGGTCGTCCTCGTAACAGTAAGCAATATATGTCGCGTGCTGTTGTGGTCCTGGTAGTCGGCAGGTCCGCTTGTACATAACTGTATTCGACGAAAAAGGTACGAATATGGGCAAGAGACGGTGATATGTGACCGACAAAAACTGGCGCTCTTTGAGAAGGTGGTGCTAATTCCTCTATCAAAGTGCCAGACAGACTTGACTGGTGTCGACGCCACATCTTGGCCATCGTACTGACATAGAGAGCCACAGCGCGGTCGCGGACGTGGACAAGTCCGAGGCCCCCTCGCTTAATGGGGAGGGTGAGAGTTTCGTATCGGACTTTGAAAATGAGACCTGCGCTCACAAAGTATCCAAAGGCCGCTAGGAGGCCGCGTGCCATAACCACCGGCATCGGGAGCACTTGCGCCAAGTGTGGAATGCGCGATGCGAGGTGAATGTTCACAAAAGTGACCCGTTGCATCATGTCTAATGTCCTTAACATGTTATCTCGAACACTCGTTCTGATAGACTGCAAGAGCCGTCTATAGTTGAGCGCTGCCGTGCGTCTGACGTCGTTGGTGAATGTAATTCCCAAACATTTCATGGTGTCCATCAATCTTAACGGTGCCACGCTGTTATCTGGCAGCCCTCGTCCAATGTTCATAGCCCTAGACTTCGCCATATTAACGCGACTTCCTGTAGCCGAACCATACAGATCAATCCAGCGTAGTGCTGTTCGTATCTCGTCCCCCGACCGCGCCAGGAAGGTAAGGTCGTCTGCATATGTTCTGCAGATGAATGTGTGGCCCCTGAACGTCATTCCTGTTAGCTTGTTCCTAAGACCACAAAGTAACGGCTCGATAGCTATGGCGTAGAGCACCGACGACAGTGGACACCCTTGCCGCACAGATCTGAAGATTTTGATTGGTCCTACCGCACGTCCGTTCACGAGCACTGTGGAGGAAGCACCGTGGAGTAGTCGCATTACTACGGTAACGAAGTCGTGTGGAAAGTTCATTTTCGTCATCATTTTTGTCATGTACGCATGGCTCACTCTGTCAAAAGCGCGATCAAAGTCCACGGACACCAAAACAGCATTGAGACGACAGGTTGTTGCCAATGCTATCACGTCGCGGTAGTCACTGAGCGCTGTCTGGATATTGCTGTCACCACCGAGTGACGTTTGATCAAGGGAGATAATTTGGCGGAGGACGCGTTTGATGCGAGCTGCAAGTATCCTTGTGTAGGTCTTAAAATCTGAGTTGAGTAGTGTCAGCGGCCGGTAGTCTTGTATTCCTTTCCCACCTGACGGTTTGGGGACAGGAATTATCATTCCCTCCACAAAGGCTGATGGAAGAGGGGCATGTGGAGACATCAGTTCTCGGTACATATCAGTCCACCGAGGCAGCATGAGAGTTTTGAATGTCCGATAAAATTCTAACGGGAGTCCGTCCGGTCCAGGTGATTTGTTTGCTGCGCCTTTCCCCAGAGCTTCTGCCACTTCATCTTCCGTAACCTCTGCCATGAGTAATCCTTCAGCCGTCACATCAAGGGTACCCGACAGTGTTTGTGGAACTTCATCAAAAGCTGCCTCATTGTGTTCCACTCTGTCGTATAGGTGTCGGTAATGTTCCAGAAAGGCTGTGGTAATATCTTTTTGCGATGTTAGACTGTTGCCATCCGGCAAGTCGACGACATGTATTAAGGCTCTCCGACTGCGTCGTTTCTCCCTGATGACGTGGTGCATCGATGGTGGTTCTCCCTGTACTCGGTCAAAACTCTAGCTCGGACGACAGTGCCTTCTAGGTTGCGGCGCATTACAGATGTTATCTGAGCCTGTACCCGTTTGACTGCAGATTGCCGATCTGGTGAAGGTGCCTGTGTTGAGAGCTCCCGTAGCGTCGTAAAATAGAAGTCCACGGTGTTCCGTCTCCACAAGGATTGTTCTCTTCCGTATGCAATCATCGCTCGGCGTATAGCAGGCTTGGCGCAGTCCGACCACCACTGTAGTGTCGTGGGGAATGACGGTAGGCGTCGCTCGCAGGTGTTCCAAGCGTCTTCTATTAAGCGTCTGCACTCCGGATCCCGGAGGTGTGCGACGTTCATTTTCCAGGTACCTCGACTCCTCCACACCTTCTGGCGTTGGAGTTCGATCGTGTATATGTATGCGGTATGGTCTGAGAAGGCAACGGGCCACAATTCAGCATCAAGAACAGCATTTGTGAGACCACGTGTAACATAAACTCGATCAATACGACTTGCTGAATGACTGGTATAGTATGTGTATCCGGTCCGGTTGCCATGGACGCGTTCCCAAGTATCGATCAAGTTCATATCTCTCACCAGCAGTCGTAACTCTTGACACGAGGTGTAATGTGGGTATTGGTCTTTCGGGTCAAGCACACAGTTGAAATCGCCTCCAAGTAAAAAGTGATTATATCGGCCCAAGAAAAGAGGAGCAATCTCCTCTGCATAGAATCTGGCACGATCCCGCCTTCGGTCTGTACCTGACGGAGCATATATGTTGATGATGCGGAGCCCAAGTACTGTCAGCGCAATCCCCCGTGCTGATGGCAGATATACCACGTCTTCAGCATCGATACCGTCACGTAAAAGTATCGCCGTGCCGCTGGCGCTGTCATGCGTTGGTGTAATATATGTGTTGTACCCATACAGTGCGGGAAAACTGTCTACATTGACTTCTTGTAGGAGGACTATATCAACATCCGACGCCCTCAACATGTCCTTTAGTAGCTCTAGTTTGACGTGTGCACTAATCGTATTGATGTTGATGGATGCTATTCGATATGCCTGTTGCTGCACTGCACGTTGAAAAGCGTTCATGATGCTGGAGTTTGTTGGTGTGACGTTGAACATCTGTTGAGTGCTGTCGTGTCCTTCGGAACCTTCCGCATCTCCTAAGTGACTAGTGTTTGGGTGAGGTCGCGGCCGCTGCCGCGTCCGTGTCGTCGTTCATTGAGTCATCATCATCATGATCCTCAGACCAGACGATATGAGGCAAATCTCGTTGAGATATCCTCGCGTGGCTTTGCAATGGCGGTGGATCTGTATCAAGGTTCGTCGGCGGACCCACTTGTTGGTCTCCGATGAACGACGTCAGATGTTTCTCGTGTACTGGGCGGTTTGCGTCGTTCTGTTGTGCGGTGAGAAGGGACTCCACGTTTGTGCTTTCAATTTCATTATCCTCACTGTGTGTTGCAGCGTCTCCCGTGGAACAGGTGTCCGACGGCGATAGACGGCGTTTCTTGTGCCGCTTCGGCGATCGTTGCTTGCGTGTGTGTATCTCTGTATCAGATTGTGGCAGCCAATCCCGGCTTTCAAGAGCGACGGCGGGTGTGGGTGTTACCATGTCAACGTCCATTCGTGCTTCCGGCTCTTTCTCTTCAGCCGTCGATGTCGACAGAGAAGTTGTGCTCTGGTTGTTTGGAAGCACATCTGTGTCAGCGGCCACCAATTCTGACGGTTCTGGTATCTGTTCTTGTGGAATGGGTGGGTCAATATTCGGCGTAGCGCCTCTCCGGAGCACATTGACGTATGACAGTGGGAGTGACGTCGGCGCGGGCGTTAGCACAGCTTCTCCTGTTGGTACTTGTGCGATCCTCCGCTGCATGCACTCAGAGCGAACGTGTCCTTCTTTACCACATCCTGAGCATGTTTTCGGCTGGCCGTCGTATATGACTACGGCCCTGCAACCTCCTATGAACAGGTAGGACGGGACGTGTTTGGTAAGTTCGATCCGGATTTGCCGAACCCCGTTAAGAACTGGGTACGTCATAAAAGTGGACCACTTTTCCGCAACATGACTGAGCACCGTACCATAAGGCTGGAGCGCTTCAAACACGAGTTCAGATGGCACTTCGAATGGGAGTTCAAAAATGCGTATTGTACGTAGTCCAAGTCCTGCATGATCAATAACCACATCGCCGACATGGCCGTCTGCGTGCTTAAATTTGAGTCCATGCTTATTAGCTCGAATTATTCTTTCACATGCTTCTTCGCTGATCATTTTCAAGTAGACAACACTACTCAAGATAGAGAGGTGTATGCCTATGAGATCTTGTGGATCGATTTTAACCTCTTCTCGTATAAAGCGTTCGATTTCGTGAGCTTTAGGTCGGGCATATTCGTTCGAAAAGCTGATCTTTATCGTCGACTTGCGCCTTGAGTGAGCCATTCTATAATAGGAAATACTACACCCGCGAGAGCGGCCGAACACGTAAACAAGCGCGTGCGCGAGAAGCTCTACGGCGGGACGTAAACACGCCCGTCCTCACCGCGTCGCTGCCTGACGCAGACTTAACCTCAGCTAACACAGCGTTGTATCCAAAGCGACTACACGGAGTGTCTTGAAGCACGTCTCCCTCCACACCACATACTTTAATTCTGCATGTTCCCTGTGAAATGCGTATCAAATTGTCAGGGCTCTCCTACATTGTAATAGCACCCCAGCAAAGAACGCGAATATGGACTATCCCGCCTTATTCCTCAGGCCAAGGTGATATAAATATCAAAAAATAATACAATTCCTTGATACAGCATAGTCTCGTTATACCAAAAGTATTAAACATAAGGAGAGGTATTGAATTAAAATTTATGCTGGACCCGGGATTCGAACCCTAACATGAGACACAAAGTGTGTGGTGTGGAGGGAGACGTGCTTTAAGACAGCCTGTATAGTTACTTTTGCTACAACGCTGTGTTATCTGAGTTGTCTAAAGCACCTATCTAGTAAGTAGGAGGTCCCGGGTTCGAATCCTGGCTACAGCATAAATTTTAATTCAGTACCTCTCCTTATGTTTAATACCAAAAAGAAAGTTTAGGCACTAATCCTATTTAAAGATGTTATTGTTGGCCAAGCTTTTGCAAGATCTACTTCATATAGTTGTCCTTCCTGCGTCACATTGATCGTAAAAAATGTTCAAATGTTTGTAAATCTATTGGACCAAACTGCGTGGTTATCAGTCCGTAGCTTACAAACTACTTAAAATAAGGTAAACTAACCTAAGGACACACACACACACACACACACACACACACACACACACATGCCCAATGGAGGCACCTCCGACGGTGAGCAACCGCGCTCTCCGCAGCGAAGCGCCTTGGACCGCTTGGCTGCACCAACGTTCGGATTTCCTATTTTACCGAGTAAAGGATTGTTTGTGTGTGTGCAAATCAGGTAAACGGTTCACCATCGAAGCGCGTGATAATCCTACAGACGGAAAATCCACCGCTCCGTGCGAAATTAGCCTCGCTGTCGCTCGCGTCAGCAAAAACAGAAGCTGTCGACAGAGGGGGGGGGGGGGGAGGATCTTCGCATAAAGTAAACGAAATCCTTAGCAAGCATTTCTTCCGCCTCTTTAGGAAAACAGCAGATAAGACGTATTAAGAAAGAGAGAGGGGGGGGAGGGAGAGAGAGAGTCAGCAAAACTGCTCGTGCGCAGCTTGTCCCTTTATTTGTCGGGAAATTCTTCTTTAGGAAAAAACAAAGCGGAGGAGGGGTAGGAGACTGAAAGAAAGGAGGGACCGGAGTATATTAAGCATAATTAATTTGGGGAGCAGCAGCAGCTTTGTGAGGTGGGAGCCTAGCGAGCGGGCGAGGCTGGAAATAAAGCGAGTGGTCTGTTCGGCGCCAGTGACAGACGGCTGTGGCGTGGCGTGGGCGCAGGGGTTGGCCGCAGAGCGGGTAATGAACAGCGGCCGAGGGAGGGGGCTGCAGGGGGGGGAGGGGGAGGGGGAGCCGGGCCGCCGCAAATGAACGTTTGATGATATTCCCAAACTCAATTTACATATTTATTACACCGCGCAGCGGTATATGTTTAACTCTCGGTCCCGGGCAAGACAAGTTCCATTTTATTTTCATGTAATTTGAAATGTAATGGAATAACGCTGCTTTTTTAAGCCGCGCTGCAGATTTCTTTAACGAAGGGCAGTCGTTACTGCGGAGCCCCTGAAAGGAGTAACTCTGTATGTTTTTTTCGGTGTTTTTTTGTAGCGGCCTGGTGAAGAAATTATCCGGTGTTCCGTCAAAAATGGCTAATGCCTAGAGCGGAGCTTCGCGGCGGGCGAGCAGACAGCTTGCGAGGGTCGTCGCGGCATACGGGGCGGGGGCTCGTGTGTAGAATTGTCCAAACGAGGAAAGTCAACATGAGGGAAATGCTTGGATCATTGACGAGAACATTCAAAAGTCGGGTAACATTTTGAACGACAGTCATTAACACTTTGAGTGCCAGCTATATATGCGAACCGACTTCCCCCAGTGCCAGCCCATTTTCTTAGTATCCTTCCCCCAGTGCCGGTCATTTTTACAGTATTTCGTCCTGTTGGTACAGATTCAGGAATAATCATTAATATATTTTTCTCGGTCAGGAAAAATACTTATTATTTCATCTTCAAATACTTGCCCCATACATTTCCCTGCTTTGTAAACCTTCATCACAACAATCAAAACAAGAAATGCTGTTTTCGGGTAGGTAAAAAATTGTTTTTTCGTATTATAAACTATTTATTAATAAACATGGCAATGTTTATGTGATTACATACAAATATCATGAATATTAAACATCAGCAAACGGCGTTTATTGCAAATAGTTCTTTTTTGAGTGGTATAGCTGGAAGCAGGGCTGGACACAAAACCCCACTTTGCATACTGCACACTGGAATGAAGTATCCTTCCTTCTTTTCAGGAAATGTGTTCCATCCAGTCGTGGAAGCGCAGCACCACTTGTACCAGGCTGAAAGTCGGTGGCACGTGGTGATGACAAGTCTTTGCATACCGCAGTAATAAACTGGCTGGTAGAAATGTTTTTCTTTGTCACCTGAGTGTAAAGAAGACATGCATTTGAAATTGCCATTAAGATAATGTGGAATGATAGCTTTCTCCACCACTTGATTGAACGATGATCAAATATCCCATAAGACATTCTTCAGTCACTGAGGTCGACACAGTGTCATCGCCATCAAAAACATCAGTCAGATCATCATCCGATTCATCAAGAATGCGGCGAATCTCGGCGTCGCTCATAGGCCAACTGCTTGACATGTTGCGTCTAACGCTCGCCCTGATGCCTCGCAGTCAACTGACACAAAGCCTTGTTTCGTAAAGCTAACAGTTTTGTGGCGCCTCCTAGTGGCAGAGATGTCTACTACAAGGGTTTGCCTCCATTCTAATAACTGCCGTACGGATAATGATGCGCGCGAAAGCTAGAATTCGTTTGAGAACAACCGTCCGTAATATTACGGGCGCGGCAGTTCTCGCAAAGACACAGAGAACGTAATATTACGGGTGCGGCAATCTTCGAACAGACGACAGCAACGTAATATTACGGGCATAGCACTCTAAGTGTTAAAGATATAATTGTTGAATGAAGTGACTGTGACTATATATTATTAGTCATGAATTGTAGGATGAAACTGAAACAACTGCAGGAATGTAGGAAATAAGGAGATGGGACCTGGATAAATTAAAGGAACCTGAAGCTCTAGAAAATTTCAAAGGGAGCTCTAGCCAACATTTGACGGAACCGGGGGCGAAATAAAACAGTAGAAGAGGAATGGGTAGCATTGAAAGACGAACTAGTGAAGGCAGCAGAGAAAAAAAATATGTAGGAAGGCAAGACCTAAAAAAATAAAGGAGAAAATACTAAACACAGCTTTCCGAAATTCGTTCACCAAAGAAGACGAAGTGAACACTCCAGTATTCAATCCAAGAACATCTTGAGTAGGTTTACGTTCTAGGAGTCGATCCAATTATGATATTGTAGAAAGATATAAAAAAGCCAAGATCGCTGATCACCAATTTTTATTTACGACGACCGGTTTCACTGAACTATGTCAGCCAGATGGCGTCATATACTTTTATCCTTGACTTGTATCATGTATCAGTTTGCTATTGTCACTCACTATAATATTATGTTTTATTATAATGACATAGTGCACTTATGCACTGTAAATTGTTATATAACAACTCATTGACATTACAAGATTATGGCCTTGTAAAATATTTTATTTGACCAGATGATGCTGACATAGTTCAGCGAAACCGGTCGTCGTAAATAAAAATTCGTGATCAGCGACCTTGGCTTTTTTATATCTTTCTACGATACCAAGAATATCTGCCAGCTTGCGAAACTTAGAAGTAGATGTTCCTGGAGTAGTAAAACAACTTAAGTCACTAATCAAAAACAAATCTTCCGGGCCAGATTGTATACCAACCAGATTCCTCTCAAAGTATGCTGTTGCAAAAGCTCCGTACTTACTATAATTTACAACCGATCACTCAGCGAAAGATCCGTACCCAAAGATTGACACTAAATAAAGAAAAGTGTGAAGTAATACACATGAGCACTAAAAGAAATCCGCTGAACTTCAATTACGCGATAAATCAGTCAAACCTTAAGGTCGTAAATTCTACCAAATACCTAGGAGTTGCAATTACGAACAACTTAGACTGGAGAGAACACACAGAAAATATTGTGGGGAAGGCGAACCAAAGGTTACGTTTCATTGGCAGAACGCTTCGAAGATGCACCAGCTCCACCAAAGAGACTGCCTACATCACACTTGTGCCTCATCTCCTGGCGTATTGTTGACCAGTGTGGGACCCTCACCATTTGGGTTTGATGGAAGATATTAAGAAGGTTCAGAGAAGGGCAACTCGTTATGTTTTAACACGTTACGGGGGGGAAAGCGTCACGGAAATGTTGCACGAATTGGGGTGGAAATCATTAAAAGAAAGACGTTATTCATTGCGGCGTGATCTGTTTACGAATTTTCAATCACCGACTTTTACTTCTGAATGTGAAAATATTTTGCTAGCACCCACCTACTTAGGGAGACATGACATTGCTAAGAAAATAAGAGAAATCAGATCGAAAATGGAACGATTTAGGTGTTCGTTCTTCCCGCGCGCTATTAGAGAATGGAACGATAGAGAAAAGTTATGAAAGTGGTTAATGAACCCTCTGCCAGGCACTTGAATGTGATTTGCAGAGTATCGATGTAGATGTAGATGAAGTAAAGTGTGTAAATTAATTAGTAGGATAAAATGCACTAATAAATGAAAAATCTGTACATTGAGCAAGCTGTGAATGAATGCAAGGAGAAATTTGGAGAGGGAATTAAAGTCCAGGGAGAGTTAACAACAACCTTGCGTTATGAATAAAATACACAAGATAACTGAGATATTTTGCAAATTTATTGGTTTACGAACCGGTTTTCGGCTGTTACGCCATCATCAGGTACTTACTTATAATGTTTACCTGAGGCATAACAGCCGAAAACCGGTTTGTAAAACCAATACATTTGCAAAATATCTCACAGTTAATTTGTATGTTTCATTCATAATGTAACAAATATTCCGTCAAGAACCGACGGAACAGTCAGTGAAAAACCTTGCGGTTTGCTGGTGACACTAATTCTGTCAGAGACAGCAAAGGGCCTGCAAGAGCAATTAAATGGAATTGACAGTGTCTTCAAAGGAAGGAATAAGATCAACATTAATAAGAGTAAATCGAGGGTAATGGACTGTAATATCAGAAAATCTGGCAATGGTAAAGGAATTAGATTAGGTATCGTTCATGCAAAACAAAACTAACTCCTTACTCAAGCGAAGTGATGAGTGCTATCGACAAGGTTTCTCAAATTGATTCCGTATTTCTGTATTGCCAGAAGGCTTCTGATACCATACCTCACAAACGGCTTTTAATCAAATTACGTGGTTATGGTATATCGCCCCAAATTTGCGACTGGATAGGGGATTTCCTGTCAGAGAGGACACAGTTTCTAGTAATCGATGGTAAGGCATAAACTAAAACAGAGGTGATTTCTGGCGTTCCACAGGGTAGCGTCATTGGTTCTCTGCTGTTTCTTATTTACATAAATGATTTGGGAGTAAATCTAAGTAGTTTTCTTAGGTTGTTTGCAGATGACACCGTCATTTACGTCTAGTAAAATCATATGAAGATCAAACCCAACTGTAAAACGATCTGAATAAGATATCACTATGGTGTAAAAATTGATAATTGACTCTAAACAATGAGAAGTGTGAAGTCGTCCACATGAGTACGAAAAGAAATCCGTTAAGCTTTGTTTACAAGATAAATTAATCAAAAGTGAAGGCCGTAAACTCTACAAAATACCTAGGAATTACTATTACTTCAGACCTAAACTGGAAAGAACACGTAGATAATGTCGTGGGAAAGGCGAACCAGAGATTGCGTTTTATTGGCAGAACCCTTAAAAGATGCAATAGAACTACAAAAGACACTGCATACACTACGCTTGTCCGTCCATTTTTGGAGTATTGCTGCTCAGTGTGGGATCCTTATCAGGTGGGTTTGACGGAGGACATAGAAAGAGTCTAAAGAAAAGCAGCTTGTTTCGTGTTGTCACGATACAGGGGAGACAGCGTTACGGAAATGATACAGGATCTGGGATGGGAATCATTACAACAACGACGCTTATCACTGCGGCGTGGGCTACTTACGAAACTCCAATCGCCAACATTCTCCTCCGAATGCGAAAATATATTGTTGACTTGCACTTACATAGGTAGAAATGATCATTGGAATAAAATACGAGAAATCAGAGCTCGAACGGAGAGATTCAGGTGTTCTTTCTTCCCGCGCGCTATTTGATAATGGAATGCGAAATAAATATTAGAACGGTGGTTCGAGGAACCCTCTGCGAGGCACTTAAATGTGATTTGCAGAGTATCCCCGTGTAGATGCGGATCAGGTACTTACTTGTAATGTTTACTTGATGATGGCATAACAGCCGAAAACCGGTTTGTAAAACCAATAAATTTGCAGAATATCTCACAGTTATTTTGTATGTTTCATTCATAATTCATCAAATATTTCGTCAAGAACAGACGGAACAGTCAGTGAAAAACCTTACGGTTTGCTGATGACACAGTAATTCTGTCAGAGGCAGCAAAGGACCTGGAAATCAATTAAATGGAATTGACAGTGTCTTCAGAGGAAGGTATAAGATGAACATTAACAAGAGTAAATCGAGGTTAATGGAATGGAATGTCAGAAAATCAGGCAATGGTGAAGGAATTTGATTACGTAATGAGACGATAAAAGTAGTAGATGAGTTTTGTTACTTGGGTAGCAAGATAACTTCTGATGGCCGAAGTAAAGAAAATTTAAAATGTAGCATGGCTATGGGAAGAAAAGCGTTCCTGAACAAGCTAAATTTGTTTACATCCAATATTAGTTTAAAAGTTAGGAAGTTCTTCCTGAAAAAATTTGTCTGGAGTGTATCATTGTATGAAAGTGAAACGTAAATGACAAGAATTTCAGAAAAAAAAGAGACCATAGAAGGTTTCGAAAAATGGTGCTATAGACGAATGATGAAAATTGGATGGGTAGATCACGTAACTAATGAGGAGTTGGTCAACAGGATTGGGGACAAAAGGAGTTTCTGAATAAGCTTCCTTCAGAGTTTAACGTCCCGTCGACAGCTTGATCATTAGAGACGGAGCTAATGCTCGGAGTTTTGGGTAAAGATGGGGAAGGAAATCGGCCGTGCCCTTTTGAAAGAAGCCATCCCGGCATTTGCCTGGAGTGATTTTAGGGAAATCACGCAAAACCTAAATCAGGATGGCCGGAGCTGGATTTGACCACCATCCTCCCGAATACAAGTCCATTGCAGGAATTTCTTTGTATAGCTTATGGGACTTAACGGGGTCATCAGTCCCTAAACTTACAAACTACTTATGAACTAACTAATACTAAGGACGGCACAAATATCCATGTCCGATGGGGGATTCGAACCCCCCCCCAACCGTAGTGGCCGTGCAGACCATGACTGTAGCGCTTCAGTCCCCTCGGTCACCGCGGCCGGCTGCCGGAGTTTCTGGCACATCCTAACTAAGAGAAGGGATAGGTTGGTGGGACACATTCTGAGACATGAAGCAATCGTCAGCTTAGCATTAGAACGAAGTGTGTGGGGTAGCGGGAGTCCGGGTGACAAATACAGGAAGCAGATTCAGGAGGTAGGTGACCGTTTGTATTCTCAGCTGAAGAGGCTTGCACAGGACTGGGTAGCGTGGAAAGCTGCATCAAACTAGTCTGCGGACTGAATACCACAACAGCAGCAACAATAAATCAAAAGTGAATAACAAGTGAGGTAAAAATGAAAACTTAGTTCAGAATATTCAGGCACAGGCGAGTACAACAGCAGACCTGTGGCCGCATTTCGACAGTCCATCGACCGGCTAACGCCGCAGATTCAGCAGAACATTGTCCCATCGAGTATTCACGTGTGGCAGATTGCGACAAAGAGTTCACCACTCTCTCTTCATGTGGAAGCCGATGATTGAGTGATCAGGTCATCGACCAACCACCTTGCTTGTGCTTTTTTACCTCTCTGTGTATATTATTCCGTGATTTATTAAGTTTTCACATTTATACTGACTTTTTGATCACCCGGTACACAGTTCCATTCTCTTCCTTTCCTTGTAGCGCTGTAGAAGTCTATTGCTTTCGCCTGCAGCCATATGTGCTTCACAGTTCAAATTTGGTTCAGATTTATCAACAGTACTGTCAGCTTTTAGGAATTTCCTTGAGTTGACTGGAATACAGGAGTGTCCTAGTAGTAAATATGTAACCGTATAAAACGTGGTGCATTATGTGACATTTTTACCCATCACATTATATATTCTCATATTTATTGAATTAAATGTTTGTAGAATTGTATAATTTTGAGGTATATATTCACTTTTATAAGTGCTGTTTTACTTTAAAATCTGTTGCGAATACATTTCATAGTAAAGAAATAATAGAAACCTGCGGCGGTTTTCCATGTACGTTACTGTTCATGTCGCTATATATCTCATGAACTACGTGTCGTACTGTGATACAATTTCGAAGGTACATTCAGCTGAATGTGTATACTGTCTGTTACATTTTCTATGTGTACAATATCTAATGTAGAAATTAGAAATTCTAACGTCATACCGAATTTCGCAGCTTTGTTCAATGAACAGCGGAAAAGTAGTAAGCGAGAAACTTTTTTTCCTTTCATAATTTTGCTATGTTTGTCAGCGATAAAAAGTTCAATGAAGGTTTGAAATTATGTTTAAATTTTGTTGCAAGTCTTTAAGTCCGCTCAGTGTCATATAGTGTATGAATAAAATCTCGTCGCATGATGTGGCAGTTTTTTACGACTCCTATTGTTTATGACGTTAATCTCCTGAATCACGTTTTGTTTGTGGTTCTTACTGCGACAACAATTGTAACCTCACGGTAAGGGATATGTGAACCAAATTTGGTTGAAATCGGTCCAGTGATTTAGGAGTAAATGTGGAACATTGTCACGTGAAGCAGAAGTTTTTAAGGCATCTCATTGTTTATGACGTCATATCTCGTGAACTATGTGTTGTACTTAATTCTTACACTTACGGCGACTGTCCTCTTGCTTTGGAGGTCATGTGTGAAAACTTCCATTAAGATTGGAACAAAACTGTAGATTTGTACGCAATGCGTACACACAAACAAATACACGGGCACTATAGTTGATATATCAACATTACAACTCGAATAACTGTTTTCTTTTCCAGAAACCAAATACGGAATTACTATCGTGAATAAGTTTGTTTTGGGTGCAAAATAGCATTAATAATTACATAGTTTTTTTATGTTTGTGTATATAATGCGTACTTGCATCAAAATCAGTTGTTTTGGTAACATAGAAAGCCCAGAGGTTATGCAACCAACTTACTTTTATTAATTATTAAATACAATTAGCCACGGTGGTGTAGCTGAGCGGTCTAAGGCGCCTCGCCGCGGAGCGCGCGGTTGCTCGCTGTCGGTGGTTCGAGTCCTCCCTGGGGCATAGGTGTGTTTGTCCTGTGGTTTGTTGATTAAGTGTGACATATGCCACTTCCGAATTTTTTTTTCTCATAACATTGATGGTTCATCTTGCCAAATGACTTTTTATAATCGATTTCAATAACTGCTTTTAAAAGTTTTTACCTACACCCATTTTATGTCACGTATTGAATTTTTTTCGTTTAAATTCGTCTCAACCCCACAACCGCAGTGAATCTAGCCTTCAACAATAAATTGGCTTGTTTTATCGTCTTCTATCAAATCTGGTGGGACACGGGATGCTTTGTTATTGTAGTTGCAGCATCTCTAGTGTGAGAAAAAAAAGTAGGCTATATATAGTCGCACTACTGGATTTTTTATCTATGTACCTTATGTATTGAATGTGTGACCAATGTTATAATTCCCATCCCATAGTTACTGCTGTGATTAACTTTCCCTACGGTTGTCATACAATTGTCTTTGCACATGTAGTATATCGTAATAATTCCACAAGTGTTCTTATATTTTGTTCGTGTTGTCATGTAACAATATTTTGTTGGTGTTTTGATTTTAGAATGGTCAACTTTTGGATAATATTCGTAGGGTTTATTTTGCTATCTTTTATGAACTGAGGCTTGCGATGCCGAAAATTGTTGCATAATCAATTATTTATAAACATATCTAGCTGTTCGCGGTCACGCATTGCCGTGGCTTGTTACACTTTACATTTAAAAGAAAAAAAGACAGAAAACAGATCTTAAGTGTAATTTTATAACGTTATATGAAATGGAATTCGAAATACGTCTTACATCCTCCTCTCTCTCTCTCTCTCTCTCTCTCTCTCTCTCTCTCTCTCTCTCTCTCTCTCTCCTCGGTCCCTTCTCTTTGTTCTTTCAAATGTTTCTAATCCGAAGGGACCAAACTGGTAAGGTGACTTTTCAAATTGGGCGGGCAACTTAGATCCTATTATAGACTTTTTTCTGTACACATGTCCCGAACATATGGCCACAATTTCAAGTATACATCTCACCTTGTTTGTTTTTGTCCCATAGAAAGATTAGACGTGTTTTAGTGTGCTTGGCGATTTTCTATTATTATAAAAAATGGAGCAAATTATTTGAATCAAATTTTGTCTGTAAATGGAATAAAGTACTCCAGAATAGTTGAAATGCTCATATTGGCATATTGAGTTTGCTCTAAGTAAAAAATAAAAGTTTGCAGGTGGTAAAAGCTCTTCCAAGATTCCCGAGAAGATGCCAATGACGAACCTCGCTCCGGCCGTTACAGCACAACAACAGATGATAACGTCGAAACTGTGAAAAAAGATGTTCTCGAAAATCGTCACATTGCCGTAAGAGAAGTTGCTGAGGATGTTTGTATATTGGTCGGCTCGTTTCATGTAATTTTTGCGGATGTTTTGGCCAAAAGACGTGTGTCAGCGAATTTCTTCCAAAACTTCTCAATTTGGATCAGAAGAGCCGTTGCATAATCATCACTCAGGAATTCTTGAATTATGTCAATGATAATCCTGATTTGCAATGGGTCATAATTGGTGACGAAAGTAGGTGTACGATTATGACGTCGAAACAAAAGCCAAATCGTCCCAATGGAAGCATCTCGGAGATCCAAGACCGAATGAAGCACGCCAAGTTCGATCAAGTGTCGGTTTTGGTTAGTGTGTGTGTGTGTGTGTGTGTGTGTGTTTTTTTTTTTTTTTTTTTTTTTGTTTTTTTTTTTTTTTTCAATTACCGTGAAGTTGTGCTTCATACATTTTCCCTCATTTTCGTAGGGCGAATACGGTGTACTACTTTAACGTTATGCGCCGTCTGCGGGAACCAATACTTAAGAAATGTCCGCAGGTCCGTAATTGTGAAGTTAATGGCTTTTTTATCACGACAATGCACCTCCTCATTCATTGTTGCTTGTGGGATTTTTTTTACCAGAAACAACACGACTATCATGCCTTAGCCACCATATTCACAGGATGTAGTCCCACGCGACTTTTTCCTCTTCCCAACATTGACGTTCGAAAGGACGAAGATTTGAAAAGATTGAAGAGAGAAAAATTGCATCTCTGGAAGTACCCAAAACTGTACCAAAAAGTGAATATGAGAAGTGCTTAGAGGATTGAAAGAATCGTTGGCAAAAGTATATTGCATCTTAGGGAAATTAATTTTATTAATTGATGAATAAAAAATATTTTATTTATAAAAGTATAGTCACTTTCCTTTTTTGAACGCACATCGTACTAAGGAAAAGACACACACACACCCATGCCCAGGGTTGGACTCTAACCATTGACGCGAGGGACCGCGCGACCCATGACGCGGCTAGCCCTCCCATGGCTCTCGTCGTTCATATCGTCCTCTCTCCTTTCTCTGTGCATCTCTCTCTTTCTCTCTCTCTCTCTCTCTCTCTCTCTATATATATATATATATATATATATATATATATATATATATATATATATATGTTGTGGTCTTCAGTCCGGAGACTGGTTTGATGCAGCTCTCCACAATACCCTATCCTGAGCAAGCCTCTTCATCTCCTCATAAGAACGGCAACCTACATCTGTCTGAATCTGCTTACTGTATCCATCTCTTGGTCTTCCTCTGCGATTTTTACCCCACACACTTCCCTCTAATGCTAAATTCACAATTCCTTGATGTCTAAGAATGTGTCCCACCAATCTATCCCTTCTTTTAGTCAAGGTACGCCAGAAATTTCTTTTCTTCCCAATTCTGTTCAGTACCTCCTCATTAGTTACGCGATCCACCCACCTAATCTTCAGCATTCTTCTGTAACACCATATTTCAAAAGCCTCCATCCTCTTCCTGTCTGCACTGTTTATCGTCCATGTCTCACTCCCATACAAGGCAACACTCCATACAAATGCCCTCAGAAAGGACTTCCTTAGGCTTAAATCAATATTCGATGTTAACAAATTTCTCTTTTTCAAAAACGCTTTTCTACCCATTGCCATTCTGCATTTTATATCCTCTGTACTGCGACCATCATTTGTTATTTTACTTCCCAAGTAACAAAACTCATCTATCTCCTTTATTGCTTCGTTTCCCAATCTAATTCCTTCAGCATCAGCCGATTTTCTTACACTGCACTCCATTACCCTACTTTTGCTCTTGTTAATGTTCATCTTATATGCACCTTTCAGCACACTGTCCATTCCGTTCAATTGCTCTTCCAGGTCCTTTGCTGTATCTGATAGAATTACTATGTCGTCGGCAAAACGCAATGTTTTTAATTCTTCACCCTGAACTTTAATTCCTTCTCCAAATTTCTCCTTGCTTTCCTTTATATCTTGGTAAATGTACAAATTGAATAACATTGGAGAAAGGCTACAACCCTGTCTCACTCCCTTCCCAACCACTGCATCCCTTTCATGCCCTTCAACTCTTACAACCGCTGTCTGGTTTTGTACAAGTTGTAAATAACCTTACGCTCCCTATATTTTACTCCTGCTTGCTTCAGAACTTGAAAGAGTTTATTCCAATCAACATTGTCAAAAGCCTTCTCCAAATCTACAAAAGCTAGAAATGTAGGTTTGCCTTTTCTTAATCTATCTTCTAGGATAAGCCGTAAAGTGAGTATTGCCTCCCGTGTTCCTACATTTCTCCTGAACCCAAACTGATCTTCCCCGAGGTCGGCTTCTACCAGCTTTTCCATCCGTCTGTATATAATTCGCGTTAATATTTTGCAACCATGACTTATTAAACTGATGGTTCTGTAGTTTTCACACCTGTCTGCACCTGCTTTCTTAGGGATGGGGATTATAACATTTTTCTTAAAGTCTGAGGGTACTTCGCCTGTCTCATACATCTTACACACAAGGTGAAACAGGGCTGTCATGGCTGGTTCTCCCAGAGACTTCAGTAGCTCTGAGGGAATATCATCTACTCCAGGGGCCTTGTTTCGACTTAGGTCTTTCAGGGCTCTGTCAAATACTTTTCTCAGTACAGTATCTCCTATTTCATCTTCATCTACATCCTCTTCCCTTCCTACAATATTGTCTCTAAGTTCATTTCTTTTGTAGAGCCCCTCTATATACTCTTTCCACCTTTCAGCTTTCCTTCTTTGCTGAGAACTGGTTTTCCATCCGTGTCCTTGATATTCATAGAGCTGTTTTTCTTATCTCCAAATGTTTCTTTTATTTTCCTGTAGGCTGTATCTATTTTTCCCCTATTTATACATTCTTCTACATCCTTGCATTTGCCTTCTAGCCACTCCTGCTTAGCCATTTTGCACTTCCTGTCAATCTCATTTCGTAGTCGTCTGTACTCCATTTTGCCTGTTTCATTTACTGCATTTTTATATTTCCTCCTTTCATCGATTAAATTTAGTATCTTCTGTGATATCCAAGGATTTTTGTAGGTCTTTCCTTCCTACCTATTTTGTCCTCTGCTACTTTCACTATTTCATCTCTCAATTTTACCCATTCCTCCTCTACTGTTTTATTTTCCCTTGTTTCTGTCAATTGTTGCCTAAAGCTCCCTCTGAAATTCTTAAGAACCTCAGGTTCCTTCAATTTATCCAGGTCCCACCTCCTTATTTTCCTACCTTTTTGTAGTTTCTTCAGTTTCAGCCTACAGTTCATAACCAACAAGTTATGGTCAGAGTCTATATCTGCCCCTGGGTATGTCTTACACTGTAAAACCTGGTTCCGAAATCTATGTCTTACCATTATAAAATCTATCTGGTATCTCCCGGTGTCTCCTGGTCTCTTCCACGTATACAACCTTCTTTTGTGATTCTTGAACCAGGTGTTTGTAATAACTAAATTATGTTCCGTGCAAAATTCTACCAGGCGGCTTCCTCTTTCATTCCTTTTGCCCAGACCATATTCACCTACTATCTTCCCTTCCCTTCCTTGTCCTACTACCGAATTCCAGTCTCCCATAACAATTAAATTTTCCTCTCCCTTAACTGTCTGAATAATTTCCTTTAGCTCCTCATATATTTCTTCGATTTCCTCATCATCGGCAGGGCTAGTTGGCATATAAACCTGTACTATTGTTGTCGGTGTTGGCTTCGTATCGATCTTGACAATGATAATTCGATCACTGTGCTGGTCATAGTAGTTTACCCGCATTCCTATTTTCTTATTCATTATCAATCCTACTCCTGTGATACCCGCAATTGATTTTGTATTTATAATCCTGTACTCACCTGACCAGAAATCATGTTCATCCTGCCACCGAACTTCACTAATCCCACTAGATCTAACTTCAACCTATCCATTTCCCTTTTTAAATTTTCTAATTTTCCTACTCTATTAAGGGATCTAACATTCCACGCTCCGACCCGTAGAATACCAGTATTGTCTTTCCTGATGATCACATCCTCCTGAGTAGTCCCCGCCCGGAGATCCGAATGGGGGACTATTTTACCTCCGGAATATTTTACCCGAGAGGATGCCATCATCATATGTTCATACAGTAGAGCTGCATGTCCTCGGGAAAGGTAACGGCTGTAGTTTCCCCTTGCTTTCAGCCGTTCGCAGTAGCTGTGTGGCAAAGCCACATTAGCTGATGTTACAAGGCCAGTTCAGTCAATCATCCAGACTGTTGCCCCTGTAACTACTGAAAAGGCTGCTGCCCCTCTTCAGGAACCACACGTTTGTCTGGCCTCTCCACTGATACCCCTCCGCTGTGGTTGCACCTACGGTACGGCTATCTGTATCGTTGAGGCACCAAGCCACCCCACCTCGGCAATGTCTGTGGTTCAATAACAATTAATGTGCAAAATAAAGTAATCGTGCATTTCTTAATCCGCAACCACAGGCAGTCAAATGCACACTCCCAAGGCAACAGCAATTCTCTATTATGTAGTTTTATTTTCTTTTGACGGAAGAAGACCAATGAAAGATTATGTGAATGTTGAAATTTCTTGACAGTGGGATTCGAACCTTGGACGTTTGCCCTTCACAGGAAGTTGGTCTACTGACTTAACTACCCTGGCACACTTCACGGTCCATTCACACAGCTTTATTTCTGCCGGTACCTCACCTCTGACTTTCCAAACTTCACTGTGAGGAAGGACCGTGAAGTGTGTCAGTATACCCCAGACAGCAGAGCGCATATATATATATTCTCCTCACACTCTCTCTCTTCATCTCCTACTCCCACCTCTCGTTAATTTCTTCCCCGTCCTCTGTCACATCTTAGTGTTACCTAGAGCTTTGTCTAGTATTATGTTTAAAATCTTATATCCACTACAGTTCTTGACCGAATACTTTCAGTTTTTGGTACATCACTCAACTGGAATACGCACATGCTGTATCTGCCTAATTTTTAATATGTCTCACACATGCAGTTATATATATTTTATAAGGGGGAACTCTGTTATAAAAACAGTAAAAAACACGTTCTCCCTTGCTGGGAATGAGTGAATACATTTTTTTCCATCTTAAAGTAAAGCAAATCCTTATTGTATACTTGCCTGCTCAGATTTTTTACAGTTATAGGAGTGAAAAGGTCAGTTTCATATTCTTGTTACAGTCTTGTGAAATTTTGATTATTTACTACTATTTACAATAACTTAAGCTGTTGTTAGATTTTTTAGTCTCGTAACTATCTAGGAGATAGTGATGTTAGAGGCGATGGACTCTGAATTTACGATAATTTTTATTGAGATGTGGTTCAACAGCCGTAAGATATTTGAGAAGAGAACCTAACACAACTATTGACCACATCAGTAGAAGTGACTGATGTGTTCAGCAGTTGTGTTAGGTTCTCTTACAATAGACCTTGGTTCACCATCACACAGCCTGGCATTCATTTTATGTTTTTAATTAAGACTTGACGCTTAGTGATGTTTTATTTATTTTTATTGTGTGACATGCATGCCAGTATGCATAAGGAGGCATATAATGCACCTGTCAGATCAGTCTGTGTAGTACTCTTCCGTGAAGATTGTTTATAACCGAAACCGGTAGAAGATTGAAAAATAATAAACAGCTGATGGTTTACAGTATGCATTTCCTCAAATTTACGATAACATTGTCATTTTCATGTAAGCATCATGTTATGAATACATTTCGTTATTTGACAGAAACATCTGACATTAAATGGGGAAATATCTGCAGTAGGCATCAGCTAGGTTTAAAATAATTTAGTACCTTCTGTGTGCCTAGATAGCGTATAAGTCGTTCACTTGCAGCCTGTTAAAGTTAGGCAATATGCACATCAAAATAATTGTTATTCACTACTGATTACAGCAATTTCATCCGTTGTTAGGACTGTTAGGTCTATAATTTGCGAGGAGACACTGTATATACAGGTTTTAGGTATTAGGTTTGCGATAAATTTATGGTAACTGATTTAAACAATACTCCTTATTGAAGGTTAGGTTATGATGGCCATTTACAGTGCTTCTACATGTTATTAGCTCTGTTAGGGCTGGACGTGGCTAGCAGGTGCTGTTTTTAGCTTTTTATTATAACTTATGTATATAAATCATGATTATTAGCTTGTATTTCATCCCTAAAAAAGGGTAGACCATACTGATAGGACTTAATTCGCGCAGTTCGGAACTAGTTCATCAACTAAGTGAACTATTTCGGTCTTTTGATCCAATGTAGATTACACAGTTATAGGTTCCGAATTAAATTACTTTTAGATCCTGGGGGTGTAGTGCTCTCAGTATCAAGGGATTGGATATTTGATCATGTGCCTTCTAAATTCCTGTAGATGAGAAAAGCAAGGAGTAAAAGAGTTGTATTTAACCAAAGCGAATTAAATGAACTATAGTTCATTTCACGGAATGAACTACCCCTAAGACATCGTGTACTTGGTTTAAAGGAACTAAATAATTTAGCGTAGTTTTGGGTCTTAAACAACGCATGAAAGGAAATATGTCAAGCGTAAACTTGTGGTACAAAGATTTATTTTGGTAGGGATTTCTTGTAGGTTGGGTTTCTAAACCAGCAACAAAACGTGCAGGAGATCCCGGGTTCGCATCCCGGCCGGGCACAAATTTTCATTCGCTGCACTTTGGTATTCCATATAAACCTAGTACAGTGAAACCATAACTGATCGCAAATTGCGATTTACTTCAGTCAGCGACTTTGCTGTAAATATTATAGTCACATTACTAAGTCAAAAAATCAAATGTTTGTATTAGTCTATGGGACAACTATGGGATCATCAGTCCCTAAACTTACAAACTACTTATGAACTACTTACGAACTAGGACGGCACAAATATCCATGCCCGAGGGGGGATTCTAACCCCCGACCGTAGTGGCCGTGCAGACCGTGACTGGAGCGCCTTAGTCCCCTCGGCCACCGCGGCCGGCTTACTAAGTCAACGCTGACATGTAATGAAGGAATGAATAAGCTGGGTCTGGGTATGATTTCGACCTCATATGCTACATTTCAGCTGTTATTCAGCAAGGAAATGGAATCAGAGAATTTCCTTTATAGGGTTTATAGGTACTACAGTTTTTTCATCATCTGTGGCTTTAGTTTCATGACGCTAGTTCTGCCCTCACTTGGAGGCAGAATTACGCTTTCTGGTTACGTATTTAATGACAACCATTTATTTTTTGCCTATTTTGTAGAAGTTTAGCTCTTATTTAGCTTGGAAATATAATCAGACAATTTACTGTAAAGAATCTATTGGTATTAATGTTACAATAACAAAACCGGTCGGACCTATCACACTACCCTGCGTCACGCCTGACGATACACTCGTCTCTAATGAACATAATTGGGAGTCAGTGATTTACTTATTAATAAAAATTTGTTTGTTACCTTACAGGCTACAGTTATGATATAAGAAATGGGATAGGTATATAAGAGCATACAGGAATTACACTCACAAAGTTGGTAACAATTTAGAGAAAATCTGTTTTGAATAAACTATATATATCATTCTCAGGCCTGTTAATAACAATGTCAAGCGCTGAAACGTTTGTTTTCTTCTTTTCACTTAGTTTTAGTTTTCTCAGGATGAGAAAAATGTTACACGTGTAATTTCTGAAATAGCTGATTTATTTGGGCTGGGGTTCTTTTAGAGGATGGGGGAAGCGGATGGGGTCAGAGGTGAGGTATTATGTAATACGCTACCAGTGTTATCTCAATGTCGGTACTATTCTCCACCTCCGTAGTCCAGTGGACAGCGTGCGAGATTGCCACGCAGGGGACCCGGGTTCAATTCCCCATTGAGTTGGAGATTTCCTCCACCCTGGGACTGGGTGTTGTGTCGTCCTCATCATCATTTCATCATCATCAACATGCAAGTCGCCCAGGTGGCGTCAGCTAAAGACTTGCACCAGGCAGGCCGAACACGATCCCAGCTGGGGTCTACAAAATCATCATTTGATACTATTGCATTATCTGAGTTTAAGGAAAGACCTCTCAGTACAATTCAAGGTCAATCAACAATCCCAGAATTGTGTTCAAGTCTATCCATAATCCACCCAGATCCCTTATACAAAGGATGGGGCCCTTCCACGCCCGCACCAACGTGGTGACTAACTCCATAGTTCTACTGTCACCTCCGTATTTGTTAGTTTTGCTAAGGTGGATCGCGGAATGTGGGAGCCGCGATGTTATCCGTACGTGCAGCTGGAGATAGTAGTGGTCTAAAGGTACACGAAGGGTAAAGGTATGTAAGGGCAGAGGAAAAATAGTGCCAAGGCAAAGAGCCAAAGGAAAAAAAAAAAAAAAAACTCTGCGACAGTGGGGTAGGTTGCAAAGACAGTAGCGGTATGCTATCTGCGACATCGTGCAAGGTTTGGTAATGCTAGTAAAGGGTTTATCTCGGTACCATTAACTTTGCTAGGTTTGTCATAAAGAAGCAGTCCGGTTGATGCGAGGTTCTGCTGCAGCTAAGGTCCTGTGAAGTCTCCTGAGTCGGCTGCGGCAGTATACCTGTAAACATAGCCAAGTTCGTCATGATAGTTCGACAGTTAGGTAATAGAACAGACCAAATATGTAGGACTGTATAGGTCTGTTTGTGTTCAGTGCGTTGAATATGGTTTCCCTGCTTTGCCTGTTGGTCGGCTGTGAGCTCAGCTGGCATTGCCAGTCAGTTTGCAGTTCTGCAGGGGTTCGCCATATTCATCGTGTTTCAGAGTTGGTGGTCCCTATGACCGTAGGTGGTTAGTCTCTGAGGAGAAGTCTTTGGGTCGCTTATGTTTCCACCTATGGTTGTGATCGTAGTTTCCCCAAACGTAGTATGAAGGTATTGTTCGAGTGTCTCGAGTTTTTGTACAGTCGTGTGGCGAGTTTGTTGAATACCGACGAGAGTCGCTCAAGGCGGTATTCATTGTGAAGATCCACGGTGCGTGTGTATCGTGGAGCATTGCTTATGATGCGTAGAACCTTGTTCTGTATGTGCTGCAGGTGGCGTAGCCGTGTTGGCGCCGCCTATGCCCAGAAAGGAGCACCGTAAGTCATCAGAGGTCTAATATCTGTCATGTAGAGGTTCCTCGACACCCGGCTATTCAGTTTGCTTTCCCTGTTGAGCATTGGGTAGAGTTGTTTGAGCCTCGTGTTTGCTCGGTTGGTCATGTGTTGTATCTGATCCCCCCATGTGAGTTTCCGGTCCAGCCAGACACCGAGGTATTTGACTTTCTCACGGAAACGTATTGGGTGTGCATGTAGAGTAATTGGGCCACAGTATTGGTGTTTGCGCAGTAATTTCGGTCTGCGTGTGAACAAAACTGCCTCGCACTTGTCGACGTTATACGCCATTTCACCAACCAAGGTTCGGCAGTTCTGTGTGCAGTCTGTAGGCGTGAATTAATGTTTCATGGCTTCCTATCTTGCGCTTTGATGGCGGTGTCATCTGCGTAGATTGCAGTCATCGTGTTATGAGTGGTTGGAAGATATAGAGGTTAAACAAGAGGCGCCTCAGGATTAGGGTTACCATATGTCCGTCTTCAGAAAAAAAAACAGTTCTAGATTCATAAAAAAAAAAAAACTTTTTTCGCTCTCTCTCTCTCTCTCTCTCTCTCTCTCTCTCTCTCTCTCTCTCACTCTCTCTCTCTCTCTCTCTCGAATTGGCAACTCAAGTCCGAGTGATGCCTCTACTGTATTATCAGAGTCTTGTTTGTAATACATTTTAGGGATCTTACGAAATTTGTTCATCTTCTTACAAATTAATAAGCATGAAATGTTGAGACCCGTAGAAACACATAGCAGTGAAGCCCTAATATTTCATCACTTCACCACTTGTAATCATCGTGCTAAACATTTTATCCATATTTATAAGATACCTTGCCGATCAACCCTGTTTTCACTTGAAATTTTTTTACGATGCATCATTTACGGAAACCATACAACTGTTGACTGTAAAATCGTCACTATTAAAGTAACTGTAAAAATTATCGAAGCGTACCTTAATATAGCTATGCTCCCATTTCGGATCAGACCGACGTGACTATGTACATGATTAGCATCTAGATTCTAGTGAGTGAATGGAATATGTTAAGCCCAGGTGAAAACAATGAAAAAATAAAATTTTAAATTTACGTACAAAGACTCCCAATTAATTATTAAAAATTACTAAGTTTGATATGTCATGGTTGCAAAATTTTAACACGAATTATCTACAGGAGAATGGAAAAGCTGGTAGAAGCTGACATCGGGGAAGATCAGTTTGGATTCAGAAGGAACATAGGAACCCGGGAGGCAATACTCACTTTACGTCTTATCTTAGAAGATAGATTAAGGAAAGGCAAACCTACATTTTTAGCTTTTGTAGATTTGGAGAAAGCATTTGACAATGTTGACTGGAATACACTGTTTCAAATTCTGAAGTCAGCAGGGGTAAAATACAGGGAAAGGAGAGTTATTTACAACTTGTACAAAAGCCAGACTGCAGTTATTAGACTCGAAGGGCATGAAAGGGAAGCATCAGTTGGGAAGGGAGTAAGACAGGGTTGCAGCCTTTCTCCGATGTTATTCAATTTGTACATCGAGCAGGCGGTGAAGGAAAGCAAGGAAAAATTTGGTGAAGGAATTAAAGTTCAGGGGGAAGAAATAAAAACATTGCGTTTTGCTGATGACATTGTAATTCTGTCAGAGACAGCAAAGGACCTGGAAGAGCAGTTGAATGGAATGGACAGTGTGTTGAAGAGAGCGTATAAAATGAACATTAACAAGAGCAAAACAAAAATAATGGAATGCGGTCTTAGAAAATCAGGCGATGGTGAAGGAATTAGATTAGGTAACGAAACAATGAAGGTGGTAGATGAGTTTTGTTACTTGGGTAGTAAAATAACATGCGATGGTCGCAGTACAGAGGATATAAAATGCAGAATGGCAATGGGAAGAAAAGCATTTTTGAAAAAGAGAAATTTGCTAACATCGAATATTAATTTAAGGGTAAGGAAGTCTTTTCTGAGGGCATTTGTATGGAGTGTTGCCTTGTATGGGAGTGAGACATGGACGATAAGCAGTGCGGACAGGAAGAGAATAGAGGCCTTCGAAATGTGGTGCTACAGAAGAATGCTGAAGATTAGGTGGGTAGATCGCATAACTAATGAAGAGGTACTGAACAGAATTGGTGAGAAAAGGAATTTTTGGCATACCCTGACTAAAAGAAGGGATCGCTTGGTAGGAAACATTCTTAGACATCGGGGTCTTAGACATCGGGGAATCGTAAATTTAGCATTGGAGGGAAGTGTATGGGGTAAAAATCGCAGAGGGAGACCAAGAGACTCGTATAGTAAGCAGATTCAAGTGGATGTGGGTTGCCGTTCTTATGAGGAGATGAAAAGGCTTGCTCAAGATAGGGTAGGGTGGAGAGCTGCATCAAACCAGTCTCCGGACTGAAGACCATAACAACAACACTAAGTTTTTAGGACAAAATTTTTAAATCGATGTTTTCAAAACACTATGTAGTTACGTCTGTTTGGTTGTAGCCGGCCACGGTAGCCAAGCTCTCTTAAAGTCATATGAGTGGTTGACAGACGACACACAGAACTGCTGAGTCCCAGCACGAAGACTGAACGTCTTATTTTTGGGTGTCACACAACACTCCGACCAGAGAAATGGGGGAAGAGTTTCATATGATACTATGTGTATTGCACTGTCTTGCATTGTTGCAGACGTATGTTTGTAATTGGCCGCCTCGAAGCTCGTATTCCACGCCAATCATTTCAATTGTTCCGAAGTAGCTTGACCTCAGAGCAGCGACGGCACAGAAACGAGAAAGCCGGCCGTGGTGGCCGAGGTGACTGAGGCGCTCCAGTGACGGTCAGCACGGCCACTACGGTCGGGGGTTCGAATCCCCCCTCGGGCATGGATATTTGTGCCGTCCTAGTTCGTAAGTAGTTTGTAAGTTTAGGGACTGATGACCCCGTAGTTAAGTCCCATAAGCTTAACAAACATTTGAACATTTTGAAACGAGAAAATTTCAAAAATCACATTGTTTCAAGAAAGGTTAAATTCTCTAGAGTTAGTGATTGTGACAGTTCAGAGAGTTATATTTACGCACTTTCAAGTTGAAGCAGTTGCACAACGCAAAAAAAGAGGACATTTCACCATTATGTTAAAAACCCGGCCGGACCATTTTTAGGGTCCAAAAAAAGAGGACATGTCCGGGTAAAAGAGGACGTCTGGGAACCCTACCCAGGATGCTGCCTTGGGGTACTCCGGCTTGAATACCGTTTCGTGTAGACTGTTTGCCCTGCACGTTAGTGATGAAGCTTCTGTAGGTGAGATATGAGTGTATGAAATGCACGAGTCTGATCCCTAACTAAGGTTTGCTTTAGGGCCGGCGCAAGCACAAGTGCCGCCCCGTACGAGGTGCTAAATTGCCGCCCGCAACCTCCTTTTTTTCCTTTTTTTATTTTATTATCTATTTATTTATCTATTTTACAAAACGTTTGTGGAACTTTATTTTAAAAAACTGCAGGAAATGTCAGCAATCAATAGCAATTTTTGTTTTTACTTTTCAGATCTTCAGATTTCGGCCGCTGAGTGGCCAGTATGAAACCGTCATGTCGATAGTATGTTCAACATGACTGTATAGATGTGAACATAACTCCAAGCATTCAGAACAGCCACACTGTGACCGAAATCTATGTAGGTCGCTGGGTACCAGCTCAAAATTGGAGTCAAACCTGATTGAAGAAATCAGTATGTGACCGATGATACGGATAAATGTATTATCAGGCAGCAATTTCTATGACATTACGAACAACAGAAATAAATACGAAGGTTGCATAAACTGCACAATTTTTGTCAAACAGTAATGACCTTCAAAGCTAGCAAGGAAACCCTTAGAAGCAATGTTCTGTCTAGGGATTTTCGTTTTAGAAGGTGTCAAAATTAACGTTTTGTTTCGTGTGGACAAGAGGGCATTGTTGCTAAAAGACCATACTTTCTCAGGTTTTTATCAGAATCGAAGGAACCAGTAGTTTACTTAGATGAAACATGGATTCACACCGCATTATACAGTAAATAAATGTTGGCAAGGTAATAGTGTGCGAGTATTATTCCCAAACAAAAGTGCAGGTCAGAATTTAATTTTTGTTCATGCAGACGGAGACAGGTGTTTCATGCCTAAAAAACCAAAACGTCCCACTATCACTCAGAAATGGACAGCAAAAAGTTTCAAAAATACGTCGAAACCTAACTTATTCCAGGTTTACTACCAATGTCTTTATCCCTTTTAATTACTCGCAGCGTATTTACCCATTCTGAATACTTCTAGCCATTATAGTTATGGGACATATTTGACTGTAGTAAATTTTTTTTCCATAATGCGGGAAGAATAAAACACTCGTAAATTGCCATTGAAGGGCTTAGCAAAATTTATTTAGGCTTAACATGTAACCGCAGTATCTAATATTGCATTCGAATTTCCGAATTAGATTTCGTCTTCTGCAAAATTAGTTGTGACTAAACGCACGGCGCGTAACAGGCTGGCAGAGCTCCACTCATAAGAATACTGCTTCTTCCTCACTTTTCCTCCGGCGTAAACACGCCACAGTTCCCGAAGCCGCTCGCTCCGAGGTTCGTTTTCGAATCCCATCTTGAGCATGAATTTTGAATTTGTCCTAAAGAAGAAGAAAAAAAAAAGAAAAAGAAAAAAGGGGGGCGGCGAATTTGCCCCGTGCGGTCGCACGTTTCGCACGTGCCTTGCGCCGGCCCTGGTTTGCTTCTACTACCTGCCAAAGGTGACAACCGTAAATGTCCGGCAAACGTTGCCGACCGAACATGTCTACAATCGCCACAGTTCGGCATTCCTCTTCCCTCGCAAAGGACAAACGTAAACTACTGAGGCAGTTGGCATCACTCGGCGATGGCCTCGGCAGCGTTACACGGCCGACGGTGCAGCTCGGTGTCATTACAGGCAACCGCGCGCGAGACGCGACTCAAATGCGTTTTTAATGGCCGGCGATTAATCTCGGCCGCGGCCCGCGGCGCTTCACCCAGCCGGCGTAATGCGTTCCGGAAACGGACGCCGCGCCGCGCTGGCCTTACGGTACGGCACGGGCGCCGCCGCCGCCGTCGCCGCCCAGGGCGACTAATTGCATCTGCGGCGGCCCACTTCATCCGATACCCGTCCGCGGTCGCGATCCCGTAATTAAAACGTCACTTCTGGCCGTCAACTCGGGCCTCGTTTGCCCCGCAGGTGAGACGGGAGAGAACCAGCTGGCAGTGGGCACGCTCGCCTTCGAAACGGGAATCAGCGGTTGGCATTTGCCGGCCGGCTGGTAGATCGGCTGCTGCCGACGACTCGCTCTGGGCACTTTTCTATAGTAGTCGTCACGTACGAAGGCAGAAACACGTCCACTGGATGTGTGGTCGTGTTCCATTTTCAGTTATTCATTATTCTAATGTATTTCTCCAGCATTGGCACTGTTTCTTTGTAAAAGGTAAAGCAGTCAACAATCTGATGATTGGTTTGAACACCACAGTGCTGTACTGGGCATGGTCCTGTTTGGAGGTGGTATGCCGTTGCCTTCCTCCGACCTTCGAACTGATTTATCCAGCCAGTTATAGGGGGACCCACAGTTTAACGTGGGTTCCGAACCACGGTGCTACTCGGTATTTTTCACATGAACAATACTGCTAGAGGTGAAAGAAGTGGAAAGTGATAGATAAAAATCCTGGGCCTGGCGGGGATCGAACCCGCTACCTTTGGATTTGTAGTCTGACACTCTACCACTGTGTAAGCGAGGCGCACATTGTAGGTCAATTATTTTATACCTTCAATAAATATCGTTCATGCGAAACACAGCTAGCTCTTTATTCACACGAAGTGATGGGTGCTATCGACAAGAGTTCGCAAATCGATTCCGTATTTCTTGATTTCCACAAAGCTTTTGACACCGTACCTCACAAACGGCTTTTAATCAAATTGCGTGGTTATGGTATATCGCCCCAAATTTGCGATTGGTTAGGGGATTTCCTGTCAGAGAAGACACAGTTTGTAGTAATCGATGATAAGGCATCGACTAAGACAGAGGTGATATCGGGCGTTCCACAGGGTAGTGTTATTGGTCCTCTGCTGTTCCTTATTTACATAAACGATTTAGGGGAAAATCTAAATGGCTCTCTTAGTTTGTTTGCAGATGACGCCGTCATTTACCGTCTAGTAAAATCATCTGAAGGTCAAAACCAACTGCAGAATGATCTGAATAAGATATCACTATGGCAATTGACTCTAAATAACGAGAAGTTTGAAGTCGTCCACATGAGTTCGAAAAGACATCCGTTAAACTTTGTTTACAAGATAAATCAATCAAACGTGAAGGACGTAAACTGCATAAAATACCTAGGAATTACTATTACTTCAGACTTAAATTGGAAAGAACACGTAGATAATGTCGTGGGAAAGGCGAGCCAGAGACTGCGTTTTATTGGCAAAACCCCTTAAAGATTAAACAGCACTACTAAAGAAACTTACTTACACTACGCTTGTCCGTCAATTTTTGGAGTACTGCTGGCCAGTGTGGGGTCCTTATCAGGTGGGTTTGACGGAGGACATAGAAAGAGTCCAAAGAAGTGCAGCTCGTTTCGTATTGTCACGATACAGGGGAGACAGCGTTACGGAAATGACAGGATATGGGATGGGAATCATTACAACAACGGTGCTGATCACTGCGGCGTGGGCTACTTACAAAACTCCAATCACCAAGATTCTCCTCCGAATGCGAAAATATATTGTTGATCCCACTTACATAGGTAGAAATGATCATCAGAATAAAATACGAGAAATCAGAGGTCGGAGAGATTCATGTGTTCTTTCTTCCCGCGCGCTATTCTAGAATGCAATGGGAGATAAATAGTAGAATGGTGGTTCGACGAACCCTCTGACAGGCACTTAAATGTGATTTGCAGAATATCCCATGTAGATGTAGATTATTGATCAATGCCCCATGTTAATATGTTTTTCCACCCGAGTGATTGAACTTGTGTGTTCATACGAATGTGAAAGTTTGCTTTTAATATCGACTGACTGACACGCAATGGCTTATAGTCGCCGCTTTGCGCTTTAGGCCTCGTTTACTTTGGTTAAGAACGCATGACTTCGTATGTCGTCTGCACTACCGTCTGCTGGGGAGCCACCCTTACTTGGCGAGATGGGCTGTTCTTAGTGTAATACCAACTTAATCATAGACGAAGGAAGGTGACAAAAGAGACCTCTCTGGAGCTATACTAGAGGGTATTATCTCACGTAGCGAGGGTTAGTAGACAGTAGGCTTTGAACGCACCCTACACCCGGTGTGGAGAGGGAAGGCTCTGCCCTCGGCCTGAGGCACCACTCTTGCTGCGACCGCCAAAGTGAGTATTTCGTCAAATCGTGCTGAGATGATGGCATGCTGTTAGGACAGTATTTGTGACCAGGCCCCCCAGTTTTTAGCCATTCTGCGCATCCCCCTCCATTACTGCACTGGCAGCCAATAATATTCATTCATTGGGCACTCGACTGGCCGCGAGTTACGCAATGCTTTATCGTTAGGCACAACTGTCGGCGCTCGGCTGTAGTTCCCTTCACACTTCGCCTATCGCTTCAACTTCTGTGCGAGGAAGCGCCTTTCTACATGACGCCAACTATAGTAGATACCGTCCTTTTTCATCGTTTCCATTTCTTTTCCGTCTCCCAAACACTGAATTTTTTTGGTAAAAACCCAGTTGTATAATGAATGGAAAAATGCTATAATGCCTGCAATTTGTCCATCAGTTACTCCCACTGAAGATCCGCACAGTCGTGTTGCCATATCATTCCTTGGACCGTTTTCTTACATCATCTACATCTACATAAATACTTTGCAAGCCACATTGAAGCGCAAAGACAGAGGGTTTATTGAACCTATTTTATGATTTTACTCTAGTTCTCTAATAGTTCGCGGGAGAAAAGGAACACCTGAACCTTTCCGTTTTCAATCTGAATTGTCTCATTATGATAATCATGTTAGCATTCGGAAGAGAAAACAAATAAGGCATTTCTGTTAATAACTTCCACCCCAAATCGTGCATCACTTCTGTGACACTCTCTCTCCTATATCGCGATAGTACAAAAGGAGCTGGCCTTCTCTGAACTTTCTGTAAATCGTTTGTCATTCCCACTTAATGGGGATCCCACATTGCGTAGCAGTATTCCAAAATAGGACGCACAAGTGTAGTGCAGGCAGTTTCTTAAGTAGAACTGTTGCATCTTCCAAGTGTTCTGCCAACGAAACGTAGTATTTGGTTCGCTTTCCCTACAATATTTTCCATGTGTTATTTCCAATTTGTTTGTAATTCTTACTCCTAGGTATTTATTTCAATTTACGGCCTATATTTTTGACTGATTTATCATGTAAATGAAGTTTAATGGGCTTCATTTAGTGGTCTAGTTCGCAGATCCCTCGCCTCTTAGTTCGTCCGCTCCATTTCCGAAGACTGACGGGTAACGGCGAGAGGACGCGAGAGCGCGCAGAATCGCGTGATTCCCTTCTGCCAGTTGCCGTCATTTCGAGCTGAGATGCTGCTCAGCTGTAGTTTTAGTAGCGGTAGCAAAAGCCAAAACGAGCGGACGAACTAAAACGAGCGACCTACTTCGCGGCCGAGCTGCGAACTAAAATCAGAGCTACCGGTCGCAAACTAAAATATGCGTGATAGGTTGCGAACTAAAATATGCGCGATAGGTCGCGAACAGAATTAAAAATCACGTGTTTGCCTTCTGCTGATGAGAGCCATTTCGAGGTTAGCGTCTGCCTGCTAGATTACACAGTTCAGTGCTACAAAATTTCTGTTTTGAAGTATTCTCCACACTGCAATATCTGACTAATGAATTCCATAATGCCAAGATATAGAGATAACTCTAAACTTAAACGCGAGAAATTATCCACAAACTGTTTCTTTTGGTTTGCGTGATATCGTTAGCGGCTCAAGCAGCAAGCGCATGAAGCAGCTAGGTGGGGGGAACTTCTCCCTCCACCTGCATGCGCAGATCATGCCTTTCAGCCGTCACTGGGAGCTAACGAACTAAAAGAACGAACTAGTTCGCGGCAGAGCCGCGAACTAATGTGAACGCACCTGATCAGTTAAGGAGTGGCCACTCGCAAAGTAATTTAGAGCAGCAGTGAGCGTTTTAACTTTCATTTCCTGATCTCTACTGCCCGAGATCATTCATAGAAAATTTAACAAGCTACTTTCAAGGCCCCCCAGTTTTTAGTCTAGCTGTTTCCACTGTGTAAAGTCACATCTCGGCATGCAGAACGTAGACGTTTCAATGCGCTGCCGCGGTGGAGTAGCCGAGCGGTCTAAACCGTCTCGCTGCGGAGCGCGTGGTTGCTCGCCGTGGAGGTTCGAGTCCTCCCTGAGGCATGGGTTTGCGAGTTTGTCCTTAGGCTAGCTTGCCTAGGTTTAAGTAGTTTGTATGCTACGGACTGATGACCTCGCAGTTTGGTCCGATAGATTTACAAACATTTGAACATTTTTTTTTCAATGCGCTGTTCGTGTGAAGCCGAAGTTACACCATCTCTCTTGATACCGCTGCACCACCTGGCTTATTGGAAACGGGTCTGAAGTAGGGATGGCGGTTATCGCTGAAACAACCGGTTTTCGGTTATACCGCTTCTTTTCATCTCCAGTTTAACCGCACCGTAAAAATTCCTCAAGATAACCGGTTTTTTAAATAACCGGTTTTCGGTTTTTATTGCTATTATTTCCAGTAGAGTTCGAACGAAACATATTTTGCGGCCGAAACAGTAACCGTAATCGTCGGTGTTTCTAGTTTCGGCCGAAACCGAAACTTACGAAATTTAGTTAATATTTAGGTAAATTCACGTTATACGACAAATCACTTGTCTTTCCGTCCTTCCATATTTTGCAAGATCCCCTCCCAATACTACGCCTTCTTGTGTGTGTAAGCCTAGCCTGGAGTCCGTAGAACACGATATACGAAGCGTACAGATTTCACAGCAGTGGAAATTTTAGGAATAGCCCTAAATATTAGGGTCTACTAGTTATTAATTTTTTTTAATTATTTTCAAAAAACACATTTTGAACCACTACTACAGGAAGTAGTCGTACCGGTTTTTTTACAGGGTTCTTGGCAATAACTGAAAGAAACCGGTTACAACCGACACCTAATAAATACCGAAAAAAACGGTTATTCAAAACTAAAATACATGTATCGGTTTTTCCCATCCCTAGTCTGAAGTTGCGGCGTGATACGAGGGACGAGCAACAGACTTCTCTGGAAAACCAAAAAAGCTGGCGTGCGAGGAAGTACGAAGAAGTGACTTTGGGCGATATTTGGCTTGCACTGTGAGATATTAAAATTCCGGAGGGAGATATATTGCGGGTGGCGGTGTGTGAGCCGGCAGCGGCTGGAAGCGCAGGTTCCAGGCTCCAGGTTCCAGGCTGCAGGCTCCAGCTGCGGGCACCTGCCCGCGGCACAAAGGGCGCGCGCCGCCCCCGCCTACCACCCCCGCCGCCCCCGCCGCCCCCGGCGACATCGATTTGCCGGCTTTGTGCAGCCCCTCTTTGTCCCCGAAACTCGCGCCGCTCCTCCAGACACAGGCGGGGGGCGGTGTACCGCCCACCGCTACCTCTGAGCGGAACTGCTCTCTCCCGCGATTACTGCACACGCTCTCCTCGACGACGGACGAGGTGTGAACGTGTCGCCGGCTTAAATAACTCTCTGCACCAAGGAGTGTCCAAAGAAGGGCAGCTCGTTTCGTGTTGTCACGATACAGGGGAGACGGCGTTACGGAAATGATGCAGGATCTGGGATGGAAATCATTACAACAACGGCGCTTATCTCTGCGGCGTTGGCTACTTACGAAACTACAATCGCCAACATTCTCCTCCGAATGCGAAAATATATTGTTGACTCCCACTTACATAGGTAGAAATGATCATCAGAATAAAATACGAGAAATCAGAGCTCGAACGGAGAGATTCAGGTGTTCTTTCTTCCCGCGTGCTATTCGAGAGCGGTGGCCGAGGAGACTGAGGCGCGTCAGTCACGGTCTGCACGGCCACTACGGTTGGGGGTTCGAATCCCCCCTCGGGCATGGATATTTGTGCCGCTCTTAGTGTTAGCTAGTTCATAAGTAGTTTGTAAATTTAGGGACTCATGACCCCGTAGTTAAGTCCCATAAAAAAATAAAAAAAAAAGGTATTCGAGAATGGAATGGGAGATAAAATAGTATAACGGTGGTTCGATGAACCCTCTGCCAGCCACTATCCCATGTAGATGTCGCCACTGTTCTTCTAGATGTATTACCCTTTATAGGGCAAAACTTTATTTTTAAAACAGAGAATTGAAATGTAGTTAGTTAAATTACTTATCGTACCCAAACACACAAAAAAACTTGAGGTATGAAAATTATTTTATTATTAATTAGTATAAATTTTTATACTTGGCAAAATATTGACCACAATCCATTCTGTGGAACAGTTACTTTTGTAGTCGATAATTTAACCACTTCATGAAAAAGACGTATTTTATGACAATAGCAGTAAATAAGAAGAAATAAAATCTTTATTTGTCGTTTCCTTTCTTTTATTTTGCATACATACATAAAAATACAAACAAAATATACACAGATGTGCCAAAGTATTGTCTGCACAAAGTTACATTGCAAGTGATACAAGATAACTATAAAAATACATACAAAAGAGTTATACATAAAATCACAGATCACATTTGTTCATTTCTTTAGTTCTGCTGGTGGAAGAGTCCAAAGCATTGCCTACACAAAGCTACATTGCAGGTAGTGCATGCCAACTTACTACGCTTAGGTTTGCTTCGTGTACTGCAGTGCACACCTCCTTATGACCTAATTTGTGAAAAAAATATTGCTTTCATTATGAAACTGCAACTACAAGTAAGAGGCAGCTTATTTGAATCTACATTATGCTATAGTATCGTAATAAATCGATTTAATTTTTAAGTGTAAAGACTTACCCCCAAAATTAGACGTAATCACTGCAGAAAAATCTAGTACTTCCGCTTCCCGTGCTATATACAGCTCACTGCTCACAAAACGTTCACTTTTCTTACTAACGTGAGATGCAGCTTCTTCAGAACAGCATATAACAACTAAGCGAAATACTAAATTTCAGAAACTGTTTGATAAAATTGTCAAGTAAATTCTCAGATAACAGAATAACATGATATAACCTGTCCAGAAGTATTTGTTTAGAAGCGAAATATTACGTAAATTCCAGAAAAAATTGACGTTTCTACCTCTCCTGGCATCCACGAAACAAAAAGGATCATTTCAGTGTGATTTGCACTAGACATGGTACTTCTGGAGGCAAATTACAATCACCATATTTATATTACAACATAAAATCATAATAAATCGACTTCATTTTCAAAATATAAAGACTTACCAGCAAAATTACCACATCGGAAACTTAGGCCGCTTTGTGGTTACTTTATCAACCACAAACAATAACAAGTGCTGTCATTTGTTGATAAAACAAAGTAAGCTCGTTATGGTCGCTTTCTTAGCCAAAGATCATCCCCGTGCAGTAGTTGAATGCGATAGGATCTATGACGGGCATCAGTTAGCAGAGATTTTGAACCTTATATCGTGTGGTTAAAATATCGACCACCAACCTATAAAGGGTTAAATAACACTACGTAGGGTCACAGCAAAGGTTGAGACAGTCTACACGAGCTCTCCATGATTGTTGTTGCCGTCTTAAGTACGATTATCGCTTTGATGCTCCATGATTGTTATTGTGGTCTTTAGTACGATTATTGTTTTGATGCCGTTTTCCACGTTACTCAGTCTTGTGCGACCCACATCCCTTTGAACTTTTTTATTATCTCTGGTTTACCGAAATAAACGGGGCTTCAGGGAGGGACATGTGGGAGGGCGACAATTAGTTAATCCACGAACATTATGTACTATAGCATCTTGAATTGTAATTAAATGTAATGAGGTATTGAAATGCGTTGAAGGTTAAATGAATTCAAAAATCTCCTTACATTATCTTCTTTGTAAAATGTAAACCTCCACGGCCTGATAGATCAATGCAGTAGACTGTAGAGTTCCAAAAACTCCGTCTTATGTGAACCGAAAGTTGGCCGAGTTTGTGAAAATGCCGGGTTATCGGAAACGGTGTCAGAAAAGAACAGGGCGGCGGAGCGGCCGAAAGCATTGAGGCGCTATGCTACGATGCGCGAGGCCGTTTCCCATCGGGGGTTCCAATCCCCCCTACTGCTTTCTGTAAAAGCACTTACTTTGTAGTTTAAATCATGTGCTGGCTTCTTTCAGTTATAGTTGTGATGTAGTTCGTACACACATAAATAAATCCCCCCTCGAGCATGGATGTTTGTGACGTCTTTAGTATAAGGTAGTTCATAAGTAGTTTGTAAGTTTAGGGGCTGATGACCCGCAGTTAACTCCCTTAAGCTTAAAAAACATTTGGACATGCTTGACTAGAGTAGGTAAGATTTTTTGTTACAAAATTGTTACTTTAGAATACAATAGAAATGATGGAAAACAGTAAAACAAAATAAATTTGAGAAAATATCTAAGAAATGATATTTGTTACTTACGAGTACGTACTCTAATTTACATTTAGAAAACTACTTTCAGAAGGTATACAGTCTTGAACAAGAAAAGTATGGACAATAGTCATTTACTTCATAAAACATATTCCACTAAAATTCCCAACACGCCTAAGCTGATTTTAAAAGGCACTGTTAAAAATACACTCCCATAATATTCATCACGTCTGATTTTTAATACGAAGACACATCTACATATTGCATAATGAAACTCAAAGGATTTTTTAAATAGACGCAGTGGTAACACACTGGACTCGCATTCGGGAGGATGGTCGTTCAAATCCACCTCCGGCCATCCAGATTTAGGTTTTCCGTGATTTTCTTAAACCACTACAGGAAAATGCCGGGATGGTTCCTTTCAAAGGGCACGGCCGATTTCCTTCCATATCCTTACCCAAACAACCCGAGCGTAAGCTCCGCCTCTAATGACTACGATGTCGACAGGGCGTTGAACACTAATCTTCCTTCCTCCTTTTAAATAGAGTGTAGGTGGAACAACAAAGACGATGTCTGGGCCCATTTATAGCATAGCCCGTAACTGCTACATGCTACGATTTCAATCCTATCTTGCATTCTGCGAGCTCGGAATAATTCTAGAGGGCGTGCATGGGGGTGGGCCGCGTTACCCAGACTGCCCAGTTACCGACTGCCGAGTTTTCGGGGCTCTAACGTATTACTAAAATTTTCTGGGCTATTATACCATATGTCTTATGGATTCATTACTGAAACCCAACGTTTCGTTCCCGTCCGCGGTGGACATTCTCAAGGGGATCGTAGAACTTTTGTACGTCCGATACACACCCTGTCTCATTACTGACTGCGTTCGGCAACCTACATCCTTTTGAATCTGCTTACTGTATTCGTCCCTCGGTCTCCACGATTTGTACCCGACACACTTCCTTCTATTGCTAAGTTGACAGTTCCTTGGTGTCTCAGAATGTGTCCAACCAATCTATCCCTTCACTTAGGATATGCCTATATACTCTTCCTGTCGTCCAAGCTTCACTCCCGTACAATGCAACACTCCATACAAATGCCTATGTTAGCAAATTTCTCTTTTTCAAAACGTTTTTCTTTCCATTGCCATTCTGCATTTTATATCCTCTGTAACATATGTTCAAGTAACAAAACTCATCTACCACCTTTATTATTTCGTCACCTAATCTAATTGCTTCAGAGTCGCCTGATTTCCTAAGTCTGTACGTTCACAGCACAAAATGAAATTCCGCAGGAATCTGATTTCAATATTGTTGTTGTTGTGATCTTCAGTCCGCAGACTGGTTTGATGCAATCTCCACAGTACACTATCCTGTGCAAGTCTCTTCATCTGAGAATACGTTCGGCAACCTACATCCCATTGAATCTGCTTACTATATTTGTCCCTCGGTCTCCCTCTACGATTTTTACCTCACACGTTTCCTTCTAATGCTATGTTGTCAATTCCTTGACGTCTCAGAATGCCCTTCTCTTAGTCAGGATATGCCAGAAACTCCTTTTCTCCCTGATTCATTAGTTACGTGATGTAACCATCTAATTTTCATCATTCGTCTGTAGCACCACATTTCAAAAGCTTCTATCATCTTTTTATCTGAACTCCTTATCGTCCACGTTTCACTCCCATACAATGCTACACTCCACAGGTATCATTAGCCGAAAGGTTTCATAATACTAGAATATTTCATTCTGCCAGAATACTATAAACTTTGCGGAGGTGGTGTAGCCTAGCGGTCTAAAGCGTCTCGCTGCGGAGCGCGCGGTTGCTCGCCGTGGAGGTTCGAGTCCTCCCTGGGGCATGGGTGTGTGTGTTATTATTATTATTATTATTATTATTACAGGATTAATTAATACAAAGATTAATTAATAACAACATCTTGTCGTATTCCTGTTATCCTCCGCCAAGCCTCTTTATCCAGCGGTTCTTTCTTGTCGATGCCGCGATGTTCCATCACTCCATTTATCTGGTCTGTCCAAGAGTGTCGTGGTCTTCCGCGCTTACGTCTGCCGGGAGGTTTCTATTAATCAACCTTCTAGGCCACCGATGATCTGGCATTCTCATCATTTGTCCGTACCATTTCAGTGATTTTCTTTCAATTCTGTCTATCACTGTATCATTTGTCTTCATTCTAGCTCTTACTTCATTATTAGTTTTTCTTTGAATTCTTGTTATTCTTCCACTCCTACGCAAATAGTCAAAAAAATGTTCAAATGTTTGTATGGCTTATGGGACTTAACTACGGGTTTATCAGTCCCTAAACTTACAAACTACTTACGAACTAGGACGGCACAAATATCCATGCCCGAGGGGGGATGCGAACCCCCGACCGTAGTGGCCGTGCAGACAGTGACTGGAGCGCCGCAAATAGTCCATTTCCACAGCTATTAGTCTTCTTTTAAGATCCGCGTTTAATATCCATAGTTCTGATCCATAGCATAGCACTGATTCAACCATTATCTTACCTACTCTTTTCTTATTATTGTTGGAAATATTCTTATCCCACCAGAAAGAATTCAAACACCCTAACACTTTTCTGCTTTGCTTTATTCTGTATTTTACTTCTGTGTGACCCAATCCATTTTTATCAATATGTGCCCCGAGATATTTAAATTTCTCTACCTGTCTAATAACTGCTTCGTCATTGATGTTTACTTCAAATTTAGCATCACCATTCACCACCAGATACTCTGTTTTTGTTAGACTCATTTGTAGCCCCCAGTTGTTGTATTCGTGATATAATCGTCGTATCATGAACTCAAGGTCATAATCATCTTGTGCTATAATGGCTTGATCGTCAGCAAAACTTAATGAAAATATCTGTACATTGTCGACTGTGATTCCCATTCCTCTGTAGCTGTTCTTCCAATTTCGGAGAGCCACTTCTACATATATAAATTGAATAAGATGGGTGACATGCTGCTACCTTGTCTTAAACCTTTAGTGACATTGATAGGTTCTGATAACTTTGAACCTCGTTTAATCTGTACCACATTATTTCTGTACATATCAATAATAATTTGTAAAAGGTGTGTGTTTGTCCTTAGGTTAGTTTAGCTAGGTTTAAGTAGTTTGTAAGCTACGGACTGATGACCACGCAATTTGGTCCGATAGATTTACAAACATTTTGAACTTTAATATTCACAGAATATATGACATTAACTGCGATTTGGCAAACCTGAAAAAGTGTACCCAGCCGGGATTCGAACCCGGGTCTCCTGCTTTCTAGGCAGTTGCGCTGACCCCTACACCACTGGGGACACCGTGATCACCGCCCCTGCAAGGACTACCTAAGCACGCCTCCCGTCAGATACAGATTCCCAGCTTCACCTTGCCCACAATACTCAAACTCGTAGTTATGAAACATTCCCGTAAGAGTAAGGGCTTCAAACTTGACCACCCCTCCCCACTAACGATAGGATCATTGTCCGTCACCGGCATATTATATATAAACATGTGGCGTCTGTTCCGAAAGAACAGACGTCACTTCTGATCCTGCAGTTGTTATTATTTAATATTCACAGAATATATGACATCAACTGCGATTGGGCAAACCTGAAAATGTGTATCCAGCCGGGATTCGAACCCGGGTCTCCTGCTTTCTAGGCAGTTGTGCCGTCCCCTACACCACTGGGGACACAGTGATCACCGCACCTGCAAGGACTACCCATGCACGCCTCCCGTCAGATACAAATTCCCAGCTTCGCCCTGCCCACAGTACTCAAACTCGTAGTTATTAAACTAATTCCCGTAAGAGTAACGGCTTCAAACTTGCCCATCCCTCCCCACTAACTGTTCTTTCGGAACATACGCCACATGTATATATATAATATGCCGGTGACGGGCAATGATCCTATCGTTAGTGGGGAGGGGTGGGCAAGTTTGAAGCCCTTACTCTTACGGGAATTTGTTTAATAACTACGAGTTTGAGTACTGTGGGCAGGGCGAAGCTGAGAATTTGTATCTGACGGGGGGTGTGCTTAGGTAGTCCTTGCAGGTGCGGTGATCACTGTGTCCCCAGTATAGTGTGTCCCCAGTGGTGTACCCAGTCTCGCCGCGGCTACGGCGGTGTGCGGACCTCCGGCAGAGCGGCGCGCCGTGGCGAGTTTGTTTACGTCTGCGCGGTAAGTCGCGTGCATACAGCGTCGTCCTAACTGTAGAGAAAACCATGAAACCATGAATCAGACGAAGAGAATAGATACCCTGAAGTTCACCTTTGACACGACTCACCCTAGACCGAGCTCTTTCGAAGTAGAAAATTGGTTAGAAGACACCGCAAAGATATCTGCCGATGAAGTAATTGGAATTAACTTTTCTATAGTCAGTAGTGTTGTTTACCTTAAAGTTATCAACTCCGACGTATGTGATCGAGTTGTGGCAAGCAGTGGAGGGGCCTTGAAATTTAAATACAGGGACGGTGCTGTCGGCGAGGTGACTGTCACACATGCAGGACTTGGCATCCGGACAGTGCGCGTATTTGAGCTGCCCTTTGAAACAACAGCGGAACAAATTAATGCAGTCCTTTCACCTTATGGTAGGGTGTTGAATAATTTTGCGGAAAAGTTCTCCCGGAGCCATAAATTACCTGTGTTAAGCGGTGTGAGACAGGTTAAGATTGACCTAACAAAACATATCCCCTCTTACATAACTGTAGGCGGACACCGCGGGATTGTAATATATGATGGGCAGCCGAAGACTTGCGCTGGCTGCGGCGCGACAGCCACGTCAGAGCGCAGTGTTTACAACGCCGCGTGGCGCAGATACCAGCCGGGGAGGCCGCGCGTCCCTCCGTCACCACGGCGCTGCCTCTGACTTACTCGTCGGCGCTCGCTGCAGTGCAAACCGCGACCCCACCTTTAGATGTCCCGCCATCAGACGGCAATGATAAACCTGCTGCTGCGCAGTCACCGAACGCGTACCTGCAAGTACAAACGTTGATGTCCTCTCAACTGTTGAAATTCACAGTGACACACACATGGCAACGAGTGATGATGCAGGACCGAGTGAACTGAACCGCGAACATACAGGTTCGGGTGAAGCCCTTCCTATACCTGGTTCTTATGAAATGCGGGAGTCGATGGATCTTGTATCTATTGATGAAAACGAGTCGACGGAACGACAGACTTCTGATTCTGATGGTTCGGAGTCATCTAAGGGGTCGTCCTCGACAAAGAAGACCAAGAAACGGAGGCGAGCACACCAGGGCGCTAATCAAGTCGCCCCATTACTGCGGGAAAAAGCTAAGAAGGTTATAAGCAAGATCCGTCACGAAAGTTCTGTGATTGCGGATGTGAGTCAACAGGTCTCGGGAGCAATGGATGTCGAGACGTCTGCCTCTTCCGGATCGATTTCGCATCAAGGGTCGGGTGATGTCACGGCTACACAACTAGCACTGGACCCATCTGTAGAAATAAAACGAGCAGAGGCTATGCATCAGTCCACATGTTCCAAATCCTGGGCAGAGGAAATGGAAGAAGCAGAGGAGAACGCTGAAACGGCCGCGATCCAAAAATTGGGGACGGAACCCTCAACCAGTCACCCTAACAGGACAAATTAACTGTTAGAAAACCTTAAATCCATGAATCAGTCGCAAGCTTATAAAATAGCCACTCTCAACATCAATAAGATCCGGTCGGCTTTGCGACTGTCTATGTTACAGGATCTGCTGCGTGCTGCCAATATTGACATCATATTGCTGCAGGAAGTGGCTGCTATAGAACTCGAACGAATTGCCGGATACACTGTTATCACCAATCCGGGGAGTGGAGCGGATCTCGGGACAGCTGTTTTGGCAAAAGAAGGCATCATGATGTCTGATGTGGAAAAATTACCAAATAGCAGGGGAATTGCAGTCACAGTTTACCGCACTCGCATAATTAACGTGTATGCACCATCCGGCAGTAGCAATCGGCGAGGCAGGGCAGAATTCTTTAGCAGTGAAATTGTACAGCTTTTTGGAAGGAATTATGATAATCTAATACTTGCAGGTGACTTTAATTGCGTGCTGCACCGTAAAGACCAGACGCCCAATTTCAACACATCGATGGAACTGAAACGTATTGGCCATCTGTGATTGGGGTATTTTTGTTCAATGACGTTACGGTTCTTGTTTTCCATTAACTTTTTATAAACCTTATGCGCCGTCAGGAGCTCATCATCCTGCATGTTTAGCTGCAGGTAGCTCAACTCGACTAAAAAGGATTGAAAATGCGACATAGCGCTCGGAATATGTCGAACGTTAATTGGAGGTTGCAGACTGGTAGGCGTGATCTCGTTTAACAGATGGGCTGTTAAACTGTTTGGTAAGTTCTTCCAGATCTTGTACGTATTACACACGTAAAGCGCCCGTGCCTTATTTGCAACATGCGTAAGATTTAGTCCCCCATCCCAAATGGCCAAAGTAAGCGTGTCGTATTTGACTTTGAATATGTACCCTCGAGTGACAAAGTGACCCAAAGCTGACATAATTCGTTTCATTGTCTCGTGTGGCATCGGTAAAACTTGTGCAACATAATTGATCTTCGATGTTATGTAAATGTTTGCGAGGGTTACTTTTTGTACTTCATCAAGTTTTCTGATGTAGTGGCTCTGTATGTATGCACGCAGACGTGCGAGAAGATTCCTGTAATTGACAGCGATCGTGTGCCTTATGCCACTCCGGTATTCGATGCCTAAGCATGTCAGTTTGGAGACTGGGTTTAAGTATTCATGGTGCTGCACGGCAATCCCACGTCCTATGTTCATGAGACCACACTTTCTTTCATTTAACTTCGCCCCTGAGGCAAGTTCGTATTTATTAACAATTTGGAGAGCTGCTCCTAACTCCTGTTCATCCGTAACTAAGAATCCTACGTCATCCGCGTAAGCATTGCAGGCTATCATAATTCCATTGATTGTCAATCCTCGTAGACGATGTTTCAGTATAGCAAGAAGGGGTTCAATGGCGATAGCAAAAAATGCCATTGACAAGGGGCAGCCCTGTCTCACCGAGCTCTTTATTCTAATTTCTTTTGTGAGCTGTCCATTCACTAATGCTCTTGTTACACCTTTACTAAGGATTTCACTTATGAAGTTTGTGAAGCGCCGCGGAAAGCCCATAGCATGCATGGTGCTCAAGAGGTACTGGTGGTTCACTCTATCAAATGCCTTAGCAAAATCAAGTGATACCAAGGCACACTGAATTTCGCAAGCCTCTGCTGTAGCGATCACGTCTCTGTATTCGCTTAAGTTATGCTGGATTTTTCTGTCAAGACCCACGCACGTCTGGTATCTGCCTATTACAGTATTTAGCATCAGTTTCAGTCTATGGGCAAAAATTCGTGCCACTATTTTGTAATCACAGTTGAGTAGCGTCAGAGGTCTAAAATCGTCAATATGTCTACTTCCTGGGTGTTTAGGGATGAAAACTGCAATTCCTTCTACCAGCTCTTTAGGCAGATTAAAATGTGGCCGCAACAATTCATTGTACATAGCTAACAATTTTGGCTGCAGTTGTTCGCGAAACATATGATAGAATTCCGTAGTGAGACCGTGATTTGACAACTGCGGTCAGAGCCTCCTGGTATCGCCTAGTGAACAGGAAAGTCCACACCAACTCCAAGCTATATTCGATACATTTGGTGGACTCACCTTTGTGCGCAACGTGCAACTTAATGGACAACGACGAACATCTTTTTGTGTGCTCCAAGGTCCAAGAAGTCTGGAACTATATTCGTAAAAAGGTTGCAACCATCACAAGAACATCGGTTTTTCGCATTACACCTGACGATTTCTTGCGCTCAGATACTATCCCGTACCCTAAAACGAAACGGAACTCTGTTAACTGGCTAAAAGGGCACTTCGTCCACTACATAGTGTCAAGCACAACTAAAAGCGAAGAGGACTTCTGCATGTATATAGTTCAACAACTTCGCCAGTTATTACGAAGAAAACATTACAAGCGAAACTATGCGAACTTTTTGGAAGCAGTTTTCAGAGAAGAATGTAGGAAATACTGAGAATCCCAGATATTTGAAAACGTGGAACACGAAGAGAGAATGTAATTTGATGTCCTTCTAATAAGAGCATTTTTACCCCTTTATTTTTCGTTATGTCAAACACTTTTGTTCAACAATGTTCTACATTTAAATGGCGAGAGGACGCCTTTCCTTTAATGATGTACTAAACATTCCTCTTATGGGTTAACATCTATCATCATAAAAAAATCAAAACCTGGCAGCTCACGATTCGCGAGTTAAGAGAAGATAAATACAGAGACGAGAAGAAGAACTTAACTGAATTGCAAGAAACGCTCGAAACAAATCGGTAACTTTCATTTTTCGAGAAGGCGAACTCGGAAGCGTTCAGAGAGCCAGGAAAAAAAAGTGTCTTTTTTCTTTTGTTATTTATGGAGGAAGTTTCTGATATCTTCGTGGAAGTAATCCACTACCTTCACCTGCAGAAGAAGAAGAAATTACTTTACCCAAAGGCCGATGAAGCCGACGCCGATGAAGGCGAATTTGGTGAGCGGAAGGACGGGTTGTAGGGGAGGAAGGAGACCCGAAAAAAAAAAGTGCTGTAGGGGTCAGCGTAACTGCCTAGAAAGCAGGAGACCCGGGTTTAAATCCCGGCTGGGTACACATTTTCAGCTTTGCCCAATAGCAGTTTATGTCATATATTCTGTGAATACTTATGAACTAGCTAAGACTAAGGACGGCACAAATATCCATGACCGAGGGGGAATTCGAACCACCGACCGTAGTGGCCGTGCAGACCGTGACTGGAGCGCCTCAGTCCCCTCGGCCACCGCGACCGGCAAGGTGCCAAACATTTTGAACTCTAACTTTAACAAGAAAAACACCTGTGAAACTATCAGTTGCTGCCTGTACATAAACTCGCATCGTGCGCCATTGACGCTCAAACGGTAAGGAACGTGCTCCCCGCACGCGCCCGTCGAGTGGGCGGAGCCGCAGACTCGGGGTTCTCCATCAGCCACCTGGCCGCTCCTAGCTGAACAAGTGGCTGTTCAGCCCCGGCCGCACGCCTCTCGCCTTCGGCCATAACGGGTCGCCCTGGATGACTCGGAATCACTCCCGAGCCATATGATCGCGTGCCAGACGGCTGACTCTGCACAGCCTCCCACTTATTACCGGCCTCTGCGGCGGGCCGGAAAAACCCGTGGTCCCGCCCATCGGACCCCTCGCTAAATATTCATGTCGCGCCGCTCTTGACCTCGCAGCTGGCGCCCCGCTTTAGTTTCATTTTCCATCTATTACCCACCCCAGGGACCGATGAATCAGTCACGCGTTATCTGCTTTGCGAACCACTTTGCCTCACCCTGGAGACCAGTTATTACTATCCGAAGCTAGTTAGCGGTATCGTGATACGATTCGTCAATTCTTGATTTTTTTTCCTTCATGTATATCAGGGAAGACTGGAGTTCATCAGATTACATTCCTTTCTCTTAATATTGAAATCAGATTCCTGCGGAATTTCATTTTGTGCTGTGAACCTTGAAAGACGACCGTCCTTCGTCTTCCATATATTTCTTGTACAACCTCCTTCTACATCTACATCTACATAGATACTCTGCAAATCACATTAAAGTGCCTGGCAGAGGGTTCATTAACCACTTTCATAACTTTTCTCTACCGTTCCATTCTCTAATAGCGCGCGGGAAGAAAGAACACCTAAATCGTTCCGTTTTCGATCTGATTTCTCTTATTTTACTGGGATGGTCATGTCTCTCTAAGTAGATGGGTGCTAGCAAAATATTTTCACATCCAGAACTAAAAGTCCCACCTGGTGAGGGTCCCACAAGGGGCAACGGTACTCCAGGAGAGGACGCACAAGTGTGATGTAGGCAGTCTCTTTGGTGGAGCTGGTGCATCTTCGAAGCGTTCTGCCGATGAAACGTAACCTTTGGTTCGCCTTCCCCACAATATTTTCTATGTGTTCTCTCCAGTCAAAGTTGTTCGTAATTGAAACTCCTAGGTATTTGGTAGAATCTACGACCTTAAGGTTTGACTGATTTATCGCGTAATTAAAGTTCAGCGGATTTCTTTTAGTGGTCATGTGTATTACTTCACACTATTCTTTATTTGGTGTCAATTGCCAATTTTCGCACCATGCAGAAATTTTGCTTTTGACCCCCAATTGACTTCACTAACCGATAAACGACAGCATCATCCGCGAACAGTCTAAGGGAGCTATTCAGATTGTCTCCTAAATCGTTTATAAACTGTGGAACGCCAGATATCACTTCTGTTTTACTCGGTGACTTACCGTCAATTACAACGAACTGTGTTCTTTCTGATAGGAAATCGTGAATCCAATCGCACAATTGGGGAGATATTCCATAAGCACGCAATTTCATAAGAAGCCGCTTGTGGGGTGCAGTGTCAAAAGCCTTCCTGAAATCCAGAAATATGGAATCGATTTGAGATCCCTTGTCGATGGCACTTAATACTTCATGTGAATAAAGGGCAAGCTGTGTTTCGCAAGAGCGATACTTTCTGAACCCGTGTTGACTATTGGTTAATAGGTCGTTATCTTCGAGGTAGTTCATAATATTCGAACAAACTATATGTTCCAAAATCCTACTGCAAATCGACGTCAGTGAGATAGGCCTGTAATTTTGGGGATCACTCCTATTGCCTTTCTTGAATATTGGAGTAACTTGGGCAACTTTCCAGTCTTTGGGTACGGATCTTTCGCTGAGTGATCGGTTGTAAATTATAGCTAAGTACGGAGCTATTGCATCAGCATAGCTTCCTTATGTAAATCTAAACATTTCTTTGGGTTGAATGTTGTAATACTTAATTTTATTTTTCCGACTTTGCAATTATTTCACTTTTACGAGTTTTGCAGACTGGACTTCATCCGTCTCTGTAATCGCTCTCCGGCCGCGGTGGCCGAGGGGACTGAGGCGCTTGTCACGGTCTGCACGGCCACTACGGTCGGGGGTTGGAATCCCCCATCGTGCATGGATATTTGTGACGTCCTTAGTCGTAGCTAGTTCATAAGTAGTTTCTAATCTTAGGGACTGATGACCCCGTAGCTAAGTCCCATAAGCTATACAGACATTTGAACATTTTGTAATCGCTCCCTATCGCGTGTAGCTGCATTTCTTTCGCTTCTTCGTGTAATTCTGAACTTTTCTAGGGGTTGCATGCCGAAATTCTTATTTTATTTTTCCGACTTTGTGATTATTTCATTTTTTGTGATTTTTCTGAGACTGGACTTCATCAAACGGTGTTGTTTTTTTAACTGTTCAAATGTTTGTACAGCTTATGGGACTTAACTACGGGGTCATCAGTCCCTAAACTTACAAACTACATATGAACTAGCTAAGACTAAGGACGGCACAAATATCCATGCCCGAGGAGGGATTCGAACCCCCGACCGTAGTGGCCGTGCTGACCGTGACTGTCGCGCCGCAGTCGGCTCTGCCACCGTGGCCGGCCGGACTCCATCCGTCTCTGCAAACGCCCCCTATCGCTTGTAGCTGTATTTCATTCGCTTACTTATATAATTTTAAGCATTTCTATGGGTTGCCTGCTGTAGTTAATTTTCTTTATTATTCGGAAACTGAATTAATTCAATTTTATCGGTTTTCGGAACAACGTGGGTCCGAGTTTTGACTTCCGGGGTTTGCAGCTAGTCTACTGAGTTCACGCCACGTCTCATATAAAACCAGTACCTAGATCGATTGCTAACAGACTGCAGCTTAAGAATACTTACTTGACGTAGGAGATACCGTGATAAAAAAAAATGCAGTTTAAGAATCCACCGTGATTTGTACAATGAATCCGACTTTCAACCACTTCACCTTCAGTGGAGTGCATTCATGTAACGTAGCCGTGTGTCGCCGTTAGCGCGTTTGCTCGTCGCGTTTTGTGTTCAGATGTAATTTAACTTGCTATATACGCGCACCATCTCAAAACAGGCACGGCAGACTAGAGCCAGCTTGAATGTGTTTTTGTATATTGTGTTTTGTGCTACCTCCGACTTGCTGAATTTCGCCTACGATAGCGGCGCCTGCTTCCGCCTCGTCTCGGCACGCTGATTTTAGTGAGTTTCGCTGTGGCATTGCGTGTGTGAGAGAGAATGAATGTTATTTGTGAATCCTTTCCCCCCCAGTAGCGTTAAATCATGTATAATTTAGGCTGGGCACCGTCCGTATTAATCCATGTAAGAGATGCATTTTTATTGTATTTACTAAATTGGTTTCCCATTTTGCTTGTTTTCTATCTGAATAAACAAGTTTAAGTTCATTATAATCCCTAAGTTGCCTATAAATTGTAGTTTTACAGCACCTTCCCTCTTTTATTCAATATTTATTCTTCACAAGTGCTAAGAACAAGATCAGATGCATTTATTTACGACTAAATTCCGTTACGCCATAAATGTTTTCTCAGCCACCTTTCTAAGATAACGTCAATTGTGGTGGCTTGCTTATTAATGGCTGTGTGTAATAACGTGTGAGGTGCTATGTATATTGAACACTGTAGTATTAACTTCCTGTTATTGAAGTAATTTGAAGCGAGTCAGTTCTCAGTTTGGGCCAGGGAACAAGGCTTTGTAGCAGGGAGTAACCAGTAGTTCACACGGACCTTATTTGCTAATTTTAGTGGTAAAACAAGGCTCTTGTTACGGACAGTGGTCGATTTTTAACCTACAGTCTTAGGAAATCAGGCGACGCTGAAGCAATTAGATTAAGTGACGAAATAATATAGGTGGTATATGAGTTTTGTTACTTGGACATATGTTACAGAGGATATAAAATGCAGAATGGCAATGGAAAGAAAAATGTTTTGAAAAAAAGAAAATTGCTAATATAGGCATTTGTATGGAGTGTTGCCTTGTACGGGAGTGAAGCTTGGACAATAGACAGGAAGAGTATATAAGCTTTCGTAATGTTGTGTTACCGAAGAATACTGAAGATTAGACGGGTAGATCGCGTAACTAGTGAAGAGATGCTGAACGTAATTGGGGAGAAAAGGAATTTTTGGCATACCTTGACTAAAAGAAGGGATCGATTGGTAGGACACGTTCTTAGACATTAAGGATTAATAAATTTATCATTAGAAGGAAAAAATCACAGAGGGAGACCGAGAGACGAATATAGCAGATTCAGATGGTTGACAGTAGCCGTTCTTATAAGATGAAGAGACTTGCTCAGGAGAGAGTAGGGTTGGAGAGTTGCATCAAACCAATCTACGGACTGAAGACCACAAGAGCAACAATTGTGAACCTTTACAATGGTGTGCTTCTATCCTGGATCGCGGGAAAAGATTTACTTCATCATCTTGTGATGGTGCAGCTCTTGTTCCTTCCGTTCTTACTACAACAGAGGAAATCCTCCTTATGCAAGGCGCCTTGTTTTATTTTTATCACTCAGACATGTTTCCGCTCTTATTGTGCCATCTTCTGTGGGTTTACCTTTTATTTTCTGATATTGTTTTATAAGTTACAAGATAAGTTGTTTAATTTGTGAACTATATCGAATGTATTCTGCTACGTTTGTTTACAATACCTATACGATGCTATTCAAAAAGATGTTCTAATGTTTGTTAAGCTTATGGGACTTAACTACGGGGTCATCAGTCCCTAAACTTACAAACTACTTATGAACTACCTTATACTAAAGACGGCACAAATATCCATGCCCGAAGGGGGATTCGAACCCCCGACCGTAGTGGCCGTGCAGACCGTGACTGAAGCGCCTCAGTCTCCTCGGCCATCGCGGCCGGCACGATGCTATTGGCAGGATTTGCATGCTGCCTTTATTCAACAAAGACGAATTTTTACAGCTTGTCACCTGCAAGAACAAAACGTTTTGGTTTCCAAAACTAATTCATTTATCGCACTTTACTCTGGATATTACGATGAAATATAGTCATATGTGACTGTTTACCGGTTTACATATTTCGTGCTGCCGTGTTGTTCCTTCTTGTATGTGGCGTGCAATTATGTTTCGTGACGTTTCTTCTGTTTCTGGCAGTTTTTGTTATAAAATATCATGTTTATATCGCCATTTGGCAAGTACAAGAAACAGAAAAAAATCATGAAATATAATTAAACGCCACAGACAAAAAGGAACAACACTTCAGCACGATAGAAGTAAACAGCCAAATGTTTGTTAAGCTTAAGGGACTTAACTGCGGGGTCATCGGTCCCTAAGCTTACAAATTACTTACGAACGACCTTGTACTAAAGACGACACAAACATCCATGCCCGAGGGGGGATTCGAACCTGCGGCCGTGCAGGTAAACAGTCACGTAGTACTATGTGTCATCTTAATATCCAGACGAAAGTACGATAAATGAATTAGTTTTTGAGCAAAAACGTCTTGTTCTTGCAGATGACAATCTGTAAAAACTCGTCATTGCTGAATAAGAGCAGCATGTAAATCCTGCCAGGTATTAACAATCATACGCCTAATATATTGGGCATAATTCTCAAATTAACCCTTTAAAGCATGATTTTTTTATTTGAAGCTATAAAATATACCACGATTAATGTGTAGTGCGTTTATAGTGAGAAACATACTGAAAAAAATCCTTAAAATTATTATGCACTACTAGCAACAAAATGATCAGAGCTGCTCAGCTATATAGTGCTTCCAAGATGTACCCGATGTAGTAAATGTCACTATTATGCCTCTCATCTTTCCAGAATGTAACTCATAAAGCAACAGTAGTATGCAATTGTCTACTTCTACATGGCAAAGGAGAAACACTAATGTAAACAAACCCACATGCAGCTAACTGTCGAAATGATTCAGTAGCACTCTGCTATTTATAATTTCTAGGACGAGCTACTACCATAAGTAACACTATGTATGTTTGTAGAGCTTACGGGACTTAACTGCGGGATCATCAGTCCCTAAACTTTACAAACTACTTATGAACTACCTTATACTAAAGGTGGCACAATCATCCATTCCCGACGGGGATTCGAATCCCCGACGGGGATCGGCCTCGCGAATCGTAGCATAGCGCCTCAATGAGTTCGGCTGCTCCGCCGCGGCAGCTACAAATGAATTCGTGGTAAAATATTGATCAGTTTGGGAGATAATGGGAAAAATAACATATACAGCTGATCATCTACACTATGAAGTAGAGGGTTAAACAACGTATCCTGTAAGCTGTAACGTAAAACAATTTCAGAAAATAAGAGTCATAACTCACCAAAGATAACAATAAGTGCCGAAACATCTGGGTGATAAAAATATAACAAGGTGTCTTGCATAAGGTGGATTTTCTCACCAATCAAAGATTTTCTTTGCTGATCGTATGAAAACCTCGCCAAGCACACCAGATTATTATCAATCAGAAACAACCACAGTCGTCAGGAGCACCTCCGAAGATTTCCAGCGCAGCTCTTCAGAAACGTCAGTAGCGGAAAAGGTCCATGGACCACTTAGACTCCCCACCCCGTAGGAGTCACCAGCAACTGGTATATACAGTCGTAGAAGCTTTCATTATAATAACAGAGAAAGCCCGAAAGAAGGCTTTAGTTCTGCTTTATCTTATATAGCTACATCTTAACACACAGCGCTGATCTTCTCAGTTTCACAATCTGTTTTCCGTTGCACTTTCTAGAAAAAAACTATACCGTAAAACAGTATTTTGCTTCTGAAGAAAACGAACAACAGTACAGTGTAAAGAAGAGTTTGACAAGGTAAATACACCAAGGAATGAAACGTCACAACTCGAAGAAATTAACCGAATAAGACGTAAAAGATAGATGCCATTCAGAAGTCAAGACAAATCAGCTGAAAAATGTTCCTGTCAGAGCTCAAAAAAGGGAAAGATGTGGCAGTTTAAAAGACTGACAGAAAAGTGGGGAACTAGTTGTTCTCATTTTGTCTTACTCACCAAAAAATTATGCACAGCGAAAATTTTCGCACAGTTTTAGCACATAATATGCTAAAATCTTTTACCCATTATTGTAATGAACATTTCATATGCAGCATCTTCCTTTCGCTACCGCTGACTACCCAATGGAGGACTTCGCGCAAAGTTTCGAGGACATGTATCGCAGAGCACATCAGTGTATATTTACGGGAGGTGACTCTACTTGGCCGCGGCGGATTAGCCGCGTGTAGTGGAGCGCCGTGTTGCGGTGCGCGCGGCAGTCCGCCGTCGGGGTTCGATGTTCAAATGTATGTAAATCTATTGGACCAAACTGCGTGGTCATCAGTCCGTAGCTTACAAACTACTTAAACCTAGGTAAACTAACCTACGGACAAACACACATGCCCATGCCTCAGGGAGGACTCGAACCTCCACGGCGAGCAACCGCGCGCTCCGCAGCGAGACGCTTTAGACCGCTCGGCTACTCAACCGCGGCTCGGGGGTTCGAATCCCCCCTCGGGCATGGATGTTTGTGTCGTCTTTAGTATAAGGTAGTTCATAAGTATTTTGTAAGTTTAGGGACTGATGACCACGCAGTCACTACCGTCTCTACCATAGGGGCAAAAGGGGCACAGGCCCAGGGCCCCCAGTCTGATAGGGGCCCCGAGAAACTCGTTCCTTTCTACATCAACATCTACATAGATACTCTGCAAATCACATTTAAGTGCCTGGCAGAGGGTTCATTAACCACTTTCATAACTTTTCCCTGCCGTTCCATTCTCTAATAACGCGCGGGAAGAAAACACCTAAATCGTTCCGTTGTCGATCTGATTACTCTTATTTTATTGGGATGGTCATGTCTTCCTAAGTAGGTGGGTGCTAGCAAAATATTTTCACATTCAGAAGTAAAAGTCGGTGATTGAAACTTCGCAAACCACGCCGCAATGAGTAACGTCTTTATTTTAATGATTTCCACCCCAATTCGTGCAACATTTCCGTGAGGCCCCCCCCTCCTCCCCCCCCCCCCCCCCCCCGTAACGAAAACGAGCTGCCCTTCTCTGAACCTTCTCAATGTCTTCCGTCAGTCCCACCTGGTGAGGGTCTCACAAGGGGCAACAGTACTCCAGGAGCAGACGCACAAGTGTGATGTAGGCAGTCTCTTTGGTGGAGCTGGTGCATCTACGAAGGGTTCTGCCAATGAAACGTAACCTTTGGTTCGCCTTGCCCACAATATTTTCTGTGTGCTCTCTCCAGTCTAAGTTGTTCATAATTGTAACTTCTAGATATTTGGTAGAATTTACGACGTAAAGGTTTGACTGATTTATCGCGTAATTGAAGTTCAGCAGATTTCTTTTAGTGGTCATGAGTATTACTTCACACTTTTCTTTATTTATTGTCAATTGCCAATTTTCGCACCATGTAGAAATTTTGTCTAAATCGCTTTGCAGTTGCTTTTGATCCTCTGTTGACTTCACTAACCGATAAACGACAGCATCATCCGCGAACAGACTAAGGGAGCTATTCCGATGGTCTCCTAAATCGTTTATAAACACGAGGAAGAGTAGGGGACCTATAACGCTTCCCTGTGGAACGCCAGATATTCTCCTAGCCAATGAATTTAAATTTTCGTCGCAATTATTTAAAGACCCAGAAATTGTGTCGGAACGTGTCATGTATATGGTGTGGCAAGTGCCTTGGTTTGCTATCTGCATGCAAAATCGTAGTTATTATTTCGGCCCTTAGATACAGAACACACAGCGACAAACATTTTATTTTCCCTTCACAGTTAAAACAAATCGATTCTGAAGCTGGGAATCAGGTGCACAGAATTTGCAGAAACTTATCAATCAGACGTTAATGCTGATGAGCTCATAGCGGAATGTTTTCGTTTAAAACAATATTTGAAAACCACTCCAAATGAATCTCCAGAGCTAAGTATATTATCGTTACATTCTTTAATAAAAGCCGGCCGCGGTGGCCGAGGGGACTGCGGCGTGTCAGTCACGGTCTGCACGGCCACTACGGTTGGGGTTTCAAATTCCCCCTCGGGCATGGATATTTGTGCCGTCCTTAGTATTGCTTAGTTCGTAAGTAGTTTGTAAGTATTAGTATTTGGTTTGTATATTTTAACCAATTAAGTCACTAAATAAATGTACACCATTCTGATGCGTCGGTCGCAGTGGCCGAGCGGTCCGCGGCGGGCCAGTCACAGTCTGCACGGCCACTGCTATCGGGGGTTAGAATCCCCCCTCGGGTATGTATGTTTGTGTCGTATTTAGTATAAGGTAGTTTATAAGTAGTTTGTAAGTTTAGGGACTGATGACCCCGCGGTTAAGTCCTTAAGCTTAACAAACATTTGAATATTCTGATGCTTTCATTTAGTTTGTTTTAAGGGCCCCAAAACACCGAGTGCCCAGGGGCCCCTGCATGGCTTAAGACGGCCCTGCACGCAGTTAAGACCCTTAAGCTTTACAAACATTTGGTGAGTCTACTTCATAGTTCATCTACGTTAATGTTACAGAATTATACACAAAAATTTATTGTTAGAGGGTTGTGTGTGTTTGTGTTTGTGTGTGTGTGTGTGTGTGTGTGAGAGAGAGAGAGAGAGAGAGAGAGAGAGAGAGATAGATAGATAGAGAGGGGGGGAGGGACAGAGAGAGAGAGAGAGAGAGAGAGAGGCAGGGAGAGAGAGAGATCAATGTGCTTACATGTACTTATTAATTTGTATTGGAGGCAGGCTGAACGCACAATGTCAGTAGGCCATAACAACAACAATAATCAATCAGGTTTCCCCAAGTGGACAAACCATACAAAAGCTACCACGCCTCTAGAAGGATTTGTCTTAAAAAGTGACTTTGAGAATATGCCGGGCTCTGTTTTACTCTTGTTAATGTTCATCGTAGACCTTCCTTTCAAGACGCTGTCCATTCCATTTAATTGCTCTTCCAGGTCTTTTGCTGTCTCTGACGGAATTACTATGTCGTCCATAAAACGCAAGATTTTTATTCCCTCTCCCTGGACTTTAAGTCCCTCTCCAAATTTCTCCTACATATTGAACAACATTGGGGAAAGGCTACAACCCTATCTTACTCCCTGCCCAACCACTGCGACCCTTTCATGACCTTCAACTGTAATTATTGCTGTCTTGTTTTTGTACAAGTCGAATATAACTTTTCGCTCCCTGTAATCCATCCCTGCTACCTTCAGAATATTTAAAAAAAAATGTATTCCAGTCAACATTGTCGAAAGCTTTCTCCAGATCCACAAATGCAAAAACGTAGATTTCCCCTTTCCTAATCTTCTAAGATAATTCGTAATGTATTATCTCGCGTTACTATATTTCTCCTAAATCCAAATTGATCTTCCCCAAGGTCGGATTCCACCAATTTTTCATTCGTGTTATTAATTTGCCAATAGTGGGCCAAGCAATAACCGAGCGATGTCAACTACTCAAATGGCGAATGGACACCTGGCAAAGGGAACGGAATAATAGTGAAAAAGGACGTAGATTATACGAACTTTCCGGACATAAGGGAACGTCTGTGGATGGGTCATATTAATCCCAGCCGGTGTATGAGCCATTTTCTGACAGGACATGGCCCATACCCAACACACCTAACATGAATGGGACTCAGCAACAATCCAAACTGTACATGTGGAGAGACTGGGTCCCCAGATCACACGGTATTACATTGTCAGTTATACAGAAGACACACACACCGTATGTTACACACGCGCAAGACTTAAACGTACTGATAAGAATAGTGAATAGTGAATAGTTTGTTAAGCTTATGGGACTTAACTACGGGGTCATCAGTCCCTAAACTTACAAACTACTTATGAACTACTTACGAACTAGGACGGCACAAATATCCATGCCCGAGGGGGGATTCGAACCCCCGACCGTAGTGGCCGTGCTGACCGTGACTGGAGCGCCTCAGTCACCTCGGCCACCGCGGCCGGCTGTACTGATAAGAGATAAGGATGGCTGGTACACACTAAATAGAGTGGCGAATGAGGTCTCATCACTATAGCGGGAAGAATACGTAAACACGGTCAGAAATAACATCGTACATAACACCAACCCCATAACACAGGACACATGTGTAAGTACAAGCGACATGGATAACGATCAGATGACAACCCCAGCACAGAAGATGACTTATTCCTCAACAATTAAGCACTAGAAACCCCAGAGTCAGAACCTCTTTAGCTCTTAATGTACATGAAATGAATGACTACCACCTATGGAGGGAATTCCATGACGGCAGGGCTCGATGTTCATTCCGAGGCCTTACGTCTTGGTAGACTCTCCCCAACAACTTTTACTTTACCTACCCTTTCCTGTCTTCTTTTATTTATCCTTCTTAATAATGAAGATTTTTGAGTTGCCCTTCCTTTTCCTTATAATTTGTTATATCCATTATTCATAGATAGTACTCGAATTACATTTAAAATTATATAAATAACTAAATAAAAATATGTAACACCATGAATTACACCATTAACTTATCTAATTGTTACTATCATTATTTATTTAAACTTAACGTTATTAAAATGTAAAAGACAACACAAACCAACTTCGTATAATTGCGACCAGCTATATACCTAAAGGCAGATGGTCTGTATCAAGGACGGTTATGTACACTAAGTGTTTTGGCCAATCTAAACATTAAATGTGTATGATAAATGTTTTAAGAAGAAACGTACCAATAAAAGTGTATAAAAAATAAAAATAAAAAGTTAGTAATTTGCAACCATGACTTATTAAACTGACAGTTCGGTAATTTTCACATTTGTCTGCACTTGCTTTCTTAGGAATTGGAATTGGGGTTGGTTTCTGAGTGGCACAAATGTAAATTTTCACAGAACGTCGTTTGTAATGTTGACAGCGCCGACAAGCATGATTCTTAAGTAGTTTTTCCAGATATAATATGGTTCTTGAATTTATACGAGTCGCATCCAGAAAGTAAGTTCCGTTTCAATTTATATCCGCTGCAGCGCTGCAATTGCAGTTCCGCACATGCGCTGTAGACGTTGTGTATCAAGGAGAAGAACGTGCGCCATTTTGAGATCGCTGTCAGTTACGTACGCTTTGTTGTGATTGTTTTAAATGTCGGCGTTGAATGAAAATCCCGCCGCCTGTGAAATCAGATCGGTGACTCGGTTTCTGAATGCGACGAAAGTGAAACCAAAGTGAAATTTATCGGCAAATTTGCGATGTTTACGGACCAAATGCGATGAGTGATTCGATGGTGAGAAAATGGGTCCGACAGTTCAATGGCGGGCGTAGTGAGGTGCACGATGAAGAACGAAGTGGGACGTCTTTGACTATCCTCCGTACAGCCCTGACCTCGCTCCTATCGACTTTTCATCTGTTCTTACATCTCAAGTCTTTTTCCTTGGCGGTCATCACTTCACCAATGTCGACGAGCTGAAAGAAACTGTGCCGGCCGCGGTGGCCGAGGAGAGTGAGGCGCTCCAGTCACGGTCTGCACGGCCACTACGGTCGGGGGTTCTCCTCACGCCCCTCTCTGCGAAAGGATGTCATCCTAGCCCGGTTGCGGATCGGTCACTGCCGATTCAGCCACCGTCACTTGCTATCCGCCGACCCTGCACCGTTGTGCTCCTGCGGTGAACTGCTGTCAGTGCGACATGTTTTACTGTCTTGTGTTAATTTTAATCATCTCCGTGTAGCCCTTCACTTTCCGTCTACTCTGGAGGAAATTTTAGCTGATGACACACGAGCAGCTGCTCGAGTTTTGCGTTTTATTAACTTGGCCAACTTATCAAAGGACATTTAACCCTTTTAATTGTCTTTTATCTTTCGTTTTTAGCCTCTTCTTGAAGTTCTGGCAGTCACCATTGATTTTTTTTTTTTTTTTTTTTTTTTTTTTTTTTTTTTTTTTGAGATCTAGCGAATCTGTGTTCTTGTCTGGGCGCTAATGACCGTAGAAGTTGTGCGCCCTAAAACCACAAAAAAAAAAAAAAAAAAAAAAAAAAAAAAAAAAAAAAAAAAAAAAAAAAAAAAAGCGGTCGGGGGTTCGAAACCCCCTCGAGCATGGATATTTCTGCCGTCTTAGTTCGTAAGTAGTTCATAAGTAGTTTGACCCCGTAGTTAAGTCCTATAAACTATACAAACATTTGAAAGAAACTGTTTCCAACTGGTTGAAGACACAGGCGGCAGATTTCTATGAAGAAGGTATACAAAACCTGGTGCCACGCTATGAAAAATGCCTGCAAAATTTCGGCAGTTATGTGGATAAGTAGTTTAAGAGTTGCAGAATTTTGTGCAACAAAAATTTCTTCTGTATCTGTGTATAATTTCATTTTATTACCAAACGGAATAATAGTTTAGAGCGTAATGATCACTGTGGCTGGAAACAAGGAAGAGCCACAGACGAAATCACATTTCTTCTCATTAAAGCTGCGAGGGGGAAAAAAAAGAAGTATTCCAGCATCCACCATCGGCGTAACTCCGTCTACGTCGGTACAAAATGAGCGCAGTGGGGTAAAAAAAAAAAAAAAAAAAAAAAAAAAAAAGGACGGAAAAATCAACTTTCTACGGAATTTCCGAGGGCGAATGGCGGAACAAAGAAATTCAATTAAACGGCGGTAATTAATTTTATTTCGACGGCGCAGGTGAATTAGTGGCAGTGGAAGCGCAGGCGGCGGCACGGGCAGGTCCCGAGGCCAGACCGGCAGCGGAGCGCCGCTGAGTGGCCGACGTCAAAAAACACGACACCAGCCACTGCTTTGTGGCCCGGCGTCGGAGTCGCCCGCCCTGTCACGAAATAATAATAATAAAAAAAAATCGCCGAGCATGTGTCGTCTGCTGACGCGGAGGCGGCGGCTAAATATTTTTACTCTCGCTAAAAAATTTGTCACGAGCGAGTACTTTGCGGCGGCCCCACGGACGCAGCTGTCACGGCGGCTGCGGGCGGCGCAGAACGTCGCAGACGCGTAATTCGGGCTTTAAATTTATTTTGACACCGCGCGGCTGCACGGTTCACCCGGCTCTTTTATGCGACAAAAAGACAATGTCCGTTAACCGCTTTTGCGAGCAGAAAGGACGCGACCGTTCTAGAATACTGCAGCACCTCGACGAGCAGGATGGAATAACATTACATTTACGACACGCACTATACAAAATGACATTCAACGTGATTTTTTTAAAATTAGTTCACAAAAGCGTATAACTACAAATTTTGTCAGATAGCAACGATCGCTAAACAGCGCCATATTGTACGGTGGTAAGAGAGGCGATGAAAAAGAGAACTAAGAAAAACCTTTAAAATAATGAATAAACTTATTGTGTACGAAATTTTAAATGAACAAACAGAACTAAAACACAAACGTTATTTAGGCAAATATATTGAAATTTTAGTTTCGAGTTAAAACATCGCTGTACTACAACATAACAAAGATCATCATTAAATCATTAAAAGAAAGACGTTATTCATTGCGGCGTGATCTGTTTTGCGAAGTTTCAATCACCGACTTTTACTTATGAATGTGAAAATATTTTGCTAGCACCCACCTACTTAGGAAGACATGACCATCCCAATAAAATAAGAAAAATCAGATCGAAAACGGAACGATTTAGGAATGGAACGGTAGAGAAAAGTTATGAAAGTGGTTAATGAACCCTCTGCCAGGCACTTAAATGTGATTTGCAGAGTATATATGTAGATGTAGATGTAGAATGCAATGCTATATGCAATATCATTGATGTCAGTGAAGTCTCGCAGCCATATTTCTATACTATAAACCTGTAAGCAGTCGTTTGCGTTATAACGGAAAACAGTTGAAAAATACAAATGAACTGACGGAACTGAGCTGTCTTTAGACTTTTGAGATATGGGAATTTCGTGTATGTGGTTATAATTTTTTTCAGCTGGAGTAAGCTTTGACATAGGCCGTAGAGTAATGAGTTGTGTTGATTTGCTGTTATTATTAATCTGTATCAATTTCATTCTACTTCGGAGTTTCTTTCAGTAGTATGGTCATCAAAAAGTGTTGTTTATTGTGCATAACATGTATTCTTCTTCTTTTGAGAGTTCTTACGAAATCTACAGTCTACTTTGAGTCATACACTAATGAGTCGCATTTCCTGTTTTTATTAACCGGTTACTAGTTAGATCAACTTGGTTTTTTTTAATAGTATGGCCGTCATAAAAATGATATTCTAGTGGATCGCACACATCTTTATTCTTCTAAGTGTTTTTCAGATAAGTAAAGTCTGCTTTAACTGTACGTAACACTAAAATTTTACTTACCGTCCCAGCGGTCTCACTTGGTTATGTTGGCAACATCAACAAGATGATAATATTCTTAGAAATCAGAGTAACTTGATTAGTGTTTCGTACAGACTATAAAGTAAATGAATAATGCTGTTTCTGCTCTATGCTTGACAGGTTCTTGTATGTACCCTCGTTAACTCAGTAAAACTAATTGCCCTCGTAAACGAAGACTTAATGGCAAAACATTTGTGTTGTTATGCGATTGGATAATGACAACGTCACCAGTGGCGTAGCTATGTCAACAAGGGCCCTGGGGCAAAAATGACATTGGAGGCCCCTCTTTAAACGAAAATTATACAGATACAAAAGCACTTCATCATCAGATCCTTACCGCTCACTGGGGACATAATAAGGCAAACCTAAATACTACTAAGTAAATATTATTTGTTACGCAGCAGATAATATTTAATCACACTCTCTAATATAATTATAACTGTAAAAGTTTGTTTGTTTGTTATGCTTTCACGCAAAAATTACTGGGTGGATTTGAATGAAATTTTGCATAGGGATAGAATTGGACCTGGGTAGGACATACACATAAAACGACGCCATAACTTTAGAATTTGCTCCATGCTAGGTGAATGAAGTTGCAGGCAGTAGCTTCACTGATGATGGGACCGCCTTTGTCCTCTCGTTCTGGGGCATCAAAGCTATTTTTCTTCGATTGTCCTGTTCCTTTCGCAATGGGGGGGGGGGGGGGGGGTTCCAATCTCAAAAGTTACTTTTTTATAGTAATACATGTATTTGCAAGTGGGCAGGAGTCCTCATTTTGTTCTGCAGCCGCCCCAGGCCTCCGACAGCTTTAGTCCGCCACTGCAAAGCCCTTGACTGTTATTTCGCAAAGATTGGCAGCCATAGCAACTTTGAATTCAACCGACAACACGCTAATAGCGGCAGGGTCCATGTCTTAGCGGACAAGCAATAGTCCTTGTAATTTATATACTGAGGTGGGAATAATTTTTCGATTGCGCTTCTTGCGTTTGAGGTTCAAAATGTTAAAAGTAGAAAATCCTTCATTCAACTGAAATATTATATACAGTAGAAGGTCGATTATGCTAAGTATATTGGGGAACTTGGGTGTTTGGAAGGGCGGTTTATTCGGATAATCGAACTGTACATTTGTAACTGCCAATAAGAAGTACTGTACAGTAAATGTATTTATACAATATTTGCAGCCGCGCGATCCGCCACACTGCTCCAAGCGATACGCCACAACACTTGTAAGGAGCGGCTGTTTCTGTGAGCAGCTTTGATGCTGCCGCTACTTCCGCTGCTACGCCGATTAAAGTGTGCCGATTGTTGTACACAGCGACAGTCGGCTTGGCCGCTGAGCAGCGCCACCGAGTGGCATGCGTCGTGTGAAGGCTCAATCACAAGTAACGTTAGGCCGCCCGGTGGCTCAGCGCGGCTACTGTTGGAAACTTGGTTTTAGGGGAGAACAAAACTGGACGCACTACTATAGGGCCTAACTTTTTTGGAACGTCGCTCACGGAGGCCGAGGGGCCCCTGGAGCTTGCGGGCCCCGGGGCACTGCCCCGCCTAGCCCTATGATAGCTACGCCACTGAACGTCACATGATCGACAACATAATCACTCGAGGCCGCCAGGATGCTAAGTAAAATTTAACCGTACGTAACACATTCTTCTCATAAGAAGATTCGGCACTGTACGCCTGTGTAAGGTAAAGGTAAAGCAGTCAACAATCCGAAGATTGGTTTGAACACCACAGTGCTTTACTAGGCATGGTCCTGATTGGAGGTGATATGCCGTTGCCTTCCTCCGACCTTCGAACTGACTTACCCAGCCAGTTATAGGGGGACCTACAGTTTAACGTAGGTGCTACTCGGTATTTTTCACATGAGCAATACTGCCAGAGGTGAAAGAAGTGGAAAGTGACAGATAAAAATCCTAGGAGCTGGGGGGGATCGAACCCGAGACCTTTGGATTTGTAGTCTGGCACTCTACCACTGTGCAACCGACGCGCACCTATTAAAGTAAATTATTGCGGAAGTATTAGCCCAAACGCAAATCATGTTCAATCCAACTAGTAAAGCTTACAACGTCACATCGTATCAGAAGATCATAGTAGTGTCGTACGGAAACTTTCTGACGTGAGGTGAGGCAAGATGGCGGCGTCAGGCTTCAGTCACAGACAGTGGCGTAGCTATGGTAGGGCTAGGCGGGGCAGTGCCCCGGGGCCCCCGAGCTCAAGGGGCCCCTCGGCCTACGTGAGCGACGTTCGAAAAAAGTTACCGTAGATCCTTGAACACTTTCATGTCCCCCAATTACTTCGGATAATCGAAGTCCTACTGTATATAATAATTCAGTTGAATGAAGGTTTTCCGATTTTGATCTTTTTGAACCCTGGCCACCAAACCTCAAACGCACGAAGTGAAATCCAAAAATTATTCGCACCCCAGAATATAAACATATCAAGGTCCTTTGCTTGTCCGCTAAGACGTGGACCCTGCCATCGTCAGCATATTGTCGGTTGAAGTCGGAGTTGCCATGCCTGCCAATATTTGCGAAATAACAGCGAACGGTGCTGAATTACTAGCACAGTGTTTGACAGTAGACAGTGTGACCACATTTGAATATGAAGTCTCTACAATGTATTATTACAGAACGGTATTATTATGGTAACTCAACTGTTTGTGTAGTGAATTCCCCAAGGGTGTGCTCCATAATCATAGATCCCAATGCAGTGCTGTAATAAATTGCACTCTGAAATTCGTGCAAAAATAAGAGAAAATATGGTTACTTTGTCACAACAGTAAATTGTGCATTCAAGACACTACCCTGTACCCCACTGCCACTATAACAAGGGAATATGTCAACTTAGTTATTTTACTTATTACTTTTTCCTGGCCAGACATTAATATATACTTCATAAAGCCTGGTAGGGGCACGGCTCAAACCAAAGGATTCCGTCAAACAAAATCCGGCAACTCTCTTTTCTGAAACCATCCTACACGAATATTTTCCTTCTTTGATTGGACTATCAACGAAATTCGGCTGATCGGTACGGAGCAATGACCTAACAGCGCAGTAGTTTAGCGACAGTGAGATGTCGGTACTTACAAAAGTCCGCCTGCTGTCACCGCCGACTTGACTGTTCCCGGTTTGCTTCGCGGCGGGGGGCCATGTTTTCATGGTTAAGTAATACTTCTTCATTGTTTACCTTTTACTAGCTTATGCCTGCGACTTCATTCACCTAGTATGGAGCAACTTCGGAAACTATCCCAAGAGGTCCTTTATGTCCTACCCAGGTCCAAATCTATCCCTCTGTAAAATTTAATTCAAATCCGCCCAGTAACTATTGCGTGAAAGCAAAACCAACTTTCACAGTTATAATTATATTTGAGAGTACAATTAAATATTATCTGCTACGAGACAGCCGGCCGCGGTGGGCGAGGGGACTGAGGCGCTCCAGTCCCGGTCTGCACGGCTACTACGGTCGGGGGTTCGAATCCCCCCTCGGGCATGGATATTTGTGCCGTCCTTAGGATTAGCTAGTTCATAAGTAGTTTGTAAGCTTAGGGACTGATAACCCCGTAGTTAAGTCCCGTAAGTTCTACAAACATTTGAACATTTTGCTACGTGACACATAATAATTTACTCAGTAGTATTTAGGTTTGCCTTATTATGTCTTCCCGTGGGCGGTAAGGAGCTGATGATGAAGTGGTTTTGCATCTGTACAGCATAACTGTAAAGAGGGCCCCAATGACATTTTTGCCCCGGGGCCCTTGGTGACATAGCTCCGCGACTGGTCACAGAGGGTCGTTTGGCAGTCTAGTAATGTATGTCTGTGCAAAGATCACACCACTATACCAAAGATCCCATGATACGCAGTAATAAACAAACTGTAACCATAGAGCATCGATGCAGGATATGTCAAACATAACTGTGATAATAGCAGTAATAAATTAATAACCTCACAAGCATAATATATATATATATATATATATATATATATATATATATATATATATATATATATATATACATTTAGACTGCAGTTAGATGCTATAATAGTAATAAAAATATACCTCCACGATGCAATATGGACGTAAGTGTGGAATAATCTGTTATGAAACATGTATCAAAATTGTACCTGAATTTTACTCATTTTAATCTTAAATATTTATCCACCGATAGCCTGATCATGGCCACAGTGCCGAAATAGGGCTATTGCTATATTAATAAACAGTATATAACATCTGTGAAGTAAAGCAGCACTTTGTTATTATTTGTATTAACAATTTGTCCTTAAAAGACATACACAATGCTGCAGGCCCAAATGAAATGAAACAATATTTTTAAGAACTTTCTTTTTCTTTTTCATGTAGTCTTTGTAAGAAAATGCTGAGCGGTTTCAGTTTTAAATTAGGCCAATGTGATTGGCATTTTAAAGAAAATGAGAAAAAATTGAGATGAGTGTGTGTCCCCCATACGTCAGTGTGTTTTAGAATTTCACTACTACACCAACAAACAGCTAAAGGACGTAGGAGGTGTCTTGGGGAACAAAGTGAGCATAGAAACCCATACCCGGAAACGTCATCCAATGACGCTAGAGTCGAAGTTGCTGGAGGGGATGTCTAGCAGCAGGAGCTGGTACCTGTAACTTGGACTCTCCGTAGCGTCGTTGAATGGCCTTTCCGGGCATGGGTTTCCATGCTCATTTTGGTCTTCAAGACACCTCCCACATCCCCTAGAAGTTTGTTGGTGTAGTAGTGTAATTCTGAAACACACTGACGTATGGGACCCACAACCATCTCAATCTTCAATGTCCATTTACTGCCGGAAATATGCGCAGGACGAAATTTTGTGACAGACATTTTTTTATTGCTAGTATGTGGGGAGTCACGCTGCGGAGCCCGAGTGCGCGAATTTAGATTCACCCTTTATAGGAGGGAGAGGAATAGGTGGAGGGGGGGTAGGAGAAGGATAGAGAGAAGGTAGAGGAAAAAATTAGAAGGAGGCGATGGTGGCAGGTGAAAGGAGATGAACACAGGTAGGGGGAGGAGGAAATGGACGGAGAAAAGGACAGGAGGACCAACAAGCTAACACTTTCAAATTTCACACCTTTATTTGCACAATTATTTCTGCTGCGGCACCAACGCACAGATATACCGTAAAAACAAATGAAATATTGATAGCCTAAAAGACAAAAAAGACTTCATTAAATGTAAAAACAGTGGACCACGGTGTGTGAGGCGGAACGACTCTGATGTATAGCTTGCAAATGAGTATTGAAGCTTTAAATGTGGTCGTGTCAGACTCCGTGATTCTCGAGTCGTCCGCTCGGCACCAGAAAAATTATAAAATTTGAAAAAAAAAATCTTTCCAAGTTCTGAATCTTCTATATCAGGTCCTTGCGCATTCAAAGAAGCATAGTCAGAGAAATTTCTTTTATTTAGTCTCTCGCTGCTAATCGGATATACTTTTTAAATTATTGTCAAGTTTTAACTGTTAAACTGAAGTTTATACTAGTAAACGTCGTGTTGACCACAGAGATTCTATATGTCTTGTCGATCGATGTACGCCGGCCGCGGTGGCCGAGGGGACTGAGGCGCTCCAGTCACGGTCTGCACGGCCACTACGGTCGGGGGTTCGAATCCCCCCTCGGGCATGGATATTTGTGCCGTCCTTAGGATAAGCTAGTTGATAAGTAGTTTGTAAGTTTTGGGACTGATGACCCCGTAGTCAAGTCCCATAAGCTATACAAACATTTGAACTTTTTTTTTTTTTATCGATGTAGGCGATCGGTTAAGAAAGCACTGAAAAATTATCAAAGTCTTCCTTTGACTTAACTGTCAAACATCAATTAAATTCAAATAAATGATCTTCTCAAAAAATCGTAGAAAATTTAACAGGAAATAATTCTCAATTCCTGTTAATGTCATATTTCTGGTAGATCTCTTCAAAATAAATAAATGATGTCGGCGAACACGTAGTTAAAGTTTGAATACGACTTTTACTACACTTGACATTTACAAGTTGGAAGTCAAGAATGAACTGGCATAATGTATTTGCTCAAATTTTAGGAAGATTTTGTTGACAATGTAAATAAGGGCGACGATAACCGCAGAGACCGTCATCTTCTTGCCTTGTGGCCGTCGACCCGCGACTTGAAGTGGCCAGATGTTCTATTCCTCGAGGTTGGCGTCGAAGGTGTTGCTCTCGTAGGTTGGATTGCCATTGTAGCATATGAAACATAAAAAAGAAATACAAACTCTTTTAAGAATCATATAACAAAAACATTTACATAGACAAATCATTTAAACATAAATACAAACACAGTCTGTTGCAAAACTGAGCTCATATAAGGTAGTAGCGGGGACAATAATAAGTACCAATCACTAACTGTTGGAAATTCGTTTGACTAATTACAACGTGGTGAGGAACGTCCAATATTTCACAAAATATATGAAACTGCTTCAGAAGCAAGCAGGAGTAAAATATAGGGAAAGGAGAGTTATTTACAACTTGTACAAAAGCCAGACTGCAGTTATTAGACTCGAAGGGCATGAAAGGGAAGCATCAGTTGGGAAGGGAGTAAGACAGTGTTGTAGCCTTTCTCCAATGTTGTTCAATTTGTATATTGAGCAAGCTATAAAGGAAAGCAAGGAGAAATTAGGTGAAGGAATTAAAGTTCAGGGGGAAGAATTAAAAACATTGCGTTTTGCCGACGACATAGTAATTCTGTCAGATACAGCAAAGGACCTGGAAGAGCAATTGAACGGAATGGACAGTGTGCTGAGAGGTGCATATAAGATGAACATTAACAAGAGCAAAACTAGGGTAATGGAGTGCAGTGTAAGAAAATCAGGTGATGCTCAAGGAATTAGTTTGGGAAACGAAGCAATAAAAGAGGTAGAAGAGTTTTGTTACTTGGGCAGTAAAATAACAAATGATGGTCGCAGTACAGAGGATATAAAATGTAGAATGGCAATGGGTAGAAAAGCGTTCTTGAAAAAGAGAAATTTGTTAACATCGAATATTGATTTAAACCTAAGGAAGTCCTTTCTGAAGGCATTTGTATGGAGTGTTGCCTTGTATGGGAGTGAGACATGGACGATAAACAGTGCGGACAGGAAGAGGATTGAGGCTTTTGAAATATGGTGCTACAGAAGGATGCTGAAGATTAGGTGGGTGGATCGCGTAACTCATGAGGAGGTACTAAACAGAATTGGGGAGAAAAGAAATTTCTGGCATACCTTGACTAAAAGAAGGGATAGATTGGTAGGACACATTCTTAGACATCAAGGAATGGTGAATTTAGCATTGGAGGGAAGTGTGTGGGGTAAAAATCGCAGAGGAAGACCAAGAGATGGATACAGTAAGCAGATTCAGACAGATGTAGGTTGTCGTTCTTATGTGGAGATGAAGAGGCTTGCTCAGGATAGGGTATTGTGGAGAGCTGCATCAAACCAGTCTCCGGACTGAAGACAACAACAACAACATGAAACTGCAGGCACGCTCAGTGGCTATCTGAGGCCAGAGGCGGCGGCCCCCTTCCACTTGCAATTACATGTATTATTGTAAAAAAGTAAGTTTTGAGATTTGGAGACCCCCCCCTCAGGACGAGAGGAACGAGACAATTTCAGAAAAATATCCTCCGAGAATTTGGAGCCCCCCCCCCCCCCCCAAGAAGAGAGGGCCGGGACGGTCCGTCCCCTCCGCCCCCCCCCCCCTTAGTCCGCCACTCTTTCAGAAGAGCGTAGAATTTTCGACGTAATTTATGTTACCAAGTCAGTAACAAGAGTGTCAAGGTTTTCTAGTAAGAGCCACACTCCAACGCGTTCCTCCATTGGCCTTGTCTTCCTTCCCAGTTATCATTTCCGCGTAAGACCTTCGAACGTCTCCTCAACCTAGGTTTAGAATGGCGATCAGAACATAACGACTTGCTCCGAAGCACACCATTCGGTTTTCGCAATGATAATACAACATGTGTTGCCACAGACACTGGAAAAACGTTTCTGAGAAACGGGTATCTGACGGCACTATTTCTTTACTTTTCGATGGCATATGACAATCTCATGATCGTGAAATCATTCAAAAATTGAAGTTGTTGCACCTCTAGATAATGATGCTAAGAATTACGTACATACAGGCTACTTTGTTGCCGCATTGTATTTGTCTGCGATCAGAACAATGTGTTACGTGGATCCATATTTATCCTTCAGTATGCGGACGAATTTTTCATATACGCCCTCTCATGGTGCTTTTTGGTGACAAACGTATGGCTTACTGACGCATGTGAATTAAAAACGGGTTGACACCAGAAAAGTCTCTATTTCTTTGGCCCTTGTCCCGCACAGACAGGGTCGGCACTGTGTTAAACGCGGATTTGGCTTGTGTCAATATTTACCGGGTGGCCGGATGCCCTTCCTGTCGCCATGTGTTACAAGGGATCAATTACTTAAAGGTGTTAAAATGTTGATGGCATGTCCCATGTATATCCTATCAACGTATTAACAAAGGTCTCTGGTTCGATCCCTGGTCAGCCCCACAGCTGCCATTTTACATTTATTTCCCTTCGGGCAGAGTTTGTTGATGTAAAAAATGCCGAATTGCACTGTGGTCCAAAAGCCACGTTAAACTGTAGGTTGCCAACAATCGCTATAGGGGTCGTTATTTCTAGTCAAACACGCACATATTACTGTTGGTGAGTAAATAATTGATACTTAAGCTATATTCGTGGATGATAAACAAGGACGGTAGGTGTGTGGTTCGATTGTCCCTCAGACACAAACATTTATATCCTTATTTTAGATTCAAACTCCTAGCACTTGGTACGAAAAACCGATACGTAACATTTGATTTTATTTAGTTAACAGTCCAATTACGTGCTGGGTTCGTATCTCCGTCACAGAACTTCACATCATGCACTTCATCTTTAAATGCGTGCACACTTTGTTACTTCTGAATGGAGGTATATCGGACATCTGTCGTGGTTAGTTGACAGGGACGAAAGGGTCTTGATAGGAGTCCCGTTTTATTACAAAAACTGTCGCCTTTTATTTTCAAGTTAGATTTGGTTACTGATATTGACGAAACTTTCGGTAATTCATGACTCTTCATGGCTAGTCAGAAATGTGATATGATTAGAATAGATCAATAATTGTTTCATAGATCATGAATACGACATTTCGTAATGATGTGGAATGTGTCGTTTTAATGGAAGATTTCTTTACATACTATTATTCACTTTCTTTACATCAATTTTTTACTCTCTTTATCTCTCATTCTTTTTTATTTTTATCTCTCTCTCTCTCTCTCTCTCTCTCTCTCTCTCTCTCTCTCTCTCTCTCTCTCTCTCTCTCTCACACACACACACACACACACACACACACACATTCTCTCCTTCTTTTTTTTATTTATTTGTTTTTGTGTAAGTGTGCTCAACTATCAGCCAACAGCCAGTCACTGAAAAGTCCGTAAATGAGTTTCTTAGTTTTGAGAGTTTCTGATTTACGATGCACTCAGTTCTGAGTATTATTAGTAACTTCGCTCCAGTCCCTAAAGCTAGTTACAGAAATACGAATCAGGCGCATTACGTATTCCAGGCCGCATCTTTGAGACACCAGCTATGGTCACTTCCCAGCCCGCTGTAGGAACACATCGGTTCGTTTTCTTCCTGCTGGTTCTGTAACTGAGATTTGGCAACAAGGTATGATTGGCAGCTCTGTGATCGACGAGTTACTTCCTGATGTGTACATAATTAAGTCTCATAGTTCACTTGATTTTTCCTGACATTTCCATTCAATAATCTGAGTTATTATCGCTTGAGGTGTAACAAAAGACAGTAAATTTACGTTTTTCATCCCAGGAAAGTCGTTGCACGTGGATATTATTATTATTATCGCAACTAATCTCGTCCTTTAAATAGCGGTTTACGAGTTCTATCTACTATTGGCCTCGTAAGAGGAAGCCACGACACATACGTCTTCGCTAGCTCTGTGGTAACGTGCTGACCTGTGAGGAAGCGTATGTTATGGTTCGCGGTTCCAGTTTCCCTGACTGTAACATTTTTAACCCTTCTGCGAAAGTGCTTCAAGCAGTCAGATCAAACATCGATAAGGAAATCGCAAGAGAATGCTTTCGGCTCATAGTGCAAACTTACAACGCTGCACAACAGGTAACGCCTCTTTCCGCTGCTGACCAGCAAATTTTGGGTTTCTAAAAATTCGTAACTGTATTTATGAAATGTCACATTTGCATACCTCTTGTGTATGACACTGCATACCAATTAAATACAGACCCAATCCAAATCTAAGTCAGTAGTATTTTACTAATACGTGCCAATAGAGGCACGCTTGTGTACAGATACTCAGTTTTATTAAGACAGACTTTCGTCGTAAGGTTATCGTGGGTAGTTTTATTTCATTTCAATAATACAGTGCACAATTTTAGCATGGTTTCTTATAGTGTTGTTAAAAGAATAGTAAACATGAGGGAGAAATTAATCATCAACAATATATGCGAATTCTCTGATGTTATCTATAACAGTCCACCAATGCACATGCAGTTGATTGATTACATGCATGTAAAAAACTTGTTCTGAGTTAAAACTGTCAAACAAGTTTTGAAGAAGAATCAAATGCCACTACCACATGACCGCTAATGTAGAAAATACTTTTCTGACGTATTTTCGCACGATGCGCTTCCACCATACACAATACAAAAGTTTCGAGATGCATCTGCTGCCTCCACCCGTCTATTAATCCTGAAAAGAACAAAACGTCGCAGAAGTTAGCCCTTTTTCCACATGCGACACTTTGGGTTTGACAAGTGAAGGGAATTATGTTCAAAGTTCAGGATATTGATAACTTCAGCAGACAGCAGAATTGCGTTTTAAAAAATGTAGCAATGAATGTACTCGAACTGGAGCCCTCTTATTTGCGGTGCAAAACGCTCACCGTTCCGCTACTAGCTGACACGTGGCTACAGCATCTCCAGGAGTAGAGAACAAGTCGTCCAGAAGTTCCACATTCCACAGTGCTGTCAGATAATGCATACGGCCGGATCTAGACTTCTGAGAGACAGGCAATTACAGCTTTTATTTTGCACTGCACGACGTTTTCAACAAACAGCGCAATAGATTAGCTCAAGTGGAAATGAACACTTACTATTAAAATTTCTGCATCCTACACTGTTGGCAGTTCTGTGTAGGTGGCAGTTTACGTGATTTTATTTTGGTGTTTACGAAAGAGAGTCGAATATATGCACTGGGTAGCCGAGGCAGTTAGTTCATGGCGATTCAGTCAACCAAGTAAATGCATTTACTGAACATGGTGCAAACCACTACAGGGAGCCTGTGTGTCAGAATTCTCATCCAGTGTGGCGCAACGGCGTTACGATAGAAAAATGAGCCTGAGGAGAGTTAACATGTCCTTAAGGACTTTGTGAGACTAATTTTAATTTTAAAACACACACACACACACACACACACACACACACACACATATATATATATATATATATATATATATATATATATATATATATATATATCACAGCTACAACAAAAACAATATGTTCCAAAGCCACAGTCGCTTCTTAGAAAAAACTACCAATGCACTATTAGTTTCTGCGCACTATGGTGTCATTTTTAAATGCCTATGATCACAATAATATTACAATGATTCAATCACATTAATCATCATAAGGATGAAACACTTGTCAACAGCTGAACACTGAGCATTCAGTTAATTCAATATGTAACTGATTCTGAGCTTCGCCAGGTGGGTATATGCGAATTCCTATACAGAGGTAGCCATACGAAACTGGCATAGCTTTCTCTACATTCTCTACTATAACACTGAATAAGACCGACCACTTGAAAATTCAAACAATTGTACAATACGGTCGAAAATGTTTCGTACATATTAAATGAGCCAAATGACTTAATGGTGACTGCACTAAAACGTAGGACATATTGTTTCAAAAAAAAAAGTTCAAATGTTTGTAATCCGAAGGGACAAAACTGCTAAGGTCATTGGTCCCTAGTCTTACAATCTACTTTAGTCCTAACTTATTCTAATGACATTCATGCCCGAGGGAGGACTCGAACCTCTGGTGGAAGTGGCCGCGTGCTCCACGTCATTGTGCCCCAGATCGCACGGCCATTCCCGTGCGGCGCATATTGTTTGATAAATTATTAAACATTTCTCTGTTTAATGTGGTTGAATCATTGTAATATATTTTTTTTTTCTTTTTGCCAGCCGCGGTGGCCGAGGGGACTGAGGCGCTCCAGTCACGGTCTGCACGGCCACTACAGTCGGGGGTTCGAATCCCCCCTCGGGCATGGATATTTGTGCCGCCCTTAATATTAGCTAGTTTGTAAGTTTAGGGACTGATGACCCCGTAGTTAAGTCTCATAAGCTATACAAACATTTGAACATTTGATTTTGTAATATTTTTTTAATCATTGAAACTTGAGAATGACAACATAGTGCGTCGAAACTAGTAGTGCACAGGTAATTAGATGGAAGTATATTAATTTGGTGCGCCTCGGTTGCACAGTGGTAGAGTGCCAGACTACAAATCCGAAGGTCGCGGGTTCGATCCCCTCCAAGTCCAAGGATTTTTATCTGTCACTTTGTACTTCTTTCACCTCTGGCAGTATTGCTCATGTGAAAAATACCGAGTAGCACCGTGGTTCGGAACCCACGTTAAACTGTAGGTCCCCTTATAACTGGCCGGGTAAGTCAGTTCGAAGGTCGGAGGAAGGCAACGGCATACCACCTCCAAACAGGACCATGCCTAGTAAAGCACTGTGGTGTTCAAACCAATCTTCGGATTGTTGACTGCTTTACCTTTTTTTATATTAATTTGACAAGTGAACACGATTTTACCTGGGGATGCCAGCAGCACAAAAAATCTGCACTACTTGAAGGACATCATTTACTTCGGATTGCTGTCAACGTTACGCTGCCCCTAGACATGAAATACTACTGCACACATTGTTACGGGTGCTGCCTTCGGCTCACTGCTCCTCGCCTCCCGGCAGCCTTGGTGCACGCCTCATGCCGCCGCCAACAGCCAGCGCGCGAATCATCGACTTACCGTGGGTCAACAGTACAATAACCGGAGTAGCTGTGTCATTACCAAACAATGCAGAAATTGGAAAAACAGCGTATCCTAAAAAGTCGCCCAATTATGAATCAGAAACAAATACAAGTGTGTCGCGCTAAGTTTAATGTTCCCTCAAATACTAAAATCAGATTTCTTGTGTTTTCATTGTACTGAATCAATTTCTTCTTCATTCTGTGTAAAGTTGCTATGCAAAACGAGATGAGTTTTCAAGAAAGCTTTTGCGATCAACAAAAGTACTATTGAAACTTCCTAGCAGATTAAAATTGTGGGCCAGAAACGGGATTCGAACCTGGGACCTTTGCCTTTCGCTGGTAAGCGCTCTACTATCTGAGCTATCTTGGCCCGCCTCTGGGCCCGTCCACAAAACTTTACTTCTGCCAGTACCTCGCCTCCTACTTTCCAAACTTCACAGAAGTTCTCCTGTGAACCTTTCAGGACAAGCACTCCTCACTCTGGAAACATCCCTTAGGCTATTGCAAAGCCATGTCTCCACCACATCCTTTCTTCCAGGAGTACTAGTCCTGCGAGTTTCGCAGGAGGACTTCTGTGAAGTTTGGAAAGTAGGAGAGGAACAGGCAGAAGTAAAGTTGTGACGACTGACTGTGAAGCATGTCGGGATAGTTCAGACGGTAGAGCGCTTCCCAGCGAAAGTCAAAGGTCGTAGTTTCGAGTCCCGTGTACAGCAGACACTCTTAATCTGCCAGGAAGTTACATATCAGCGCACACGCCGCTGCAATGTGAAAATTTGATTCTGAAAATTACACTTCACTGTTTTTCAAGAAGAATTTCTACTATTATGAAAATCCTTTGTATCTGACGTGTGGAAAAATACGGTTGAAATTTTTAAGTTGCTCCAATAACAGGAAAAGCGAAACCTGTAGCTTCAAATAATACTGTTTATAATGGGTGGGAGTACCATTTCTTAGTGTCTAGGAAAAGAATCAGACAAACCGTTTACCGAAAACATCTGAATGCACCAGTGTGAACGCAGCCCTTGATATTCAGTTTTTTTACATAGTTAAATACTTTAACTTTATTTACGCATGAGTAAAACATACACAATAGTTCATTTATCTCCCAAGCAACCACGAAACAATAAACAACTATTATTTATTTGTATAGTAAATTACTGACAAAAAAGAGCAAGAAACAATTAAATCGAAGCATAACACAAATAATCAAATTACGGTACGTTAATTACAGTAATTTTGCATTTTTAAACTCACAATTACATGTTGCCCGTAAGTAAAAATTAATTATGTAATGCTAATATTCTTTCCCTCCCTTACTTCCTCACTATTTCTCTCTCTCTCCTCCCTTCTCTCTACCTCCCCTCCCCCCCCCCTCTCTCTCTCTCGTCTGAGGGGGGGGGGGGGGCGGCGGTACGACTTTTATTACACTTGAAATTTACAAGTCGGAAGTCAATAATGAACTGACATAATGTATTTTCTCAAATTTTAGGGAGATTTCGTTGACAATGTAAATAAGGGCGACGATAATCGCAGAGGCCATCATCTTCTTGCCTTGTGGCCGTCGACCCGCGACTTGAAGTGGCCAATGTTCTATTCCTTGAGATTGGCGTCAAAGATGGTGCTCTCGTAGGTTGGATTTCCGTTATAGCATATGAAACATAAAAAACATACAAACTCTTTTAATAATCATATCACAATAACAGTTACATAGAAAAATCATTTAAACATAAATACAAACAGTCTGCTGCAAAACTGAGCTGATATAAGGTAGTAGCGGGAACAATAATTCGTCCCACTACATCTGTCATTCAGAAAACCTTTATATTTGATAGAGCTGCTCTATTTCATTGACTCAATGTTACAAGAAAAATGTATCAAACTCCTCGGATGACCCTAAATTATTACACTCTCCCACTAGCCATTCGCGTCATTTCCTTTCTCGCTGCTTACCTTTTCCTTCCCCTCTCACTGTTCATTTTCTCCTCTCACTTGCTCATAATGTCCTCCCCTATCTCTCTATGACTCTCCCCCTCTGTCCTCTATTCGTTTAATCCTCTACCTCTTTTCTCAGTTCGTTTCCGCTCCTCTCTCTCTCTCTCTCTCTCTCTCTCTCTCTCTCTCTCTCTCTCTCAACTTGTTCCTGCGCTTCCCTCTGGCCTTCTCATTCTACCGTATGAGATACGACATGATCACGTGAGGTGTTGTTGTGCCGTCCTGTTTCTTAAGCCCATTGGGAACTTTGGCATTGCTGCAGCACAGTGCAGACACTTTGGGCTTTGCAGCTCTAGACATTTGTCAGTCTGTCTCTCTTTCACCCCGTCCTCACCTCTCTCCTACCCGCCCTCAGTACTGTGTTGTTTCTCAAGGAAAACGGTAGTGGGGTACTCCGTATCCCACGCCTAGCTGTGTTATACTACTTTCTTTCTGAAAATTTTTGAAAGTGTGTTCCAATTTCGCTTTATGTAAGCTTATAAAACTATCTTTTCACGACAACATTTATTATACAGGGTGTTAATAAAGGGTACGGCCAAACTTTCAGGAAACATTCCTCACACACAAGGAAAGAAAATATGTTATGTGGACATGTGTCCGGAAACGCTTAATTTCCATGTTAGAGCTCATTTTATTACTTCTCTTCAAATCACATTAATCATAGAATGGAAACTCACAGCAACAGAACGTACCAGCGTGACTTCAAACACTTTGTTACAGGAAATGTTCAAAATGCCCTCCGTCGCATGGAACCCCTGATGCTCTGATGCAGCCCTGGAGAACGGAGTATTGTATCAAGCCGTCCACAATACGAGCACGAAGAGTCTTTATATTTGGTACCGGGGCTGCGTAGAAAAGATCTTTCAAATGCCCCCATAAATGAAAGTCAAGAGGGTTGAGGTCAGGAGACCGTGGAGGCCATGGAATTGGTCCGCCTCTACCAATCCATCGGTCACCGAATCTGTTGTTGAGAAGCGTTCGAACACGTCGACTGAAATGTGCAGGATCTCCATCGTGCATGAACCACATGTTGTGTCGTACTTGTAAAGGCACATGTTTTAGCAACACAGGTAGAGTATCCCGTATGAAATCATGATAACTTGCTCCAGTGAACGTAGGTGGAAGAACATGAGGCCCAATCAAGACATCGCCAACAATTCCTGCCCAAACGTTCACAGAAAATCTGTGTTGATGACGTGATTGCACAATTGCGTGCGGATTCTCGTCAGCCCACACATGTTCATTGCGAAAATTTACAATTTGATCACGTTGGAATGAAGCCTCATACGTCGCATGTCAACAGAAGCTCGGAAGTCAACATTACCTTCCTTCAATTGGGCCAACTGGCCGTGAATCGAGGAAGTACAGTACATACTAGCGAAACAATTGGATATTTTGACAATTGTCTTCACGAATTATTTCAATTTACATTTAAAGAGAAAAACTGAAATAAGCTCTAACATGGAAATTAAGCGTTTCCGGACACACGTGCACATAACATATTTTCTTTCTTTGTGTGTGAGGTATGCTTCCTGAAAGTTTGGCTATACCTTTTTGTAACACCCTGTATAAGTCGATAACTTTCAACTCTCATATCTTCCACCCCATTATGTTTATCACCCCTCCACCACCACAGTGCACAATGGGAAACTGATACCTAACACCATAAACACTATTCGGGTGCGATGTGCAGTTTTACCTGCAGAGTGAAATATAGGCATAGACACCTGGCGCGTCCAGAAAGTAAGTTCCGTTTCAATTTATCTCCGCTGCGGCGCTGCGATTGCAGTTCCGCACATGTGCTGTAGACGATGTGTATCAAGGAGAAGAACGTACGCCATTTGGAGATCGCTGTCCGTTACGTAGGCTTTGTTGTGATTGCTTGAAATGTCGGCATTGATTGAAAATCCCGCCGCCTGTGAAATCACGTCGGTGATTCGGTTTCTGAATGCGAGGAAAGTGAAACCAAGTGAATTTTACCGGCAAATTTGCGATGTTTACGGACCAAATGTGATGAGTGATTCGATGGTGAAAAGATGGGTCCGACAGTTCAATGGCGGGCGTAGTGATTTGCACGATGAAGAACGAAGTGGGCGTTCACCTTTGGTTACAGAAGAACTGGTTCACGCGACTGATGACAAGATCCAGGATGGTAAACCGTAGGTTTACAATTGGTGCTCTCGCTATGGACTTCCCCCAAATTTCACGATCACTGACGCATGAAATTGTTACCAAACAACTGAAATTCCGTAAACGGTGCTCACGTTGGGTACCAAAGTTTCTCACTGAGCAACACTGAACACAACGGATGGGTAGTGCACTTGCGTTTTTGACCCGTTATGCTGAAAGCGATGAAGAATTTCTGAGACGGTTAGTCACAGGAGATGAAACGTGGGTTTCTTACGACACCCCTGAGAGTAAGCGGCAATCACACTTCATCTCCACCAAAGGTAAAGTCGAAGCAAATCATGACATCTCGGAAAATGATATGCACAGTGTTCTGGGACTGGAAAGGGATCCTACTCATTGACTCATATACACAGGCGGCAGATTTCTATGAAGAAGGTATACAAAACATGGTGCCACGCTATGACAAATGCCTGCAAAATTTCGGCAGTTATGTGGAAAAGTAGTTTAAGAGTCATAGAATTTTGTGTAATAAAAATTTCTTCTGTATCTGTGTACAATTTCATTTTATTGCCAAACGGAACTTACTTTCTGGATGGCGCATTTCTTTTTACTGGACATAAATTAACGCCACATTTTTCTATACATCACCTGTTGCAGATGTTCAGTAGTCTCGAAAATCTTGTAGCTCGCCTAATATTACAAAATTATGTTATGACGTCGGGTTCTTCGGTTTTCAGGAAACTACTTTTGTGACACTTTCATTTAATTTTTAAGTATGTTTATTCATCCATTCCAGATAAAGCATTTCACAACACACTTCCATACTAACTAAGATGGTACTCCACAAAGACTGCCATAATACTCCAGACTACTACAGACTCACTACAGAGACTCCTACTTCATTCTGACTGAGTTCGCGCCAATTCGCGCGTATTAATATCTGATAATATTTCTAGAACACGGAAGTACAACATTTAAATATTTAATAATTTGCTCAATAAACATTAATGACTCCTGCTTTACGCAAAGATACATAAAAGTGTAACAGATGTAATAAACATATTTCCATATCAAAATGAAATAATACAAAAGATCGTAAGTAAACAACAATTAGTGCAGTGTTAATAAATGTTTACATTGTTGTTACGACTTTCAATACTTAATTAATTTAGTTTGTTAGAAAACGCTAGTAATGCAAATAATAATGAGACTTGACAGAAGCGCCATAAGATGCTTATGTAATACAAACATGAAATATTAGGTTACAATACTACGACCATTTATGGTATCGAATACTTCAGTTATTTAAACATACGGAACCATCCTGGCTATATATATATATATATATATATATATATATATATATATATCGGGGGAAAGCCTCCTCCACCACCCTACCCCCTTTATTTCAATAGAAAGTACATTTCTGGTACCTCGGTCTCCACCAGCAGTTTTGACGTTGGCTGAGACTCTCTGTTCACGGTGAAGATCTGCACTCGCAGCGTCGCGACTTCCTGGAGTTGCCACCTCCTACAGGCAGCCAGCGACGGGCCTGCAGCGCCCTCGCTACAGGATCGCTCCCTGCCAGTATCGGTCAGCCAAACTTTCTGCGCCCGGGGAATAAAAAACGAAAAGAGGAGTGCGAACAGAAAGATCGGGAGTGGAAAAAAAGGCCGTGGAGCAGCCAGCAGGCGGCTGGAGGACGCGGTGGCGCAGTAATGGCCGCCGTGAGAGCGTCCGCACGTGGCGCCCCCGCCCCCGCCCCCGCCCTCCGCCCGCGCCGTGTGTTCCATTAGCTGTATTAGGCGGCGCGTGTACCACCCATCTCGCGGCGCTGGGACCCAAGCAGGTGCGCCCGCGGTGGCGCCGACAACTTCGTTCCGCGGGCCACACTGTTCGCGACGGTTCTCCCTCGGGATTCACCTGTCACTTTGCACACACCAAAATCGTTAATAGCGTAATATATATTTATCCTTTTACCAATTTGTACGAAAAAGCTGACTAATCACTTAAACAGATACAGAATGTATACAGGGTATTCCGTATGATGTCCGCCTGACAGGCAAAACACGGTTGGCTCAGCACTGCACACTGCTATTACTTATGAATTGGGTCGGATTGTTAATAACAAATTTCATGAATGAATATATGTATTGTGAAGCTACAGCGATGATCCCTAGATCCCTAAATAAATGCCTGCAGGATGTTCTTGGTTGGTCTCCAGCAATTATTCTGATTACACGCTTTTGTGCAATGAATACTTTTTTACTCAATGTTGAATTACCCCAGAATTGCGCCTCGGTTGCACAGTGGTAGAGTGCCAAAGGTCGCGGGTTCGATCCTCGCCAGGTCCTAGGATTTTTATCTGTCACTTTCCACTTCTTTCACCTCTGGCTGTAACGCTCATGTGAAATATACCGAGTAGCACCGTGATCCGGAACCCACGTTAAACTGTAGGTCCGCCTATAACTGGCTCGGTAAGTCAGTTCGAAGGTCGGAGGAAGGCAACGGCATACCACCTCCAAACAGGACCATGCCTAGTAAAGCACTGTGGTGTTCAAACCAATCTTCGGATTGATGACTGCTTTACTTTTACTATGATCCCATATGAAAGCAATGAATGAAAATAAGCGTAGTAAGCTAATTTACTGAGATTTACATCACAAAATTTTGCAATGTGGCCGAAGTGACGCTAAAAGTGGGTTTATTTATTTATTTATTTATGATGGTTTTTTGTTCCATAGGACCCAATTGAGAACTGAGACTCCATGGTCATGGAACAAGTCAATACATGAATTTTTACACAAGAATCGTTATAGAAATTTTTTTAAGTAGTCCTATGCACACGACAATCTTAGAACAAAGTGAAAACAATCAACAAAGAAAAAAAATGAATTAGCTTAATTGTGGACAGAATAAAAGGAGTAAGCCAAGATGTAACTCTTCAATTTAGATTTGAAAGCGTGTGGGTTAGTGCTAAGATTCTTTAGTTCTTGTGGCAGCTTATTGAAAATGGATGCTGCAGAATACTGTACACCTTTCTGCGCAAGTGTCAAGGTGATGTGGTGCAAATATAGATTCGACTTCTTTCTAGTATTCACCTAGTGAAAGCTACTAGAAGAAGCTGATATTATTAACAACAAACGACATTAAAGAAAAAACGTATTGTGACGCCAGTGTCGAAATTCCCAGACTACCGAAAAGGGGTCGACATGACGTTCGTGAACTTACACCACATATTGCTCGAACCATCCGTTTTTCAGCCAGAAATATCCTTTTTGCATCAGGCGAGTTACCCCAAAAAATAATGGCGTACATCATAAGTGAATGAAAGTAAGCGTAATACACTACTTTCTGTTGAAAACTCACTCATTTCAGATATTGTTCTAATGATATATATAGCAGAATTTAGATTTGGGATAAGATTCTACACATGGGCTTTCCACGACAGCTTACTGTCTATCTGAATACCTTGAAATTTTAACTGTTCAGTATCACTTATCATATGCCCATTATGTGTAATCAAAATGTCAGCTTTCGTCAAATTATGTGTTAGAAATTGTAAAAACTGAGTTTTACTATGATTTAACATCAACTTGTTTTCTACAAGCCATGAAGTTATCTCTTGAACTGCATTATTTGATACTGTGTCAATATTACGAGCAACATCCTTCACTACCAAGCTGGTATCATCAGCAAACAAAAATATTTTACAGTCACCTGTTATACTCGAAGGCATATCATTTATAGAAACAAGGAACAGCAACTGTTCCAAAACAGACCCCTGGGGCACCCCACACTTAATTGTGCCCAATTGCGATTGTACGTCATACCCATTTTCTACACTGCGGAGAATTACCTTCTGTTGTCTATTATTAAAGTAAGAGGTGAGGTTAGTTGTGAGCTACTCCTCGTATTCCATAACGTTCCAATTTCTGCAACAATATTTTGTGATCAACACAATCAAACGCTTTTGTTAAATCAAAGAAGACGCCTAATGTCCGTAGCCTCTTATTTAACCCATCAAGTGCCTCACAGAGAAACGAAAATATAGCATTTCCATTCGTTAAACCACTTCTATAACCAAACAGCTTCTTCAATAAATTTAGAAAAAACCAATGGCATAGAAATAGGTCTACAGTTGTCTACATTATCCCTTTCTCCTTTTTTATAAAGTGGTTTCACTACTGAGTAGCCTACTTTAATCTGTCAGGAAACTGACCATTCTGAAAGGAAAAATTACAAATATGGCTTAGTACTGGGCTAACATATGGAGAACATGACTTTAGAATTCTGCTAGATACCCTCCATCATATCTTTACTTTCGCCTTTTGAAAGCACGAATTTTAAATGAAAATAACTGCTTAACTGTTCATCCGAGACGAAAATTGAATAAACGAGTTTGTAGAGGGAAAAACTCGACCCGCTCGATTAGCCGTGAGGTCTAAAGCACCGCTTTCCGATACGGGGAGGCGTACCGGCCCCGGTTAGAATCCGCCCGGCGGATTAACGAAGCGGTCGGCGTGCCGGCCACCCCTAGGTGAATACCGAGCTGGTCCCCAAGTCTGGCCTCCGTTACACGATTTGCAAACATTTCGTAACACTTTACACTTTCACACTTATAACACTATACGCAGACATTTGGGATGCACATTTCCTCCCGGGAGGGGGGGGGGGGGGGAGGCATGGGCTAGTGACAAGAAGGGCATCTGGCCACGCCGTAACTGCTCACGTCCCAGATCCGATTAACAAAGCCGACTCTACATGTGCAGGAACGTGGCTCAAGAGAAAGAAAGTGGAGGAGAAAACACTCTACAACTTCGTTCTCTTCTGAAACTTCCTGGCAGATTAAAATTGTGTGCCGGAAGCGGGATTCGAATCTAGGGCGTTTGCATTTCGCGGAAAAGCACTCTACAATGAGAGCTATACCGGCGCGCTTCACGGTCCGTCCTCACAACTTTACTTCTGCCAGTATCTCGCATCCTCCTTTCCAAACTTCACAGAATTTCTCCTGCGAACCCAACAGGACTAGCTCTCCTGGGACAACGGATATGGTGGATGCATGGCCTAGTCACAGCTTAAGAGGTTATATTTCAAAGCACACTCCGCTGCAGAGTAAAAGTTTCATTCTGCAAACATTAGCCTTTAGGCTTGGCTTAGCCATGAGTCCACTATAACATTTCTTCCAAGAGTGCATGTACTGCTAGGTTCGCAGGACAACTTCTGTGAATTTTAGAAAATAGGGGGTGAGGTACTGGCAGCAGTAAAGTCTTGAGGATAGCTCAAACGGTAAACTCATTCCCACTGTAGGCAAAGATCGCAGGTTCGAATGCCGGTTCCAGCACACAATTTCAATCTGCCAGGAAGTTTCATGTGAGCGCACACTCCGCTGCAGAGTGAAAGCTTCATGGTTGCTATAATTTTTTTTTCTTATCTTGAATCGTTTCATACATATTTGCAACAATATTGGAAATTTGACATTATTTGTATGTAACATGTTCCCACTTTTTAGGTAGCTCCTTTGAACCGATTAGCACCAAATTTTACAGACGTAACTATTGGCAACCAGCGACCAGAACCTGCCTTTTACATGTTTTTCGGAGAAAATATAGGTTAGTAACACAAAAAATAGGCCGCTTGTGATGTACTTTTGAGAGTACAAAATTGAATTGCAGCGAAAATTGGATAATCGTATTTGTTGAGGGAAACTCAACAACTTTTCTCTCTTTTTTATTTTTTATTTTTCATAATTCGCACCGTTTTAGAGATATTTGTAAAAATAATGGCAATTTGACTCTGTCACTTCATTTTACGTAAACCAATACAGGCAAAGAAAATAAACTTAAAAAGGAGGACAAACTATCCCGTCAAGAAAGATGATAATATTTTAACGCAAAAATATGATTAAAATATCGTAGAGATGTTAAAAGAATAGTTTAAAGTGGTAAAAGTTCAAGAAAAGAGTATGTTTGTCAAGGCTAAACTCAAGTATCAAATGTTCAAAGGTTACGGGACTTAACAGCGGGGTCATCAGTCCCTAAACTACTTATGAACTACCTTATACTAAAGACAGCACAAACATCCATGCCCTAGGGGGGATGCCTCGCGCATCGCAGCATAGCGCCTCAATGCGCTCGGCCGCTCCGTCGCGGCAACTCAGATATCAAATAATTTTGGCAGTTTGTTAAAATACGATCAGAGAGAATGTTATGTGTTGAGGGCGTAGATATTATCACAATAGTAGAGTTGTAATCGTATCGCCCATAACTTTTTATTATTTTTATCGGAAATGTTTGCAAAAAATCATAAAACTACAGGAAAACCTAAACAGGGCCGTCAGTTTTTTTTTTTTTTTTTTTTTTTTTTTTTTTTTTTTTTTTTTTTTTTTTATCGAACCAAACAGATGGAAGTCACAGGATATGTCCGGGATGAAGGGTCGCTAACATACGTTAGACTGTGTGTACACCGGTGACAAAAGTCATGCGTTAGCGGAATTCACATTTACAAATGATGGCAGTGTCGCATACACTTAGGTGCATGATGTGTATATTCAGTATTACGAGATCCACAATATCAATAGCATTCCGTTAATATTAAACTTCGGTCATTACCTTACCAAGGACAACGCAGGAACGCAGTTTTTTTCCCTTGCACAAGTTTTGAAATGAAGTTATAATATCTGACACTGATTTATCCGGGAATAAATTGTTTTAGAGCAGTGTAATGTAAGTGGTGCATTCAATAAAATGTGTTACTACTAAGGAGTGGAGAAATATAGGAGCTTAACATTCCGTCAATTTTATATTGCCATGAGTGGGATATAAAATCGACTTTGCCCTTTGAAAGGAACCTTCCTGGTGTTTGCCTGGATTTAGGGAAATCACAGAGAAAATAAATCTGGATATTAGGAGGCGGATTTGAACCTCCAACCTCACGTATGCGAGTCCAATGTATTACCACTGCGCCACTACTAAACCACGAATGCGTACGCCTGTTGGAGTGTTAAGGTTGGCGATTCTCACGTTGAAACAATCTTCGAAATTTGTCGAGTGTTTGGGGATAAAGCAACGGTTCCACACAGATAAAAGGGTGGTACAAACACTTGAAAGATACCTCAGACACACTCAAGAGTGAATTTCATTCAAGCAAGCCCACAGCATGCACAAATTTGCTAGTTATTGATCACGTAATGTCCCGGGTGATGCAGGATAGACGAATCACGATCAGATTGTGGACGATGTTAAAATTAGTATGGGATCTATTCATTGCGTTTTAACTTAATATTTGGACCTCCATAGTGAAACTGTTCCGAAGTTGCTAACAACTGAGTAGAAACAACTTAGTTTGGAAATCACTTAGGACATGCTACACTTTATGAACAGTGATCCCAACTTCCGCGACACAATGATACTGGTGATGAGTTCTGGATTCATAGTACGACCCACAGACGAAGTTCCAGTCGGCGTAACAGAAGTATCATCCCAGATCCAACATGCGAGGCAAGTCCGCAGCAATGTAAAAGTAATACTAACCATTTTAATCAGTTTCTTATTCCATCACAAATACGTCCTACGTGATTATGACAGCCTCGCGGGAATGGCCGTGCGTTCTAAGGCGTCTTGCTGCGGAGTCGGAGGCTCTAGTCCTCCCTCAGGTGTGTGTGTGTGTGTGTGTGTGTGTGTGTGTGTGTGTGTGTGTGTGCGTGTGTGTGTGTGCGTTTATTGTCCATAGCCTAAGTTAGTTTAACTAGTTTAAAAGCCTATCTTCTGATGACTACTGCAGTTTATGAAGTATAAGTAGTCGAAAGCGGTTATCTAAATAGTAATAAAAGATCAATATCTTTGCAAATTAGGCAGGGGTATACGGGGTGCAGCCAAGACTGGAGGGCGTCATCTTTCTAGGGAAACTGGACTCAGTATTCCAGGCAGAAATAACTGCCATCAGGGCGTGTGTATAGGAGAATTTGCATAGGTGCTTCAAAGACCGTATCATCTATATCTATTCAGACAGCCAGGCAGCCCTGAGATTACTAGCAGCTCCTGCAACAAGATCTAAAATTGTTGCAGAATGTCACAGGTTTCCGGTGGAGCTAGGGGAAAGCAATGGGGTAAACCTATTGTGGGTCCCTGGCCACTCGCGGGTCAGTGGCAACGAACATGCCGACAGATTAGCCAGGATGGGGGCAGAGACTCCATTTATTGGACCGGAACCTGTCCTGACAATCACCAAGGCAATGATCAAATTGGAGCTGGCTCAGAAGACAGCACATAGAATATTGGACCAAAGTCTATCAACAAAAACATGTCAAGGTAATGATGCCAACGCCATATTTTAAAAGAAGCTCTGCAATCCTGGGCCTGAACTGGAGAGAGATTAGAATTATTGCTGACAGGCAATGGGAATTTCAAAAAACACCTACATACAATGGGAATAACAGAAGAGGACCCTAAATGTAGGATCTGTGATGACGGTGATAAAACTGCATCACATCCAATCTTCGAATGCATTGCATTGGAGAGTAAAAGGCACAGAACATTTGGGACAACCAGACCCGAAGAAATTATGTCTAATAAAGAACTGGTAAAGGGACTCCTTGCACTGTTCAAGGCTTTATTGGATATACAGGGAGCGATATCGCACAATAAACTTAGTTTCGGTGCGGGCAGTGGCGGGTTGGACCAAGACTGCTTTGGCTTCCATGAGAAAAAAAATCAATCAATTTATGAAGGAGCGGAAGGAAGAAAGATTAGGAAGGAAAGGGTTGACATTGGCTGCATTAGGGCATTGAAATGAAACAATGGTGCCATCGAAATTGTGAGCCGGGCCGGGAATCGAACACGGGTCTTCTGCTTCTAGCTAGCGGTCGTCTGGCTACCCATGCTCGCCTCCGTCCATCTCAAATTCCCATAAGTCGCACGCTATGACTGTAGCGCCCCTATCGTCCATGCCCTCTTACACTCGATGTCCGGACACTTGCCACGCCGGACACTTGCCACACTTTTACCTGCTCCGAAGGGTCGGGTGCCCCTGTCTCCTCCTCCTCCTCCCCCCCCCCCCTCCCCACCCACCACCACCCGGCCCGAGAACTCCGTGGACGGTTTCCCGACATATGCACACTGGTCGCTTCCACATTTCGTAGTACGACCGTCAGTATGGAATTTATTACAACGGCCAGGGTCAGGCCTTTTGCCCACTACAATGGTTACGCGATAATTAGGTGTATATGTGCTTACTCCAAAACAGGATGATTGCAAGGGAAAGCTGCTTTCGAAGAACGGAGACGTATTGAACGTAGAAACACCTGTGAGGACCACCTAACGATGCAACCTTTATTCATTGTAAAATTGAAAAGAGTATCAGACCTCAGTATCCTTAAATAACTTAATGATGAAGCTAGCTGGTCACAGTTCGGTTCACTAGCGTTTAATCAATACGCGGTGAAATTTGACTCAACGAAGCAAATACATCAAACATCACTCAAATGATCCTCCTGCAACCAGAATGTATGGTTACATCTACCGCTTTTCAATTTGCAATTTCCTATTTTGGTAAGAGCTCCTACAGTTGACACGTTAAGAGAACTTTTTTCTACCTTCTAATATTATGGCCATACCGTCAAAGAGTGTGAGTTCTAAAATTATTACTGTAACTTCAGAGCCGCAATTAGCTCCTAAAAATATCAGTTTTGTTAAACTGATAAGGTACACTTTAGGTTTTAAAAAGAATCTGAACTTGAGAATTGCACCTAAAATACACACAGATCTGCTCTTAAGATTGACAAGTACGGCAGCTATAGAATTGAAATAATTCCCAAAATTAGAGAAGGATAGAAATAATTTTACTGTAGACGTAGATCTCATGAAGTACATTTAGCTGTAGTCCTTGAAAATTAAAGTTTTTCACCATGTTGTTGATTATCTTTAATCAGGCCAGTAAAAACTATGGAAACAAGGCAAGGAGCTTACTATTCAAAAATAATTGTTACAAAAGAATCATAAACAAATGCATTAGACGTATTTTTCTTATGCATTAGAAACTTTTTAAAAACATAGTTTATCATTTCGTCTGCTACATCACCTATTTGATCGGATGATTTGTTTTGGATCACCAAGGGTATTTACTTTTGTTATGTCTGCAGCAGTTCTCATTTCGAATTGTGAAATATTTACTTCGTCTTATTTTATGAAAGAATTTCTATAAACTGCATCTAATAACTCCGCTTTAGTGGCACTGTTTTCAGTAACATTACCGTCGCTATCGCGCAATAAAAGCATTCACTTAGTCTTTCCGCTGCTGTAGATAACATAGGACCAGAATCTCTGATTTTCCGCCACATTTCTACAAAGAGTTTCGTTGTGAAAAATATTAAACGAGCCACGCAAAATTTCGAGCTTCAGCAAAACATCGGCAATATTCGGGATTTTGAATTTGTCTAAATTTTCTGCAAAAGCTTTCTGTTCTGTTTTATTTACTATGGGGGACCAGTTCAGTCTCTTATTAATTTAGTTGGCTGTAATCCCTCCAATGCTGTTGACACTATTTCTTTGAAGTAAGCCACATATGGTCTTCACTTTACGTAGTTAATTTAGAAAAAATGGAGACTGTCTCCTAGGAAGATATCAACCAAATTTTTATCTTCTTTTTGCTTTTTTAATAGACGTATTTACCATTTGGTTTTGGTGAATACCTTTGTTACGGATTTGAGCTCGCTACAACTTTGGGTTCATTTATCCCTGTATCCGTCGTGATGCTCAGGAGTATTAGTGACTAAGAACTCAAGTGTGTTTCCGAAACCATTTACAATTTTAATGCGCTCGTGAACTAACTGTTCCAAATAATTAAAAAACAAACATTTAGAACAATATCGGAAGATGTATCTGCCACCCTGTCAGAAGGTGTATTGTTGTCAACATACGGATGGTAGATTTAATTCACCGCCAATATAATTGTATAAATAGTGTACCTATTTGTGTTGAGACTCGAGTTTTCTATGAACTGTTCAGCAGCTGCATCATGAGAGTGCCGCAGTCGGTAAATTAAAATGTTCAAATGTTTGTTAAGCTTAACACTAGAAGGACCGAGGGGCCAAATTGGCCCCTGTAACGATTTTTCCCTTGTGTCCTGAGCAAACCGTTAACTGATTTGAGTTGACATTTTGTGACTTTTCATCATTCATATAAACTATTGTGTACCCTCTTTTAGAGTGTTCTACTTTTATTAGATTCCGAAATATTAAGATTACTACCTAGAAGGACCGCAGGGCCAATTTGGCCCCTCTTAGCGTTTCTCTGTATTTTCAGCATTTTGCCTTGTAATAATGTGTAGCAAATAAAACCATCTGTTTTAGCTTTGTTGTTTCAATAAGCGACAACAATGCAATACATTCCAGCACTGATTGTTGGACTGTTGAAGCAATACTCTCGATTATTGTCTGTCACAGTATCTGATAGTCGTCCCTGCAAACATGACCTATAAATTCAAGAAAGGTCTAACGGACGCAGAAATACTAGAAGAACTAAGAAAAATAGAAGATGAAAGCTCAGGTGAAGAATTTGAGGTTTCTGATAGCGATAGCGATCAGGACAGTGAAGAACGTATGGTAGTTTCAGTGTCTGCAGATGAAGGAAGTGATTCTTCTAACGAAAGTGTTAGTTTTCTAACCAGTTTGGAACAAAATGAAGCTTCTACAGCTAGTCTCCCTTCTAGTGTCCGAAATCCTAACTCTGTAAGATCAACAACCCAGAAAAAGGCTTCTTCTTCTGGAAGTGAAGAGAAAAAAGAAACAGCAAAAGATGGAACTGTCTGGAAAGTTGTACCAGTGGGCTCTAACCCAGGTCAGTAATATGTCTGGTCTTTAGATAGAGTTATACATGGTAAAATTGAAATAAACACTAGTTAAATACAAAATATGTATGATAAATAACAGTAACAACAAGTTGATATAGCTTTGCATAATATAACTAGATTTGATAGCATATAAGAACAAATATATATGTATAATACTATTACAATACACATTACAAAAATATAATTCTTCTGTACATTTTCAGGTCGTCTGCAAAATTGTAACATTCTGCGAGAGAGTCCAGGACCAACATCATATGCTAAAAGGAACATTCAAAATGGGAAACTCCTTAGTGCTTGGCGGCTTATTTTCAGTGCCTCCATGATGCGCCACATCAAGCTTTGCACTGAAACTGAGGCTCGTCGTCGAACACAAGACGATTCCTGGACAGTAGACATTGAAGAATTGGATGCCTTTGTCGCCATAATGTATGCAAGAGGGGTGTATGGGGCAAAGAATTTTCCTCTGAAAGGTCTTTGGTCAACAGTATGGGGTCCTCCGTTTTTCAGACAAACTATGGGGCGCAATAGATTTGTTGAAATACTGAAGTATGTTAGGTTTGACATAAAGTCCACTAGATCTGAACGTCTCAAGACTGACAAATTTGCTCTTGCCTCAGCTATTTGGAATTCTTTCATTGAAAACAGTAGGTCATGCTATAAAGCAGAACCTTACGTTACAATTGATGAACAACTTTTGCCCTCGAAAACAAGATGCCCTTTCACACAATACATTTCTAGCAAGCCAGACAAGTTTGGTATAAAATTGTGGCTACTTGTATGTGTTTCTAGTAAATACATACTGAATGGATTCCCGTACACTGGTGCCGATCCCCTTCGACCAGCTGACCAAAGCATAGGTGAAAACGTCGTTCTTAGGCTTATGGAACCATACCTAGGCAAAGGTGTGAATATTACTACTGATAGCTACTTTACTTCGCTAAAACTTGCAAAACGTTTGAGGGCAGCATCCACAACTTTAGTAGGTACACTGAACCGTAATCGAAGGGAGGTGCCTCCTACAGCAAAGACACGAAAACAACCACTCCACTCGACTGTTGTGTATAAAAATGATGATGGTACAACCCTAACAGTTTATCAAGGGAAAACAAATAAAAATGTCTTATTATTGAGTTCACTTCACTCTCATGTATCTGTGTCTGAAAGTCAGAAGAGGACTCCTGAAACAGTGCAATTTTATAATGAAACAAAATTTGGGGTCGACGTTGTGGATCAAATGGCAAGAATGTACTCCACAAAAGCTGGGTCAAGACGTTGGCCAATGCATATATTCTACAATATTCTTGATTTGGCTGCCATAAATTCATGGGTATTGTATAAGGAAGTGACTGGTGAGCGAATTAGTAGACGGGAGTATATTCTGGATTTGTGTGAGGAGCTTCGAGCGCCATATACGGAAGCAAGAAATAAAACGTCAGATCGAGATGATGCAGACAATAAAGGTGGACCACAGAAGGCAACAAAGAGAGAGAAGTGTAAAATTCGTACCTCATGCAAAGGAAATCACACAGCTACTGTTTGTTCAGGTTGTGAGAAAGCAGTGTGTGGGAAATGTGAGAAGAAAAGACGAGTGTGGTGTGACAAGTGCAGCAACGAACAGCAGTGAGTTCTTGTGGAGAGTGTTTGTGTAAAATCAATTGTTGTGAAATATATATTTAAAGCATTTATTCTATTAATACTGAATGTATGTGAAATCTTCTTCACTATTTAGACATTCATGCAGAAAACAATTCTAAAATTTGTAAGTTGGAGTAGATAAATTTTTTCTAGATTTTGGTTACAAGACAGTAAGTGTCGTCCATATATTGCACAAATTCATGTAAATTATACTCAATAAAAGTGTATATGAAGATTACATTGCATTTTTTTCACAATCTGGCCATATAAGAAATAAAACTGCATGGGGCCAATTTGGCCCCAGCGGTCCTTGTAGGTAGTAGCCTGCATGCGGTCCTTCTAGTGTTAAGGGACTTAGCTGCGAGGTCATCAGTCAAACTTACGAACTACTTGTGAGCTACCTTAAGACGACTCTAACATCCATGACCGATAGGGGATTCGAACCCCCGACGGGCAACGGCCTCGCGCATCGCAGCATAGCGCCTCAATGCGCTTGGCCGCTCCGCCGCGGCAGTTATTAATTTATTCCGGTAGTCGAGTATAACATCTGCTCACAGTGACAGGAACTATCGACTTCAGTTTCGCTTGTGAGCTAGTACATATATTACATTGTGCTTTTTGTTTCTTTTGTAGTGCAGATCACAGGAATTATGGCATTTCCTTTAAAAAAACTATGGTGTTTCCTCTTTGACTCAGCTAAACAATGTAGAACAACAGTGTACTTTACATTTCTTTATTTCAAATTTGTATGTCGACCTTAGGTGATCTGTCAAACATAGACGCATATTAAACTTATTTTCTGTCATTGATTTGAACATTGTCCGAATTCACTTTATTAACTAATATTTCGCCCCAAAAGAGTAAATTTATTATGTGTATTGTTCTTCTTTCCTACTTTTTTTTCACGCAGTTGTAGCAATTAATATACGTACAAATGCAGTGATCAAACTTGAATGATAAGCGAACATTCGAATTGTCTTTATATCGTTCCTTTTATGTTCCTTCCATGGCGATGTGGAAGAAAGCTACTATACAAACGGAGGGATAATGGATCCGCATTTGTGATTGGAAGAAGTAATTACACACTGACATAGCCGACGGTATTGCTTTCGTTTCCCAAACGTTATAAATATTTCGACTTCGGAATATTGAAAAGAAGTTGCACAGTTCGGCGAGATGTCTAACAAAAATACCTCATTCGTATTGGCTGTATCGAGTAAGATCGGAGACGGAGGTTTGGAAGCAAACGGCAGGAGTACGGGGAAGGGCGTCCCTTGCCTGAGGGGCCGCTAATCCGACTACCTGGCGAAGAGTCAGGTGTGGCATAAGTCCGGCATGGCAAAAGTCCGGCGTGGCAAGTGTCCGGCATCCTTACACTCGCCGTTACGGATTTACTTGCTAGGTCGAATGTGTGACCGCATCCGCGGTGAAGTAAATAAAGCAAACGCCGTCTTCGTGTGTAAATGGTGTGGTGTCTGTTCATTCGGACATGTCTAAAAGAATAGACACCAAACCAATATAATAAAAAGAGAATTAGTTATCCTGGCCATTGTCTTATATGATAACTAGCGAACCCAGCTATGCTTTGCAGCTACCAAATATGCATGGAAATCGGATGTACAACCTGCACTCCTCTCCTTAATCTCTCTCTGCCTATGTCTTCAACCAGTTGCGTTCCTGTTTCTTACCTCTTTGCCGTCTCACTTCTCAGGTATTTACTCATTCCAATATTCTGTAGCCCTCCCTCCTGTCTCTGTCCCGCTCTTCCTCCCTCCTCCCTTTGTCTACCTAACACTACCTCGTCCTCCTCCTACTGCCTCTATCCACATATCCTGCCCTTTCCTCTGTCATTTACCAGTCTGCTTCTGTCTCCTCTCTCTGTATATCCCCTCCCTCCCCTGAATACGAAAAATTACAATACCTACCAAATTCACGGTGATCCGTCAATCGGTGTGAAAATCTGGAGTAAAGTACATTCCGCCATGCACCAAACGAAATCGTATGTAGACAGTGAAGTATTTCTTGTTTCGAAGTGTGCAAAATTTCATCAGGATAAGAATAAAACTGTAGTCAGGTGTCAAAGTCTGTTGTGAAGTGCCCTCCGCCAACATGCAGCGTGCGAATTATTACGTAGACAGTGCCGTTCATCTTGTTTTGAGACTCAAATGTGCCAATTTTTATTGCAGTCTGATGAAAGGTACGGCAGAACATAAAACGAATCTATATCCGAAGTGGGGAAGCCCCTTTACAAAATTACCGATTTCGATTTTTCAGTTTTTCAGCTGTCCCTTGGGTTTCCTCGATTCTTTCGTTAAACCACTCGTATTAAAGCAACAATACAAAAGTTTTATTCAAATCGGTGAAGCCATTTCTTTGTTTTAGCAAGACTAGTGTACAGCAATTGATTTATATGATACACAGCAAAATTAGAATAAAATTGAAAACACGAAAAAATTCAGATAGCACGGTTATGTTTTATGCAAATTTGGAGAAAATGTCTAATGTGAAATAAATTGTAGCATCCAGGAAACGTCCTAAATCAAATTAAATCATAATTTTGTGTGGCTTAGTTACCTGATGCAAGTCTTTCGATAGGACGCCATTTCGGCGCCTAACGTAACCCTAACCTAACCCAGTTATCCAACCGGTAAAAGGGAACCTACGCTTTAACGTGGAATCCGAACCACGTGTCGTTTCAGGCGAATCATCACATTGTTGAGAGATGAAGATAAAGTGAAAGAACCTCGTATGCCAGTGGGTTTCGAACGCGTGGCCTTTCGCTTTCCATTCGGGCACTTTGTCACTACCCCAGACTTGAAGCTAATTACTTGATATTTGCCCGAACTCGATGAAAACATTATTTTGCAATAAAATATGCCGGCCGCGGTGGCCGAGGGGACTGAGGCGCTCCAGTCACGGTCTGCACGGCCACTAGGGTCGGGGGTTCGAATCCCCCCTCGGGCATGGATATTTGTGCCGTCCTTAGGATTATCTAGTTCTTAAGTAGTTTGTAAGTTTAGGGACTGATGACCCCGTAGTTAAGTCCCATAAGCTGTACAAACATTTGAACAATAAAATATATTGAAGTTATTAAATGAGATAGAAAATACCATATCTTATAAGTTGAACAAAATGACACTCACTGTGCAGAAGTTAATTAAAAACAGACAAGTTTTGTCGTTCATCGCCAACAAACATCGTGACACGAGATATTTAAAGGCGTAAAGGAATATTAAGAAATTTATTTGGACTTAAACAGCTGTCTGAAGATGTTGTTGTTGTTGTGTAAGAGGGGACTAGACTGCGCGGTCATCAGTCAGTCTGAAGATGTACAGGTAGTTTCGGTAACGGCACTTTCTTCTAAATCAATAGCATTATTAAGAGTTTCTCGTTCTTGTTTTCTTCATTATCAGAATCAACCTCTATTTTGTACGCAGTCACAGACTCAAAAATGTCAGTTTTCGACGAAATAGCAGTTGTATGTCTTGTCGCGAGTGCCATCCTTCTTCTCCTGGTTAATTAATAAATGGTTTAAAGTCAAGTCATTGGCATTAACTTTGAAAAGGCTACATGAAGAACATGTAAAAGGTTTCCATCCAGCATATGCATAAAATATGAAGAAGAGCAGATAGAAAAATTTGACAGTAAAATTCCTGGTATTACTACTTGATAATAAAATCAGCAGGGAGGAGCACACCACACTACTGCAGAAACGCTTAACAAATCTGTATTTGCAATTCGAGTATTATCAGAGGTAAGAGAACTTTTTTCTACCTTCTAATATTATGGCCATACCGTCAAAGAGTGTGAGTTCTAAAATTATTCCTGTAACTTCAGAGCCGCAATTAGCTCCTAAAAATATCAGTTTTGTTAAACTGATAAGGTACACTTTAGGTTTTAAAAAGAATCTGAACTTTAGAATTGCACCTAAAGTACACACCCTAAAACAGATCTGCTCTTAAGATTGACAAGTACGGCAGCTATAGAATTGAAATAATTCCCAAAATTAGACAAGGATAGAAATAATTTTACTGTAGACGTAGATCTCATGAAGTACATTTAGCTGTAGTCCTTGAAAATTAAAGTTTTTCACCATGTTGTTGATTATCTTTAATCAGGCCAGTAAAAACTATGGAAACAAGGCAAGGAGCTTACTATTCAAAAATAATTGTTACAAAAGAATCATAAACAAATGCATTAGACGTATTTTTCTTATGCATTAGAAACTTTTGAAAACATAGTTTATCATTTCGTCTGCTACATCACCTATTTGATCGGATGATTTGTTTTGGATCACCAAGGGTATTTACTTTTGTTATGTCTGCAGCAGTTCTCATTTCGAATTGTGGAATATTTACTTCGTATTATTTGATGAAAGAATTTCTATAAACTGCATTTAATAACTCCGCTTTAGTGGCACTGTTTTCAGTAACATTACCGTCGCTATCGCGCAATAAAAGCATTCACTTAGTCTTTCCGCTGCTGTAGATAACATAGGACCAGAATCTCTGATTTTCCGCCACATTTCTACAAAGAGTTTCGTTGTGAAAAATATTAAACGAGCCACGCAAAATTTCGAGCTTCAGCAAAACATCGGCAATATTCGGGATTTTGAATTTGTCTAAATTTTCTGCAAAAGCTTTCTGTTCTGTTTTATTTACTATGGGGGACCAGATCATTCTCTTATTAATTTAGTTGGCTGTAATCCCTCCAATGCTGTTGACACTATTTCTTTGAAGTAAGCCACATATGGTCTTCACTTTACGTAGTTAATTTAGAAAAAATGGAGACTGTCTCCTAGGAAGATATCAACCAAATTTTTATCTTCTTTTTGCTTTTTTAATAGACGTATTTACCATTTGGTTTTGGTGAATACCTTTGTTACGGATTTAAGCTCGCTACAACTTTGGGTTCATTTATCCCTGTATCCGTCGTGATGCTCAGGAGTATTAGTGACTAAGAACTCAAGTGTGTTTCCGAAACCATTTACAATTTTAATGCGCTCGTGAACTAACTGTTCCAAATAATTAAAAAACAAACATTTAGAACAATATCGGAAGATGTATCTGCCACCCTGTCAGAAGGTGTATTGTTGTCAACATACGGATGGTAGATTTAATTCACCGCCAATATAATTGTATGAATAGTGTACCTATTTGTGTTGAGACTCGAGTTTTCTATGAACTGTTCAGCAGCTGCATCATGAGAGTGCCGGAGTCGGTAAATTAAAATGTTCAAATGTTTGTTAAGCTTAAGGGACTTAGCTGCGAGGTCATCAGTCAAACTTACGAACTACTTGTGAGCTACCTTAAGACGACTCTAACATCCATGACCGATAGGGGATTCGAACCCCCGACGGGCAACGGCCTCGCGCATCGCAGCATAGCGCCTCAATGCGCTTGGCCGCTCCGCCGCGGCAGTTATTAATTTATTCCGGTAGTCGAGTATAACATCTGCTCACAGTGACAGGAACTATCGACTTCAGTTTCGCTTGTGAGCTAGTACATATATTACATTGTGCTTTTTGTTTCTTTTGTAGTGCAGATCACAGGAATTATGGCATTTCCTTAAAAAAAAACTATGGTGTTTCCTCTGTGACTCAGCTAAACAATGTAGAACAACAGTGTACTTTACATTTCTTTATTTCAAATTTGTATGTCGACCTTAGGTGATCTGTCAAACATAGACGCTCTTATATGTATATTGTAAACTTATTTTCTGTCATTGATTTGAACATTGTCCGAATTCACTTTATTAACTAATATTTCGCCCCAAAAGAGTAAATTTATGATGTGTATTGTTCTTCTTTCCTACTTTTTTTTCACGCAGTTGTAGCAATTAATATATGTAAAAATACAGTGATCAAACTTGAATGATAAGCGAACATTCGAATTGTCTTTATATCGTTCCTTTCATGTTCCTTCCATGGCGATGTGGAAGAAAGCTACTATACAAACGGAGGGATAATGGATCCACATTTGTGATTGGAAGAAGTAATTACACACTGACATAGCCGACGGTATTGCTTTCGTTTCCCAAACGTTATAAATATTTCGACTTCGGAATATTGAAAAGAAGTTGCACAGTTCGGCGAGACGTCTAACAAAAATACCTCGTTCGTATTGGCTGTATCGAGTAAGATCGGAGACGGAGGTTTGGAAGCAAACGGCAGGAGTACGGGGAAGGGCGTCCCTTGCCTGAGGGGCCGCTAATCCGACTACCTGGCGAAGAGTCAGGTGTGGCAAAAGTCCGGCGTGGCAAGTGTCCGGCATCCTTTCACTCGCCGTTACGGATTTACTTGCTAGGTCGAATGTGTGACCGCATCCGCGGTGAAGTAAATAAAGCAAACGCCGTCTTCGTGTGTAAATGGTGTGGTGTCTGTTCATTCGGACATGTCTAAAAGAATAGACACCAAACCAATATAATAAAAAGAGAATTAGTTATCCTGGCCATTGTCTTATATGATAACTACCGAACCCAGCTATGCTTTGCAGCTACCAAATATGCATGGAAATCGGATGTACAACCTGCACTCTTCTCCTTAATCTCTCCCTGCCTATGTCTTCAACCAGTTGCGTTCCTGTTTCTTACCTCTTTGCCGTCTCACTTCTCAGGTATTTACTCATTCCAATATTCTGTAGCCCTCCCTCCTGTCTCTGTCCCGCTCTTCCTCCCTCCTCCCTTTGTCTACCTAACACTGCCTCGTCCTCCTCCTACTGCCTCTATCCACATATCCTGCCCTTTCCTCTGTCATTTACCAGTCTGCTTCTGTCTCCTCTCTCTGTATATCCCCTCCCTCCCCTGAATACGAAAAATTACAATACCTACCAAATTCACGGTGATCCGTCAATCGGTGTGAAAATCTGGAGTAAAGTACATTCCGCCATGCACCAAACGAAATCTTATGTAGACAGTGAAGTATTTCTTGTTTCGAAGTGTGCAAAATTTCATCAGGATAAGAATTAAACTGTAGTCAGGTGTCAAAGTCTGTTGTGAAGTGCCCTCCGCCAACATGCAGCGTGCGAATTATTACGTAGACAGTGCCGTTCATCTTGTTTTGAGACTCAAATGTGCTAATTTTTATTGCAGTCTGATGAAAGGTACGGCAGAACATAAAACGAATCTATATCCGAAGTGGGGAAGCCCCTTTACAAAATTACCGATTTCGATTTTTCAGTTTTTCAGCTGTCCCTTGGGTTTCCTCGATTCTTTCGTTAAACCACTCGTATTAAAGCAAACAATACAAAAGTTTTATTCAAATCGGTGAAGCCATTTCTTTGTTTTAGCAAGACTAGTGTACAGCAATTGATTTATATGATACACAGCAAAATTAGAATAAAATTGAAAACACGAAAAAATTCAGATAGCACGGTTATGTTTTATGCAAATTTGGAGAAAATGTCTAATGTTAAATAAATTGTAGCAACCAGGAAACGTCCTAAATCAAATTAAATCATAATTTTGTGTGGCTTAGTTACCTGATGCAAGTCTTTCGATAGGACGCCATTTCGGCGCCTAACGTAACCCTAACCTAACCCAGTTATCCAACCGGTAAAAGGGAACCTACGTGGAATCCGAACCACGTGTCGTTTCAGGCGAATCATCACATTGTTGAGAGATGAAGATAAAGTGAAAGAACCTCGCATGCCAGTGGGTTTCGAACGCGTGGCCTTTCGCTTTCCATTCGGGCACTTTGTCACTACCCCAGACTTGAAGCTAATTACTTGACATTTGCCCGAACTCGATGAAAACATTATTTTGCAATAAAATATGCCGGCCGCGGTGGCCGAGGGGACTGAGGCGCTCCAGTCACGGTCTGCACGGCCACTAGGGTTGGGGGTTTGAATCCCCCCTTGGGCATGGATATTTGTGCCGTCCTTAGGATTATCTAGTTCATAAGTAGTTTGTAAGTTTAGGGACTGATGACCCCGTAGTTAAGTCCCATAAGCTGTACAAACATTTGAACAATAAAATATATTGAAGTTATTAAATGAGATAGAAAATACCATATCTTATAAGTTGAACAAAATGACACTCACTCTGCAGAAGTTAATTAAAAACAGACAAGTTTTGTCGTTCATCGCCAACAAACATCGTGACACGAGATATTTAAAGGCGTAAAGGAATATTAAGAAATTTATTTGGACTTAAACAGCTGTCTGAAGATGTTGTTGTTGTTGTGTAAGAGGGGACTAGACTGCGCGGTCATCAGTCAGTCTGAAGATGTACAGGTAGTTTCGGTAACGGCACTTTCTTCTAAATCAATAGCATTATTAAGAGTTTCTCGTTCTTGTTTTCTTCATTATCAGAATCAACCTCTATTTTGTACGCAGCCACAGACTCAAAAATGTCAGTTTTCGACGAAATAGCAGTTGTATGTCTTGTCGCGAGTGCCATCCTTCTTCTCCTGGTTAATTAATAAATGGTTTAAAGTCAAGTCATTGGCATTAACTTTGAAAAGGCTACATGAAGAACATGTAAAAGGTTTCCATCCAGCATATGCATAAAATATGAAGAAGAGCAGATAGAAAAATTTGACAGTAAAATTCCTGGTATTACTACTTGATAATAAAATCAGCAGGGAGGAGCACACCACACTACTGCAGAAACGCTTAACAAATCTGTATTTGCAATTCGAGTATTATCAGAGGTAGGAGACATAAAAATAAATAAATAAATGTAGAAGACTTTCGTTACTTTCATTTTGTAATGTCATATGGTATTTAGCAGTTAATTTTAAGTTAAGCAAAAGTTTCACAGTTCAAAATCTTGCAATACGTATTATTTGTGGAGTAAACTCACGGATATCCCGTAGAAGCCTCTACAAAGGACTGTGTATACTAATGATTGTCTGTCAGTATATTTATTGCTTAATGAAATTTGTCACAAATAACATATCTCCTTTTGCTACAAACAGCTCAGTTCCTATATACGAACAAAAACGATCTACACAAGGACTTCTACTCAGGAAAATACGTTTTCAATAATTTATCAGTTACTATAAAAAAATTAGCTACAAAAAAGATCAGTTTAACAGGAGGACATACTAGTGTCCACCTCGTTCGACTCCATTGAAGAATTTTTAAATAGAACCAAATGTATGGTTACTATTGCGATGGGTGTTCAAATAAAAACGAAACAACAAAGTGGGTATAATTGAAGTCTTTCTTGGCTCAAATGGATGTTTATCCGATGTGTGTTGGATATGTACGATGGAAACGTATTATTTCACGGCATGTGGTTCCGTGTTTTGTTCGCCCAGATAAGACTGCATTAATTTTTTGTTATGTTTTATTTATTTCTCACATAAATGTGTTATATGGGAATCATGTAACCTATCAAAACTGGTTCATGCTTAAAAACTAATTAATAGGGTGTCCTATGTATAGGACGTCAGCATATAAGTAGTCGATTCACCACATATTCAAACTGTTCCTTGGTACATACACAGTGTAATTTATGACTTTCAAAAATTAAATAATACAAAAGTAAGTGATAATAGTACTCCGCCTTGGTACTTCAACATAACCACAAAATAAAGGTACAATAATAAATGATCTCATTTAAGTTGAAGTCACATCTCCTAGTCTACTATGTTTGACAGCATGTTGTTTTGTGCTTTTGACAATAATATCATCATCAAAAACTGACCAGAATACTTGCGAAGTACTTCATAATGTTCCTGAGTCTAGTCATTATTGCACTCTGTAAAATCACATTAGTTCAAAGGTTCCTCTTTTACCTCTTTGTATCACCATTTTCATTCAGTCTGCCTGCCCCTAATTACTCTCGTATTTCTCCCACCCTTTCAGGAAATACACACTTCTACTTCTGTTTCAGTATACAATTGACTTTCCGCTAAATTATCTAAAGCTGCAATATTTTCATTCATCGAATGCTCGTGATAGCATCGCAGGCATTTGAGGGGGAGGGCTGTGAGTGAAATCTGACTACTGGTATCAATAATGTCGTCACTATACTCATCATTTTTCACTTTTCTCAGACCTTGGTCAATAATGAAACACTAATTGCGGCGGTACGACCTCTTCTTGGATGGGACTAAATACCAAATTTTTTATGTGCCGTGTCAGACTTCAAGATCCGAAAGTCGTCCGCTCATCAACAAGAAAAACAATACCAAGTAATTTACTCTTCCTCTATTGTGAAATTTCAACGACAAATCCTTGCGCAGATAGAAGAAGCATATGATTCTAGGTTTGCACTTCTTTAAAACTATCACTTTGAAATAAATGTTTTTAAGTTTCCTTGAAGATCGAACAGTCAAACAGAAGTTCGTAGTTGTTCTGGTTGCCATAGATACAGGTATTACATGTCCTGTTTACTGATGATCGATTGAACCATGAACCACAGACATTGCCGAGGTGGGGTGGCTTGCGTGCCTCAACGATACAGATAGCCGTACCGTAGGTGCAACCACAGCGGAGGGGTATCTGTGGAGAGGCCAGACAAACGTGTGGTTCCTGAAGAGGGGCAGCAGCCTTTTCAGTAGTTACAGGGGCAACAGTCTGGATGATTGACTGAGCTGGCCTTGTAACATCAGCTAATGTGGCTTTGCCACACAGCTACTGCGAACGGCTGAAAGCAAGGGGAAACTACAGCCGTTACTTTTCCCGAGGACATGCAGCTCTACTGTATGAACATATGATGATGGCATCCTCTCGGGTAAAATATTCCGGAGGTAAAATAGTCCCCCATTCGGATCTCCGGGCGGGGACTACTCAGGAGGATGTGATCATCAGGAAAGACAATACTGGCATTCTACGGGTCGGAGCGTGGAATGTTAGATCCCTTAATCGAGTAGGAAAATTAGAAAATTTAAAAAGGGAAATGGATAGGTTGAAGTTAGATATAGTGGGGATTAGTGAAGTTCGGTGGCAGGATGAACAGGATTTCTGGTCAGATGAGTACAGGATTATAAATACAAAATCAGTTGGGGGTATCACAGGAGTAGGACTGATAATGAATAAGAAAATAGGAATGCGGGTAAGGTACTATGACCAGCACAGCGATCGCATTATCATTGTCAAGATAGATACGAAGCCAACACCGACAACAGTAGTACAGGTTTATATGCCAACTAGCTCTGCCGAGGATGAGGAGATCGAAGAAATATATGAGGAGCTAAAGGAAATTATTCAGACAATTAAGGGAGAGGAAAACTTAATTGTTATGGGAGACTGGAATTCGGTAGTAGGACAAGGAAGGGAAGGGAAGATAGTGGGTGAATATGGTCTGGGCAAAAGGAATGAAAGAGGAAGCCGCCTGGTAGAATTTTGCACGGAACATAATTTAGTTATAACAAACACCTGGTTTAAGAATCACAAAAGAAGGTTGTATACGTGGAAGAGACCAGGAGACACCGGGAGATACCAGATAGATTTTATAATGGTAAGACATAGATTTCGGAACCAGGTTTTGAAGTGTAGGACATACCCAGGGGCAGACATAGACTCTGACCATAACTTGTTGGTTATGAACTGTAGGCTGAAACTGAAGAAACTACAGAAAGGTAAGAAAATAAGGCGATGGGACCTAGATAAATTGAAGGAACCTGAAGTTCTTAAGAATTTCAGAGGGAGCTTCAGGCAACAATTGACAGAAACAGGGGAAAATAAAACAGTTGAGGAGGAATGGGTAAAATTGAGAGATGAAATAGTGAAGGCAGCAGAGGACAAAATAGGTAGGAAGGCAAGACCTACAAAGAATCCTTGGATATCACAGGAGATACTAAATTTAATCGATGAAAGGAGAAAGTATAAAAATGCAGTAAATGAAACAGGCAAAAGGGAGTACAGACGACTAAGAAATGAGATTGACAGGAAGTGCAAGATGGCTAAGCAGGAATGGCTAGAAGGCAAATGCAAGGATGTAGAAGAATGTATAAATAGGGGAAAAATAGATACAGCCTACAGAAAAATAAAAGAAACATTTGGAGATAAGAAAAACAGCTCTATGAATATCAAGGACACTGATGGAAAACCAGTTCTTGGCAAAGAAGGGAAAGCTGAAAGGTGGAAAGAGTATATAGAGGGGCTCTACAAAGGAAATGAACTTCGAGACACTATTGTAGGAAGGGAAGAGGACGTAGATGATGATGATGAAATAGGAGATACTATACTGAGAGATGAATTTGACAGAGCACTGAAAGACCTAAGTCGAAACAAGGCCCCTGGGGTAGATGATATCCCGTCAGAGCTACTGAAGTCTCTGGGAGAACCAGCCATGACAAAATTGTTTCACATTGTGTGTAAGATGTATGAGACAGGTGAAGTACCCTCAGACTTTAAGAAAAATGTAATAATCCCCATTCCAAAGAAAGCGGGTGCAGACAGGTGTGAAAACTACAGAACCATCAGTTTGATAAGTCATGGTTGCAAAATATTAACACGAATTATATACAGAAGGATGGAAAAGCTGGTAGAAGCCGACCTCGGGGAAGATCAGTTTGGATTCAGGAGAAATGTAGGAACACGGGAGGCAATACTCACTTTACGGCTTATCCTAGAAGATAGATTAAGAAAAGGCAAACCTACATTTCTAGCTTTTGTAGATTTGGAGAAGGCTTTTGACAATGTTGATTGGAATAAACTCTTTCAAGTTCTGAAGCAAGCAGGAGTAAAATATAGGGAGCGTAAGGTTATTTACAACTTGTACAAAAACCAGACAGCGGTTGTCAGAGTTGAAGGGCATGAAAGGGAGGCAGTGGTTGGAAAGGGAGTAAGACAGGGTTGTAGCCTTTCCCCAATGTTGTTCAATTTGTACATTGAGCAAGCTATAAAGGAAAGCAAGGAGAAATTTGGAGAAGGAATTAAAGTTCAGGGTGAAGAATTAAAAACATTGCGTTTTGCCGACGACATAGTGATTCTGTCAGATACAGCAAAGGACCTGGAAGAGCAATTGAACGGAATGGACAGTGTGCTGAAAGGTGCATATAAGATGAACATTAACAAGAGTAAAACTAGGGTAATGGAGTGCAGTGTAAGAAAATCAGGTGATGCTGAAGGAATTAGATTAGGTAACGAAACAATAAAGGAGGTAGATGAGTTTTGTTACTTGGGCAGTAAAATAACAAATGATGGTCGCAGTACAGATGATATAAAATGCAGAATGGCAATGGGTAGAAAGGCGTTTTTGAAAAAGAGAAATTTGTTAACATCGAATATTGATTTAAGCCTAAGGAAGTCCTTTCTGAAGGCATTTGTATGGAGTGTTGCCTTGTATGGGAGTGAAACATGGACGATAAGCAGTGTGGACAGAAAGAGGATAGAGGCTTTTGAAATGTGGTGCTACAGAAGAATGCTGAAGATTAGGTGGGTGGATCGCGTAACTAATGAGGAGGTACTGAACCGAATTGGGGAGAAAAGAAATTTCTGGCATACCTTGACTAAAAGAAGGGATAGATTGGTAGGACACATTCTTAGACATCAAGGAATTGTGAATTTAGCGTTGGAGGGAAGTGTGTGGGGTAAAAATCGCAGAGGGAGACCAAGAGACGCGTATAGTAAGCAGATTCAAGTGGATGTGGGTTGTCGTTCTTATGAGGAGATGAAAAGGCTTGCTCAGGATAGAGTAGGGTGGAGAGCTGCATCAAACCAGTCTCCGGACTGAAGACCATAACAACAACAACAACATGTCCTGTTTACTGATGATCGATTGATATATAAGATTGATTGATTAAAATACAAAAAGTTGATAAAAGTCTTCTTTCTTTCTCTCTCAAACAAAATAACTTTCCATGAGAGTCTTCTTTCAAATTGTAAAATGGTTTGACAGTAAATAATTATTTAGCTCCTGTCAATGAATATATTTCTTGTTAAATTTCTATAAATATCAAAATAATTATCGTTGACACTTGGTTAACTTTCGAGACACAATGACATTTATTGCTCTCACAATACAGATCATGACTTAATGGCAGTTAAACAAAGACTGATTTTATGGTCTTTTTGATTTTCCACGAAGGTTTCTATAATAATGTCGATATCCGCGACGTTAACCGCAGAGACGAACATTTTCTTGCCTCGTGGCCGTCGTCCCGCAACTTGAAGTGGCCAGATGTTTATTCCTTGAGCTCGGCGTCGAAGATGTTGCTCTCGTAGGTTGAATCGCCTTCACAGCACATGAAACACAAGAAACATACAAAACTCTTTTAAGAATCACATAAGATAAAACATTTACATAAAAATCATTTAAAAACATACAATATAAACATAATCTTCTGCGAAACTGAGCTGACATAAGATAGTAGTGGAGACAATAATCCGCCCCACTACATAATATAAAATAAATAACAGTAAATTGTGATTTGCTGTAAATGAACCTCCTTTGTGATGTCCTGTATGTAGTACGGCAATATATAATTTCAGTACTGTGGATCATTCTTGACATTACACTAGTTATTCACCACTGTATAATATACTGTATTGTCTGTAGCTCTCTGTTTAAAAGTAGTGCTTAAAATTATATACTGCATATTAGACAAAGTTTTAGCTCCACTTTGGCAGACCACTTATTTAGAGAGGGTCACAGTTATAAAGTCCAATGTGAAGTTTTACACCACATTCACAAAGGTAACAAGATGAACTACCCAGAAAGATTGGAAATTAATAAACACATGTCTACTTCCCAAAGTCTGGGACTCAACAACCAAACAGAGTTTCCTTATTCTCCACTTCTAACTGCAGATAACACTAATACTCCCATGTAATCACTGTAGTTGTTTTGTAATAGTTTATGATTGTCACGTATTTCTTTCCAAATTTTTATTCAAGACACTATAATTATTTCGCGTGACATCCTTTTTCGCAAACAATGTAATTAATTTTTTTGGTGAATTGTCACTTACTTTTGTAACATTTATCATGTAATTAATTCTTTCATGTTGTCGCATACCTTAGGCACCTAGTACAATACTTCACAATTTCGCACCAGTTCTTTGTGTACCTTCCTCCAGTAAGTGTATCTTTTGCTTGTTTATGTAATTCCTTGGTGCAAATTTTGTAAAATCTTTGACATAACATTTGTTTATAGTAATATTTGCACCTGACGATGCCGTCAGCCGAAAAGTAGCTTGTATAAATCAATTAATATTGTGTCGTGTGTATTTTATGTGATCATTTTATAGGCAACGTCATAGTTTTCTGCCATTTTTCGAAATACACGTATATTAACAAAACTTTACAAATGCAAAATGATACTGCAAGATTATGACTGTTGACTTACATTTAAACTTCTAGCAGAGACTTACAGTAGGTAGAAACTGATGAACACAATCATATCGCATACCAGGAGAATAAACTTAATTATGCATATCAGTGCAGCAGCCAAAGGGGGGGGGGTGATGCTAATAGGGCTGAAGCCCCCTCCCCAGAACCACCCAAATATTCTTTAATTTTGTTCTATTTTATTGTTTTTATTTTTTTAAACAGGCCGTCACCGGAAATTTGAAATAGTACAACTGTCATAAATCACAACGTAAGTTCTATATTTTTCCAACCACAAGTGAACGTGACAATGGGTCGCCAAAGTGATGCCGCCAGTGAGAACATGTGCTGCTGTTTCTGTGAGCGGTTTTAATGCCGCCGCGACCAGCTTTGATGCTGCCGCTACTGTTACTACTATGCTGAAGTTACGATCCCATTGTTCATATGCGGCGACCCGCTGCTTAGCAGGTCAGCGGCGCCATGGAGTGGAATCTTATGAACAACAATAGTGTTATTTTGTTCAATCTTTACACATATAGCCTCATGTTAATTAAACTTTAAAGACCTTTCTCTTTGGCTAGAAACCTAGAAGCTGCTTTATTATTTTACGAGCTGATTATATACACTCCATTTGCACCACCTTGTTCCTCTTCCACTTTCAAATTAATGCGAGCCTACTTATTTTATTTCTTGCGCAATTGTTTTCGTAGTATAATTGGTTGAATTGCAAAAAGTGTAAAAAAAGTCGCAGATTAATAAATTCAATAAGCTTTATTTTTTAAAAATAAGGACCCTCTCAACCAAATTCTGGCTGCGCCACTGTGACAAGGTCATAGATTTCTGCCCTTTTTCGAAGTATAACTTTCATAAATACAAACCATAACTGCAAGATTATGATTGTTGACTTGCAGCCAATAGCGTACAATAGGTACCAACTGATGAACACAATCACATCGCTCAGCAATGAATATAGTTATGTATATCGAGTAGAGTTGGGCAACACGATTCTTTTTTTAGGGCCGCGGCGGAACGGCCTAGCGCATTGAGGCGCTATGCTACGATGCGCGAGGCTGTTCCCCCTCGGGGGTTCGAATCCCCCCTCGGGCTTGGCTGTTTGTGTTGTCTTTAGTATAAGTTAGTTCATAAGTAGTTTGTAAGTTTAGGGACTGATGACCCTGCAGTTAAGTCGTATAAACTTAACAAACATTCGATCATTTCAGAATTCTTGAAAAGCTCCAGTTATTCAGCCGTGTTAAAAGGTGTGCTGAACACTTAATATAAGCTAGTTCATAAGTAGTTTGTCAGTTTAGCCCCTTCAATCCTGAATTATTTTAAAAATGGAATAAAACATATTTTTGCACTTTTCCATGTCTTATAAGACCATACGTATTGTATATTGATCGAAATTAAAATTTGTCATACTTGATTTCCAAAATAAAAAATGACAAATAAATTAGTCATTGAGCTTAGATTGCAGTTAAGGACGTGAAATAAGAATTCAACAGTTATATATATCACTCCATATTGATTGTGGAACTTATGTCGCAAAGTGGAATTTGTGCAAAATTCGTAAATTAATATATAAGATAATTTCAACTACTAGTATTCAGTCCGACGCACTCCGCAAGGGGTCCGCCATGTTCAAAAATGTTCAAATGTTTGTACAGTTTATGGGACTTAACTACAGGGTCATCAGTCCCTAAACTTACAAACTACTTATGAACTACTTACGAATTAGGACGGCACAAATATCCATGCCCGAAGGGGGATTCGAACCCCCGACCGCAGTGGCCGTGCAGACCGTGACTGAAGCGCCTCAGTCCCCTCGGCCACCGCGGCCGGCCCGCCATGTTCACTGTTTTTCATTGTAGCACGCCATTCTGGTGACAGCCAGAAGCACGAAACTGAAAGTGACAGATGTCCAGTAAACACGCCACTGGGTCTCAATGTAAAGCGAAATCGTACAGTGTTCCAATATACTGTACACCAGTTCTGAAAGGGTTAGGGACTGATGACCCCGCAGTTAAGTCCCATAAGCTTTACAAACATTAGAACATTGGAACATCTTTATCAGGAATAGATTCTTGCACATCAATCCCACATTATGAATCGATTCCTACGATTCTTTGTAGTCTGCAATGGCACTATTCTTACAGAATGCCAAAATGTTTACACCCTGCTCATAGATGCCAATAATACGTGTGTCATGGATGTTGGGATCTAACATACGCCACGGTGGAGTAACCGAGCGGTCTAAAGCACCTCCCTGCGGAGCGCGCGGTTGCTCGCCGAGGAGGTTCGAGTCCTCCCTGGGGCATGGGTGTGTGTGTTTGTCCGTATGTTAGTTTACTTAGGTTTAAGTAGTTTGTAAGCTACGAACTGATGACCACGAATTTTGGTCCGATAGATTTACAGAAGTTTGAACATTTTTGATCTAACATTATGAATCTTTTACTTCGATTCATTCACTATTCTTTTTGGTCTGCGTCGGCACGATTCTTACATAATGCCAAAAAGGAGATAATATTGATATCGGATTTTTAAATATTTATGGTGGGTAAAGAAGAGACTTAAGATAATAACCAGGTAAAGCCTTTCGATTCAGCTCTCAAAAATTATCGCGAAAACAATCTTTGAAGTTTTGCAATCGGATATGAATACAAATTATGGTACCAATTATTTCTGCTGTTGGCGTAGCTCATTTGGTAGCGTTGTTGGTTCTCAAAATGGTGAACGAGGGTCACATAGTTAGAATCTTGCTGTAACCTTATAATTTTTTTCGTTCTGTTTGCATACTTCAGCCATTTACATATAATTTTCATTCAATATATGGTAATTAATACCTATGTAATCATTATAAAATACTTATCATGTAAAATCATGTAGTTGGTGGAAACACGTTCTCTATAAATAAAATTAAAAAATCAAAATCCGTCTCCAAATACTAAATTTTATTAGAGATACAAGAAAATCGCATTTTTATATATAATTTTCTTTGTGTAAAATCGGTTTCTTTCATAAAAGAGAAATATTAAAAGGTAAATAGAAGTAAATAGTAGAAACGATTTTCGAGATGGCGTTCAAAAACTTTTAAAATCGCGTTTTCATATAAAAGACTATTTTTGTCAAACTGAGTTTTTACAAAACTACAACGATGTAGATGAACTCAAAAAGTAAAAACCTCTCTCAATACAAAATATAAACGAAATGGTTAGGGCCGTTTCCGGAATACGCGAAATATAAATGTTCAGGAATTGCTCGTTTTAATATATTACACTCCTGGCCATTATAATTGCTACACCACGAAGATGAGGCGCTACAGATCCGAAATTTAACCTACGGGAAGAAGATGCTGTGATATGCAAATGATTAGCTTTTCAGAGCATTCACACAAGGTTGGCACCGGTGGCGACACCTACAACGTGCTGACATGAGGAAAGTTTCCAACCGATTTCTCATACACAAACAGCAATTGACCGGAGTTGGCTGGTAAAACGTTGTTGTGATGCCTCGTGTAAGGAGAAATACGTACCATCACGATTCCGACTTTGATAAAGGTCACATTGTAGCCTTTCGCGATTGCGGTTTATCGTATCGCGACATTGCTGCTCGCGTTGGTCGCGATCCAGTGACTGTTAGCAGAATATGGAATCGGTGGGTTCAGGAGGGCAATATGAAACGCCATGCTGGATCCCAATGGTCTCGTATCACTAGCAGTCGAGATGACAGGCATCTTATCCGCATGGCTGTAACGGATCGTGCAGCCACGTCTCGATCCCTGAGTCAAAGATGGGGACGTTTGCAGCAGCATGGACTATCAGCTCGGAGACCATGGCTGCGGTTACCCTTGACGCTGCATCACAGACAGGAGCGCCTGCGTTGGTGTACGCAACGACGAAACTGGGTGCACGAACGGCAAAACGTCATCTTTCGGATGAATCCAGGTTCTGTTTACAGCATCATGATGGTCACATCCGTGTTTGGCGACATCGCTGTGAACGCACATTGGAAGCGTGTATTCGTCAACGCCATACTGGCGCAACACCCGACGTGATGGTATTGGGTGCCATTGGTTACACGTCTCGGTCACCTCTTGTTCGCATCGACGGCACTTTGAACAGTGACCGTTACATTTCAGATGTGTTACGACCCGTGGATCTACCCGTCATTCGATCCATGCGAAACCCTACATTTCAGCCTTTTACAGTTGATGTGTCTTTAATATATAGTTATAAGATATTTTCCAAATATGACGTGTTTTTGATGAATCTTCAATGTGCCAAAACCAAATATGAAGGGCGGATATTGTTTTAATCGAGGATTTTCCGATGTGTAAGTCGAGGTGCACAGTGGCTCCAATTTCTTTGCTTCGGGACCATTCGTGTGTAAACGCCATAGCTCGAGTAGCCAGGAGCTGACGTCTCTACCAGCTCCGACGCCAATGTTAAAAGCGGCGTTTCCCCTCGCCCTGCTCCTGCCGCGGAAGCGCTCACATGATGCCTCCAGGCTTTCAGGAGAGAATTTGAATCTCATCCGCGCATGCGCATTGCAACGTTGCGGAAATGCCGCCTATATTAACCGGGCGCGCTACGATTCGTATACGTGCATTCTCCGCGACGTAAAACATTTCTCGTACGGTAAAAATATTTTGAACTAGATTACCAAGTGAACTTCGTATGACTTACCTCTTAATTTTAGTATAATGGGTGGAAAGAGTGTGCAAATCACGCACACATATCCGGGATAATGTTCATGCCACATTCGTGGAACTTCAGAGAAGGTTTCAACGGTGATAAAATATGGAAAAATTGCGAGAAAAAATTACATTTAAAATATGTAAAATAATGACTTGGTTGTTGTGTTGGGTGCGTTCAGAAATATACTTTGAAAGATTAAAGTTCGCTTGACACGATCTGAACCCGTATATGAACTGACAAAGATAAAAATGAATTGCTGTTCGTTAGTCTCGCTAAAACTCAAGAACAGCTGGACCGATTTGGCTATATATCATTTCATAAACCACAGAATCTATTGTGATGAAGTCTGGTGTGGAGATATCTTGAGCGCTGAAGTACCGGATAAGATACCTAAGAAAGTGTGTAATTCAAGATATTTTTTGAAGCATATAAAGTGAAATATCGAACAATAGTTACTCCCTGGATAAGCTTTTTACTCTGACTTCTTAACTATTTTTCAGAAGTTATAATTAACTTTTAAAAATGCATTGTCCGGTTTTTAAAAAGTGGATAGAACGACAGAAGAACCTGTCAGTTTTCCTATTTTCTTACCAAATATTCCAAACTTTTACTTCACTTGCACCTTCCTCTTGTTTTGAACGTCAAATGTGCAAAATTTTATTGCAATCAGACGAATGATATTAATATCCCACTGAAAAAAGCTCTTTCAGTTTCTCGCGAATTTTCAAATTTTCCGGGTAACTTTCCCAAAATTTTAGTTCATAAGAACGTTCATCTTTCGTTGAACGTCAAATGATCAAAATTTTATCGTAATCGGATGAACGGTTCTCAACTTATAGTGTTGAGTACATTTAGAAACACACTGAAAAAGGAACTTGGTTCGAATTTTGCGACCTTCCTTTTTAACTGTCCCTATTTTTTTTTACTGAAAATATTTCCAAGACCATAATGAACAAAACAGGAAAAGAATTACCCCTATCCGTGGTGCGAATAGTCAATTATAGTGCTGAGTTCAATCAAAAACACATTGACAAACACACTTTCAGTTTTTCTCAAATTTTCCAATTTTCCGGTGGATTTTCGAAAACATTTATTTCATACAAACCTTGTTCTATCAAGCTGTACTCAAGTGATGCTCTCAGAACCATGTGACAACTGATTTTTATTCATAGAAAAAAATCTCTTTCGGTTTTTCCTAAATTTTATTCCTTTCAGGGAGACTTTTACAAATTTTTCTTTGATGCGAACCTACCTTCTGCTTTCAACATGAAATGTATAAAATTTTATCGCAATTGGACGAACGGTATTGATATCACACTGGAAAAAGACGTTTCAGTTTTTCTCGATTTTTCCTCTTTTCCGGACAACATTTCCATATTTTATCACCGTTTAAACCTTCCCTGGACTTGCACGAATATATCAAGACTAAAATTAGCCAAATCGGTTCAGTCGTTCTCGAGTTTTAGCGAGACTAACGAACAGCAATTCATTTTTATATACATAGATGTGCATATAAAGTGCTTTGATAGAGAAAGAAAACGAAGAATGACAGTTAAGAATCACTTTTTGTTTTATTTATTTACTGTTTTTCACGAAGAGCTTCTTTCCGGGTGTTCACTGAACAAGTGATCACTTAGGATGCGCAGCCACTGAGCGACCTACATGTAGGACTTCAGGTTTATCTGGATTCTGCGTAAACGCTCTCTTGTGTCCGGGGAGATGGCACAGCCACAGATGTGGGCTTTCGAGTTGAGCTGGTAACCGGCGAGAAAAGGAACAGAATCGGATGCGAGTCAGAAACGCCGCGGCCTCTCAACTGCAGACGCGATCTGATCGACTGTCAGCGGCCCTCACAAACAGCGCCAGTCAATTCTGTCTGCCGATACGATATCGAATTTGAAACGCGCTTCTCTTTTTTGTTTCCGCAGAGGGCGGGGGAGAGAAGCGCGGTAGCGGCTGGAGTCGGCGGTGGAGACGGTGCATTGTCAGGTCAGGGCGCGCTGCCTGCCGGGACGTGGCCACCCGCGGGCTAAGTAAACGCACTGCAAAAATATTTATAAACAAATACGTGCCGCTAAATTGAAAGCGTACTGGTGCGGCAGCGACTTCCATTGACAGCTAAGTGATGCTTGCAGTTTGCAAAAATTTCGGCACATCTACACGCCGGAGATTTACCTGTGTGTATATATACAGTTTTTTTTTTTTTTTTTAAACCAGATATTATCTTCCGCATGCTTGGAGCCCTACTGCACGAGTCCGTGGCAAACGAAACAAGCCCTGATCTGCCTCCCGGCGTCCCTGCTACGCTGCGAAACGCCTCCGAAACAAAACGAAATTTAAATAAATTCGTTTGGGGAAAAATCGCGGACGTATCGGCTGTGTGTTGAGTCGTATCGACAGGTAAGTGATACGTACACAATGTTTCGCTGACTTCTCTCTTTTTTTGCCCCCCTGTGTTTTTCAGACTAATCGAGTGGATGCAGCCAAGACCAGCAGAGCAGAAATGCGGATAAGTAACATATCCCGCGACCTGGACCCAGCATAGCGTGTCACGTGATCCGCTGGTTACGTTGAATGAACTCTGTTACGCGTTACGTAAGGAAATTTCATCTAAATGTCTCACTTTTTATTTCTAATCAGAAGTAAAATTTTTGCAGTAGCGTTCCAGAGACGCTAAATAAAAATAGTGCATCAGTTCTGCTGTGAAACACAACTTCTCACTTAACACACGATAATATAATAGTTGTAACAGTCTAGATTGCAATATGATACTTATTTTATTTTATTCTGATGTCAGGTTTCGATCTATAAAGATCATCCTCAGATTATGTGTGTAAAGAGGAAAAATATGTCTATACAATTATAAAATAATACGAAGACAAACTATAATAATAAAATTATAGCTTGTACATCCAGGGTGAGCTGGCCCGTCTCTTGATGAGCAACACTGTTGGCTATAGCTGGGATGCTTGGACTTAATATAGTGTAGGCCTCGCTCATCGTCTTTAGGTTGCCGCCAATTCCCACCAATGGGTTTGAATATTGGGTAAAAGCATGTGCTCTTCGTTAATATTTGCAACATTAGATTAGATATTAACAATAGGAACAATTATATATGTTAAAGGATGAAAACATATTGTAAAAATAAATAACGTACATAACTGTAAATGATCAATGACAGGGCTCACGGCCGCGGTGGCCGAGTGGACTGCGGCACATCAGTCACGGTCTGCACGGCCACTACGGTCGGGGGTTCGAATCCCCCCTTCGGGCATGGATATTTGTGCCGTCCTTAGTGTTAGCTAGTTCATAAGTAGTTTGTAAGTTTAGGAACTGATGACCCCATAGTTAAGTCCCATAAGCTATGCAATCATTTGAACAGGGCTCATTTGAACAGTGGACTGCCCACTATGGGGCTTTCGAGGCAAGATAGCAAAGTAAAGATAGTCTGCAGGACGCCACTTCAACATCCATGGCGACGGTGTATCACCGTTGCAAAGATGGTCGTTACGGACGGTAGCCATGGAGAAAGCATTCTATTTGTCAGTGAAAGATGTGAAGTCTCCTTGGTTGTATATACACTGACTATTAACCATGGTAATGGTTTATCATCGTTTGACATTTCGATGGCAACTCGATGATTGAAATTATCATACTTGTTAATGCGTACTTTTCCTTGGAGCGACTTCTTTATGTCTTGCTACGTTTAATTAGTTACGTTCAAATGGCAGCATCATTGTTTACAGAGAAGGTACATGTTACAGATTAGGTACAGTAAAATTATTATATTATTCAGAAATTTTTGATCGCTGTTTATTTTCCAAGGGCACAATCTTCCATAAAATATTCAACTCACGATAACATTCACGATGCGTAAGTTCGTACATACATACACGATAACATATAAATATTAGTATCGAGTGGTTTACATATTCCTAGATTTCAGAATAGGAGATTGTTTCACATAACTCGGTCCCATCATAAGAATCACAAATTATTTTCGGCTCCAATTTTATTTTATTTTATTCTATTTTCAATTTTTTAAGTACGAGTATTACGCTGGAGTTGCCTTTCTTCCATGGCACTTATAATTTCTTGCCTTTAAGGGAAGTCTCTCCGCTTTCCATTCTTTCTAGGTGTTTGTTCCATTTACTTCTGTATTCTCTAATTTTACAATTTACGTTAAAGATGTGTAGTTATTCTCTAATCTTGATTTATTAGCCTGTCTTCTCTTGTGCTGGCTTTAAATCTTCTCAGGAAATTCATTTCTTGTGTCTGAACACGGCTTGCTCACTTCTTTGTAATCACCTAGGTCTCACTTCCATAGAGCAATGTGGGAACTGCAACGGTTTTGTAGAATTTGGGTGTATTTTCTGTTTGTTAGGTTTCTGTTAATTGTTCCACATACCCAGCTGAATTTTTAAGCTTAATTTCAATACCTTTAATTCAATTAACAAGGAAATCTAGATCACACTTTTTTTATTTCACTGGCAACCTGTTTCGGTCACTTGCATGACCATCATCACACCACAACCGTAGTGTTGGCCACCGGTTGTTAACAGTTGGAACTGCCTAAAGGTTTAATGTTAACTTTACGCAACTCCAGGGTCAATATTATTGCCTCACCCATATATCATCTTATATCCGAGATAACTAAAATGGTTTACTTGCTTTAAAATTTTCTGATCTATTTTGGTTCTTATTGGTTCTTTTCCCATAAATCTCCTTGTCTGTTTTTTCATTTGAGATTTTCATGTCAAATTTTGCACTCATTTGTTTTAGTAAGGGGTTTCTTTCTGAAGTTCATCTTCCTTATCTGCTAGAATCGCTGCATCATCAGCATATAGTAAATTATTTAGAAGAGTGTTCCTTTTTAGGTAAAAACCTTTCTGAAATTCTATATACATATTATTTCCTTCATGTACATGTTGAACAAACTTGGAGAGATACAGAAGCCTTGTCGAACTCCTTTGTTAGTTGGTGTCTCATTAGTCTTTTTTTTTTTTGTATTCAGATCTAGAGTGTTATTTGTGTTTATATATAATTAATTTATCGCATTTAGTTGCTTCGGATATCCACGATTCGTCATTATCTCCCAGAGAATCTATCTATTGACACTGACTAAAAAATCGATAAAAGCACTGTGTGTTTCTTTATTAAAGTCTCTCCGTTTTTCTGTTATTTGCTGTAAAGTAAAAACTGGATGTCGTCATCAGGAAAAACTAAACTGGTTTTCTATTGATCCTAGAGTGAAATGTTCTATCACTTAATCTGATTGGTAAAAAAATTGAAAAGGTAAATGGATACTTTGAAGTTATATATGGAGGGGAATAGTGAAGTTTGATGGCAGGATGAATAGGATTTCTGGTGAAGTGAGTAAAGATTTATCAACACAAAAGCAGATGCGGGTAATGAATAAAAAACTACAGATGCAAGTAAGTTACTATGAGCAGCATACTGAACGCATTATCGTAGACAGACACGAAGAACACCGACCACAGTAGTGCAATTTATGTGTCAAATGGCTCTGCCGATGATCAGGAGATTGATGAAAAGTATAATGAGGTAAAGAAAGTTATTCAGACGGTAGTGGGAGAAGTAAACTTGATTGTGATGGGGAACTTGAATTCGGTAGTAGGGAAAGGAAGAGAATGAAAAATAGTAGGTGAAATGTGAATCAAAGAGGAAGTATCCTGGAAGAATTTTGCACAGAGTACAATTTAATCAACGCAATCAGTTGATTTAAAAATCACGAAGAAATGTTGTACAAATAGAAGATTTTTTTTTTTTTTTTTTTTTTTTTTTTTTTTTTTTTTTTTTTTTTTTTTTTAAAGCTTATGGGACTTAACTACGGGGTCATCAGTCCCTAAACTTACAAACTACTTATGAACTACCTAAGACTAAGGACGACACAAATATCCATGCCCGAGGGGGGATTCGAACCCCCGACCGCGGTGGCCGTGCGGACCGTGACTGAAGCGCCTCAGTCCCCTCGGCCACCGCGGCCGGCGAAGAATTGTTCCAGAATGATTTTATAATATTAATACAGGTCTCGAAACCATGTTTTAAAGATATATGTCCAGGGGCAGTCATAGATTATGATCATAACATATTGTTTATTAACTGTGGACTAAATCTGAAGAAACTGAAAAAGTTAGTAAAGTAATGATATCGAACCTATATAAATTGGAAGAACCTGAGGATCTGAGAGTTTCAGAGGGAACATTAGGTAATGACTAATGCATGACTGCTACGAAAGCAGTCAAATCTGTTAGCACAATCTAAAACTAGATGGCATCTTTTCTTATAGAGAAAACTCCCTGTTGTGTTCTTCACACATACTTACAAAAAGTGTTCGACACACTGGGGTCCGCAAGTAATTTCTAGCCCCCTTGGTAATACTCAGTAACTAAGAAGCAACTTAAGCCATGGACGATTCTTAAACAAAGAAAGTCCTCTGGTTTCATCAAGCCTGGTCAAAAAGGAAGCACTTCTATAGAGCTGAAAAGTATGTGACTAAAGTATTACATCACAGCAAGCTAGCAAATAATGTTCTCATCATAAATTCTTAATATGTTGAAACGCAGAGATTTTCATTATAAAAGGCAAAATCGTTGAATTTGAACAAACAGAATGATAACTGTATACAGTGTAACCCCCGCAACTGGAAGATACACGAGTGTGCTTTGTTTCTCGGTCCTATTGGTCAGTTTAGGAACACGTACAAAGTAAAGCATAGATATACATTCGCTATGCCGTCAAAGACTACATTACTAGCAGACGAAACGTGTATAGTCTGGCAATCTCGCTAGTGACTTAGATCATGTAATGATAAATGAGGTGAAAGGATATTTTTAATATACTCTACAGTGACTAACAGAAGTGCTTCGAGCATGCTCGGAATGTTCGAAGGAAAAAATACGGCGTTTCGCACCACGTGGTATTCCAGGACGAATTTACAGAAGATATATTACCTTGTTGTTGTTGTTGGTTTTTGAGGGGACTAAATATATTACCTCCTTTGCATACCTTGTGTAGGAATCATGGGAATGTATCCTGCAAATATCATACTTCCTACATATGGAATAAGAGAAGAAAAAAGGCAGTGACAGAAATTTGCATGATGTAAATTAAAACAACGGAACATTTGAGATACTTTCTATGACGCATGTAAATTTGCACCAAGGTCAGGCTTTGTTGCTTCACCTACATCCACAGTGAAGGACAGTCGCGGAGAAGGCTGTTATTCGTTTTGTAGCTGTTACTTATGAAAGTACGAATTTGCTAGAACTAATAAACCTGCCTAACTTCTACTCCCCAATTAACAGTTACACTTAACTGAAAATCTTCTACTGCTATGACCGTTGCCAGCATCGAACCTCTTCTAGCAGGGCTTGATAGCAACGAGGAAAGACTACAGATCACAAGAACAGTTCAGTTAAAATAAAAGATTATATTCTAAAATTAACACACTGAAAGGCGAGGTAGCAAGTTACACTTGATAATGCAGGCTAACACAATATATAAAACACATTCCTGAGAACGTTTTGCTACAGAACAAGTTAAGAATGAAAATTTATTGCAGTAAATGATGGCTCTGTTAACTCGTCCAGCTCTTAATGAGAGAGAGAGAAAGAGAGAGAGAGTACTTAGAGAGTATACTGAAGTTATCTTTTAGCAAACAGAATGAACAACTGAGCCCACGCAGAGGCAGCACTAGTTCTACAGCGTGGGCATGTTTACACCGATCGCGCCTACCGTTCTATATGCAAACAGTTGCACATCATGTTCCACACTACCCCGTCCTTGCACAAAACGTCGATGTCACCTAAAGACAACACTGCGATTCAGTGCGTCCTCGCCGTAAAACTGCTGTAACATTTCAAAAGTTTCGGCAGTGGTTTTGCCTAATTTTTGGCAGAACTTGGTATTTTCCCGTTGCTTAAGGGGAGACGGAAGGCAATTTTATCCCTAGTCTGCCAATGCTATTTTACCCTTAGAATAGGTACGCTTTTCAGCTATAAGTGATAAAACAACGAAATTTTTACATCATATATATGATATATATGTCTCCATTTACAAGTAAAATGAACATAATAACTCAAATGGTTTTGAAGAAAAATTTTTTTATTCTTTCACCAGAAAAATTTAACTTGTTTAGTGCATTAATTATTACAAAACAGTCGATGATTGTTTTGTGGTTCTCAATTTACTTGTAATGATTTATTACCATCTTCAGTACAAAAAGACCAAATTTCATCTTTCTAAACCCATTAGTTTATCAAATAATGGTACCTGAAAGTAAAAAAATGTAGTTTTGAGAAAAATCAATTTAAAGTTTAATATTGCAGTTCTAGTACAGTTATTGATGAGAATTACTTACCACTAATATTTTCCTGCCCTATATCGAGCATAATCTGAATCATACTGATCTTCTTTTCTTCTCCTAGTCCCTTTTCTTTTCTGTCTAGCTTCTTTTGTGCAATTAGCAATATCGGTTTTGCGGATTCTCTCTTTATTTATTTGCACCAAGGATTTTGCCGTGTTTCCATTGGATTGTATGCCCAATAATTCCAAAACATCCAATTTCCTAGGTACACCATCATTGGAGCCAGTAATCCAAGAGGAAGGCAGATGAACATGGTGGAAGCCAGTTCAAAGAATAAGACTGCTGTGGAAGTAGAAAGGAAAATATAAAGTCTCTCATGTCATTAAGAAGAACAATAAAGTAGATACAGGGTTGGAAACACTGAAGCGATAAAAACAATAGAAGCATGAAATAACATACAAGGAGTACAAGAATGATGTGTGCATTTTCTCCGCAAAACGGAAGGCGTGGCCAGATTGCACAGAGAGTCAGAAAAACCATCATAACTCACGAAAAAATTGTCGGATTTATATAAAACAAAAACTGTTTCACGCAGGAAATACCAGGCACTTCAAATACGCTAAAATATAAAAATCGAATTTTTGAGCCCAGTTGCCTTCCGTCTCCCCTTAAACTGTGACATGTCATGGACCGACCGGCGTATTCAACTCACCGTCACAACGACCGTACGTCTGCTTGCAGTGCGGGCACTGAACTGTCTTGCAGGAACTAGGGATTAACTGAGATGGTACCAACCAGCTTAAATTTCATAGAGTGGCTAAGACACAAGTTACAGCGCTCTTTGCGGCAACCTGGTGGTGGTCAGTACTCTTGAGAGGAGTCTGTCCATCGTATGTGCTGTATTTAGTAAATATTTTCCGTGCAATTTTTGCCTCTGCTATGTGCCTGAAGTGTGTTCAGCATTTAAATACTCAAATCGAAGTGTTAAAACGACAAATATTTCGAGCAAGAACATCAGCTTTTTTGCGTTGTTTGATCTCTGTCTACCTAAACACAAACAAAATTCGTGGCTAATGGCACATAACTCCCCCAAGAGTAAGCTTCAGATGACCTATCTTGCAATTCCCTTGAACAATACACAATAAAAAAGACTCAGCTTTCTCCCTAGCGTCTGTGTGTTTCTTCTTCTGTTGCTACTGTGATTGGTGAAATAGTATCTTATCTGTTGAATAATAAAATAAACACATTTGAGTGTCTACAACGTCTTTAAAAATATTTTCATTTGTTGTTGACAATACTTGATCAAGCACGGTTAACATATGAGTAGCCTAATATCAAACCTAGACATCTGACCTAATGGTCGAAATTTAGTTAGCAGTCGATCGTAAGGGAAGTTTATCCGCTCTTTTCATTGGTGAAGTCCGTTTTATCCTAAACTTTTCGTAAACGTCATAAATCACACGTTAAATTTGACTGTTCACATCAAAAGCGGGCACCTACATAAAAGCTTGATATCAAATTCGGATACTTGTTGAATGAAATACTGTGCACTCAAGGGAACACAGTATATGATCACATGACCATGGAAATCAGATATGGCGACAGTATGTGCCAGGTACTAGGACGTACCTAAGATTTTCAGTAATTTTTTGTAGTATTATTAGTAATAACCATCTTAAAGCGAGTGAAATGGAACATAATATATCACCAGCGTCCAAAGGGAAAACTAGGAAGCGGTTGAGACACGATGAAAAGAAACAGAGGTAAGACTAGCTTGTAAACTACATTGTTCTGTTGCAAGGTGTGTTGTACGAAATTATTACTTGCTGGAAAAAAGATCGATGTCAGAAATAACGTAAGGATGTTTAAGTAAAAAGCTGGCGACAGTTTCAACAGACCTTATGCTAAAAATGTTAGAGATTCAGTACCGTAACATTTCATTTTGTATATAAAATTAAAAAGATCATTATGATTATTGTAGTTCTTAATTTTTCCAATATGCAATAGAGTTCCACTAAATTTTACACTTTATGTCGGTATTCCTATAACTTCCCAGATTATACACTTGTAAAAGATTCTCGTCAGCAGTAAGCGAATCTCTGTGTACCAAAAACGGACATCTGAAAGCGTGTTCACATCAAAAGCGGACACCTACAGGTTTTCGTTTCAAAGACGGACATTTATATTTTAAACACAATTTGATGGTGTTTGAGTAATCAAATTGATATTAGCCACTTTCAGGTATAAATCCTCGAGTATTAAAGTTGATAATGCTCAAATCAGCTTATAAACATATTAGCTCTACGTTTCACAATTAAAAACGTTTATCTTAGTTTCTCGCAAACGACAGACGTCCGTCTTTGATAATAGGCTACACATATAATCATTGCAAGTCGTGGAAGCAATAGTAACAGCCGGAATTTTTTAACTTGTTAAACGTATGTGTTATTTGTAACGAATATTTACGTATATCAGCGTGGCAACAACGTACTTTATTAACGATACATTATATCGGTGTATAGTGCTTTTGTATCAGCTGACCTAGCGCATTTTTGACTGCAGTATTCTGTTGTTACTTTCGACTTTGTATTCAAATTTTTCCCAGCAAACTTTACTTGTTCCAGAAAGACAAATGACGGCTTATTTCGGCGTGGAATACTTTTGTGGCAACTGACCCAGACCCATTTTTAACTGCAATATTTTGTTGTCACTTTAGTTTTTGTACTCAAATTTCGTCAAGCAAACTTCACAACCCAATCGTTTAACAGCAATTTTACGAATATGTGGACTTAATACGTTTAATAAACACCAGATAAATGTGTACTAGACTTTATGAAAGGAGTTGTTCACAACACAGTAACAACAGACGCAAGTCCATGATAATATTTGTTCATCACAACAATTACTGTTCATTGTATAAGTTTCGTAGCACTTTTAGACTATGAACTTGCATTACCATTCATACAAATATTTTCAAAGCTGCATTTTCATTTTTGGGTCAAACCACTTCTAACTGTTATACTTCGAACTGGAAGTGTATTACTGATAGGTTCGTGAGATTTGATTACCGACTATACGATCTGGCTCATCAATTCGAAGCTTTGATAAAGTCTGGAGATACTGACGGAACTTCATGCACATCTGTAGTCAATAGTCATTCTTTATTTAAAATGAAGAACTGTGTAAATAGGTAAAATTCTCTAGTGGGTGTGTCATACCAGCCATAACATAGCGGACGGCAGTCCAATTTGCCTCAAACATGGCGCACCTATCACCACTTTATGGAATTCAAGCTCGTTGCATGGCACATACCACTGCGCCACCTGTGCGCTATAGTGTACTACAGGGCCGTCGCGCGATCAGTCTCAGAACTAATTCAAAAAAATGTCTGTAAATCTATCGGACCAAACTGCGTGGTCATCAGTCCGTAGCTTACAAACTACTTAAACCTAGGTAAACTAACCTACGGACAAACACAGACACCCATGCCCCAGGGAGGACTCGAACCTCCACGGCGAGCAACCGCGCGCCCCGCAGCGAGGTGCTTTAGACCGCTCGGCTCAGAACTAATTCACTGTATCTTACGTCACCGAAATGAGCCACGTTCTTTAGCGACTTTAAGTGATGGCCGAATAGACGAAACAACTTGTAATCAGAGCACGTTGTGTAATTTTCTCGTTACGGAAGCATGGTAACTATTGCATCTTTTCTTGTAATTCTCTGACAGCAGAGGGATGTGTGTCATGTTACCATTCAATGTATGTAGAAAATTGATATATTTTTGTTTGTCTCATGTAGCTAAACACAGCGACGAATTGTTTAGAAACATTAGTTATGTAAATTTTTAAGTGTATAATTAGAATGATTAGAAATATCGAACAGTCACAACAAATCTTTTTTTCTTTTCTTTTTTCCCCTTTTTGGCCCACTTTAGGTTACGGTAGTAACAATAAAAGTGGGCCTTTGCGATCGACTTTTGACAGCTCGAAATTTAAATGAAAATAACGGCTTAACCATGCATCTGATACGAAAATTGAATAACCGAATTTATAGAGGAGAAAATTCTCTACATCTTTGCTCTGTTATGTTTTCTTCATATCTCGTATCGTTTCAGAGATATTTGCCAAACTAACGGCGATTTTGGGATGTATGTCTGTATGTCCGTAACGTGTTCCCTGTTTTTAAGACGAACTGTTCAACCGATCAGCACCAAATTTTGCACACATGATTGTAGGCCGCCAGAGACCAGAACCTCCCTTTTTCAAATTTTTCGGACAAAAAATACGATAGTAATACAAAAAAAGCCGTTTGTAATATAATTGTAATTGCAAACGAACCGTTCATCTGACACGAAAATTGAATAACCTAATTGATAGAGGGGAAAATTCTCTACAACTTCGCTCTATTATGTTTTTTGTTTTCATATCTTGCATCGTTGCAGAGATATTTGCAAAAATAAAGGCGATTTGTCTGGCTGTAACGTGTTCCCACATTTTAGGTCGAACCGTTTAACCGATCGGCACCAAATTTTACAGACATAATTATTGGCTACCAGAGACCAGAACCTCGCTTTTTGAAATACTTCGGACAAGAAATACGTTAGTAATACCAAAAAAGCCGCTTGTAATATAATTTTAATTGCAAATAAACCGTTCATCTGACGCGAAAATTGAATAACAGGATTTGTATAGGAGAATATTCCCTACAACTTAGTTCACTTTTTTTTTCATACCTCTTATCGTTTGAGAGATATTTGCAAAAATAACGGAGTTTTGACACCCTCCATTAAATTAACGAAAACCAGCCATTCGGAGATGTCACATGACATTCCTCACCCATAACTGTCTCTGGCATACGCCATCTTGCGTTGCGTATTTGATGATTTTCTTATTGTAACTTACACGTTGTCATTTCAAGGCAATGACGCACTGAATAATTAACAAAAAGACGTCGTTCTTCGTACGATAAATGATAATCTAGTATTTACAAATGCCATATTAGCATCAGTTAACAACAGCCATCAATAGCATGTACAACTTCTGTTGTCTGTAGCGTAGTGGGAAATGTGTTGGACTCTGTTGCAGAAGGTCAGTGTTTCGAAAACCATCACTGCCAAATTTCCTACAAGGGTTTCAAACACTTATTAATTAATTTTTTATTATTTAGGTCCAAAATGTATGCAAAAACTTTTAAAACTACAAATCTAAAGTGGGCCGTAAAACACGTCAGTGTTGAGTGCTATTTACTTGGTTCTGAAACATTCCAGAACGGCTTCCGTATCTACGCTTAATATTCGCTCAGGATGCGGCACATGGCTTCAGTTGCGTCGGCGACGTGGGAGGTGTGGCGTTTGGGGCAAGTGTTCCCGAAATCACGAAATTTTAAGCGCCGATGGAAGAGCGTCGGCCTCAATTGCTGCATCCCGAGGCTATTTAGCGTTTGTCAATAACATTTTGTCTGTTACGCTTTTCCATCGCTTTTTGATACGTGCAGCGTTTGCGTCGAATTTGTGATTCATCTGGAACGGACGATCATTAACATCACGCTAAAAGAGTAGCAGAAATACGCTGTCAAGTTATTCTTTATAGTTCATTTTAGACTGTCAAAATATTTCAACATTTATTCTGATATGATGTCACTGTGGCTGATTTCATTTATTTACAAATGTTTTTCGTTCCCTTTACTCATGTCTGTACCAGATAATCACGAGCGCTTTGCATTTCAAACCAATATTTTTTTTTCATTCATCGTTTATGTTACAGGTGAAGCTTCATACCATAACTGGTCATACTGCAGTGACATCAAAGGACAGCAATACTTGTTTATTCTGAGAAACAGCTAAACTGTTTGCATCTTTGAAGTTGTTACAAGAGGAAGGATGTGGGGCAATATTTAGTAATTTAGTGGTACGGCGCAATGAAAAGGTACAAAATTTCGCAGTCAACTAGTCAAAAATAATATTTTTTTGGGATTCTCATGACTGCAAGTCGAAAAGGAAATTTTCCAAGTCACTGATTTCAACATTCTATCCGCCGTTGTTTCGGTGTCCTTAAAATTAACTTATTTTCCTTAATTGATAGCATTAGCTGACCATTCAGTGAACTAGACAATTGCATTAATACAGGTTATCCGGAAAGTAAGGATGAATTTTATTTACGCCTATTTGTCATAGATTTGATGGTTGGCAGCCGTGTTTTTTCATGTTTGTTATCCGTTATCGTTTCCATTAATAGTCTGATACCTTTTGCGTTGTGAGCACTGTTGTTTATAATTGTTTTCGACATGAAAACGGAGCAACGTATTCACGTGCTAAAGGATTATTACAAAAACAGAAAAAGTCCGATGGACTGTGTATATGGCTTCGCCGAAGTGTGTTCTCAGCATACTACAGAGTTCCGCAGTGGCCCCAGAGTTCGCACTGCAGAATTGAGGTCGCTTGTTTACTTACAGTCACTCGCAGTATCTGCGATCATATGAGTATCAATTTATTTTAACAAATGTCATTTGTTATTTATGTGTACAAATGTTCAAATGTTTGTAGAGCTTATGGGACTTAACTACGGGGTCATCAGTCCCTAAACTTACAAACTACTTATGAACAAGCTACTACTAAGGACGGCACAAATATCTATGCCCGAGGGGGGATTCGAACTCCCGACCGTAGTGGCCGTGCAGACAATGACTGACGCGCCGCAGTACGCTCGGCCACCGCTATTTATTGCTTCTGTTAAAGTGTACCTACGCCGCCACCCCCCCCCCCCCCCAACCTAATTCGATTCTCGCTTCATACAATAGCCCTTTCAAAGCTGCAGCCACCAACAGTCGAGGTTACCCAGGAGTCTATGTGTAGGACAAGTATACAAAACGCCGCCTCCTCCCCTATCCCACAGAGCTCAAGCCATGCACGTAAACGTCAGACCACGAATGAGGTAACCACCTTCGGTCACGGCGCGGCGCCCTAGGCTCCGCCTCCCAACCCTTTGTGCAGCTCGACAGCTGCAGATCCTCTGTGTCTTCTCCCCCCCCCCCCCCCTCCCCTCCACCGGTATGTGTTATGACAGCCAGACCGCCTCCGACCTGCATATAACAAGCTCTTAGCGTACTGTTTCGGAGTTGTCAGTCACATAAAAACTGTGTGCTAAGCCTGGATTCGAACGCAGAAGCTTGACTTTCCCTTGAAAAGTTCTTACTGTCTGTGCTAACCAGAAATTACCTCTTCTTTCAGCTCATTGCCGTTTGCAAGAGATTTTTTTAGACGGAATAGCCATTACAATGCACTTGAATAATTAAGTGTCTTGACCACAGTTTGTAATTCATTTACAGCGTTAACATTTCGACTAGACTACAAAAAGACACTAGTATGAGTACACTAGTAGACACTTTCTCATAATACAATTGGCACAACGATCCAAAAAATTAAAACTCACTAAAACTTTAAGTTAAAATTTATTCCCCATTTAAGACACTTCATGTTACACGTGACTGCTGTGAAACCGTCCCCTTTTTAAGGAACATATTCCAAAACCTTGTAGCTTTTACGTAAGCAATAGCGCACTAACCTCAGTCAGATCATACCATGTGAGGCGAGTCGCCACGCGGCGTCAGTGTCGTATTTTTGTTCTCAAAATTTCCTCTGTGCAGTATTTCATACAATTTGGGATCAAACAAGCTTGGATGTCACAAATGTTCGATTTTCCTCTTTGTACTGTACGCTGTCTTTCAGCGTGGAACTTCTTAGTGCAATGTGAGGCATCTACCTGGGTTACTCTGAAACTGGATACTACTACATTTGCAAATTTCAACTATGAAAATTCACGACATCTACCGCCCATTACACAATACAGTATGACATTTAGTGATAAAACTACTTTGTAATCTAGTCAAGATTATTTTAAACTTGTATGAAATTCTACATATGTATTGGAATATTTAGTAGTGAGATTTGTTGAAAGAGAATTACCACAATAACGCGTCCTGACGAATGGCTCCACATGCTAAAAGGTCTGTTGGGTAGAGATATTTTCGCATTAACGATAAACGGGACAAAAAAATGTTGTGAAGCGATTTTGCGATATCTTCACGAATCACGTGCTTCTGATTAAGAAAATAGGGGTAAGTAGTGTTCTTCTTTCCGCGAATTAAAGAGATAAACTCATTTTAAAGCGAAGTTTACTTATTTTGCGATAAACGCGAATTTACAGACAAAGCTTAGAATTTTTTATATAATTTTATGTATGATGAAGAAGATTCGTCAACACGATAAAAAAAAACCTAAAATTTGTATTCCGTAAAATCTCTTTCAGATATGACGATAAAAGAATGACTGCCGTATTTGACTCCAGGCTTCCGGCTAAACGAATGGATTAGTACGTTCTCGGAGTGGCTGGGAGTCCCACCACAGCCTATCTCCTCACGGGACAGTGATAACCCCTATTAGATAATGTAGCTGATCAGCTACATACCGTATTTTTTTCCATTATATATATATATATATATATTCCATTATATTTACCACAAATTCATTTGTAGCTGCTTGTATATATACTGTTACATCTGCTAGTAGCTCGTCCTAGAAATTATAAATTGCAGAGTGCTACTGAATCATTTCGACAGTTAGCTGCACTAGGTTACTCCTAACATGTGTGTTTGTTTACTTCACTATTCCTCCTTTCCATATAAATGTAGTCAGTCATATACTACTGTTGCATTATGAGTTACTTTATGGGAAGATAGGCGTAATTGTTATATTTACTGCATTGGGTACATCATGGAAGCACTATATAGCTGACAGCTATGAACTTTTTGTTGCTAGTAGTGCATAATAATTGCAAGGATTTTTTCAATATTTTTTCTCAGTATATATGCACTATACACTAATCGTTGTAGTTTTTATAGCTTCAAATAACAAGTCATTAAAGGATTAAGACTTTTGGAAATCCCCAATGACGTTTACTGTACTGTACAATGGGTTGGTGTATTTCAGCGTCCTGGATCAGGTTAAACAAATGATGACCAATCCGTAGTCAAGATGCGATGTTCAACAAGTGTTACGGTCCACAGCGAACAGTTTGCGAAAGTTGGTCTATACGCTTCAGAAGCAATATTTAATGCGTAAATTTTGAAATATTCCAATTGAGCTGTATCAAAAAGTTGTATTATAAATAAGGGCCATTTAGAACGCAAGTGAAACGGCAGTTGATAATAGAACTCACATTGGATAAGCAGAAGAAACTTAAGTGTGAAAAGAGAGAATTTGTTCACGAAAAATCGGTTATGCTATTGTAACCTAACATTCCGTTGGAGAAGGTAGACAACTCTGCAGTCCGGAATTGGTTTCAAATCTTTGTACCAGGTATGTGTTGTCTACTCATATAACCTCATAGATAGTATAACTAGAATATCTCAGACCTGATTTTGATAGTGATTTTCCTTTTTCTCTATTGTTTAATATCTGGAGACATTCCAGTTGCATGCCACCAAAGGAAACAACTTGTTCCACGTTGTGTAAATGAAATACAGGCAAGCATAAAACTGTCTTTAGAAGAGAAATCGTACTTGGTTCTAATTCGCGACGAAAATAATGATACTTCGAGCCGCTCTGTGATGGCAGTGTTAGTCGAAATTCAAGAGCCAATAATATTGGCTTTTAAATTCTGCTGCAATACATCGCCAAACAAGCTGAATTTATTTGCCCAGAAACGTAATACGAATTAAATGTTCTCCCATGATTCCCTTCAGTACTTCACGACGTTTCAACATATAAGGGGCAAAATCAATTATTAAATCCTTATAGTCAATTTCAAAATTACGCATAGCATGAAGGATCGCTTGAGAACACGTTTTGCTTTTAGCAGCATATAGAAATGCACATTCTAAGAAAAATATTTCGTGTTCTTATAATATAAGTTAGACAGCTGTCACTTTAAATACCGTAGAAAAATACGAAATCTTAATCTTCAATTAAACAGTGAAAGAATTTAAACCGTTCACATCATGGTGGAAACGTCTAAATAAATGAGATTTTTCTTACGACAGCGACCGCACCAGATGAATTATGTACATTATATCAGAACATAATGAGCTTGAAAATGGCGCTATCCCGAAATAGATCTATTGCAAAATAAAATATAACATCAGTTAAGCAGTTACCTGAATTTATTTAATACTGGGTGTCCAGAAAAGGACTCCCTGATTTCAAAATTAAATATCTCGAAAACAAAGATCGATAGAGGAATGCAGTAAACGGTATGTTTGTTGTGAAAGCTGTAGGAAGTTTATACAGCAATTTGAAATAATAGTTACAAAAGCTGCTAACAGATGGCGCTGTAATCGTCATACATAATGCCTAGTATAAATAGTGATCCGGAGCCCAGAGCGATCAGTTCCACTATTGAAACGTGGAAGGAGGTTAGCGTACCGAAGGAAGAGTTTAAAACCATGTACTCCATTGAACAACGCGTTTTTTGATGCTAGAGTACCACAGGTTAGAAGAGAGTCCTACGGCAACAAGGCGAAGTTTTCAATCACGATTTAATGTTCCCAAAGGACCCGATGCGAAAACCATTCGTACGCTCTTCGCAAAATTTCAACGAACAGGCAGCGTAACTGATGATCTAGTGGGACATGTTGGCCGCAAGCAAACCGCAGTTACGCCTGAAAATATCGCCACAGTTTCTGGAATTATTCAGCGTAATCCAATCTTATCCATCCGTAGAATTGCATCTGAGACTGGTTTGAAGCGTTCCAGCACGCAGAAAATACTGAGAACGAGCCTACACATGTTTCCATTCAAAATTCAAACGTACCAGGCCATACCCGTACGATCTGTGCAACAAAGGGTTGCCTTTGCGAATCAGAAGCTCACAATGATTGATTTGATGTTGGCTGCATCTGTTTTACACATGAAGCACACTTCCACCTGATTGGATACGTGAATAAGCAGAACTGGCGATCTTGGGGTTCCGAAAAGCCATATTGGTGTGAAGCGAAACCCCTGTATTCTCCTAAAGTTACTGTGTGGGCTGCAGTATTCAGCAGAAGCATTATTGGCCCTTTTTTCATTCGAGAAACGGTCACTGGTGACGTTGCAATTGTGGAAAAATTGTCACCACACAGCAAGCGTTAGAGGATCGAACAGGTACTGAATAGTTTATGCAAGATGGAGCCCGACCACATCGGACCGAACAAGTGTTTCGCTTTCTTGAGGAATACTTCGGGAATAGAGTCATTGGAATATCACAAATTTACTGGTGCAGGCATGGATTGGCCTCCGTATTCACCGGATTTGACTCCCTGTGACTTTTTTTTGTGGGGGGCACAGTGAAAGACATGGTCTACCCGAAGCATCCCGCCACACTGGTCGAGCTTGAATCGGCGATCTCTGTGGCAAGTGAATCCATTTAGGTTGAGACACTACGAAATGTGATGACGAACTTCATTCTTCGTTTGCGCCACCTCTGTAGTGCCAATGGTGAACATTTTGAAAACATTGTTATGTGATTGTTTGTAAAGAGTGTTTTCATACGATTATTTCACTTAAGTATGCTGATATTACCTGTACAGCGTACAGCGCCATCTGTTAGCAGCTTTTGTAACTATTATTCCGTCTCTAATGACCAAGCTGTCGACGAGACGTTAAACTCTAAGCTTCCTTCCTTCCTAACTATTATTTCAAACTGCTGTATAAACGTCTTACAGCTTTCACAATAAACATACCGTTTACTGCATTCCTCTATCGATCTTTGTTTTCGAGATATTTAATTTTGAAATCAGGGAGCCCTTTTCTGGACACCCTGTGCATCATGTCAGTAAAAGACATCAAACTGCGGGCCCCCAATACAAGAAATTGCTTTGTCATTTCCTTCGTAAACATCCTGTGTTGTGTACGGGTTGTCCAGGAGGGGGCATACAAGTAGATGGCTTCGATCTTCATTCCACCGATGGCAATAGACTACTTCAGAACCTAGATATCTCAACTGATACCATTAGTGTTTTGACCAGTGTATAAAGATAAGGCAGATGTAATTCCAGACTTTATTGTTCATCTGAATCTAAAACCTTGCGGACACTCGCCAATTGCCACTGTCTCTGAGAGCCTATGCTAGGCTCTGTAGCGACAGCAGCGCTGGAGGGTGTCTGCCTTGTCTCCGAAGAGACTGGCAAGGCGCAACGCGGGCGGCCTATCCGTGGGGCAACAGGGGCAGCTTCGGCGGCGGCGGCGGCGGTAAGTGGATTAGGGACTGCGATACGAGTCTGGCCTGGGCTCTGGCTAATTGGGGGCGGCACTGGAGGCGGCGGTGGGGGCGGCGAGGCCGTCCTCCGCCCCCAGCCCGCAATCAGCCCCCGCGAGGCACCGCCGCCGGCCGAGGTGACCAAATCGAGTTACCGTCCACCCCTCTCCCCACCTCCTCCTTCCGCTCTCAAAAGACACCACCTTGCCCAGATCCTCCTCCTCCTCCTCATCCTCCTCATCCTTCTCCGCTTCCTCCAACCCCCTCCCCGTACCGCCCCCCGAGCTGCCCTGCCGACGCTAACGGAGTTTCTTAAAAAATAAACTCTCTTCCTGCCTTTCCTCGGAGGGTTAAGAAATCTAATACGCATGTACAATGAGCCGCAGCGCCGAGGAAAAGTTTTGTCTCCCACGAGACAGTAGCCTTTTTCATGAGCAACTTATGTAGCGGAGGGGAATCGAAGCTGCGGGAAGCGGAGGAGGACACTTGAGGTCTCTGACTTGCGGCTCTACTTACTGCTAACCGTGAAGGACAATTCTGGAACAAAGGCTACTGAAATACTACTTTTTTCCCCAATCAATTCTTTCTTCTGAATGAAACGTTCTCGGGTTTTCGACCACGTCAAGTGGTTAAAATTCCACGAGCTTTCGACCAAAGCACTCCTTGGCGATTGTCATATGGTATGACTGCCTGGTATGAGGTATCTATGATTTCATTTTTTTCCACTGTAGCACCACTGGGCTTTGCCCGTCTGACTTCTATTTATAGCTGAATGAATGTGCAGAAAATAGCGTGATGGTTTTATCTAAATTGTTTGTATGTATCAGTGGTTGTCTGTAATCTGTTAGTCCCTAAAGTGGCGGTTGAGTGTGGAGAACGGTCTTTTTATCGAAGCGTTGGGGTATGGTGTACCTAACTGTTGGATAAGGCGGTGGGTCGAAGTTGAAGCTCTCTTAATGTAGGTGGAGATTGGAGGTTCATCTAAATATTCTTTTATGTGTCTGTTTGCGTCCGCTATGTCTCGAAGGATTCTGTTCTGAAGCGTTTGCTGCTTGGACAGGTGCGAGTATGCGGCCATCGACCATATTTCCGAGCCATGCTTTGAAGTATGCAGGCTTTGTATGTCTGGAGCTTCTTGTTTACTGGGAGCCCCCTCCCTTTAAGACGCGGACAGAGTTGGTTAAAAGCAGCACAACCCTTCCCACTAGATCTAACTAGATGTTTCCCGAACGTCAGCCTTTTATCCTGTTGCAGGCCAACGTATGTCACTGAGTCACTCGAATTGATCTCCCTGCCTGCAACAGATATTTTCCTGTCCGGTTCTTTTAGTTTCGTGGTGGCTGCTGATGCGGCCTTATATACGCTAGCTGCCGGTCTTGACGTCACTCGTGTCCGCGTCATCTCCATATATGGTGATGTTTTGGCTCGTTGGCCGGTTCGCGTGCTTCAACTTCGCGATCGCCGAATTCCACGGCGCGTTGAGCTGCAGGCCGCCGTCTATATTGAGTTATCACTGATTTTAATTTTTTTGCTTCCTTAATTACGCAATCCCAAAAACAGTTGGTGCGAGATATCATCAAACTTGATTCGGTGACCGTTTTCTAATTTGGAATTGATTTCGTCACGTACTCAAAATCTGGAAAACTGACCTCCGGACTGTATCAGTTATATTTGGATCATATTTGGACCCCTTACGTGCAGAAAAACCAAATTTTGCATATACTGAATTAATCAGGTAGCCAAACCGACGAGATGCTCAACCGACCTGCACTGATAAAGTGATACCACCGAAACGCACTTTTGTCACCCTAGTGACGTTTACTTGTTTCGACAAGAATTTTATTGTAAGACTAAAAATTATGCTTCATTATACGGGAGCAGACGCTATTAAAATTCATGCCTTGACCATAATCAGCCATCAGCTCCTGTGTTTCAAGATGTGCTATTAATAGGGACTAATAACCTTTCTAGTTTAGTCCGTTCCAAAATCAAACCATCCATCGAAATTAATATCTGATAGACATGTCTTCAGAAATCTAAATTAAATATGTTTTCCGCGAACGATATTTCGGACAACAGTTGAATGAGCAATATGCCATTCGTGTGTTGGGCAAGGTGTGAGAAATATTTGTGTTTTGGTTATTTAAGATGAGTTTCACTCTACTGGTGGTGTGAAAGCTGACGAATAGACGGCCAGTAATTGGAACTACTTAATAATATACTTTAGAAGTTTTATTTTATTTATATCTTATTTTTGTTATTGCACTGTGTATCACAAATTAGCTTTAAACAGACAACACACTTAATTGAATATTAATCACATCTCCCGGTCATCTACTTCAAAATAAGGCAAGGAAAGGTATGACAAACATGATAATATTATCAAACACATCAAAAAATCTAATAAAAATTGCCATGACTGAGGTTTGAACCTGGATCTACGGTTTGACACTCCAAGCCCTGGACCGCTCGACCAACGGTACTCGGGAATTCGCTCATACTTACAAATACCCAAGCGACAACGTGAAAACACAGTAACGATAATAACTTGAGCGTCATTAACTTTTGAGCCCACAGATGTAAGTAAAAACTGCTCTTCTTCAGACGCTCTTTCGGAGTATAGCACTGAATACGCGATTTTCCGTTATCAACTTTGACCTTGAATGAAACTTTCACTCTGCAACGGAGTGTGCGCTGATATGAAACTTTCTGGCAGACTAAAATTGTGTACCGGATCCGGGACTCGAACCTGGGACCTATGTCTTCGAGGGCGAGCCGTCTACCAAAGCGCTTGCTCGGGAAAGACAAATATCCCAGGTTCGAGTCCTTGTTCCAGCACACAATTTTAATCCGCCAGGAAGTTAACTATGTTTTTGTCAAAAACTCCTGGGTGTCTAGTAAAACGCCGAAACAAGGGTCTCCTTATATTCAATATGGAACGTCCGTGCAAAATGTGATCGCAATTAGTGACCCAAATGTCAGACTCTCTCCTCGTTACTTTACCAATGCTGATTAGCCGTCGTAGTCCACACGAGTGATGGTTTAGATCTTCAAAATTTCTTCAAGAATAATTAAATAGACTTCAACATTACTTACACTGCCCTTATTAAAAGCATAGCAATGAACAACGAAGGATATTAACTAACAAAATACTACCCACTTTTAAGTTCAATGAGTATCAGCATGCCTTAAATATAGCTCTAATTTAAAGCAACGTATTCCGACAACGGATGATGATGAATGGATAAAAATAATTAGCTTTGATTTTATCCATTTATCAACCTTCGTGCAAAGTACAGATTCGTCAAAGATTGAAGTTTAAACGCGACGCATTACAAAAACCTACTAGAAAAAACATTTCGACGTAAAAACTAACGGTGTACATAAAAATTACAATCTATAGTTTATTAATTTCAACCTCAAACATAATTTTCAAAAGGAATAAATCGATTCTCATAGTTTGTGTAAGTTCAAGTTCCCGGTCCGTTATTTATTTATGTATTTAGCTCGACTTTAAACAGTCGTATCTCAACAGCGGATATGGATTTCAAGCGTAAAAGTGGGGCGCTTTAAAAACCTGCCAGGAAAACTATTTGTACACAGAATCCGAATGGTATTGAGAATTAATTTGAGTCAAATTTACATCATTTGTAAAGCACTAAAATTACAGTTGAAAAGAATGTTCATATTATTATTGCAAGCAAATACGTGTTCGGTACTACACAAATACAAGCGTTAAAGACTTGTATTAATCTCCAATCCTTATCAGTCAGGATTTCTAACGAAGGGCTCTAACAAAGGCATCTTATCGCTGCATATTCGCCGCGGTGCAGTAGCCGAGCGGTCTACAGCACCTCGCTGCGGAGCGCGCGGTTGCTCGCCGTGGAGGTTCGAGTCCTCCCTGGGGCATGGGTGTGTGTGTTTGTCCGTAGGTTAGTTTACCTAGGTTTAAGTAGTTTTTAAGCTAAGGACTGATGACCACGCAGTTTGGTCCAATAGATTTACAGACATTTGAACATTTGAGTTGTATAATCGTCTTATCGTTTCTTATTTAAGGCCATTCTGATTTGAACCTGCAGTTTGTAACTATCCTTGTTGCAAATAATCTTCGTAATTTATTTTCTGCTCAAAAATGTTTGTAAATCTATCGGACCAAACTGCGTAGTCATCAGTCCGTAGCTTACAAACTATTTAAACGTAGGTAAACTAACCTAAGAACAAACACACACACCCATGACCCAGGGAGGACTCGAACCTCCACGGCGAGCAACCGCGCGCTCCGCAGCGAGACGCTTTAGACCACTCGGCTACTCCACCGCGGCTTATTTTCTGTGAAACGCAAATTAAACTACCTGTATAGTAAACAGTTACGTGGTAGCCCTTCTAGTGGTGAAAACATATTCCACACAACAATAGAAAATGTATTTATTCATATCTTTCGTTACCTCATATTCCTTCGCGAAAGAAGAAAAAAATTCAGCTTCAATAATAATTTGTTTTCCATCCACTTTTTGTTTCCATTTTGCCATCAGACAATTAATCAAATTCATCGGTACCAATACGTATAACTACAGTTACTTAGAAGCAAAGAAAACTTATGTAGTGGCTAAGGAATACCTTTTCCCTAATACCTTGTATTTATCAACACGAATCTGTACCCACATAATAAAGGAGATATTGAGATCTGACGGCATAAACTATGGCATGAGCGATAAACTGTCACGCCATTCTATAAAGTTACAAATCTCCTCCTAAAGTGCCGATTTCAACCAAACTTCGTACACACATTGTTTTCCACCATGCAACAATACGTGGTTGGGCAAGAAACACCTATAACACATAATTCATTATATATGACGTCATAAACAATTAGATACACGAGAAAACGCTATATAATACGTGAGCCGCGGTGGAGTAGCCGAGCGGTCTAAAGCGCCTCGCGGCGGAGCGCGCGGTTGCTCGCCGTGGAGGTTCGAGTCCTCCCTGGGGCATGGGTGTGTGTGTTTGTCAGTAGGTTAGTTTACCTAGGTTTAAGTAGTTTGTAAGCTACTGACTGATGACCACGCAGTTTGGTCCGATAGATTTACAGACATTTGAACATTTTATAATACGTGAGACAGTAATTTATTACGCCTTTCTACCAACTCTGTTTGCAGCACATTTCGCAGGCAGTTTTTCAGTATTCCACTCTACGTACCACGAAAATTATATTATTGCAGAACGTGAAATGGACAGAGAGTTTGAGAAGAAGTAGGAGGTGGATTGATATAAAATGAAATAAATAAATTCCTTGGCAACGCCGTAAATTAAAGCTAGTATCTCTCTAAAATTCGATGGACTGATAAGATTATTGTGAAGACGTTAATGTGCGTAATTTCGCTAGAAAGGAAGAATGGGAATCAACATTTCCTGTGATACAAACTTTAGTACGATGAAGGAAATAATGACACTTGACATAAGCTCATGTTTTTCTTTGAGTTAAACATGAGGCACAGAACGGAAGTTTAATCTACTGAAAGTAGTTGTATAAGGGCATTCGAAATATCTTTTCTTCCACTTAAATTCTGAAAAATGTACACTCGATAATCTTTGTTAACTTACAAACTTACAGTGAATTTATTATTAATTTACACTAGTTACACTGCAGGAAACTGCTATCTGAGGCAAATAGCAAACATAAAAGAGCTTTTTTCTTTTTCTTTTTCTTTCTTCAAAAACTACATGCAAACAAATTTGTACAGGCGTTAGAAGTGTAATGCAGTTTGCTTACACGTCGACTGAGGTAGCATCAAACTAATCCACAATATGTATGATCCATTTAGGTTTCCAGACTATTAAAAGCGTTCACATCATTCTCGGGATGTCTTACACACAGCTGAAATATAAACATGTAGGTACTTAGCTCATTCAGGTGTTCTGAAAATGTGACTGCATCAAAATGTCGAAACCAAAACGATTTCGAGGAGACTGCCCAAAACAAATTTTATTTTCACAAATACAGCTAAAATTTGTATGAATGAAAACTCTGAACTTCCAATCGAATTGATTTTGGGATTTAAAAAATGGAATTTGTATCTGTGTTTCCAAATTAGAATTTCCAATCTAAAAATCTGCAGTTCAGTTTTCAACCTGTAAACAAGTAAAGAAACTCTGATACAAGAGTGCGAAGATAAAGAACTCACGCTTCACTTGAATAAGGTATTGTAATTGAGCACACTTTGTGAAATTAATATTTACAGGAACGAAGCAATTCCCTGAAGGAGTGGTATGTTTTTTGATGTATTTGAAAAAAAAAAAGATAAAATAAAATAGAAATGTAGTACCAATGACTTGTTTATTCTCTACTAAAAATGTCGTATTTTGAAATAACGGCATCGTATAACGTTTAGAAAAAATGAATCGCAAAAAGGAAGTGCTGTGAAAAATGTAACTTGAACCACTTACAGTGGAACTGAAACTGTATAAATCGCAGCTAGGAATTAATTGATCGAAGCAAACACGAAACATTGAAAAATCGCCAATGCTCAAGGAGAATTGTATACTATAGTGTATAATCAATTTAAACGACGAAGAAAAGTAAGAATAAGAGTCAAGAAGCAAAATAGATTTTGAAAAGAGGAAACTTATGGAAATTGAGTAAAACTTTTCATAAGTAATACCTATGATATTTACCCAATATTTAACGGCATATTGAAATGATATCAAACTGTTTCGTAAATGAAAATGCACGACTTGATTTAAGGAATTTTCGAAATACTTACAGAGAATTCTGATTAGATTCTTAATTACACACAGACAATCCATAGCTCCGAACCATATTCTCTAATACAAATGAAATTCTAGATTAGTTATTTCTGATTTGGAAAGAAACTAAAGAAGGCATTAAAATCATAAAAAAATAATAAATAATAGTTATCGGAACCTTAGAAACGAAATGAAATGAAGCTTATGTTTGAAGTCTGGAGAACAAATTAATCTTGGGAGGGTTAAAAGTAGCAATGATATCTCCACCACACAAAGGCTATAAATACGACGTTACGAATTACAGAGAGATTTCTTTTTTTTCTGTTGTTGTTGTTGTGGTCTTCAGTCCAGATACTGATTTGATGTAGCTCTCCACCCTACTCTATCCTGAGCAAGCCTTTTCATCTCCACATAAGAACGGCAGCCTACATCTGTCTGAATCTGCTTACTGTATCCATCTCTTGGTCTTCCTCTGCGATTTTTACCCCACACACTTCCCTCCAACGCTAAATTCACAATTCCTTGATGTCTAAGAATGTGTCCTACCAATCTATCCCTTCTTTTAGTCAAGGTATGCCAGAAATTTCTTTTCTCCCCAATTCGGTTCAGTACCTCCTCATTAGTTACGCGATCCACCCACCTAATCTTCAGCATTCTTCTGTAGCACCACATTTCAAACGCCTCTATCCTCTTTCTGTCCACACTGCTTATCGTCCATGTTTCACTCCCATACAAGGCAACACTCCATACAAATGCCTTCAGAAAGGAATTCCTTAGGCTTAAATCAATATTCGATGTTAACAAATTTCTCTTTTTCAAAAACGCCTTTCTACCCATTGCCATTCTGCATTTTATATCCTCTGTACTGCGACCATCATTTGTTATTTTACTGCCCAAGTAACAAAACTCATCTACCTCCTTTATTGTTTCGTTACCTAATCTAATTCCTTCAGCATCACCTGATTTTCTTACACTGCACTCCATTACCCTAGTTTTGCTCTTGTTAATGTTCATCTTATATGCACCTTTCAGCACACTGTCCATTCCGTTCAATTGCTCTTCCAGGTCCTTTGCTGTATCTGACAGAATTACTATGTCATCGGCAAAACGCAATGTTTTTAATTCTTCACCCTGAACTTTAATTCCCTCTCCAAATTTCTCCTTGCTTTCCTTTATAGCTTGCTCAATGTACAAATTGAACAACATTGGGGAAAGGCTACAACCCTGTCTTACTCCCTTTCCAACCACTGCATCCCTTTCATGCCCTTCAACTCTGACAACCGCTGTCTGGTTTTTGTACAAGTTGTAAATAACCTTACGCTCCCTATATTTTACTCCTGCTTGCTTCAGAACTTGAAAGAGTTTATTCCAATCAACATTGTCAAAAGCCTTCTCCAAATCTACCAAAGCTACAAATGTTGGTTTGCCTTTTCTTAATCTATCTTCTAGGATAAGCCGTAAAGTGAGTATTGCCTCCCGTGTTCCTACATTTCTCCTGAACCCAAACTGATCTTCCCCGAGGTCGGCTTCTACCAGCTTTTCCATCCTTCTGTAGATAATTCGTGTTAAAATTTTGCAACCATGACTTATCAAACTAATGGTTCTGTAATTTTCACACCTGTCTGCGCCTGATTTCTTTGTAATGGGGATTATTACATTTTTCTTAAAGTCTGAGGGCATTTCGCCTGTCTCATACATCCTACACACCAGTTCAAATAGTCTTGTCATGGCTGGCTCTCCCAGACACTTCAGTAGCTCTGAGGGGATATCATCTGCTCCAGGGGCCTTGTTTCGACTTAGGTCTTTCAGGGCTCTGTCAAATTCTTCCCTCAGTACAGCATCTCCTATTTCATCATCATCTACATCCTCTTCCCTTCCTACAATAGTGTCTCGAAGTTCATTTCCTTTGTAGAGCCCCTCTATATACTCTTTCCACCTTTCAGCTTTCCCTTCTTTTCTGAGAACTGGTTTTCCATCAGTGTCCTTGATATTGATAGAGCTGTTTTTCTTATCGCCAAATGTTTCTTTTATTTTCCGGTAGGCTGTATCTATTTTTCCCCTATTTATACATTCTTCTACATCCTTGCATTTGCCTTCTAGCCATTCCTGCTTAGCCATTTTGCACTTCCTGTCAATCTCATTTCTTAGTCGTCTGTACTCCATTTTGCCTGTTTCATTTACTGCATTTTTATACTTTCTCCTTTCATCGATTAAATTTAGTATCTCCTGTGATATCCAAGGATTTTTTGTAGGTCTTGCCTTCCTACCTATTTTGTCCTCTGCTGCCTTCACTATTTCATCTCTCAATTTTACCCATTCCTCCTCAACTGTTTTATTTTCCCCCGTTTCCGTCAATTGTTGCCTGAAGCTCCCTCTGAAATTCTTAATAACTTCAGGTTCCTTCAATTTATCCAGGTCCCATCTCCTTATTTTCCTACCTTTCTGTAGTTTCTTCAGTTTCAGCCTACAGTTCATAACCAACAAGTTATGGTCAGAGTCTATGTCTGCCCCTGGGTATGTCCTACACTTCAAAACCTGGTTCCGAAATCTATGTCTTACCATTATAAAATCTATCTGGTATCTCCCGGTGTCTCCTGGTCTCTTCCACGTATACAACCTTCTTTTGTGATTCTTAAACCAGGTGTTTGTTATAACTAAATTATGTTCCGTGCAAAATTCTACCAGGCGACTTCCTCTTTCATTCCTTTTGCCCAGACCATATTCATCGACTATCCTTCCTTCCCTTCCTTGTCCTACTACCGAATTCCAGTCTCCCATAACAATTAAGTTTTCCTCTCCCTTAATTGTCTGAATAATTTCCTTTAGCTCCTCATATATTTCTTCGATTTCCTCATCATCGGCAGAGCTAGTTGGCATATAAACCTGTACTACTGTTGCCGGTGTTGGCTTCGTATCTATCTTGACAATGATAATGCGATCACTGTGCTGGTCATAGTAGTTTACCCGCATTCCTATTTTCTTATTCATTATCAATCCTACTCCTGTGATACCCCCCATTGATTTTGTATTTATAATCCTGTACTCACCTGACCAGAAATCCTGTTTATCCTGCCACCAAACTTCACTAATCCCCACTATATCTAATTTCAACCTATCCATTTCCCTTTTTAAATTTTCTAATTTTCCTACTCTATTAAGGGATCTAACATTCCACGCTCCGACCCGTAGAATGCCAGTATTGTCTTTCCTGATGATCACATCCTCCTGAGTAGTCCCCGCCCGGAGATCCGAATGGGGGACTATTTTACCTCCGGAATATTTTACCCTAGAGGATGCCATCATCATATGTTCATACAGTAGAGCTGCATGTCCTCGGGAAAGGTAACGGCTGTAGTTTCCCCTTGCTTTCAGCCGTTCGCAGTAGCTGTGTGGCAAAGCCACATTAGCTGATGTTACAAGGCCAGCTCAGTCAATCATCCAGACTGTTGCCCCTGTAACTACTGAAAAGGCTGCTGCCCCTCTTCAGGAACCACACGTTTGTCTGGCCTCTCCACAGATACCCCTCCGATGTGGTTGCACCTACGGTATGGCTATCTGCATCGTTGAGGCACGCAAGCCACCCCACCTCGGCAATGTCTGTGGTTCATGGGAGTGGTCTTTTTTTTTCTATATTATACAAATGGCAATCAGAGAGGAGATACGACCACCCGCTGCCGTTAACATTGCCAGATAAACAATTAACTAGCCGATTGGAAGAAAAGAAGACCAGTTAAATATAAAATTTATAAGATTTTTAAAAACAAAGTAGAAACGACACTGGAAAATCAGTTACGTGAACATCAAGGTGGTGGTAGGAAAGACTAATCATGATTGGGACAAAATAATGTTTTATCTGAAGTCAGTCAGCCGGCCCGTGGTGAAGTGCCGAGCGCTCTGAAGCGCCTAGCTGCGAAGCACGTAGTTGCTCACCGTCTGAAGTTCGAGTCCTCCCTCGGGCACGTGTGTGTGTGTGTGTGTGTGTGTGTGTGTGTTGTCCTTAGCATAAGTTAGCTTTAGTTTAAGTAGTAAGAGACTGATAAAAACAGCTGTTAAGTAATTAACCCTTATATATTAGGAGATACAGATAACTTTGTACCAGCTAACCCCTTAGTAACACGATTCCACATTCAACCTGAGTGATAATTCCAATTCGCTTACGCAATTTTACGACCAATCCCCATCCCTCAGATTTGCAAACGTTAGAACATTGGCATTCAGTCAGCCGGTAGGAATTAGTGAATGCAAAAGACGATGTAGTAATATTTGTTGATTTCAATAAAAGGACTTTGGTTCTGTCGGCAGAGAAACTATAAATAAAATAGTCCAGAAATTTGATCTAAAGTTTACATTAGGAAATATAATTTTTGAAACATTTACAGAGACAGTATCTAAATTGAAAGTTCTGGGGCAAACATCCCATACCATCGAAATAAATGCTGGTGTACAGCTAGGCGATGGCCTATTCTTATTCATTTTAATTTGTGCTAGAAAAACAAGGAAAGAAACTTGAACGAAGAACAAGATTTCGTAATAGAGACTGTAGTGGGACGGATTATTGTCTCCGCTACATATCTCATGTCAGCTCAGTTTGTGCAGGATAACTTACTTATATTATTGTTCTTAAATGATTTTTATGTAAAGATTTAATGTTATGATTCTTAAAGATGTTTTTGTATATTTTTTGTTTGTTTCATGTGCTGTGAGGCGAGTCAACCTAAGAGGGCAACATCTTCGACGCCGATTCCAAGGAGTAAATATCCGGCCACATCAAGTCGCAGGTCGACGGCCACGAGGCAAGAAGATGTTGATCTCTGCGGTTGTCGTCGCGAGAGTTGACATTATTGTCGACTCTTCATGTTAAAATAACAAATTTTAAAAGTCAGTTCCCTTTTGTCTGTCGATGACTACATATGTAATGTCTTAGAAAGTAATAAATGTTATCGTGTTTAAACTTGACGAAAGTGTCAGAGTACATCATGTATGAAGAATTATTTTACGATGAATAATATATTAATGAAATGAGCAGATGATTTAATTTAAATATTCTTCAATCTGAAGGAAGATTCTTATGAATTTTTTATTGGCGGAAAAGTTACGTCAAGAAGACTTTGATAAATGTTTCTTTTAGAACTTTGATTAATCGATCATATACATCGATCGATAATCATTGAAGAAATATTATTTTTTCTCTGTGGCTATAGCAACGACCACAAACTGAAGAATTTCTTTTGACCGTCTTATCTATGAGAGAACTTAGAAATATTTTAACAAGAGTGACTGTTAAAAACTTCTTCCCTCGGCGCAAGAATCTGATTTTTGAAATATAGCAACGTATAAAGATTTTACATGAACATATTTTTTTATTTTATATAAATTTTTATGGGCGCATGGACACCTCAAGGATTACGAAGTCTGACACGGCCACATTCAACCCTAATCATACGAGTGCTTTTGAAGATAAGGTTTTAGCACACGTTCCGCCGTACGAAGAGGTCGTTCCGCCGCAAGATGAAACAACTGTATCTGAATGAACTCTCACACATGTGAGGAAGATTTTGTTATACTTACTGAAAGTGTAATCTGCTATAATATAAATCAATCTTTACGAAGAAATAAACAGTAGGATCAGCTTTAGATTTTTTGCCGAAAAACGTAGTTTTGAACAAACATTAAATATGCACGGAAATTTCTGCTGACAGTTACTGTGAAAAGAGAAGTCTAAAAAAATTTAATATCTTGGGGAAACGACGATTTGAAAATCTTGCTGTAGAAGAGAGGATAAAAAAAGGGACAAGAGCATAACTAAAGGCCTTCATGTGGTTGCGTGGATTTTCCCGGCGTAATAACTGGTAACATTCGTCTCGAGTCAGCAACCGGATAACATCGTCAACTAGACTGTCGAGCCGGCCGCGGTGGCCGAGGGGACTGAGGCGCTACAGTCACGGTCTGCACGGCCACTGCGGTCGGGGGTTCGAATCCCCCTTCGGGCATGGATATTTGTGCCGTCCTTAGTGTAAGGTAGTTGATAAGTAGTTTGTAAGTTTAGGGACTGATGACCCCGTAGTTAAGTCCCATAAGCTTAACAAACATTTGAACATTTTTTTAGGCTGTCGAAATACTGTGACTATTTGACAATGTTATCCGCTTGCTGACCCGAGAAGAATGTTAAAAGCCTTCATGATACAATCTGTCGTCCAAAATACAGAAAGTAGAACAGTACCATACAACAGTGAAGTCAGAATGTCTATATGTAAGTGTGTAACATCTAAGTAAAATCTACATAAATTGTATCAGAAAGGTGAATCATTAGGAGAATATAAGGTTCACCAAAAAATCATGGATATTACGAAATAACAGCGTAATTTATCGGAATGTAGAAAACTATTGGAATCAAAGAAAGAAAGAAGTAAAGTGGTTGTTGAAAATTTGTATCTATTGCAAGAAAGTAGATTAAGTAAAAATCGCATTCATCCGTGGTATAAAGCCTTAACAAAAATTTGGAGTAACAAAATTTTAAAAAAATGAAATAGTAACATAACAGTTGGAGAATCAACTTTAATAGAAGTGTTTAGGAGCAAAGTAATGAATATGGAAGAAAATTAAATTGAGAGAAAATGTATAAATTCTTTTCAGGTTAACCATTGTTATATGTAACAGCTTGACATTGAATACAAAGATACAACAGATGCTTATCAAGCTGTTTGGCCTGACGTTACAATATACGTACGTTCTTTATATATTGTTGTAAAATACTGTTCTGTTATTACGTTGTTGTTGCCCTCGGTGTTGGGCCAAATGTGCTGACCGCTACATTGCTGTTCCTTCAATTATGATCATCGTTGCTTGCAAGTTTATTTAATCGAATGAATAGTAATGATTCACCGCTACATTGCTGTTCCTTCAATTATGATCATCGTTGCTTGTAAGTTTATTTAATCGAATGAATAGTAATGATTCACAAAGTGTCTCCTATCTAATGTGAATCAACATTCGACCGTAAAAATAGCTTTTTGAGAGAATTTTTTTGAGTATAATTATTCATTTTTCAGTTTTTAACTCCGATTACTTTTGTACAATATCCTCCTTGTGTGAAGAAATCACCACAGAATGATCCCACATTTCGAAAGGTCTTGTAAAAAATGTTCAAATGTTTGTAAATCTAAGGGACTTAACTACGTTGGTCATAGTCCCTAAGCTTACAAACTACTTACACCAACTTATGCTAAGAACAACACAATAACCCATGCCCAAGGGAGGACTCGAATGCCCGACGGTGAACGGCCACGCGCACTGCAGCTGGGCGTCTTAGTGCGCACAGCTATTCTGCCGCGGCGAAAGCGCTTGTATATGGACTTGAAACTAATGCGATCTGGATCACGATGTTACAAAAATTTGAGCCTAGCTCAAGTATAGCATCACTTAAAGTTCAAATGTTTGTAGAGCTTATGGAACTTAACAACGGGGTCATCAGTCCCTAAACTTACAAACTACTTATGAACTAGCTAATACTAAGGACGGCACGAATATCCATTCCCAAGAGGGGATTCGAACCCCCGACCGTAGTGTTCGTGCAGACTGTAACTGGCGCGACGCAGATCGCTCGGCCACCGCGGCCGGCTAAGTATAGCATCAGACCTCATACCGACAGACAGGGTGTATCAAAAAGGATGGTGCAAACTTACACGGTTGAAAGTACACGATAATAGAAGCAAAACGTCCCAGTAAACATGGGTCGGTAAACGAGCTGCTTGCGAGATAATTACGAATGTATGGTTCCAAGCCGCCGCTGACGGCATTGTTTGTAACATCTTACGGTTTACCCCTTACCTTAGGTTTCTGCGGCGTCATCTTCCAGGACTACTTGATGTTCCCCTTCAGCGACGTCAGAGTATGTGCTATATCCATGATGGAGCTTCGGCCCATTTTTCTGCTGCTGTGAGACGGCATCTAACGCTCAGATACGGCCAAAGATGGATAGGTCGAGGCGAACCTGTACCTTGGCCTGCAAGATCATTTCATCTAAATCCTTTGGATTTTTGTGTCTGGGATCGCCTCAAAGGCAATGTGTACACCACACCCGTTAACACGGTTGAAGAACTGGAGCGGAGAGTTGTACACGCTTGTCAAGAATTCCGAAATGATCCAGGGGTTTTCAAAGAATTCGAAATTCATTGCAGAGGCGAGCACACTATTGCATCTAGATGCAAGGAAGGCATTTCGAATTCCTTTAGCAGGTAACAAAATGTTCAAATGTTTGTAGAGCTTATGGGACTTAACTACGGGGTCATCAGACCCTAAGCTTACAAACTACTTATGAACTAGCTAATTCTAAGGACGGCACAAATATCCATGATCGAGGGGGAGATTCGAACCACCGACCGTAGTGTCCGTGCAGACCGTGATTGGCGGGCCGCAGACCGCTCGACCACCGCGGCCGGCTAGCAGATAACCCATAAGTGAAATGTAAACTAAATGCGTTGTAAAACCGAAAAGTAAAGCCTAAATTTCAAATTAAATTGTTATAACTAGGACGATATTTACGATAAAGTCAGTGAAATGTGAACTAAGTGTGAGGTAAATCTTAATAGTGAAGAAACATTTCAATTTAATAGTACGTGGTTGCGAAAATACTCTTGATCTCCTAGCAACAAATAATCCCGAGATAGTAAAGAGCATCAAAACAGATACAGGGATTAGGGAACATCGAGTTGTAGTAGCGAGACTGAATATCGAAATTCCCAAATGCACCAAAAATAAACGAAAAATATATCCATTCAATAAAGCAGATAAAAATTCGCTTCACGCTTTCCTGAGTGATAGTCTCCAGTCCTTCAAAACTAAAAATGCGAGTGTAGATCAGTTGTGGCTTACTTTCAAAGACATAATATCAGTAGCAATCGAGAGATTTATACCAAATAAATTAATAAAAGAGGGGGCTGACCCCCCGTGGTACACAAAACAGGTCAGATCACTGTTGCAGAAACAAAGAAAAACGCATGCAAAATTTAAAAAGGCACAGAATCCGCAAGACTGGCAATCTTTTACTGAAACTCGCAACCTAGCGCGGACTTCAATGCGAGAATCTTATAGTTGTTTCCACAACGAAATCCTGTCTCGTAATCTTGCAGAAAATCCAAAGAAATTCTGGTCATATGTGAAGTACACTAGCGGCAAAACACAAACAATACCTTCACTACGCAATAGCAATGGTAATACTACCGACGACAGTACTGCTAAGACAGAATTACTAAACACAGCTTTCCGAAATTCTTTCACCAAAGAAGACGAAGTGAACACTCCAGTATTCAATCCAAGAACAGCTGCCAGCATGCGAAACTTAGAAGTAGATGTTCCTGGAGTAGTAAAGCAACTTAAGTCACTAAACAAAAATAAATCTTCCGGGCCAGATTGTATACCAACTAGATTCCTCTCAGAGTATGCTGATGCAATAGCTCCGTACTTAGCTATAATTTACAACCGATCACTTAGCGAAAGATCCGTACCCAAAGACTGGAAAGTTGCCCAAGTTACTCCAATATTCAAGAAAGACAATAGGAGTGATCCCCAAAATTACAGGCCTATCTCATTGACGTAGATTTGCAGTAGGATTTTAGAACATATACTTTGTTCGAATATTATGTACTACCTCGAAGAAAACGACCTATTAACCAATAGTCAGCACGGATTCAGAAAGTATCGCTCTTGCGAAACACAGCTTGCCCTTTATTCACATGAAGTGTTAAGTGCCATCGACAAGGGATCTCAAATCGATTCCATATTTCTGGATTTCCGGAAGGCTTTTGATACTGTACCTCACAAGCGGCTTCTAATGAAATTGCGTGCTTATGGAATATCTCCCCAATTGTGCGATTGGATTCACGATTTCCTATCAGAAAGGACACAGTTCGTTGTAATTGACGGTAAGTCATCGAGTAAAACAGAAGTGATATCTGGCGTTCCACAGGCAAGCGTTATTGGTCCCCTACTCTTCCTCGTGTTTATAAACGATTTAGGAGATAATCTGAATAGCTCCCTTAGACTGTTCGCGGATGATGCTGTCGTTTATCGGTTAGTGAAGTCAACAGAGGATCAAAAGCAACTGCAAAGCGATTTAGACAAAATTTCTACTTGGTGCGAAAATTGGCAATTGACACTAAATAAAGAAAAGTGTGAAGTAATACACATGACCACTAAAAGAAATCCGCTGAGCTTCAGTTACGCGATAAATCAGTCAAACCTTAAGGTCGTAAATTCTACCAAATACCTAGGAGTTACAATTACGAACAACTTTGACTGGAGAGAACACATAGAAAATATTGTGGGGAAAGCGAACCAAAGGTTACGTTTCATTGGCAGAACGCTTAGAAGATGCACCAGCTCCACACTTGTGCGTCCTCTCTTGGAGTACTGTTGCCCCTTGTGGGACCCTCACCAGGTGGGACTGACGGAAGATATTGAGAAGGTTCAGAGAAGGGCAGCTCGTTTTGTTTTATCACGTTACGGGGGGGGGGGGGAGGGAAAGCGTCACGGAAATTTTGCACGAATTGGGGTGGAAATCATTAAAAGAAAGACGTTATTCATTGCGGTGTGATCTGTTTGCGAAGTTTCAATCACCGACTTTTAGTTCTGAATGTGAAAATATTTTGCTAGCACCCACCTACTTAGGGAGACATGACCATTCCAATAAAATAAGAGAAATCAGATCGAAAACGGAACGATTTAGGTGTTCTTTCTTCCCGCGCGCTATTAGAGAATGGAACGGTAGAGAAAAGTTATGAAGGTGGTTAATGAACCCTCTGCCAGGCACTTAAATGTGATTTGCAGAGTATCTATGTAGATGTAGATGTAGAATGTGAAGTAACGCGGATGATGTTTACAATTACGTCAGTGTCAGCTTGGAACAATACATTCGTAATTATCTCGCAAACTTTTCGTTTGCGGACGCGAGTTACTAGATTGTTTTCGCTTCTATTTTCGTGTACTTTCAACCATGTAAATTTGCGCCATCCTTTTTGATGTACCCTGTATATACACGACGATGGCTATGGGTTCATTCCTCCACCGCAGATGTGGTAACATCGTTGTAGCTCGTGCAGGAATCCGATACTGGGGCATAAGAAGATATGAACGACAGAGGTACTACTTCCGTAGCATTCGACTACTGGGAACTCGTGAGATCCAGGCGTTCTCTGATGGCTAAGACGTTAAGATGACCACTGGCTCCAAGCGAGTATCCCATATTCGAATCCCTGCATGAGGAAAAAATTTCCCTTGCCTAAGAATTATTTCAATGTCCTAATGCAGCCAAATCCTACCGTATTCCTTCTCTCCGTGAAAAGGAGGCCTTCTAACAACTATGTTGGATATGTGTATTTTTCGGTGTTTTAATTACTTCAGCCAAATGTTTTTCGAACTGTTGACTGGAAATGTAATGGTAGACCGACGTCATTTTATTATATATAATTTGATTCCTACGCTATTAACATATTGTTACTGTTTTTATTAAATTTGTTAAAACGTCACCTGTACTAGAATGCGACGTTTGTAGGGAAAAACAAACCGGGTTTTTTTTTTTTTAATTATTGCGCCTTGTTATCCGTAAGGCGTCCGTTGTTAGTGTAGGTATGCTTCGAAGCACGTCTATTGTGGTTTATTGTATTACGTATGGTAAGTAATTATCGTTTTAATAGTCCTAGCTGTTCCTTTAATTCATAGGTCCCCCTCTGCTTTCATCAATACTTCGCCAAAAAAAAAAGAGAAGAAGGAAGGAAAAAAGACAGGGGTTTATTATCCCGTCGACAACGATGTCGTTAGACATGGAGAACAAGCGCGGATTCTTTCGTTACGGAAGAAGTAAATCTGTCATCGCCTTTTGAGGAACCATCGCGACATTTGCCTAGGCCATTTCGGAAATTCACGGAAAACCCAAACTTGTATAGCCGAAGGTGGATTTGAAGCGTCCTCGTTGCGAATGACAGCTATTGCGCCGCTTCGCTCCAGCTAATCGCAGAGGATTCGTCATTGAATATTACTCGATAGTAGCCCGTGTCGATCCATCATAAATAGTTTCAATAAAATCGAACAATCGGATGGATTTCTTCGAGTAATACACTGCATATATGTTCTTCAATAAGTATCTGATGAAAGACTGGTACTGGGAAAACTCTGAGCCAGTATGCAGAATCAGTAAACCATAATGAAGTTAACAGTGTCCCAACTGGGAAAGACGTAACTGAGTGTTAATCTATTTACACGGCAGAGTTACTGGCCATCAGGGAGGCCATTTATTACGGCACTCGAACATCTGACTCTGTATTGGACTCGCAAAGCGTACTGCAAAAATTACAACATCCGACGTTTGACAAACAAACGAACAGATATATATATATATTGGACGTCTTGTAGGCTATAACAAATGCACAGACAGTGGCCTCGACATCCACTTACTTTGGATTAAAGGACATCAAGGTATACACCATAAAGAAACAGTGGACCGCCTCGCCAAGAGAAGTACTACGGATTGATAAAACTGCCCCACGCCGATTCCATATACACACTTCCGATCCACTATTCGGAAAGCTGCCTATCGCATTTGGGAGCACGAATGGCATGTATCTCAAGCGTTTAAGGGAGGACGCCTGGCAGCTATACAACCAAATGTCTCCTCTCGACCATGGTTTTCGTCGATGACGCTTAGTAGACGTCATGCAACGTCTATTATTCGGATGAGACTGGGACCCTGCCCACCAAAACCGTTTGAAAATCATCGCCTCTCGGCATTGCGACAAAGATCCAACGGCAGTGACGGATCTCAACCGCATTATACTGGCATGCACCAAGTACACGGCCGCACAAGTGTCACTGTCCTTCATGGATTCGACAAGTTTAACCAGACAGCGGTTGTCAGAGTTGAAGGGGGTGAAAGGGATGCAGTGGTTGAAAAGGGAGTAAGGTTTGCAGCCTTTCTCCAATGTTGTTCAATTTGTACATTGAGCAAGCTATAAAGGAAAGCAAGGAGAAATTTGGAGAAGGAATTAAAGTTCAGGGTGAAGAATTAAAAATATTGCGTTTTGCCGACGACATAGTAATTCTGTCAGATACAGCAAAGGACCTGGAAGAGCAGCTGAAAGGAATGGACAGTGTGCTGAAAGGTGCATATAAGATGAAGATTAACAAGAGCAAAACTAGGGTAATGGAGTGAAGTCTAAGAAAATCAGGTGATGCTGAAGGAATTAGATTAGGTAATGAAGCAATAAAGGAGGTAGGTGAGTTTTGTTACTTGGGCAGTAAAATAACAAATGATGGTCGCAGTACAGAGGATATAAAATGCAGAATGGCAATGGGTAGAAAAGCGTTCTTGAAAAAGAGAAATTTGTTAACCTCGAATATTGCTTTAAGCCTAAGGAAGTCCTTTCTGAAGGCATTTGTATGGAGTGTTGCCTTGTATGGAAGTGAAACATGGACGATAAACAGTGCGGGCAGGAAGAGGATTGAGGCTTTTGAAATTTGGTGCTACAGATGAATGCTGAAGATTGGGTGGGTGGATCGCGTAACTAATGAGGAGGTACTGAACAGAATTGGGGAGAAAAGAAATTTCTGGCATACCTTGACTAAAAGAAGGGATAGATTGGTAGGACACATTCTTAGACATCAAGGAATTGTGAATTTAGCGTTGGAGGGAAGTGTGTGGGGTAAAAATCGCAGAGGAAGACCAAAAGATGGATACAGTCAGCAGATTCAGACAGATGTGGGTTGCCGTTCTTATGTGGAGATGAAGAGGCATGCTCAGGATAGGGTATTGTGGAGAGCTGCATCAAACCAGTCTCCGGACTGAAGACCACAACAACAAGCAACAAGTACAGTTTACTGAAGGACTACCTCAAAGTCACCGGCATACAGCTCTAATTTAAGTGCTGGTGTGTTTATGTTGAACATACACAGCTTGAAACTGCATAAGTAATTTTATATTATATTTTGACTTTTATATTTTTTGCACCTCTCATTTGGTCTTGTGCTGTTTGCAATTTCGATGTATTACATCTGTCAATCATACTGTTAAATATGCTTTGTTTTATGTCTTGTACAGATGATTTTTCTACTTTTATTCTTAAGCTGTATGATGTGAGATACCTATTAATATTGTGATATACATTGTAAGAATTTCAATTCTATTGTAATGTTGCCACTGTAATAACCGCTGGCTGTATGGTCACTGTAACGAAAAGCCATAATAAAGAAGAAGGAAAAAAATAGAAAAAAAACCTTTACCTGATTTGTTGGATGGAGGTCTTCGAGCCTTATCGTCGGCAACTTGCTTTCACTGTCAAATATCCAGCATTTTCGTAAGTGGACAGTGATTAGTTCAAATTCAAATGTTCAAATGTTTGTAAGTCTTATGGGACTTAACTACGGGCTCATCAGTCCCTAAACTTACAAACTACTTATGAAATAACTAATGCTAAGGACGGCACAAATATCCATGCCCGAGGGGGGATTCGAACCCCCGACCGTAGTGGCCGTGCACACCGTGACTGTAGCGCCTCAGTCCCCTCGGCCACCGCGGCCGGCAACGGTGATTAGTACCCTTTACAGTCTAGACTTAGTTCCAATACCATTACAGGCTGCACTCGTGTGGGTTACCATTGAAGTATATCCGCATTTATTGGGGAGGGGGGAAAATTTACGCCAGCCATTTAAGAGCTGAGAAGGAGAGCAAACATAGCCCGCACATTGATACTTGACACTGAGCAACGAGAGGCTCAGCAACACACGAAGGACAACACGCTCCCTCTCCGCAGTTGATCGAATACGTCACTCATGCCCCCTCCCCACCCTGAAATAATAAAAAAAATTGCCTGCTCCTCTTGCAAGAGTAGCCGGCCTCGCAGCTTGGCGAACTTCAAACAAGGTCCTCGCTATTCTGTCACGGAGAAAAGCCCGCCATTCAGCCGGCGAGGGTAAATACAAGTTACGTAAAACTAGGCGCATTGTAATCGGGGACGAGGGGTGGGTCCGGCCAGCGGGCTGCAGAAAGAGGGATGGGGGATGGCGAGTGAAAGGGTGCTCGCGGCAGGGGAGGCCCGGAAAGCTGCCCCCCGGCCAAGATTACTCCTCCCAGCCATTCGAAACAGCATTTAAAGTGCACCAGTATGCAAGGATTAGCAATTGGTAGCCCCGGGCGAGGCTCCTCCTATCCGCTTCGCCGCTACCCCCACCCCTGCTCGCCTTTAGTCTCCGCGTGCGCGGCGGGATAAAAGATGGTGGGGGGACGGCGAAGAAGTACAGCCAGAGAGAGAGAGAGAGAGACAAAGAAGCGCGGACAGTAGCAAGGAGAGGAAGAAGGTTAAGAATGGCTCTGGAGGAGGAGCGACAGAGAGAGGCGCAGACTCTTCTATGGAGGAAAAACAACCCCGCGGCCACTCGCGGCATAAAGAGGGGTTACACAGTGAAGAAAAGTGCGCGCAGAACAAAAGGAGCAGGCAGAAGTGGTGCGTTCGTTAGACTTCGGGGCCTCGCAGCCCAGGTGGCCTCCTCGGCGTGACGTCACGGCGCGGCGTCGAGTGTTTGGCCGCGTCGCCTGGGCCGGCGAGCGACTTGTTAAAAGTGGAGGGGAAAGTCAACACGTGGCGACGCCGGGTAATTGCGAGTGCGAACGGGCGCGTCGATGCCGCGTCGCTCGCGGCCACCGCGGGTCATGCATGCCTAATACCGGCCAGACACTGCGACACCCCGTTAATTTTTATGCCTCATCACGCGGCCGCCTTGCCCCCGAAATCTGTACGGGTTGAAAGGAGCTTTAGACGCTCGTGTAATGACCCGACCCCTAGTGCCTGAGCTTTGGGCGCATCTGTCGTTACAATTTTTTTTCTTTTTTTTTCACAAGGGGAGGTCGCGTGATGAGTTTTACCGATTTGGCTCAAAATGTATCAGAAGAAACTGATACATTAACCATTCAAATTCATGAAGTATTTCTCCTTAGCGGGGCATAGAAAAAGATAAAACGCTCGCTGTCAGCGACTTTGAAAGAGACGCCATGTTTAGTTGTGTGGCCATATTCCGCAGCAGCTGTTAAAATTGATTATAACAGGTAATCTGTCTTATGCTGACTGCAATTAACACGTTCGCTGCTGTGTGTGTTGTCCATAGGTTAGTTTACCTAGGTTTAAGTAGTTTGTAAGCTACGGACTGCTGACTACGCAGTTTGGTCCGTTAGATTTACCAGCATTTGAACAATTTGAACATTTGTAGAATGATAAGTCATTAATAAACATTAAGAACAGCAAGGGATCCAAGACCGAACCTTGTGGCACCCCATTTTTAATAACTCCCCAGTTAGAGGAATTAATTTTTTCATCTATATCATGTGAACTGCTTATTTCAACTTTCTGCACTCTTCCGGTTAAGTATGATTTGAACCATTTGTGCACTGTCCCACTCATACCACAATAGTTAAGCTTATCTAGAAGAATCCCATGATTTACAGAATCAAAAGCCTTTGAGAGATCACAAAAACCCCAACTAATGATGGCCGGTTATTCAAAGTATTTGATATTTATGCTAGCGTTGCCATCGATGGCCGTCGATTTCAGCACATTTTGTCCGATAAAGTGAAAATGGCACGTTCATTGCGTCATCCCTTTAACACGTTCGCTGCCGTTCACGCTCTGGTGCGTGTAAACGCTCCTTGAGTCAGGTGCCGCTCACGCTGTGGCGCGTGCTGCGACCTAGCATCCTATTATGGGTTGTTGTAAACTGGCATAGTCTAATAAAGCTGTATACTCTAGTAGGCACTCAGGGAAGAGTATAAGTGATATGCACACGTACGTGGTTCCAGATTTCCGCGTTTGCATTACCGGCTACGAGCCACACACGCTTCTCATGATGTCATGATAGATTTATTGGATTCTTATGTAAACAATCAAGCAAGCTTTTGATTATTTTAATTTTATTTCGATTAGTTACCAGTTTATAAAAAAAATACTTCTTAGTTTTGATGTTATTCATACTTATATTGCTGATGATATAGAAATAAGCATATGTTTTATGAAATACCTTGAATGTACTGTTTATATTGTTCATTTGTTGTTTTCACAAAAATACAAATGCAAATAATAAACCATATAAAAAAAACTGAAAACTAAAACCAAAACATTCAGTGGCTCAAAACTATGCAAAGATACTGTCAAAATACGATCACGGGCCAGAGCGTGAAGTGGCACCTAGCATCATCGCGCCAGAGCGTGAAGAGCAGCGAACGTGTTAAGAGATTTATTTTACACCAGACGCGTTTCGCTTTTTTATTTTAAAAGCATCTTCTGTGGTCTGTAAATGATACAAAGGTTTGTACAGTTTGTTTTCGATAAATAGATTAAAAACAGTTAAAACAAAACATTTTGCACGTTAGGCCTGAGTGTTTTAACTTAATATTCGGTCTACTCACGGTGTTGATGTCTCTTCTTTACATGTTACCACACGAAAAACAAATGAACAGACGAAAACATAGCCACACTGTAGTGAAACGATAAATAAAGAGACAGGCATTCAACTTATAACAGGTGATATGTAATCTGTATATATTTCAAAAAGTGAAGTGATGTGATGTGCTGGGATGAAAAGGAAGGAACGAAACAAAAACGTACGAAAAGTGCTGTACACAGCCGACAAACACACGCCAGGAGCAAACGAACTCCAGCCAACAAGACGGAGAAACAGTAGTAACATGTAAAGAAGAGACATTAACACCGTGAGTAGACCGAATATTAAGTTAAAAACACTTAGTCCTAACGTGCAAAATGTTTTTTTAACTGTTTTTAATCTATTTGTCGAAAACAAACTGTACAAACCTTTGTATCATTTACAGACCACAGAAGATGCTTTTAAAATAAAAAAAAGCGAAACGCATCTGGTGCAAAACAAATCTCTTAATTGCAGTCAGCATAAGACAGATTACCTCTTATAATCTCCCCATTTCATGTTTGCGGTGGTGCAGTGGGAAGCTATCGGAATGATAATTCTGAGGCCCGGGTTCGATTACCGCTAGTTCTTTTTTATCGAATTACTACATGACCCGGTGAACTTCGTATCACTTACCTCTTATTATAAATCATATGCTTTGTAAAGGCATTTGCTTTGAACGTCAAATGTGCAATATTTTATCCCAATCGTACGAATGATATTGATATCCCAAAGAAAAGAGCTCTTTCAGTTTTCCACAAATTTTCCTGTTTTCTGGCCAACTATTCCAAACTTCACTCTAACCTCCCTCTCACTTTGAACGTCGAATGTGCAAAATTTCATCGCAATCCGATGAATGGTATTGATATTTCATAGAAAGATCCTTCTATTTTTTCTGTATTTTCCAATTTTACAGGAAACTTTTCCAAACTTTTATTTCATAAGAACGTTACTCTTTTTTTTTTAAAGTCAGTATTCAAAATTTTATCACAACCAGACGAATGATATTGATATCCCATTGAAATAAGCTCTTTCAGTTTCTCGTGAATTTCCAAATTTTCCGGGTAACTTTCCCGAATTTTTAGTTCATAAGAACGTTCATCTTTCGTTGAACGTCAAATGATCAAATTTTATCGCAAGCGGATGAACGATTCTCAACTTATAGTATTGAGTACATTTAGAAACACGTTGAAAAAGAAACTTGGTTCGAATTTTGCGAGTTTCCTTTTTAACTGTCTCTATTTTTTTAGTGAAAACTTTTCCAAGGCCATAATGAACAACACAACAAAAGAATTACCCTTCTCTGTCGTGCGAATAGTCAGTTATAGTGTTGAATTCAATCAAAAAACACATTTAAAAACGAACTTTCAGTTTTTCCCAAATTTTCCAATTTTCCGGTAGATTTTACAAAAAAAAAAATTACAAACCTCGTCCTGAGAAGCTGTACTCAAGTGTTTCTCGTACAACCATGTGGCAATTAATTTTTATTCGTAGAAACAAAATTGCTTTCGGATTCTCCTAAATTTTCCTACTTTCCGGACGACTGTTCCAAATTTTTGATGCAAACCTTCATCTTGCTTTCAATATGAAATGTACAAAATTTTATCGCAATTGGACGAACGGTATTAATAGCTCACTGGAAAAAGCTGTTCCGGTTTTTCCCGATATTCCTCTTTTCCGGACAACCTTTCCATATTTATCACCATTTAAACCCTCCCTGGACTTACACAAATATTTCAAGACCAAAATTAGTCAAATCGGTTCACCCGTTCTCGAGTTTTACCGAGACTAATGAACAGCAATTCATTATATACTTGGCCATGTTCTCGTACTTGCAGGGTAGTCTTTTTATTAAATCCGGCTTTGGCGTGTTAATATTTACGGAATGGCCGGATGTCCTTCCTGTCGCCACTCCCTGCCCCCCGGGAGGAAATGTGTACCCCAAATGTCAGCGTTTAGTATTGTATCTGTAAGAGTGTAATGTGTTACAAAATTTTTGCGGATCATGTAATATTCACCTAGGGGGCTGTGGAAAACTGCCTAAAATCATCTAGGCTGGCGGGCACTCCGAGCCCCTTCATTAATTCGCCGGGCGGATTCGAACCGTGGCCGGTACGTTTCCCCGTCTCGGAAAGCGGTGCATTAGACCACACGGTTAATCGAGCGGGTCGTATAAAACTTTTAACTAAAAAAAAAAAAAAAAAAAAAAAAAAAAAAAAAAAAAAAAAAGCAGTCAACAATCCGAAGATTGGTTTGAACACCACTGTGCTTTACTAGGCATGGTCCTGTTTGGAGGTGGTATGCCGTTGCCTTCCTCCTATTTTTAACTATGAAATTTAAATTTAGGTAACAAATTCACATATTTTAATGAGTTATTCCACAAGTAAAACTAAAGAAAAAAAACTTCTTATAAACACAGGTCCGCAAATGTCTAGTTACGGAGTTGGACGGTTAATAAATGCCGTTACGTCGCAAAACTGTGCGATATTAAAGTAAATCACGGGTTTCATTTATTTTGTTGTTATTGATCTGGTGAATCTAATGAAACATGTCCCATACGTCTAACTGCCGTAGGTCTCACGCAATTCTAGAAAAGCAAATAAATAATTTGGGAAAAATTGTAATTTATTAACCAAATGGCCGTTTTTTTTTTAATTTGAGACAATTGTACCAAGTTTTCAAATGAAGTTATAGAGAACTCAATTTTGGAAATTTTATGTAGAATGTACAATTTCCGTAACACTGATCTTTGTTTTGTCCAGTTTAACATGACTTCACCTGTGCTATGGTAAAAGCAGAATATCTGTCACATTTATACAGTTTTAGTTAACTTTTTTACCATTGCAATTGTCTAGAATTAAAAAAAAATAGGACAAGTAGTTAATAAATTAATAACTTTTCAAACTCTGTGTTTCTCTGGAATTTATGAAAAACTACTGTAGATACACGTCTGGGACAAGTTTGCTCAGTAACAACAAAAGAGATGTAAATCGTGTTTTACTTTAAAATCTTACAGTTTTGCGATGGCTTCATGTTAGCGAGGTTGCTCAATTTCAAGGAAAATCATTTATTAGCCATAACTCCTTAACCAATCATTCGCGAACCTATGTTTATATGAATTTTATTTACTGTTGCTTGTAGAATAACATATTAAAATATTTGCATATTTTCGTGTATCAGCCTGTATACGTAAAATAAATAATTAAATTTATTCTATTAGTTACACTTTAATTAATTAAACATCTAATTATCATAGTTCGGTGATTTTTTGGTAACAAATAATATATCTGAAAATTCTAACAATTAATTATCTGCAGAAGTAACTTTCTTTAGTACGATAATCGCAAACAACGTTATGTTGACACTATATACAATGTATGAAAACTGTTTTAAGTGCCAAGCATACTTCATTCAAATTTTTAAATAAAAGCCTTATGTAGTTTTGAGGCATACTCAGCGCACCGAATCATCGAACGTGAAAACAGTAGCACTGAATTGATGCTGCAAGATTGAATGTGTTATTATTGCACGTTGTCGTGAGGATAGCTGTCGTTGTAGCAATTCAGGAGCGCTGAAATGTTTAAGTATATTTAAATTTTATAATTAAAAGTCTAACATATTTCTGACATTTCTGACTTTTTCTTTCGTCAGAACTAAGATGCATCGTCTGATCTTGTATGTTATTAATAAAACATTTCCATGTCAACCTTAGTTATTGAATCAAAATAGGAGGGTGCTGGAAACATCATCTTGTCAAGACAGCAAACTAACATATAAAACATGTTTGCTGACGTCTTCTTAAACTGTTTCATTCAATAACAAAATGACGACCTTGAATGAAACAGTATGAAGGGACATCTGATAGAGTTGTTTGTGAAGGGCCAAGGTGCTTGGGGTACGACCTAACCATTAACCCCGTTATCCATCACAAATGACTTATATGGAAAACTTTTAAAAAGCGCCTGAAGATGCAACTGTAGGTTGCGAAACCGGTTGTGCGGGTCTTCACGACTCCAATAAAATAACAGCTCAAATAGACCAAGGACTTTCATTCAGACTCTTACAATTTTAACACCTAATTTTTAACTGTGTGAAAGTTTCTTAAATACGTTTGTGAACCTGTTGGACCAAACTTCTATGGTCACCAGTTCCTAGACTTACAAACTACTTAAATTAATTTACACTAAGCGCAGCAAGCAGACCTACGCTCGAGAGAGGACTCGAAACTCCGGCGGGAGTGGCTGTACAGTCCGTAGCATGATGACGCCTTAGACCACGCGGCCACTTCCGTGCGGCAAAAGAGTTGATTTTCTTTATACATTAGAGTTAACGTGTAGCATCAAGTTATGGAAAGTGTTGCAACAGGGGAGTTTTCAGAGGTAAAAACAATTGGGTAGACTTCAGGTAGTACACAGCAACATACGGAATCCATGTGAGATATCGAAATTCCTTTTAAAATTGAGAGCACCTTAATTGTTCTCGCGGCATTGGTTTCACATCCGGTGGGCGAACTCGCACGATTTGTTCACTTCCGCCCAAGTGGACTTCACGGCCGTTAGGAAATAATTATTCAATTTTAAGAAAACTATTATGGGAAGAAATTTGAATCTGGATATCGTATACGCCTATATCTTCTGCCGATAAAAACAAAGTTTTGCTATTTGTAATACCTTGCAAATAAATAAGTCGAAGCGTTGTTGTTGTGGTCTTCAGTCCGGAGACTGGTTTGATGCAGCTTTCCACAATACCCTAACCTGAGCAAGCCTCTTCATCTCCACATAAGAACGGCAACCTACATCTGTCTGAATCTGCTTACTGTATCCATCTCTTGGTCTTCCTCTTCGATTTTTACCCCACACACTTCCGTCCAATGCTAAATTTACGATTCCCCGATGTCTAAGAATATGTCCTACCAAGCGATCCCTTCTTTTAGTCAAGGTATGCCAAAAATTTCTTTTCTCCCAAATTCTGTTCAGTACCTCATCATTAGTTACGCGATCCACCCACCTGATCTTCAGCATTCTTCTGTAAGTCGAAGCGTATAAGGAATCAAATGCTGACAGATCTACAACAGACTGGCATACGGGATGACGGTAACTGAAAACCGCTTCTGGGAATCCAGATTTAAGTCTCCCTATATAGCTGTTATTGTTCCAGAGATATTTTCGGTGGACAAGATAGCTGGGACACCATATATATATCATGCGCAACACAGACGTTTGTATCAAGGTATTGTATTACTTGGAAGTTATTTTCTTTATAGGTAACTCTACCAGATCAGTAATGCTAACATAATCTTCACCCCAGCACCAAAGATAAGACAATTCACCGCTGAAATAAAATAACATGAACCACACTGACAGCCACGTACAGACGCGACGTAACACATCCTCCAAGACGGATAAATGAAGCCTCAGAAGTGGCTAAACGCCGTACCAAGTGCCAAAATATCGTAGTAGAAACATGTTGTTCATCAACAACAATGCAACTTTAAAGGCATACACAAAATACGGTTTAAATCAGCTTTTAACACGTTGTTGTCGAGGAACAACACTGGGAATGAAAACGTTAAGTGGTGAAACGGTCCCTCCAAAATGGTGGCTAAAATGGAACAATTGCCTCAACTTAGAATTTAGTGAAGAGATTTTTAACGATTTTTTGTAATGAAAGTTTCTTTAGATAAAAGACGAAAATCGGCCTATTTATGTTGGATGGGAGTGAAAATTAGGGGGCAACTATACCGAAAGAAACCACTTTTTTGCTACGGAAATTAGTTTTGATTTAAGTAAAGTAGAATCTAAAACTTCAAAAGGAAAGCTAATTAATAAAGACGTAGTTTTTGTTTTTTATGTATAAAAATTTGAGGCGTAAACAACCTTTTCATTGCTGCGCTCGTTTGATGCTGCCCATGAAACACGTTGTGAATCTGTATTTTTGAACTGTTTAATCTCATCGATGTAACGGTATTTAAAATCGCTGAATTCGAATCTGCAATCAGATTCTCAAAAGTCAATATGGATTATCCGGCACAGACGACGAAAACTCGAAACAATGCTTGAATAGACAGTAACTCGACGTGCTATTTTCAGAATACTGTAAAATCTATTTGTGAAATAATAGCGAATAAAAGTGAATGAAACAAGTTAAAACGTATATTGATTTAACCGCCGGCGTTAGCGTTGTCTGTAATGTAGCGCGTGTAGGTCGCATGGCCAGATTTACATCTAATTTTTGTAGCAAAAAATTAGTCTCTTTCGGGGTAGTAGGCCCCCTAATTTTCACTCTCCCTCCAATACACCTAAGCCGATTTTCGTCTTTTATCAAAAGATACTTTCATAACAAAAATCATTAGAATTGCTTCACTAATCTCTAGGTTATCGCAATTTTTCCATATTAGTCCCCCTTTTAGAGGGACCGTTTCACACATTAAATATGTTTAACCACCGCTAAAAAATATACGTGTCCCTTAGTTTTTCAAGTATTATAAAATATCAGAAGTTCAGCAAAATTGGAGTGTGACACTTACGTAGGTCTACATGACAGTGCAACTGGCACCTTTAGTACACCTACATAAGTTTTTCAAGATTATGTAATGGATAAAGATGATGTTCGAAAACGGGAAAAGTCTATCCTGGATAAATATCGATAGAACATATTGCTAAAATTCGAGATGTATGGTTAATCCCTTTAATATTTGGGAATCACGATACAAAATAGCGAAAACTCGAATTATGTAATTTTGCACGGTAAATACGGTAAAATAAAACATTTGGATTTTAGAAACGGAGATATAAATAAAATTAAATAAAGTAGAATGAGAACGTAATCTTAAGAACGAATGATATAAATTTTTGACTGCCATATTTGAAATGGATAAAAAGTATAGAAGTGGCCAGACCCACAATATATAGATTTTGTAACCAAAATTCATGTTTTCTCGTGGATTCCTCAAGAACGATCAATGAGCAAATGGTGATTTTATAGCGCGTATGAAGACCATCCTAAATCACACTTACTGATTAGAAACCAACCGATTTGCTCAATTTCCCTGGCCTTCTGGAAGAAGAATATTTAAATTATTCCATCGTGCTGTAGAATAGCTTGTGTCGAGTCTGGTGGTTCGGGGTAAAGCGCTTGACTGGAAAACTACGGGTCGCGGGTTCGAAAGCCGGGCGGGTCACGGAATTTTTCAGTCTGCTCTTTAACCTAGCCTTCACCTCTCAACGATGTGAGGAGTCGCCAGAAACAACATGTGGTTCGGATTCCATATTAAACTGTAGCTCCCCTTTCCCCGCTTGGATAACTGGGCTATGTCAGGAACACGCAAATTGCAGAAGTGGCGAAACTACGATTATAGGATAGCTACAGCGTGCCAATAGTTCTGTTATGTGCACAAATGATTAAAAGGCCAAGAGATATAAAAAACATTTCATCCCTTATCTCTGTGATCACAAACGGCTTTTAATCAAATTGCGTGGTTATGGTACATCGCCCCAAATTTGCGACTGGATAGGGAATTTTCTGTCAGAGAGGACAGAGTTCGTAGTAATCGATGGAAAGGCATCGACTAAAACAGAGGTGATATCGGGCGTTCCACAGGGTAGTGTCATTGGTCTCCTGCTGTTCCTTATTTACATAAACGATTTAGGGGAAAATCTAAGTAGCTCTCTTAGGTTGTTTGCCGACGACGCCGTCATTTACCCTCTAGTAGAATCATCTGAAGATCAACCGCAGAACGATCTGAATAAGATATCACTATGGTGTAAAAATTGGCAGTTGACTCTAAATAGTGAGAAGTGTGAAGTCGTCCACATGAGTACGAAAAGAAATCCGTTAAACTTTGTTTACAAGATAAATCAATCAAAAGTGAAGTCGGTAAACTCCACAAAATACCTAGGAATTACTATTACTTCAAACTTAAACTGGAAGGAACACGTAGATATGGTCGTGGAAAAGGCTAACCAGAGACTGCGTTTTATTGGCAGAACCCTTAAAACATGCAACAGAACTACAAAAGAAACTGCGTATAGTACTCTTGTCCGTCCATTTTTGAAGTATTGCTGCCCAGTGTGGGATCCTTATCAGGTGGATTTGACGGACATCGGAGGAGTCCAAAGTAGGGCAGCTCGTTTCGTATTGTCACGACACAAGGGAGACGGCGTTACGGAAATGATACAGGATCTGGGATGGGAATCATTAAAACAACGGCGCTTATCGCTGCAGCGTGGGCTACTTACGAAACTCCAATCGCCAATATTCTCCTCCGAATGCGAAAATATATTGTTGACTCCTACTTACATAGGTAGAAATGATCGTCAGAATAAAATACGAGAAATCAGAACTCGAACGGAGATATTCCGGTGTTCTTTCTTCCCGCGCGCTATTCGTGAATGGAATGGAAAATAAATAGTATAATGGTGATTCGATGAATCCTCTGCCAGGCACTTAAATGTGATTTGTAGATGTAGATGTCGATTAGGAACCGAGGGTATGGGATCCTGAAGAACCGCTAATTCAAATGTTCAAATGTTTGTAAATCTATCGGACCAAACTGCGTGGTCATCAGTCCGTAGCTTACAAACAAACTAAGGTAAACTAACCTAAGGACAACACACACACACACACACACACACACACACACACACACACATATACCGTAGGGAGGACTCTAACCTACGACGGCGAGCAACCGCGCGCTCCGCAGCGAGGCGCCTTAGACCGCTCGGCTACTCCACCGCGGCGAATCGCTATTTCACACGCAGTGTTATCCAATATACTGGTATTAATACCGGGCAAGACAATGCACTGTATGACTAAGCATTTGCAAAGCAATTGCTGCAAGCGGCTACTTTTGTTGGCAAATAAAAGAGATTTGAAGAGGAACTATCACATAAAATTAATCAAAAGTAAAGCAGATGCCAGACAGAGATTCATTGGAAGAATGTTCAGGCAGTGTTTCCACCAACAAAGGAAGTAGCTTAAAAACACTCTTTCGACCACTACTCGAAATTGATCGTTGGTAGAGGCATCTGTTTTTAACAAAGCGTTACATCGCGAAATTTTTACGAAATTTTATAAATTTTGTTGAAAACACGAAATATTTACCTGCATGCAAAACCGCGAAATAATCGACGAAATTGTTTGAATCACGTAATTTGAATTTAAGTACGGAAATTCGAGTTGCGGCAATGAAATCCGGATATCGACGATAATTGATTTTTACACCATTTCGAGATTATGTATATGCGAGGGACGTTGGTTTCTTTAAATTTCTGTGCAGACATAAAGCAACTTCCCGCTCGGCGGAATATTTGTCGGAACTATTTGCTCATCTCACGATTCTTTGAGTCTTATGTTTTGCTTTTGGGCTGCAGTTTGTTTATATGTTAGTTGTGACGTTACTTCTTCATTTTTAACCAAGCTGTTTCCCACTTTTCCGCTACATATAAGTAGTTTCGGACAAGTTGAAAAACTTATGTTGTTGGTTTGTGGGAGAAACGTACGTAAAACTATAAATGTACATTAGTATGTACTCATCTTGGTTTTTAATGTTTCTTCTTTGTTGTTGATCTGCTTATTCTTCTTCTTTTCTTGGCATTGCGTTGTTTTTTCGGCAAGAGCTAAAACTTGTAAAATCTTGCAGGAAATTCTTGAAATAACGTACTTCAGGTTAAGCTCAGCAAAGTTTTATTTTATATAGCAAGTTTGCTTTTCACAAACAATTGATTTTTACAAGTTGTTACAAAAGCGTCTGTCTCCTTCCACATCCAAGCAGTGTCCGTAATGGTAAACTTTGTCTTCCACTCCTCTTTCACCGCTCAATACAAATTAGTATCACTAAGGTAAACAATTTTTTAAGACTGTTGAACATAGAAAAGTAATTACGTAAATAAAGTTTATAGTTTAAGTATTTTGTTTTCTTATTTTAAATCGGTGTGTGTTATCTTGTGTGTTCGTAAATGCATTTTGAAACGTGTTGTTAACATGTGTTTTATCTTGACTTGGAAAAATGGCGGTATTTTGTTTATCAACAGAAATATTATGTTTTGACATTTTGTGTGACAGTTTAGTCGAGTTTGCGTGTGTTATCAAAATGGTGTGTTATTTTATTGAACGTATTTTGGTGTAGTTATTTAGTTTGTTTGTGATCAACATTTACCTGGATTTGAAAAGTACCGTTATATTTATTTATTAGGTAGTTACTCGTGTTATTAGCATTAATTGCGTCTGTGACAGCAATATTTGTTGTCAGTGCATTATAATAATTCTAGTGAGGTAATAGGTTTTGTTGGCCTATTTTTATTTATAATATTTCTTTATTTGCATCACATGCCAATGATGATTGCATCATTAAAACCAACAAAGCATTAATAAACAGGTTTGTGATGTATGTGTACAGTAGGTAAATGGGTTTCAGTATACTATTTTATATATTATGTTGTTTATGGTTACTAATATTTTTTTAGTTGAATAATATAAATCGTTTGCATTCGAGTTTTAGTAATGGTATTATAATGAAAAATAAATGATTACAACGTTTTATATGGGTACTAATATCACTTTATATCAATGGTATAACTTTTTGGGACAGATATGTATTAAGATTTGGAACTGAACTATTGGATAGAAATATAGGGTATGCATTTATAGAAATGTTACATAGTGAGTTTTTGATTCAGACAAGGGACTTACGTGTTTGACAAATCTAGAAAGATAATTACGTGCCTTATGCGAAATGAGTGGCAGAAAAAGGATGCATAATAGTAATAATATTAAGAAGAAGAAGAATAAATAAACACTAATTAAGACAGGTGTTAAAAGACAAGTTACAGGCTGGAGTGCAGCGGCAAAAAAAAAAAGAGAAAAATCATAAAGAACAATTCATTTATCAATATCTGAAGCTTGCATCGAGGCTAACGTTCCACTGAAAAAAAACTGATCAACATAAGCTGATGAATAAATACGTACCGGATTTTGTGTAATAGAATTTTCATAGTGTTATTAAAAACAGACATACGCATTCTGTTGCAAAGAGGAATGACCATACCTTCGTGCTTGCCTAAACCCACCATCCCGACTCAAAACTTGTCTCACTTTAATAGCAAGCATAAAACTTGTGAATCAGAAAAATTCAGACTTGCTGCCAGCTGTCACGCCGCAAGAATTGTAAAATGTGTAAATAGAGGGATTCACTCAACCGAACCAGACTGTTAAGCGTCAGGATTTTATAACATTTAAGGTAAGATGATTCGGGATGATGTATCGAAGTTGGTAGCTCTAATATGCTAGTCAGACCGCGACGATACATCATCACCACGCGTTCGTCGTGTTGATAATGAGAGGGCCCGAATTATTTTTTCGTACTATCGCTTCATGTATTTACTTGGAAATTCGAATAGAACAGAGTACACTTCCCGTACCCAGTGTTTTAATTATTATTCTGATTTTAGGTATGACAAAACAAAAAAAGTAGTAAGCTGAAAGCAATGAATGTTGCTAAAAAGTGGAAATAAAAGTTATCGAAATTATTGACGAAATGAAATAAGAATCGCAAAAAATGTACCGAAATAGCTTTCTAAAAATGACGAAATGCAAAAATTTTCGCCACAAATAGGTGCTCTACTCATTGGTGCGGGATCCGTACGACATGGGGTTGATAGATGAGACGCAAAGGAGAGCAGCACGCTAGGATACAGATTCATTCAGTTAAGGAGATGATCGCTGAATTCCAGTGTCAGGTGCTATAGGAGAGACGTGCATCACGGTATGTGCTTCTTTCAAAGTTCCAAGACCGTACATTTCTTGAGGATTCAACCAATAGCTTTTTTTTCCTCCTACGTATATCCCACGAATAGACTTCCAAGATAAAATTAGACCCCGTACAGAGACTTAGCTGCGTTTCCCGCGAACGATACACTGTGATAGAAAAGAAGGACGTGGCAGTGGTACAAAAAGATCGCCCACAAACCGTAAGGCTGCTTATCGAGTATGGATATAGCTGTGGATGTAGAAACAGACTTTTCATTTACCTTGAAATGCAACACTGTGATGTTTTAATCTTACGCGACTTCCGCTTGTCACACACTATCGTGTTTAATGCAGTTTCCGAATAATAGAGGAGTTTGTATTTCACGTCGCATTTCCAGAGACGAGAACGGTCTTTACTTGAGAGTTAAATTATCTCGAAAGTTGTTATCAACTGACAGTTGCAACGACACTAGCGCTCCTAGCGGTGGGCGAGTCGCCGAAAGAGTGATGTTTGTTTATAATTATTTGTGAATGTAATTAACGAAATAGTAGAATTTTATGCTTGCGTTTATAGTTCAGCTGTAGCAACAATTGTGGAATTGGGTTCTTCTTTGTTGGAAACCAGTTTGATTGCTTTTGACGTTTTATTGCTTGTCTCTGAGGGTTTCCTTTTTTCTTTTTCTTTTTTTTTTTTTTCAGCTACAGCTCAGGTGGCTGCTTAGGTTTGTTAAATACTCTATTTTAGTTATTGCTATATTCGTTCCCTACGTTCCACCCTCGCCGACTGTACTGGAATTATAGTGAAGAAAAGTTAACGTTCTTGAGTAGAAAAGCGACTCTTTCTGCCAAAGGGCAGGTCTTCTGGTGTTTCCTAGCCTTTTTCTATTTTTATAGTAAATGAAATTATTCCGTAAAAGTCTGTAGTTTACAAGATAATTGTAAATAAACTGTGCTGCAGCGTACCGTTTCGTACCTTCTCAGGGATCTCAGGAAGCTTAAGAAAAACAAAGGTGGAGCTAGTTTTAAGTTATTACCTATTTTATGATACTACATACGTTCCCTAATGTGAAAAGTGTATTAAAATCAATATAAACGACACTATTCGCACTCATTCAATATGGTATTCAGAAGTGTAGCTTGCCGGCCACTTGGAGCGCTGCTGTCGCACTGTATAACAAAAGTCTGAGGGATTGTCGTGACTGTATATGTTAGACTGTGCATGTATGCATTTTTGTTCGAATGTCAGCAGCTGGCTCCCTGTAGGTATCTATCGACTATCATTACTGGCGACGTGGTGTCCGTGCTTCAGCTTCCCCGTCGGCGTGTGTGTGTATGTGTGTGTGTGTGTGTGTGTGTGTGATGTCCTTAGCAGAAGTTAGTTTCAGTAGTTTGTAGATCTAGGTAGCGATGACGTCAACAGTCAAGTCCCTTGGGTTCATAAACGCTTAAACATTTGTATCAACTTCATAAAAAAGAAATTGATTATTGAACCTTAAAAGTACATCGCCGAACCTATTTCATCCTATTAAAAGATAGCAAACGTAATGAATTTTGGTGACACCTGTCACAGCAAAGCGAAAAGACAAAGTAATTGTACAAGTAGAGATATGCTGACTTCCGAAATAAGTCATATGGAATAGTCCTGATTATATATTATGCGCCGTCTGACAAAAATTGCTGTGTTTGATATACAGTGTGTATTATATACCATTAAATTAACTTGGTATTTTCTGGAAAAACACCAAAAATGGTTAACTTATTTGGCTGATACGCTGCATTTTCTGGGTTGTAATCCTGTCAAACGTGATCTAATACTTTTTCCGTTTCTATCGAAACGACTGAGAGCATTATTGTTACTTATTTAATTAGTTTAAATGTAGTTTTTGATACCAAATCTTCGTCGCATCACTTTAATTATCGTCTTATGTTTTTATTGCTCATATTACTTACTTCTACTCTTTTTTTAATTATAGACTTTGTCCTTGCGATTCTGAAGTACTATGATGTGATTCTTCAGATTAAATTAGATTAGTACTTGTTCCATAGATCATTAATACGACACTTCGTAATGATGTGGAACGTGTCAGGTTAATGAAAGGTGTATTTACAAATTATTACTTTGTACTAAATATTATTTTTATTTATTTATTCAATTTACTAATTTATATCTAAAAAATCATCTATAGTTTAGAAGGAGTTGGCATGCAGAAATTCCTTTAATTTATTCTTAAATGCTTGTTGGCTATCTGTCAGGCTTTTGATGCTGTTTGGTAGGCAACCAAAGAGTTTTGTGGCAGCATAATTCACCCCTTTCTGTGCCAAAGCTAGATTTCACCTTGAATAGTGAAGATCATTCTTTCTCCTAGTGTTGTAGTTATGTACACTGCTATTGCTTTTGAATTCGGTGGGATTGGTAATAACAAATTTCATAAGTGAATATATATACTGAGAAGCTACTTTGAAGATCCTTAGCTCTTTAAATAAGTGTCTGCAATATGATCTTGGATGGGCTCCGGCAATCATTCTAATCACACGCTTTTGTGCAATGAATACTTTTCTCAATGATGAATTACCCCAGAAAATGACGCCATACGAAAGCAGATAATGACAATACGCATAGTAAGCTAATTTACTGAGATGTATATCACCAAAATTTGCAATTACCCTAATAGCATAAGTTGCTGAACTCAAACGTTTCAACCGATCTTCAATGTGTTTTTTCCAGTTCAACCTCTCATCAATGCTTACATCTAAAAATTTTGAATATTCTACCTTTGCTTCAGATTTCTGGTCAAAGTCTATATTTATTGATGGCGTCATTCCATTTACTATATGTACTGTGTTTTATCAAAATTTAATGACAGTCCATTTGCTGAGAACCGCTTAATGATTTTCTGAAAGACGTCGTTTACAATTTCATCAGTTACTTCTGGACTGTCAGGTGTGATAACTATACTTGTATCATCATCAAAAAGAACCAGCATTGCATCTTCATGAATGTAGAATGGCAAGTCATTTATATACATTAAGAACAGCAAAGGGCCCAAGACGTGGCACCCCATTTTTGATTGCTCCCCAGTTTGAGGACTCAGCTGTTTTTTTTTTTTTTTTTTTTTTTTTTTTTTTTTTTTTTTTTTTTCGTATTATGAGAACTACTAATGTCAATTTCTCCAGGTGTATTTTATTACGAAATAAATCTCGTGTGAACAGCCTGGTATGAGTGTGCTTAGGAAACAATATTTCGGCAATCGACCACGTTGGCGTCATAAGGTGCGCTGGTGTACAGTACATCTGCGCTCCTGATGATGGCAACGTGATCGAGTGTCGAAATATTGTTTCCTAAGCACACTCATACAAGGCTGTTCACCCGACATTTATTTTGTCTGGATTAATACATTCATCTATAGTAATAAATAAACATTTGAACTACTAATATATGGAAGAAAATAAATGCGAATAATCTACGAGTAGTCACAATGGCGTCAAAAATTACATTGTCATTACCTGTTCATCACGGAAACATGTAAATTATACATTTTGCTTGTATTATAAAAAATAATGCAGATTAACGTATTAACGAAAGGCTCTTTTACGCATGAAATTAAAGAAAAACGAGTAATATAAAAAACTGCGATAACGATGACAGAAATATAGCATAGCGCAAAAGAAGAAATTGGATTGAAACCAACAAATTAAAAAATGTCATGGAGAAATCTTCCAAGTAAAAACGACTTTAAAAACAATTAAAAATGACGCAACAAACGCTTTTAAATAAAAATGATTACAATTAAAACGATTGATTGAAAACAAGTAGTAATGGTTGCAATATTTCCACATTCACAACATTCTGCATACCAGCTAACTTGCTTTGCCGGTGACCTACGGCGCTGTTAAAAGGATTTATGCAAATTTTCTTCGGAACTTTTGTATCAGCGTATAAATGAAATGAACCACGATCAGATCATTGGCAGAATACAGTGCAACTAAAATTGTTTATTTATTCTGTTGCGTGTGATGTAATATTTTTATCGCCATCTTTTGGCTGTAATAGTTATAGTCATTTAATTGGTTTAATTCTACTTTAAATTCTAAGTCGGTATCGCGATCTAGACGATTTTAATCGTATTGACCATGATGATCGCAGACTCATACAGAAAATTCGTGCCCTTCATCAGCACATCATAATTTGTTGCAGAGCTCATTTTGGTATTGTGCATAAATCTGGAACACAAGAAGAAGTTCATATGAGTATGGGCTCAGGATCGTTCGTTGTGACTGCAGGTTCATCTACATCGACATCTGCATAAATACTCTGCAAATCACACTGAAATGCATGGCAGAGTATTCAGCAAACTCATTTTATGATATTTGTCTACCGTTCCATTTTGTAATAGGGCACGGGGAGAAGGAACGCTTAAATCTCTCCGTTTTCGATCTGATTTCTCTATTTTATTATGATATTCGGGTCTCCCTATATTGGTGGGTGGTAATAAATATGTTCGCATTCGGAAGAGAAAAATTATGAAGGAAATTTCGCAATAAATCTCACCGGAACGAATAACGTCTTTCTTTTAATGGTTTCTACCCCAACTCCTGCATCATTTCCCCGGCCATATCGCGCAAATACAAAAGAGCAGCTCCTTCAATCACAGTTTATTTAAAGTAGCCTTCGAACAAACTATAGACACTTTTCTGGAAGAAGAGTGACACAGTTCGATGTTGCAACACTTGTTTGCACCGCCTACAAAATGCGCTACTGTGCAGAACGCCACAAGTGCTTTCAGAAAGGCAGGTATTTTTCCATATAACATACATTTGTTCACAGATTTAGATTTTGCACCAGCCACCGTTATGAAAATGCTCCAGTGATGGTAGGTGATCAGATTGCCGCTGCGAGTCAGAAAGGGGACAACAATGCTGTTAATGACATTACAGACGATTTGGCGGAAACCAGCCCTTTGGCTGAAGTCAGTGAAGACTGCCCTACTACCAATGACGAGGATGATGTAATAGCGACAGACAATGCAGGTACTATTAATGACAGTTCTTCAATGACTAAACGTCATGACAACGCCGAAATTGATATTGTTACTGACGAAGGCGACAATTCTGATATCACTATTAAAAAAACTGCGTCACGTCTGTTAATGAGAATTGTTTTAAATGAACAAGATATTCAGTAGAAAATTGTGTAAGACAGCAAAGACACATCTAGTGTAGACATTGTTGACGTTTTTGCACAGCCGTCTAGATTTTCCGCCATCTCTCCACGGAAAATACTTCCAACAGTTACACCATCAGTTAAAAAAGGAAAGTCAGGAGTCAAAAATCGGAGATTCTTAAGAGTTCGCCAGTCAGATCAATAATTGGAAAGAAGAATGAAGTGACATAGTCCAGACCATTAAAGGATGTGAATATAAACGAGAACACAACAGAAGGTGACAAGATGTAAAAGGAAAGGGAAAAGGTAGAGGCAAGGGAAAACGGACAAAGAAAGGCGCGAAGGTATCGAAAAATCAAGAGGCATCCTGTCATGCAGATGTGTTTTGCCTATTGTGAGGTGAACAATACATCCACCCACAGAAGTCTGGTTGGAATGTGCACCATCTCATGGCTGGCAACATGAGTCGTGCGCCGATACGAAAAATGGTTGTTTCCTGTGTGTCCATCGCGAAATGTAAGCTAATCCTATACATTCCGCCTTGCCCGTTCAAGCTTTCTATTTTGTCTTCAGGGTCAGGGCAAAATGCAATTTTCTATAGTTTTTTTATGAGTCATATCATCTGATATATCAAATATTGATTGTTATTAGTTACAACGTTTTGCTGTTTAATAGGATACCTTTCATGACTGATTGAAATAAAATGTTTACAAGGAACTCATTATTAGTTGGGGCGATCTGGAATTGTTTAATAACAGGTTTGCAACCAAGATCGCTTTCTTCATTTATTTATATTACCGGTTTCAGTCCCCTACAATGGTAAAATTTCAGATAAAATAGAAAGGCAGTTTAAAAAAAACCTGACTCTAACTTTTAATGTAACACATACTTTACGAAATAGACTGCGACACAAAATTGGTAGTCAAACTGACAGGTTTAAGGGAAACGGGGTATATAAGTAGCAATGTGGGGATTGTGATAAGTTTTATATTGGACAAACTGCAAGAACATTTTTACTAGATTAAAAAAACACACCAGTAAACATAATAAGACTGCATGTGGGGACCACGTGCGGTGTACACGGCAAAGGGTTAAGGACATGCACAATAGTCATAAGATTTTATATAAGGTACCCAAGGGCAAAAAGTTCAACATCTTGGATAATATACAAATATTGAGTCACAAGAAAAAGTATCCCAACCTTATCCTTAATGATCAAACAGATTGCCAAGATTATAATTTTTACAACAACTTTGACAAAGTCATATGACACTGCAGCCTATTTTTCGTACTTCTTTTGTTTGCCAAGAAAGGTGACACCTATGTAGACGCTGTATTTTAATTCTTACCCTATTTATCACCATACTAGCTGACCATTTTACCTACTCCTCAGACTACTGTAATTTTTATACTACTTTCATTGACATTGATACATCATTATAGATTGACTGCCCATGTTTAACCCACCATGTACCTATGCTGTTTGCCTTCATGACACGAACGTACACGTTAGTGTACCTTGTGGCATTTATATTTTTTCATATAAGGCAATTTAATGATCATGATACTCCTTTCAACCTTCTATACATACTTTAGATAAAATACGGAATGGCTCAATAATAAATGGAATGTGATATGTACTATTCATTGTAAGTACTAGACACAGCAGGCCTGCTATCAGTCCTCGTAGGATGATTGGTAACACAACCTTGAATCTTGGATAGATGAGTGAGCCCCAGCATTTTTTGTAAATATAACATAATGTGTGTAATATGTTTCTAACGTCTTTGATGTATAAATATGCTTACTACTTCACATATATATGTATTTTATGCCTTTGATATCAATACTATATTCAGCACATAAGTAGTTACTATGGTGTCTGTACTTTGCCCGAGGGGCTAGAAAAACCATGCCCTACTTCTTATACATGCAAGATAGATGACACAAAGTATTGCACTTTGTGGGATACTATGCCTTACTATGCCATATGTCTTATATAGAATCTGGGAATGTGGTTAACACATTCTATCCAGTCTGCTTGATTTCACATGGAAATTATTTTCCAGTGTTTTTAAAACTTTTAAATAGTAAAACAAAAGAAAGAAAGAAAAAAAATATCATTTTTAAATTTTTTGTAGATCATTTGACAGGGTACTTACTTCTATGTTTGTTACCTCATACTATATGGTGCTTAGCATAGTGCTTCATACAATATATATATATGAAATTCAATGTATAACAAATAGTACTTCATGTAATTTGTATATAATTGGCATTTAATGTATATTATTAAAAAAATTATTTACGACTACCTCATAGGACAAAGACCATAATGTAATATATCTTACTGTGCATTTAACATCTTTGTCTATGGCTTCCCGCCTAATCAATCAATCTTGAACATGGTTTCTTAAGTGTCTCTGGTTAAGACCATAAGATAGGTGGGTTCTGACGTTTTATTGTTGACTTTTAAATTTCATGTTGATGACACATCAATGTGAATGTACACTGTTTTACTATGTAAAAGATTGTTATAATAGCAAGGATTTCATGTAAGATTACTACAGGTATGTAAACGTATATTTGTAAATGATTTTTTTTATGTATTGCAGTTCATTTAGTAAAAAGCTTTGTGTATTAGGTTTGAAGATGGCGTCTAGCACACCGAAACCGGAAATATAAATAAATGAAGAAAGCGATCTTGGCGGCAAACCTGTTTAAAATGCTTATATTTGGAAATTTTCGTATTTAACCCATCCATCTTGCCCTCTCTTCCCCTACTAACTAGGACGATGTTTACAATGACGTCAGTGACGACTTGGAAACATACATTCGTAATTATCTCGTAAACGGTTCGTTTTGATACAATGCAAACATACAATTTTTCACATGGAACAATGGTTGTTTTTATCATGCAGTGGTATTTTTGACACCAGCCCTGTACAAAGAATTTTGAATGACATTTTTATCACTTTTAGTCTGGCAGCTACAACCATCCAAAGTTTTGGGGGCAGAGGCTACGACAGCGTCGCTAACTGGCTGGTGGTGATGAGACAGTGAGCCGTGCCCCAGGGGATAGCCAGTCGGCCAGTCAGCTACGCTATCGCAGCCTCCGCCCTCGAAACTTTAAACGGGAGTTCTCAAAAAATAGGGTCCCACAAGGTTCGGTCTTGGGTCCTTTGCTGTTCTTAATATACGAGGCGTGTCCAGAAAGTAAGTTCCGTTTGGTTATTCAAGCATTTAATATTTATGTTAGCGTTGCCTTTGATGGCCGTCGATTTCAGCACATTTTGTACGATGCGTCATCTCTTTAAGTCATGTGAATAAAAAAGCACTCAGTAATGTAATTGTATTCTTAAGCTGGCTTCTCCGACCTGAGGTTACCCACCTCAGTGACTTTTTCTTTTTTTCCAGTGGAACTGCTGCCGCTCTTAGTGGTCAAAGACGTAGCAGTTGCAGGTGTAGCAGCGAGGCCCGGGCGCTGGTTGGAGGATAGCCGGAGAAGTTTGGGAGCGTGGCGAGGTAAGACGGCGCGGTAAGGCACGGGGCGGTTCGCTTGGCTGCCGCCCCGCCTGAGGCGCTGAGCCCGCCTCCTCACAACAGGTGCGCGGCCGCCGGCCAGGCAGTACACACCACACTGCCTCCTGCTCTGCTCTGCTCTGCGTTGCAAATTAATTTTCCACGCCGATGCATCCATCCAAGTCTCGGCGGCGCCGTTCTCCTCGGCGGAAAAGAACGCGCAGCCAGAAAGATACCGCACGGCGCCCGGGGCTGCGAGTGTGGCTCGCAGAACGGCTACAAAAAGCGAAGAAGTTGGCGGCCTCCTCCATCGCATAACAGCCGTGGGAGGAGCAGACGCCACCGCTCTTTTTCTCTGCCTCGCCCGAAGACGTATTATCTCTCTTAACGTGCCGCTCTCTTGTTTACAAACCAAGCGTAGTGTTAACAAGATACGCAAAGAAAATTTAAAATCCAACCTTCCTTCCTGGTACACCGGTGTGCAAATTTTGAGGGCAAAATAACTTTCTGATTGTAAGGCACTACAAAATAACGTAGATCCATGGAAGTTAGACTGGAGAGAACACACAAAAAATATTGTGGGGACGGCGAACCAAAGGTTGCGTTTCATTAGCAGAACGCTTAGAAGATGCAACAGTTCCACCAAAGAGACTACCTACATCACACTTGTGCGGCCTCTCCTGGAGTACTGTTGCCCAGTGTCGGACCCTTAGCAGGTGGGACTGACGGAATAAATTGAGAAGTAGTCTTGAGTAGTTCGCGAACGAACTAGTTCGAAAGAGTGCTCCCACAGGCGAACTACGCGAACTAGTTCGCAGATCCCTCGCCTCTTTGTTCGTCCGCTCCTTTTCCGAAGACTGACGGGGAACAGCGAGAGGACGCGAGAGCGCGCAGAATCGCGTGATTTCCTTCAGCCAGTTACCGTCATTTCGAGCTGAGATGCAGCTCAGCTGTAGTTTCATAGTTCACTGCCACAAGAAATCCATTTTAAAAATAAAGTACCACGAGTACTCTGTATGCAAAGTAGTTGAATACCATTGTATCACCCTTTCGTGTAAATAACTGGTTTAATCGTTGAAGTGTTTGATGTTTAATTGTCCAAAAATACGGGTAATAGCACACGCTTTGGCAACACTGATCATTATATAAAAAGCTATCATAGCAAAAGAAAGAGCTCTTTTAATAGCGGTAGCAAAAGCCAAAAAGAGCGGACGAACTAAAAAGAGCGGACGAACTAAAAAGAGCGGACGAACTACAAAGAGAGTACGAACTAAAAAGAGCGACCAACTTCGCGGCCGAGCTGCGAACTAAAATGAGAGCTACCGGTCTCGAACTAAAATATGCGCGACCGGTCGCGAACTATTATGCCAAACGTATCTCGCTTCTTAGTTAGTTGAATTCTTTTACGAAGACCGACGGGCAATAGCGAGAGGGCGCGCAGCAGAATTAAAAATCATGTGTTTGCCTTCTGCTGATGAATCATTTCGAGGTAAGCGTCTGCCTGCTAGATTACATAGTTGTGCTACAAAATTTCTGTTTCGAAGTATTCTGCACTCTGCAATATGTGACTAATAAATTCCATAATGCCAAGATATAGAGATAATTCTAAACTTAAACGTGAGAAATTGTCCACAGACTACTTCTTTTGGTTTGCGTGATATCGTTAGTGACTCAAGCAGCAAGTGCATGAAGCAGCTAGGTGAGGGAACTTCTCCCTCCACCTGCATGCGCAGACCACGCCGCTCAGCCGTCACTGGGAACGGACGAACTAAAAGAACGAACTAGTTCGCGGCAGAGCCGCGAACTAAAGTGAGCGCTCCTGATCGGGAACTATTATGCGCAAGTCTATTGAGAAGGTTCAGAGAAGGGCAGCTCGTTTCGTTTTATCACGTTACAAGGGGGAAAGAGTCACGGAAATGTTGCACGATTTGAGGTGGAAATCATTAAACGAAAGACGTTATTCGTTGTGGCGAGTTCTATTTACGAAATTTCAATCACCGACTTTTACTTCTGATTGTGAAAATGTTTTGCTGGCACCCACCTACATAGGGAGATATGACCACCTAATAAAATAAGAGAATTCAGATCGAAAACGGAACGATGTAGGTGTTCTTTCTTCCCTCGCGCTATTAGAGAATGGAACGGTAGAGGAAGGTTATGAAAGTGGTTAATGAACCCTCTGCCAGGTACTTAAATGTGATTTGCAGAGTATCTTTGTGGATGTAGATGTAGAATTTGAACAATACACAGAAAACAATGTTGTTTGTAGAGCTTATGGGACTTAACTACGGGGTCATCAGCCCCTAAACTTACAAACCACTTATGAACTAGCGAATACTAAGGACGGCACAAATATCCATGCCCGAGGGAGGATTCGAACCCCCGACCATAGTGGCCGTGCGGACTGTGACTGGCACACCGTAGAACGCTCGGCCACCGCGGCCGGCACAGAAAAAAGTGCTGCAGTGTGTACAGAAGTTAGTTCACGACAATGTACTGAAGTGATAAGAGTCCTGGGTTGTACACCTACATAAATACTTCGCTAAACATCTGGCGGATGGTTCATCGTACCGCTTTTATGATATTTCTCTACCGTTTCATTCTTTAATAGCGCGCACGAAATAGGAGTCGCGCGAGGGTAGCCGATCGGTCTGGAGCGCCACGTTACGGATCTCGTCGCCTCCCGGGTCGGAGGTTTGAATCCTCCCTCGGGCATGGATGTGTGTGTTGTCCTTAGGTTAGTTTAATTTAGTTTAAGTTTTTTAACAGTTTTTTTTATATCAGACAACCGGTTGCGTAATTTTAAGGTTCTTGACCTAGGTTTCGTTGCCATTAGGGTCACCTTCATCAGAAGAATAAAAACAGTTACATGAAACACACGACGTCAAAAGTATTATGAGCAGGATTGCATAAGTCGATTACAATAAAAACTAGCATTTTTCCCATACAAATAAAGCCAGTATGGTGTGAATGGCATGAAGGAACTGCCTAGGCAGTTTTAGGCAACGTAACCGGTTGTCTGATATAAAAATCGTTAAAAATGGCATTACGGTTGCTGTTAATCAGCCATGTTCAAAGTTGTTAGTTTAAGTAGTTTGTAAGACTAGGGACTGATGACCAAGACCAACGTACTTTGGTTCCATAGAATTACAAACATTTGAACTTTTTTTTTTTTTGGGGGGGGGGGGGGATAGGAACACATGAATCTTTCCGTGTTCGATCAGATTTCTTTTAATTTATTAGAATGATCATGTCTCCCTATGTAGATGGGTTATAACAGAATATGTTCACATTCGGAAGCAAAATTTGGTTACAGTAATTTCGCAAATAAATTTCGCTGCAACGAATAAAGCCTTTAAATGATTTCCACCGCAACTGATATCTTCTGTATCACGATAATACAAAACGAGCTGCTTCTCTCTAAACTTTTTCTATATCATCCGTCAGTCCCACTTGGTGTGTATCCCACAATGGGCAGCAATACTCCAAAATAGGACACACAAGTTTGGTGTAGGCAGTTACTTTAGTAGAACTGTTGCATCTTCTAGGTTTTCTGCCCTCGGTTCGCCTTCCCTACAATATTTTCTATATGTTCTTTCCAATTTAAATTGTTCGTAATCGTTATTCCTAGATATTCAGTTGAATTTACGGTTTTTAGACTTGACTGATTTCTGGTGAAAATGAAATTTAATGGATATGGATGACTTCATATTTTTCATCATTTAGGGACATTTGCCAGTTTTTTAACCATGCAGATATCTTATCTAAATGCGTTTGAAGGAGAAGACAGAATGTAGTAGTTATTATTATTACAAGATGCTTCAGTCAAAGGCAAAAACGTCTGCCCCTCCAAAGTTTCAAGTGCCCCTCATGCCTCCCCCCGCCTCCCGGTTTTACCCTGTAACTTTCCGTCAGTTACTACGTACTGTGTCTTTTCTGACAAGAAATCGCAAATCCAGTCGCACAGCTGGGCTAATATTCCGTAAGCAATAAATTTGACTAGCAGATACTTGTCTCGTAACATCATATTGGACCTCCTGTTGTCCATCAAACTGCAGCAACTTGATATGGTATGTACTCAACAAGTAGCTGGAAGTTCCCTGTAGGAATGTTGAGGCATGCTGTTTCTATAGCCCCCCCCCCCCCCCCCATAACTGGGAATGTTTCGGTGCAGTATTTTTTGCATGAAGTCCTTTCGATTCTGTCCCATAAGCGTTCGATGAGATACATCCTGGTCGAAGTGGGTGCTCAAATCATTCCCTCGTAGTATAAATTTACCAATAGAAATCCGGACTCATCTGACCAAGCTATGGTTTTCAGTCGTCTAGAGTGCAAACTACATTCACGTAATAATTAGGGTATCAGTTGAGATATCTAGATTCTGTAGTACTGTCATCACCGGATGAACTATCCTGGTTGGACGTATTTCTGTCGGTTCTACGGAAGACAACGACATTACGGTAGCCGATATAGTGGTAATAACAAAAAGTTGCTGCAGATGGGGTTGGTGTTGACTAGTGTTTACACTACCAAACGAATTACTCAAGCAGTTGGGTTTAGATAGTGTAGTCAGCAGGTAGAGCAATGCAACAGCTACCTGACTTACCCCAAGGTATGCCATGCAGAGCCATAGGAAGGTTGGAAGCGGAACAGACACAGAGGGAAGTTGCTGCAGCTATTTCAGTGTGCCGAAGTCTAATTTCCAAGACCTGGATGCAATTTCAGATAACAGGAACCGTTAGAAAAAGGTAAGGATAAGGTCGTCCACGGGTAACATTAGCAAGAGATGACCGTTATTTCCGGTTAACAGCCCGTCGAGTCAGGAGGATAAATGCAACTCAGCTGCAACGTAGTAACAGAACGCACAGTATAAACAAAAACAGGCCGAAATCGCCTCCGGGAATGTGGCCTCTACGCACTGAGGCCTATGGTGTGCTTGTCTCATTAAAAACATGACACCGTTTAGTACGCAAAAACAGGGCAGAAGAAGGAGGATTGGAGTCGTAACGAATGGCACTAGGTTCTGTTCACAGATTAGTGATAATTTTGTGTACAGCCACACAATCGTCGTTCTGTCATCTGGAGATTACGTGGTACTCGGAACAATTCTGTTTATGTGCAGCAAACAACACAATTTCTTGGTGGTGGTGTGAGCAGGAGTCAGTATTGGCGGACGTACTGCCATCTATGTCGTTCAGAATAGCCTTTTTACTGCTGAGAAGTAAAGAGAGCCTTCGCCGTTTCGTTGTGCCCTACGCTTGTGCCAGAGGAGATGGTTCAGAGAGTGTCAATTGAGCCTCAGCATCAACAAGTGTCAAGTGATGCGTTTACATAGAAGGAAAGATCCTTTATTATATAACTACGCAATAGCAGAAAACACTGGAAGCAGCTACTTCCATAAAATATTTGGGAGTAGAGATGCGGAACTATATAAAATGGAACGACCATATAAAATGAGTTGCTGGTAGAAATTCCGGGTTATAAGGCCGTGATCCATAAAACTTTTCAGTTTCTCCTAACGTTTCGTGCAGAGCTGCGCCGGACATCTTCAGAGGTCTTCTCACTTGCGTTGAGTCTTGCCGACTGATGAGTCGGGTATCTGAGAGCACCATATATACTGTGAAAAGTGGGCGTGGCAAAGCTGTCACGTTATCAGCAGAGATAGTCCTGTTAAAATAAACATAAAGAAAATTTTAACAGGAAAGAATAAGCTATGAAACTTAGCGACATATGGACAGTGGCTTTGAAAGAAAGACAGGTCTTATCTCTGACCGATTGCAATCGATAGTGATGTTTTATCTCTGACAAGGACTATCTCTGCTGATAACGTGACAGCTTGGCCACGTCCACTTTCCACAGTATATATGGCGCTCTCAGACACCCGGCAAGACTCAACGCAAGTAAGAGGACCTCTGAAGATGTCCGGCGCAGCTCTGCATGAAACGTTAGGAGAAACTGTAAAGTTTTATGGACCACGGCCTTATAACCCGGAAATTCTACCAGAAACTATGACATCCGGTCGTGAAGCCTTCATTGCATCATGTGAAATGAGTTGCTTGTAAGGCAGATTCCAGATTGAGATCAATTGGAAGAATTCTCAGGAAGTGTAGTCCGTCAAGAAAAGACGTTCGTCTAGCGCTCTAGTATTTCTCATCAGTGTGGGAATCGTACCAGGTAGAGTTAATAGAAGACATAGAGGAGATCTAACGGAGAGCTGTGCGCTTCGTTACGTGATTTAGTGAGCGCGAAAGAGTCATTGAGATGATTAAGATACGTCAGTGGCAGACGCTGGGAAAGAGACGTTCAGTATCGCCGTACGGGCCTCTATGAAAGTTCTGAGTGCGTGCGTTTCGAGGCAACCAACACCTTGCTTCCTCCTACGTATATCTCGCGAAGTGACCACTAGGATAAGATCGAGAGACTATGTCCCACATAGAGGTATACCGGTAACCATTTTTCCCGCGAACCATTTCCGACTGGAAAAGCAGGACGTGAGAATAGTACCACAGTCTAACATATACAGTCGCGACACTCACTGCTGTGAAAGTTGTTGCCAACTGACAGTTGCAATGACACTAGCGCTCCTACTGGTGGGCAAGCCGCCGTAGGAGTGATGTTTGTTTATAATTATTTGTGTGCCTAATTGACGAAATACTTGGTATAGTTTTTGCGTTACACGCATTAGTAAAATATTAAGAGATATACATAACACGGACATTAATGTAACAACAGCCGAATTTAACTGATTCAAAGGTGTAATGAACAACTTCGTAATGAACAAATACTTACGAATATATGTTATTTTGCAGATTATTCCGCTGAAAGTAAGTAGAATATAAACATAAAGAAACATAAATTTCTATTATGGTGTGTTCTTATTATGAAAAGAGTTTTTTGACGCGTATCAATTCGGTGTGTAGTCTAACATTTTTAGGCTTCACTCGTCTTTCTGATACGCGCCTATTCGTTTGTCATTACTTTAGCTTAAGAAGACAATGTCTTGAATATTCTTGCCGTTTGTGGTTTAGTTGTAGCAACAATTGTGGAATTGGGTTCTTCTTTGTTGAAAACAGTTTGATTGCTTTTTCCGTTTATTTGCCAGGTCTGTGACGGTTTTCCTTCAGCTACAGCTGTGGTGGCTGCTTTAGTACGTTAAATACTGTAGGTATTGCATTCTATATGAGTTTCCTACGTTCCACAATTATCGATGTTACTGGAATTGTAGTGAAGAAACCATAACAATCCTGAGTAGAAAAGTGATGACGTTTTGCCAAAGGCAGGTCTTGCGGTGTTTCTTAGCCATTTATTATTTATAACAGAAAATGATATTATTCAGCAAAAGCCTGTAGGTTACAAGATAATAGTAAATAAACTGTCCTGCAATGTACCGTTTCATACCTCACCAGGGATCACCGTAAACATAATAAAGACAAAGGTGGAGCTAATTTTAAATTACTACCTACTTTTGTGGCACTACATACGTTCCCTAGAGTGAAAAGTCTGTAAAAATCAATAAAAATGGCACTATTCGCACTCATCCAACAGAAACGTTGCTTGCCGGCCGCTTGGAGCGCTGCAGTCGTAGTGTATAACAAAAATCTGTGGGAATGTCGTTACTGTATATGTTAGACTGTGATAGTACGCAAAGGACTCACGTCACACATCGTTGGGTGCCTTGAGAAGTATGGATGTAGATGTATACTGGAGAGTCGATCGCTGGTAATGAGTGATCTGAAGCGAGGAATCCCGCTCTTCTATTTGGGAATCCGATGCAGAGGTTTGGGTTTAGCGAATGCCTAAACGTTGGAGGACGTCCATTAATTACGTGAGCTGAAAGCTGGATGTGGCGGGGTGCGGCATAAACTCACCAAATCTCATTTAAAAGGAGGAGAGGGAGGGCGGCGACGAAAATCTCATTTCAACTTTTTAATTAAGAGAGTATACATCATTATAATGGATAACAATTTGATTTATAATGTCAAAACCTAGCACAGACAATGTTAAAGCAGCCACCAGTCTCTATGGCCTTATTACTGAACTGAACGCATTACACGTGTGCGTAATCACGAGTTCGTCGAGCGGGAGTAGCCGAGTGGTCTGGAGCGCCACGTTGCGGAGCGCGCGGCCTCCCGCATCGGAGGTTCGAATCCTCCCTCTGGCATGGATGTCTGTTTTGTCTTTAGTGTAATTTAGTTCATAAGTAGCTTGTAAGCTTAGGGACTGATGACCCCACCGTTAAGTCCCATAAGCTTTACAAACATTTGAACATTTTTTATCACGATTTCCTGGTTTTACCTGCGCACAATTGTCGAAATCGCTAAAGTCAGTCAGTGCGTCAGTGCTGATGTTATGCAACGCATATAAATCTTTTTTTTAGTATTAGTCAGTTACAAGACGAAGAAAGCAATGTCTTCAAATCAAGAGCGATTTTGCCTTGTGTGTGTCCTCTTTCGTCGAAAATCAGTCGCGTACTTGAAGAACATAGTGTTAAAATGATCTTCGTACCTCCATTGAAAATTGCAGCTCTAATCGGTTCTGTGAAGGATGATTTGTTACTTCGCAAGACAGGTGTATGTCAGATTCAGAATACGAGAAGTCTACGCAATGTATTTTTATCTCTGCAAACTATTTAAAATATGTTGCAATAGTTCACTAAACCGGATGCTGTATATGAACAGTAAAGTAAACGAAAACAAAAATCACCTCTTCATCGACCAAAGATTTCAATCTTCAAGATGTACAAAAAACAAAATTTTGCGCCGAGTACCTTTTTTCAAATCGTAGGGTAAGTTTCAGAGCTGTCCGAACGACGTCTTTCAGCACAATACGCACTTTTTCTAGCAAAATATCGCGGTTTTTCGGCCGTATCTGGCTAACGAACTAAGATTTACGAAAACTGAAAAATGCCGTTTATAGATAAATGACTAAGGATGTATTCTAAATATTTGGAAAAATTTTCTATGGTTAATTATTTAGATATTTGCGATTCACTGTGCTAAAATGGCTAAAAATCGGGTTTTGTGATTTTGTTCAAAACTATGATAAGTTTCAATCTCTGGATATCGGTTACGGATAACGAAATCGCAAAAATTTTAAAACGGCCTCGAGAATATCATCATAAGGACATATGGTAAAAATTTAGAAGAGTTGCAATGAACGGTGGCCGAGGAGACTAAGGCGCTCCAGTCACGATCTGCACGGCTACTACGGTCGGGGGTTCGAATCCCCCCTCGGGCATGGATATTTGTGCCGTCCTAGTTCGTAAGTACTTCATAAGTAGTTTGTAAGTTAAGGGTCTGATGACCCCCATAGTTAAGTCCCTTAAGCTTAACAAACATTTGAACATTTGGTAACATATTACAGCACTTAGCAGGATCAACTTGGGGGAGAAGGTACTAAGGTTTTGCTTATTACAGCGTTGTCTCTAGTTTATTCCGCATCTGAATTCTATGATCCCGTCTAGCTCAATAGTGTTGATGTGAGAGAGGTTATGTACAATTAAATGGGGCAATGAGGTTGAGCAGTAGCACTCTGATGACAACAATCCTTCAGTGGCTCCAAGTATCGTGCACATTATGCTGCCTCTGCATTTGAGCGAAGTGTGTAACTCTGAAAATTTATACGATGTACTGTATGATAGCTGTAGTATGCCCAATCTTCTAATATGTACACAAATGATCACTAGGCCAAGATCTATCCATAACACTTTACCCCTTCTTTCTGAGATGAATAGAACCTGATATTGTTGTTATTGTTGTAGTGGTCTTCAGTCCGGAGACTGGTTTGATGTAGCTCTCCACAATACCCTATCCTGAGCAAGCCTCTTCATCTCCACATAAGAACGGCAGCCTACATCTGTCTGAATCTGCTTACTGTATCCATCTCTTGGTCTTCCTCTGCAATTTTTACCCCATACACTTCCCTCCAACGCTAAATTCACAATTCCTTGATGTCTAAGAATGTGTCCTACCAATCGATCCCTTCTTTTTGTCAAGGTATGCCAGAAATTCCTTTTCTCCCCAGTTCTGTTCAGCACCTCCTCATTAGTTACGCGATCCACCCACATAATCTTCAGCATTCTTCTATAGCACCACATTTCCAAATCCTCTATCCTCTTCCTGTCTGCAATGTTTATCGTCCACGTTTCACACCAATACAAGGCAACACTCCACACAAATGCCTTCAGAAATGAATGAATATTCGATGTTAACATATTTCTCTTTTTCAAGAACGCTTTTCTAACCATTGCCATTTTGCATTTTATATCCTCTGTACTGCGACCATCAATTGTTATTTTACTGCCCAAGTAACAAAACTCATCTACCTCCTTTATTGTTTCGTTACCTAATCTAATTCCTTCACGATCGCCTGATTTTCTTAGATTGCTCTCCATTACCCTAATTTTTCTCTTGTTATTGTTCATCTTATATGCACCTTTCAGCACACTGTCCATTTCGTTTAACAGCTCTTCCAGATCCTTTTCTGTCTCTGACAGAATTACTTTGTCGTCGGCAAAACGCAATGTTTTTAATTCTTCACCCTGAACTTTAATTCCTTCTCCAAATTTCTCCTTGCTTTCCTTTATAGCCTGCTCAATGTACAAATTTAATAACATTGGAGAGAGGCTACAACCCTGTCTTACTCCCTCCCTAACCACTGCATCCCTTCCATGCTCTTCAACTCTGACAACCGCTGTCTGGTTTTAGTACAAGTTGTAAATAACCTTACGTTCCCTATAGTTTACTCCTGCTTGCTTCAAAACTTGATACAGTTTATTCCAATCAACATTGTCAATAGCCTTCTCCAAATCTACAAAAGCTAAAAATGTAGGTTCGCCTTTTCTTAATCTATCTTCTAGGATAATCCGTAAAGTGAGTATTGCCTCCCGAGTTCCTACATTTCTCCTGAACCCAAACTGATCTCCCCCAAGGTCGGCTTCTATCAGCTTTTCCATCCTTATGTGAATAATTCATGTTAATATTTTGCAACCATGACTTATTAAACTGATGGTTCTGTAGTTTTCACACATGTCCGCGCCTGCTTTCTTTGGAATGAGGATTATAATATTTTTCTTGAAGTCTGAGGGTACTTCGCCCGTCTCATACATCTTACACACCAGGTGAAACAGTTTTTTCATGGCTGGTTCTCCCAGAGACTTCAGTAGCTCTGAGGAAATATCATCTACTCCAGGGGCCTTGTTTCGACTTAGGTCTTTCAGTGCTCTGTCAAATTGTTCTCTCAGTATAGTATCTCGTATTTCATCCTTATCTACTTCTCCCCTTCCTAAAATATTGCCTCTAAGTTCATTTCCTTTGTAGAGCCTCTTTCCACCTTTCAGCTTTCCCTTCTTTGCTGAGAACTGGTTTTGCATCTGTGTCCTTGATATTCATAGAGCTGTTTTTCTTATCTCCAAATGTTTCTTTTATTTTTCTGTAGGCTGTATCTATTTTCCCCCTATTTATACATTCTTCTACATCCTTGCATTTGCCTTCTAGCCACTCCTGCTTAGCCATTTTGCACTTCCTGTCAATCTCATTTCTTAGTCGTCTGTACTCCATTTTGCCTGTTTCATTTACGGCATTTTTATACTTTCTCCTTTCATCGATTAAATTTAGTATCTCCTGTGATATCCAAGGATTTTTTGTAGGTCTTTCCTTCCTACCTATTCTGTCCTCTGCTACCTTCACTATTTCATCTCTGAATTTTACCCATTCCTTTTCTGCTGTTTTATTTTCCCCTGTTTCTGTCAATTGTTGCCTAAAGCTCCCTCCGAAATTCTTAAGAACCTCAGGTTCCTTCAATTTATCCAGGTTCCATCTCCTTATTTTCCTACCTTTTTGTAGTTTCTTTAGTTTCAGCCTACAGTTCATAACCAACAAGTTATGGTCAGAGTCTATATCTGCCCCTGGGTATGTCTTACACTGTAGAACCTGGTTCCGAAATCTATGTCTTACCATAATAAAATCTATCTGGTATCTTCCGGTGTCTCCTGGTCTCTTCCACGTATACAAACTTCTTTTGTGATTCTTGAACCAGGTGTTTGTTATAACTAAATTATGTTCTGTGCAAAATTCTACCAGGCGGCTTCCTCTTTCATTCCTTTTGCCCAGACCATATTCATCGACTATCCTTCCTTCCCTTCCTTGTCCTACTACCGAATTCCAGTCTCCCATAACAATTAAGTTTTCCTCTCCCTTAATTGTCTGAATAATTTCCCTTAGCTCCTCATATATTTCTTCGATTTCCTCATCATCTGCAGAGCTAGTTGGCATATAAACCTGTACTACTGTTGTCGGTGTTGGCTTCGTATCTATCTTGACAATGATAATGCGATCACTGTGCTGGTCATAGTAGTTTACCCGCATTCCTACTTTTTTATTCATATTAATACCGCGCACGGACGTGCGCTGTATGATTATATCTGACCAGATGCCGTAATTGTTTTGAACAGTATACATATACCAACATGCAAGACACAAACGCTACGAACTTACGCGCCAACGCGATACGAGCTCGGCATCCCCCACACTCGCGACCAGCAGTCGGCAGCCGCGGCCTAGCCGGTGCGTGTATTGTTTTTGAGGTAGCCGAAGATGGCGAGGCACACAGTGGAGCACGGCGGCCACTTGCCGGCAGGCGGCTGGACTTGCGCGGCATTTGTCAGCGCCAACAAAGCGACCGCCGCCGCCGCCGCGGGCGCCAGTTAATTAGACCACGGCCCAATTGTTTCAGCCGCGTCGCCCATCGTTTTATATCACACTGCCTCCTGAGCGCCCTGCCCCCCAATGAAGAGAATTATCGTTTTTCGTACATCGGCTTCATCCTTTTTTTTTTTTTTTTTTTTTTTTTTTTTTTCGTGCTGCCCGCGCTGTGAAATTAGAGGCGTCACAAAAAAAGTCTGGAATACTAATTTCCGCCTTCCAAAACCGTCTACGCCGACGAGCGATTGAATTAGACACGCCCGCCTAGAGCAGACCAGTTCCTCGTGCTCTGGAATCCACGCGAGGGACGTTGACAGTGCGAGGCTGCAGTAAGTTACGACGGGAAGGCATTTCACACAGTCCCGCACTCTCGTTTAGGTAACCACGAGCTTTATGAGTATCGAAACAGAACTATAGTTTCGTACGAACACCACAAGCGATCGTGATGTTTCGTGGTTGGTACCTCGAGCCACTACCAGACACACCCTTTCCCCTCCAATTCCAAACAGTGGGGTCAAATGTAGTCTCCGATACCTCTTTGACCGATGGCGTCAATCCGTCCCGCGCTTGGTTTCAATACTGGTTCAAAAATGTTCAAATGTTTGTTAAGCTTATGGGACTTAACTACGGGGTCATCAGTCCCTAAACTTACAAACTACTTATGAACTACTTACGAACTAGGACGGCACAAATATCCATGCCCGAGGGGGGATTCGAACCCCCGACCGTAGTGAATGTGTCCCACCAACCTATCCCTTCTCTTAGTCAGTATATGCCAGAAACTCCTTTTCCTCCCAATTCGGTTAAGCACCTCTCCATTAATTACGTGACCTGCCCATTTAATTTTCATCATTCTTCTGTAGCACTACATTTCAAAAGCTTCTATCATCTTTTTGTCTGAACTCCTTATCGTTCACGTTTCACTGCCATACAATGCTACACTGCAGACAAATGCTTTCGGAAAGGACTTCTTAACATTTAAATTAATATTGGATATTACCAAGCTTCGTTTCTTGAGAAATGCTTTTCGTCCCATAGCCATTTTGCATTTTATATCTTCTCTACTTCCGCCATCAGAAGTTATTTTGCTACACAAGTAACAAAACTCATCTACTACTTTCATTGTCTCATTACCTAATCTAATTAGTTCAGCATCGCCTGATTTTCTTGCATTACATTTCATTACTCTCGTTTTACTCTTGTTAATGTTCATCTCATGAATAACAGACATTGCCGTGGTGGGGTGGCTTGTGTGCCTCAACCATACAAATAGCCGTATTGTAGGTCCAACCACAGTGGAGGGGTATCTGTGGAGAGGCCAGACAAACTTGTGGTTCCAGAAGAGGGGCAGCAGCCTTTTCAGTAGTTACAGCGGTAACAGTCTGGATGATAGACTGAGCTAGCCTTGTAAAATCAGCTAATGTGGCTTTGCTATACAGTTACTGCAAACGGCTGAAAGCAAGGGGAAACTACAGCCGTTACTTTTCCCGAGGACATGCAGCTCTACTGTGTGAAATATGATGATGGCATCTTCTCGGGTAAAATATTCCGAGGGTAAAATAGTCCCCCTTTCCGATCTCCGGGTGGGGACTACTAAGGAGGATGTCGTCATCAGGAAAGACAATGCTGGCATTCTACAGATCGGAGCGTGGAATATTCGATCCCTTAATTGAGTAGGAAAATTATAAAATTTAGAAAGGGAAATGGATAGGTTAAAGTTAGATATAGTGGGGATCAGTGAAGTTCGGTGGTAGGATGAACAGGATTTCTGGTCAAGTGAGTACAGGATTATAAATACAAAATCAGTTGGGGGTATCACAGGAATCGGACTGTTAATGAATAAGAAAGTAGGAATGCGGTAAACTACAACTACTTTGAGCAGCACAGTGATCGCATTATAATTGTCAAGATAGATTCGAAGCCAACACCGACAACAGTAGTACAGGTTTATATACCAACTAGCTCTGCCGATGATGAGATGATGAGATTGAAGAAATGAGTTAAAGGAAATTATTCAGAAAGTTAAAGGAGAGGAAAACTTAATTGTGATGGGGGACTGGAATTCGGTAGTAGGAAAAGGAAGAGAAGGAAACATAGTAGCTGAATATGGACTGGGCAGAAGGAATGAAATAAGCCGCGTGTTAAAATTTTCCACGGAACATGATTTAATTATAACAAACACCTGGTTTAAGAATCATGAAAGGAGGTTGTATATGTGGAAGAGAGCAGGAGACACCGGAAGGCATCAGATAGATTTTATAATGGTAAAACATAGATTCCGGAACCAGGTTATAAACTGTAAGACATACCCAGGGGCAGATACAGACTCTGATCATAACTTATTGGTCATGAACTGAAGGGTGAAACTGAAAAAAACTGCAGAAAGGTGGGAAAATAAGAAGCTGGGACTTAGATAAATTGAGAGAACCTGAAGTTCTTACGAGTTTCAGAAGGAGCTTAAGGCAACAATTGACAGAAACGGAGGAAAATAAAACAGTAGAAGAGGAATGGGTGGAATTGCGAGATGAAATAGTGAAGGAAGCAGAGGACAAAATAGGTAGAAAGGCAAGACCGACAAAAAATCCTTGGATATCACAGGAAATACTAAATTTAATTGATGAAGGGAGAAAATATAAAAATGCAGTAAATGAAACAGGCAAAATGGAGTACAGACGACTAAGAAATGAGATTGACAGGAAGATCAAAAGGGCTAAGCAGGAGTGGCTAGAAGCCAAATGCAAATCTGTAGAAGAATTATATCAAGGGGAAAGTAGATAGTGCCTACAGAAAAATAAAATGAGACATTTGGGGACAAGAAAAACAGCTCTACAAATATCAAGAACTCAGATGAAAAACCAGTTCTCAGCAAAGAAGGGAAAGCTGAAAGATGGAAAGAGGAGCTCTACAAAGGAAAAGCACTTAGAGACAATGTTGTAGGAAAGGAAGAGGAAGTAGATGAAAATGAAATAGGAGATAGTATACTGAGAGATGAATTTGACAGAGCCCTGAAAGACCTAGGTGACGGCCGCCGTGGTCGAGCTGTCTGCGGCGCGCTAGTCACGGTCTGCACGGCCACTACGGTCGGGTATTCGAATTTCCCCTCGGGCATGGATATTTGTGCCGTCCTTAGTATTAGCTAGTTCATACGTAGTTTGTAAGTTTAGAGACTGATGACCCCGTAGCTAAGTCCCATAAGCTCCACAAACATTTGAACATTTTGAAAGACCTAGGTCGGGACAAGGCCCCGGGAGTAGATGACACTAAAGTCTCTGGGAGAGTCAGGCATGACAAAACTGTTTTACCTTGTGTGAAGATTTATGAGACAGGCGAAATACCGTCAGACTTTAAGAATAATGTAATAATCGCCATTCCAAAGAAATCAGGCGCTGACAGGTGTGAAAATTACAGAACCATCAGTTTGATAAGTCATGGTTGCAAAATTTTAACACGAATTATCTATAGGAGAATGGAAAAGCTGGTAGAAGCTGACCTCGGGGAAGATCAGTTTCGATTCAGGAGGAACGTAGGAACCCGGGAGGCAATACTCACTTTACGTCTTATCTTAGAAGATAGATTAAGGAAAGGCAAATCTACATTTTTAGCCTTTGTAGATTTGGAGAAAGCGTTTGACAATGTTGACTGGACTACACTCTTTCAAATTCTGAAGTCAGCAGGGGTACAATACAGGGAAAGGAGAGTTATCTACAACTTGTACAAAAGCCAGACCGCAGTTATTAGACTCGAAGGGCATGAAAGGGAAGCATCAGTTGGGAAGAGAGTAAGACAGGGTTGTAGCCTTTCTCCGATGTTATTCAATTTGTACGGGCAGGCGATGAAGGAAAGCAAGGAAAAATTTGGACTAGGGATTAAAGTTCAGGGGGAAGAAATAAAAACATTGCGTTTTGCTGATGACATTGTAATTCTGTCAGAGACAGCAAAGGACCTGGAAGAGCAGTTGAATGGAATGGACAAATTTAATGGAATGCAATCTTAGACAATCAGGCGATGCTGAAGGGATTAGATTATGTAACGAAACACTGAAGGTGGTAGATGAGTAAAATAACATATGACAGTCGCAGTACAGAGGGTATAAAATACAGAATTGCAATGGGAAGAAAAGCATTTTTGAAAAAGAGAAATTTGCTGACATCGAATATTAATTTAAGTGTAAGGAAGTCTTCTCTGAAGGTATTTGTGCAGATTGTAGCCTTGTACGGGAGTGAAACATGGACGATAAGCAGTGCGGACAGGAAGCGAATAGAGGCTTTTGAAATGTGGTGCTACTGAAGAATGCTGAAGGTTAGGTGAGTAGATAGCGTAACTAATGAAGAGGTACTGAACAGAATTGGTGAGGAAAGGAATTTTTGGCACACCTTGACTAAAAGAAGGGATCACTTGGTAGGACACATTCCTAGACATCGAGGAATCGTATATTTAGCATTGGAGGGAAGTGTGTGGGGTAAAAATCCCAGAGGGAGACCAAGAGACGCATATAATAAGCAGATTCAAATGGATGTAGGTTGCTGTTCTTATGAGGAGATGAAAAGGCTTGCTCAGGATATAGTAGGTGGAGGGCTGCATCAAACCAGTCTCCGGACTGAAGACCATAACAACAACAATGTTCATCTTGTATCTTCCTTTCAAGACACTGTCCATTCCATTCAATTCCTCTTCCAGATACTATGCAGTCTCTGACAAAATTACTACGTCATCGACAAACCGCGAAGTTTTTATTTCTTCTCCCTGAACTTTAATTCCATCTCCAAATCTCTCAATGTACAGACTGAACAACGTTGGGGAAAGGCTACAACCCTGTGTTACTGCATTCCCAAACTATGATTCCCTTTCTTGCCCTTCCATTTTAATAACTGATGTCTGCTTTTTGTATAGGTTAAATATAACTCTTCGCTCCCTATATTTTACCCCTGCTACCTTCAAAATTTGGAAGAGTGTATTTCAGTCGACATTTTTAATTACTGGCTACAAAATTTTCGACCGGATATCATCGGTTGGATGAAAAGGAATGAAAGGGATCAACACGTAAAGGACCCTAAACAACAGCACATACCACTGGCGGCAAATATAAAACATCGTCCGAACTAGTTCTGAATGCTTTTTCTGAAAACTACTTCGAACAGTTAGTTCATGAACCCACTAGAATAGTAAGTGGTTGCGAAAATACCCTTGATCTCCTAGACACAAATAATCCTGAGCTAGTAAAGAGCATCAAAACAGATACAGGGATTAGCGAACATCGAGTTATAGTAGCGAGACTGAATGTCGAAATTCCCGAATGCACCAAAAATAAACGAAAAATATATCTATTCAATAAAGCAGATAAAAATTCGCTTCACGCTTTCCTGGGTGATAGTCTCCAGTCTTTCAAAACTAAAAATGCGAGTGTAGATCAGTTGTGGCTTACTTTCAAAGACATAATATCAGTAGCAATCAAGAGATGTATACCAAATAAATTAATAAAAGAGGGGGCTGACCCCCCGTGGTACACAAAACAGATCAGATTACTGTTGCAGAAACAAAGAAAAACGCATGCTAAATTTAAAAAGAAACAGATTCCACAAGACTGGCAATCTTTTACTGAAACTCGCAACCTAGCACGGACTTCAATTCGAGAAACCTTTAGTAGTTACCACAACGAAATCCAGTCTCGTAATCTTGCAGAAAATCCAAAGAAATTCTGGTCATATGTGAAGTACACTAGCGGCAAAACACAAACAATACCTTCATGACGCGATAGCAATGGTAATACTACCGATCACAGTACTGCTAAGGCAGAATTACTAAACACAGCTTTCCGAAATTCATTCACCAAAGAAGACGAAGTGAACACTCCAGTATTCAATCCAATAGCAGCTGCCAGCATGCGAAACTTAGAAGTAGATGTTCCTGGAGTAGTAAAACAACTTAAGCCACTAAACAAAAATAAATCTTCCGGGCCAGATTGTATACCAACTATATTCCTCTCAGAGTATGCTGATGGAATAGCTCCGTACTTAGCTATAATTTACAACCGATCACTCAGCGAAAGATCCGTACCCAAAGACTGGAAAGTTGCCCAAGTGACTCCAATATTCAAGAAAGGCAATAGGAGTGATCCCCAAAATTACAGGCCAATCTCATTGACGTCGATTTGCAGTAGGATTTTGGAACATATAATTTGTTCGAATATTATGAACTACCTCGAAGAAAACGACCTATTAACCAGTAGTCAACACGGATTCAGAAAGTATCACTCTTGTGAAACACAGCTTGCCCTTTATTCACATGAAGTGTTAAGTGCCATCGACAAGGGATCTCAAATCGATTCCATATTTCTGGATTTCAGCAAGGCTTTTGACACTGCACCCCACAAGCGGCTTCTTATGAAATTGTGTGCTTATGGAATATCTTCCCAATTGTGCGGTTGGATTCACGATTTCCTATCAGCAAGAACACAGTTCGTTGTAATTGACGGTAAGTCATCGAGTAAAACAGAAGTGATATCTGGCGTTCCACAGGGAAGCGTTATAGGTCCCCTACTCTTCCTCGTGTTTATAAACGATTTAGGAGACAATCTGAATAGCTCCCTTAGATTTTTCGCGGATGATGCTGTCGTTTATCGGTTAGTGAAGTCAACAGAGGATCAAAAGCAACTACAAAGCGATTTACACAAAATTTCTGCATGGTGCGAAAATTGGCAATTGACACTAAATAAAGAAAAGTGTGAAGTAATACACATGACCACTAAAAGAAATCCGCTGAACTTCAATTACGCGATAAATCAGTCAAACCTTCGTAGATTCTACCAAATACCTAGGAGTTACAATTACGAACAACTTTGACTGGAGAGAACACATAGAAAATATTGTGGGGAAGGCGAACCAAAGGTTACGTTTCATCGGCAGAACGCTTCGAAGATGCACCAGCTCCACCAAAGAGACTGGCTACATCACACTTGTGCGTCCTCTCCTGGAGTACTGTTGCCCCTTGTGGGACCCTCACCAGGTGGGACTGACGGAAGACATTGAGAAGGTTCAGAGAAGGGCAGTTTTTTTGTTCTATCACATTACGGGGGGGAAAGCGTCACTGAAATGTTGCACGAATTGGGGTGGAAATCATTAAAAAAAGACGTTATTCATTGCGACGTGATCTGTTTGCGAAGTTTCAATCATCGAATTTTAGTTCTGAATGTGAAAATATTTTGCTAGCACCCACCTACTTAGGGAGACACGACCATCCCAATAAAATAAGAGAAATCAGATCGAAAACGGAACGATTTAGGTGTTCTTTCTTCCCGCGCGCTATTAGAGAATGAAACGGTAGAGAAAAGTTATGAAAGTGGTTAATAAACCCTCTGCCAGGCACTCGAATGTAATTTGCAGAGTATCTATGTAGATGTAGATGTATGCCATAAAATTGCCACGACAAATATAGTTGGCAGTAACGGCCATAACGCACTGTCGTAAGTAGTAACACAGGACACTAAGTCTATCGAACTAAGGGGAACGTAGCTTGGAAGATGAAGGCTCGAAATATATTATTGCGATACATATTATATTTTGTGTAGTATACTGCACACAAGCAGTGATGCATTACTCCTCTTATATGCGTAAGCAGAAGAACATTTCCGAATGGTATTTTCACTCTTAAAAGCAGTGTGCTCTGATGTGAAACTTCCTGGCAGCAAAAACTGTTTCTTTGAACCGCAATTTGCTTTTTGTAGCCAAGAGCTCTCCCGACTGACACCCAAACCTCCAGATGTCACACAAGCAGATCGGTACCAAACATTCCATATCGATAATCAACGAAAACTCCAACATAATTCATGCTATGTGCTGTCGTCCAGGAGAACGTACATAAACTGTAATAATTAGTAACAACTGACCTAAGGAGTACAGGTAAAAATGTAACTGCGAAAGCATATCTTGTCGAACCCAACCGTCCTTTGCTATGGCAAGTCCACGTTTACTTGTAATAGTGTTGCATCTAGAATAAACTGTGATAAGTATGGCGTTTCTGGCGGTTAAAGAAAACCACATGCTTAGCTTACTGATATCAAAAACGGTGTGCTATGTAAATTGGATCTATGTGGTTCTCATCTAATATGTCAATATTGTGTAAATGACCTTCGTGTATGTATAGCATTGAGAATAAGTCACATGCCGAAATCTGGATCGGCGCAATAAAGCAGATTTTAAATTAAAAATATCGACAGTCTGCTGAAAATCGCCTGTTTTTACAAATATTTACGTAAAGTTATTGGCAAGTTAACAAATATTCATTGAACAGTTACACAAACATGACGATAAGAGGTTCGTATCATGCTGCTTGCAACTGCTCTGTAACTGTAGAGGATACGATGATCTCACTATATTTCACAATAAATCAGTATAAGAGCTGCAAGAAACTGCCACATAATGCGACGAGACTTTATACAAACAGTATATCACAGTACTTAGCGACTTGCAACAAACTTCAAGCATAATTTCAAAACTTTATTAAACTTTCGCTGATAAATATATCAAAATAATGAAAGGAAAAAAGTTTCTTGCTTACTACTTTTCCGCTGTTCATGGACTAAAACTACGGCATTCGGTATGACGTTACAACTTATAACAAATTGGTGCCGCAAGAAATTTTACAGACAGTACACACATACAGCTGAATGTACCTTCGAAATTGTATCACAGTACGACACGTAGTTCATGAGATATTAGCACGTAAACAGTAACATTTACGAAAAATCGCCTCATCACGCACCAAGTTTTAATCTATTACTTCTTTAGTACTAATTGTATTCACAACAGATTTTACAGACATACAGCACTTATACAAATGAATACATACCTGAAAAATTATACAATTGTACAACATAATAAGTATGAGATCGTACACATTTTTTTATTTTGAATACTATCTTTCTTTGTTTGGATACTGCACTTATAATTATGTACATTATGCGAGACAACCTTATTTCTTATATATTCTCCGATAAATATAGGATGTTTTTTAGAAAAAAGGAGATGGACAGACAGAGAGAGAGAGAGAGAGAGAGAAGGGATAGGAAAAGTACTAACTCAATCATCATCAACATCATTAAAGACTGATTATGCCTTTCAGCGTTCGCTCTGGAGCATAGTACCTCTAATAAAATTCCTCCAATGCTAACATTGATGCCTCGTCTGATGTTATGCCTTTTACTTCAAAATCATTCTTCACCGAATCTAAGTACTTTCTTCTTGGTCTACCGCGACTCCTCTTACTCTCCGCTGTCGAGCTCATGAGTCTCTTAGGTAACCTTGCTTCTCTTATGCGTGTAACATGACCGCACCATCTCAATCTGTTCGCTCTAACTGCTTCATCTATGGTGTTCATTCGCAGTTTTTCTTTGATTTCCTCATTATGGATACCCTCCTGCCATCGTTCAAATGTTCAAATGTTTGTAAATCTATCGGACCAAACTGCGTGGTCATCAGTCCGTAGCTTCAAACTACTTAAACCTAGGTAAACTAACCTACGGACAACATACACACACACACACACCCATGCCCCAGGGAGGACTCGAACCTCCATAGCGAGGGACCGCGCGCTCAGCAGCGAGACGCTTTAGATCACTCGGCTACTCCACCGCGGCTGCCATTGCTCCCATCGATTAGTACCTGCAACCATTCTTACTACTTTCATATCTGTTACCTCTACCTTGTGAACAACGTAACCTGTATTCACCCAACTTTCACTGCCATACAACAAAGTTGGTCGAAAGATAGAGCGGTGCACCGCTAACTTAGTCTTGGTACTGACTTCCTTCTTGCTGAAGATAGTAGATCTTAGCTGAGCACTCACTGCATTAGCTTTTCTGCACCTCGATTCTAGTTCTTTCACTATGTTGCCATCCTGTGAGAAAATACATCCCAGGTACTTGAAACTGTCTACCTGTTCTAACTTTGTTCCTCCTGTTTGGCACTCAATCTGCTTAAATCTCTTTCCCACAGACATTACTTTCGTTTCAGAGATGCTGATCTTCATAAGTACTAACTCAAGGCAGGAATAAATAAATAAATACCCGGGCAAAGTCGGTTTTTTAGCTAGTATCATATAAAGTAAGATACTGCATTTTTATTTTATTTTTTCTTCTCAGGAAAATTGCATCAAGAGAAAAAAAATTATATATGTTGTCTAAGTGCACATCGGTTGCACAGTGGTAGAGTGCCACACTACAAATCCAAAGGTCCCGGGTTCGATCCCCGCCAGGTCCTAGGATTTTTATCTGTCACTTTCCACTTCTTTCACCTCTGGCAGTATTGCTAATGTGAAAAATACTGACTAGCACCATGGTTCGGAACCCACGTTAAACTGTAGGTCCCCCTATAACTGGCTGGGTAAGTCAGTTCGAAGGTCGGAGGAAGGCAACGGCATACCACCTCCAAACAGGACCATGCCTAGTGAAGCACTGTGGTGTTCAAACCAATCTTCGGATTGTTGAGTGCTTTACCTTTATATGTTGTCTTTGAAATTACAGACATAAATGTGTTCTGGTTCGGAGAGAGGGTGGGGGTCGCCAAAATACTTTTAGTTGGAAGGGGGTCGTATTGAAAACGGTTGGGAAACACTGGTCTGCAGAACAGGAGCTACAGAGGCAGCAGCAGAACGGTGCTCCAGTAGGAAGGCTCGCCAACTTGCCAGCCGCTCGCAGACCCCGCAACACACACACACACACACACACACACACACACACACAGCGGCTGCAGGCGGCAGACACAGAGCCACGGGACTAGCGGCCGGCAACTTCTCCCGTTTGAAAGCGGCAAACAGCGCCGCTGCCGGGCCGGTAATCCCCGAGCCCCGGCAAAGCCAACAGGTGCTCGCGCGCGCCTGCGTGTTTTACCTTAATTTCGTAAATTACGCGGGTGGGGGGTGGGGAGGGGCTGGGGGCAGGGCGCAGGCGCCGGCAGCTACATCAAAGGGCGCCGCCACATTAGGGTAATGCCGTCACGGCCACCTGGCACACATCCGCTGATCAAAGTTACATCCGATTGCCCACAGCCGCCGCCGCCGACGTGTTTTATTCCCGGCTCGGATAATGCCCCGCCACCCCAGCAGGAGTTGTCATCACCCGGCCCCACCTTTCCACCTGCATCTGCCACGCGGGGACCTCAATCACTGCTCTCCATCACGTGCCTAATACCAGTGGTGGCTGGTGATAATGTGCTAATGTGCTGCAGCACACTGTAAATATATTACTAAAACTAGCTTATATGCCCGTGCTTCGCAACGGTTGTTAAAGAAGGTCCTGTGTATATCATAGTTCTTTGGGTTCCGGACGTAGATCAGCAAAAACACAATCCTTGTTGGATCTGTCTGTCAATAAACTCAGTTCTCTTAGCCAAGATGTCAAATTTAATTAGATGTCATTGTCGAAAACGATGAATGTTCATAAAGTTTTTCATACTAAGAGTGAAATTAATTTAAGTCCGTGCTTCGGAACAAAGTAAATTCAATGTTAGGTTGTGTTCATAAAGTTACACATTGCAACAGCAGCGCCGAAAGTGACTGGCAAATTACATTTCTGAAAACGATATTGGATAAGTGTGAATATTCATTTGTAACAGTTTTCACAAATATCTTCTTGAACAGGAATTTGGAATGAATTTTAAGACTGTGTGAATCATGAAATTCTGTACAAAAGAGTTTCGCGTGAAAGTGCTGGTCATAATGAGATGTGACAACAACGGATGTATCTGATTCGGTAAAATTTTACTTTCCATCCTGGCGGCCTCGCGTTTTTTATGTTGGCAACATGAATAACACGATATAAAATCGTTTCAAAGATGACCGAACCACTGCTGTTCCTGCTTAACGCTTGATTTCACGACAAAATATTTGCGTGTCACGCGATTGGCTTATGACGATGTCACATGATTCTCGTTATTCAACATATGTTGCCATCATTATCACAGGAGGCCGCCGGGATGTGAGTAGGACTACGTCGCATAGTTTTTCTTGACCCAGCGGTGCGGTGCTTTCTCAGCAGACAGTGTCGCGGCTATTATCTTTGAGTCTCTCTTGATTTTTATCTTTGTTTTGTGTCTCTGTTCATAGTCGGTAATTTGAGATTGACGAAAACATGTGATCTATTTAAAAAATTGCGTATTTAATATTCCTCGTCGTTATTAAAGTCTGAAAGGACCGCATTGTCTGACAATTGAAAGAATAAACAGATTTTGACTCGTACCGTAAAGTTCGTAAGTCACAGAGTATATAGCTTTTCCTAAGAGTATTTATTGCATATTTTGCGAATTTTTGCTCGTCACATTCACCTACTGCCACGCACCGCGACCAAACTCCCTTACTAACATCATTAGACCAAGGGCTATCCACCACCACAACCACGAGTGGGTGGCAGTATGTGGTAATGGAGAAAAGTCTGTCAGCACGTACACACACAAGCCTTTTAAATATAGATATAGATTAAGCCATTTCTCTTCGAATGCAAGCGAGAAATCGCTGTAAAATTACATCCTTTCTCTTGGAATGCGATCCAGATAAGACAATAAAATTATGCAAAATCCCTTCCAATACGTATTACAATGCTAGTAATAAGGATGAAAACGCATTTTGGAGCGCTCTCGCCGCGATAGCTGGAAACCAGCTCCGTGTGCTGAAGTGGGATTCGGCCGCGGTGGTACGTGCGCAGAGAGGCGGCGCAGTCGTCTGTTCGCTACTGCGCATGCGCAGATGTGACGTCAGGCCTAGGGATGGCGGTTATTGCTCAAACAACCGGTTTTCGGTTATACCGGTTCTTTTCATCTCCAGTTTAACCGCACCGTAAAAATTGCTCAGGATAACCGGTTTTTTTAAATAACCGGTTTTCGGTTTTTTATTGCTATTATTTCCAGTAGAGTTCGACCGAAACATATTTTGCGGACGAAATAGAAACCGTAATCTTCGGTTCTCCTAGTTTCGGCCAAAACCGAAACTTAGGAAATTTAGTTAAAATTTAGGTAAATTTATGTTATACGACAAATCACCAGTATTTCCATATTTTGCAAGATCTCCTTCCAATACTACGCCTTCTTGATTGTGTGTAAGCCTAGCCAGGAGTCCATAGAAGACGATAAACGAAGCATACAGATTTACTGGCCTAGTATTTCCATCTGGCAGTTGCGAATATTGAGCCAACCACTCCGTAAGTTGAACTTGTGAGCTAACGCATACGAATATCTCGTTATATACACAATATACAAAAGTTAGAGTCAGTAAATAAACTTCAGTCAGTGCTGCAGAAGTATTTCGAAAAATAAAGTCACAGTTCCGACTAACAGTATGATTGTTGTCAGTGTAAATTTACGCAAATTGAACTAGGAAACCTCTGTACCACATGATCTAAGAATGTTCAAATGGGCGTGAGTTCTTATGAGACCTAAATGCTTAGGCCATTGGTCCCTAGACTTACAAACTACTTAATCTAACTTAAAGTAACTTACGCTAAGAGTAACATAGACCGAGGGAGGGAGCGAGGACTCGAACCTCCGATTGGAGCAGCCGCGCAGTCCGTGACATGGAGCCTCAGACCGCACGGCTACGGCGCGAGGCACCACATGATCAATGTTACCTAAACCCATATTGGTTATTAAAAAAGCCCCTCGCTTTCAAGGAATCACATTAATAAAACTTGTTAGCATAACAATACGATAATACATTAAAAGTTGTTATTCCAAGCTTAGAGTACATCACTTACATAATAGGTATACAGATCGAATTTACCTTCTCTTCCAAGGAACATTTTAGATGCTTTCTCCTTAAATGACACAGCACGTTTGTAGTACCTCTACCCGTTTCCAGCTTTTTAAAGCAAATGGAGCATTGTACCTCACTGCTCCCGTACTTCGTGAAGTACTTCCACACTCGGGATGGTGCCATTTAAGACACAACCGATGTCTGGCGACGACAGCAAGGAACTGCCGCATGACCAGACGGAGGCAAGTCTTGTACACTGCCGGTGCACGCGCGTCGTCTAATAGGCCACGCCACACGACAACAGGTGCATCGGTGCCTCAGCAGCTGCACCTGTCCTTAAGTTCTTATGCCACGCGTTTGTTGCGCGTTTCTGACTGCCGGGATTGTTCTTAAATTATCATTGATCGCTTTTCTAGGTTTCTGCGATGACCTAATATTTCACAGAAGTGGAAATTTTAGAAACAGCCCTAAAAATTAGGGTCTACTAGTTTTAATTTTTTTAATTATTTCCAAAAATAAACATTTTGAACCACTACTACAGGAAGTTGTCGTACCGGTTTTTTTACCCGGTTCTTGGCAATAACTAAAAAAATCCGGTTACAACCGACACCAAAAAAATACCGAAAAAAACCGGTTATTCAAAACTAAAATACCGGTATCGGTTTTAACCGGTCGGTTTTTCCCATCCCTAGTCAGGCCTGGCGACTCATGTGTGCAGAGACCGACTGCAGCACCAGATCCGTATTCCTCCTCGCGCTGCATGTAACGGTTGCGGAAGAATAGTAAATGACGAATATTGCAGCATACAGAGTCAGATAGCGCGCTGGCTCAGGCGTCTTGCGCGTTGTCTCTCAAACTTACTTGTGTGTAGTGATGGGACAACCGAGAGTTTTTAACAACCGATTGGTCAATCGGTTGTTTTTTCGTTCAGTCGGTTTTTTCAGTCGAATGAAACAACCGAATGAAAATAGTCTCTGTGGCCGTATGAATGTTTTCACTCACTGGCGGGGTTTGAGTGGTTTCAGTCGATGCGAAACAATCGAATGAAATCAGTCTCTGTCGGTTGCAGCCGCTATATGAATGTTTTCACTCATTCAGTGGGTTCGAGTGGTTTCAGTCGATGCGGGAGTGTTTGTCGGTTTCTGCAGTTATATGGATGTTTTTATTAATTCATCGAGTTTGTGTGATTTTATTTGCATACTCCTTCAGCCTTTTCTGGTATAAATGAACCGTGATTCAGCATGAAACATTCTTAGAAACAAATCTTAAAAATATAGCAGTGTGTCCGTGTGTGTGTTTCTATTGCATGCAAATCTGCAGTTTTGTTCCAATCTTGATGAAATTTTGCACACTTGACCTTCAAAGCAAGAGGAACGTCACTGTCTACATCAAATTTCATTCGGTGCATGGCGGAGGGTACTTTACATACTAACTACGACAAAAACCACAATTTGGCTGCGATCTTGATGAAATTTTGCATACTTGACCTTTAAAACAAGGCGAAGGTAACTGTGTACAATAAATTTCGTAGGTGCATGGCGGAGGGTACTTTACCTACTGACTTCGAAAAAATCCGTTTGTATTCGAATTTTAATGATATATTTCACTCTTCACCTTCAAAGAAAGAGAATGGTTACCGTCTACATCTACTTTAGTTTGAAGCATGAGAGAAGGTATTCCAGACTTCGACGCCAATATAGAGTTTTATTCCGATCTTGATGAAATTTTGCACACTTGACTTTCAAAACAAGTGGCAGTTCACTGTTCATCTAAGATTTTGTATAGTACATGGCGGAGGGATGGAATAAACCTCCACACCGTTTCACCGACAACCACAGAAATATCTGTGACAAGAGTGAATAATTATGAAACTTGAGATGAATGTTTTCATACACTGTTGACGAATACAGACGCGCTGAAGAAACTTTACAGCACTGATAAATGTTGTATGTCTTCTCCTACTCCTTCAAATTAGATGGAATATACAAAAATATTTTATAAAAATATTTTTATACAAAATAAAAAGTTTTTTTTTTTTTTTTTTTTTTTTTCAATATCTAATGTTTTAGTGGTCTTCGAATTTGAATCTAGCAAATATGCTCAAAGTTAAAATACTTAACTCTGTCCTACTAGTACCTTAGATATGTATGAACAATAAGCCGCAAACCGCACGTTTCTACCTGTTCCCACTTCAGAGATACAGTATGCGAGATTAAACTTGTAGCGATCATTTTGGAACACCCTGTAGTTTCCACGCTTCTTTATTGAGACAGTAAGAAACCGACAACAATCGGCGATGGCACACACCGCCCCTCCCGCCAGACACTGTTGTGTGGTGTTTGGCGCGCGCCTGCTGGCGCTGTCTGCAGTAAAAACGCAAGCGAGGCAGCACCCCCTCTCGTGTCCCCGCTCCCCGCGGTACTTCGTGGTCATCGGCCACTTATCTTCTACAGATAGTTGGTGTCTGCGAAAGTAATCTGATCGGGCCCAGATGGTCGGCGTTTTTGAAGTCTGGGGTGGGCAATGAAAGTGATCGCAGGCCTGTTCCAGCGATATAACATCTAATTAGTTACTCGTTGATGGCACCTCGAACAATTTAATCTACAACAAAATATGAATCACTGTTACTGTGTATTATAAAACGAAAAGTTACTTCATTCAGTACATAATTAAATGAACATAGTAATACGCATTTTAACTTTGGCATACCCCTTTTACATGGCAGTATAATGTAGCACTGCTGTAGTTATCTGATGTGCATGTCAGTTTCATTCATAGAAATGTAAGCTAAAACACTAATGATTACATGGTTCAACCGACAGAAAAACTTACTGCCTCTTTTCACTTGAAAAGAAAGAATTTGTAATTCAGTCAATGTACAAAACTGCAAAAGTGTCGCATGTTTTCATTCGGTTGTTCCCACAGACTACTTTCATTCGAAAAAAATAAACGAATATTAATCCAATATACACGCAAAACTACGACCGACTGACTGTTTCATTCGGTTGCTCCCACTGACTGGTTTCACTCAAAAGAATGAATGAAGAGGCCAACATACTGTGTCAATTTTTTCATTCGGTTGGCCCCATCGACTGATTTAACTCAAAAGAAAAGAAATGAGTGGTCCAGCCGACTGCGTCGATTTTATTCGGTTGCTCCGACCGACTGATTTCACTCAAAAGAAGGAATGAGTAGTCCAACCGACTGCGTCGATTTTTTCATTCGGTTGATCCCACCGACTGGTTTCACTCAAAAGAACGAATGAATAGTCAAACCGACTGAATCGGTTGTTTCATTCGGTTGGTCCCACCGACTGGTTTCACTCAGAAGAATGAATGAATAATTCAACCGATACGAGAAACTACAACCGAATAATCTATTTTTTTTCCAACAACCGAATGAATCGATTGTTTTCATTCGATTGTTCCCATCACTACTTGTGTGAGGCTCGTATTCAAATACCTCTGAGTCCAAAATTTTAATTTCTATAAATAAAACTTCAATGACAAACAACATTAGTAATGTATAGCCAACATGCGAGTGAAACCGTGCTTTTCTGCCAAGCAGTCTCATTGGTCGCTTGTGTAAAACGCAGATAACGTAGCGGGGATATTGCTAAGCTCCGTTATTTCCATTGTCAGTCATGCTTTTTATTTCAGTATATTTTGTTTTCTGTTTATTTTTGTAATATTGTAGCACAGTGGTCAAATATTGTACGAGCCGCCACTGCCTAATACTGACCAAGTATTTGCTGTAAGCGTTCGTACCGTTACTCGGAGCGGTGAAATACGAAGCGCGTCCAGAAGGTAAGTTCCGTTTGGTAATGAAATAAAATTGTACACAGATACAGAAGAAATTTTTATTGCACAAAATTCTACAACTCTTAAACTACGCCGGCCGCGGTGGCCGAGGGGACTGAGACGCTCCAGTCACGGTCTGCACGGCCACTACGGTCGGGGGTTCGAATCCCCCCTCGGCATTGGATATTTGTGCCGTCCTTAGTATAAGGTAGTAGATAAGTAGTATGTAAGTTTAGGGACTGATGACCCCGTAGTTAAGTCCCATAAGCTTAACAAACATTTGAACATTTGATTAAACTACTTTTCCACATAACTGCCGAAATTTTGCAGCCGTTTGTCATAGCGTGGCACAAGGTTTTGTATACCTTCTTCATAGAAATCTGCCGCTTGTGTCTTCAACCAGTTGGAAACAGTTTCTTTCAGCTCGTCGTCATTGGTGAAGTGATGAACGCCAAGGAAAGACTTGAGGTGTAAGAACAGATGAAAGTCGCTAGGAGCGAGGGCAGGGCTGTACGGAGGATGGTCAAACACGTCCCAGCCAAATCCCTGTAGGAGGTTTTCCGTCACATTTGCAGAGTGTGGTCGTGCGTTGTCGTGAAGCGAAACAACACCTTTTGACAGCAGTCCCCGACGCTTATTCTGAATTTCACGGCGCAATTTCCCAAGTGTCTCGCAATAAGCATCTGCTTTGATTGTTTGACCACGCGGTAAGAAGTCAATGAGTAGGATGCCTTTCCAGTCACAGAACACTGTGCACATCATTTTCCGAGGTGTCATGATTTGCTTCGGCTTTACCTTTGGTGAGGATGAAGTGTGCCTCCGTTCTATTGATTGTCGCTTACTCTCAGGGGTGTCGTAAGAAACCCACGTTTCAGGTCCTGTGACAATCCGTCTCAGAAATTCAGCATGTTGTTGTTATGGTCTTCAGTCCGGAGACTGGTTTGATGCAGCTCTCCACCCTACTCTATCCTGAGCAAGCCTTTTCATCTCCTCATAAGAACGACAACCCACATCCACTTGAATCTGCTTACTATACGCGTCTCTTGGTCTCCCTCTGCGATTTTTACCCCACACACTTCCCTCCAACGCTAAATTCACAATTCCTTGATGTCTAAGAATGTGTCCTACCAATCTATCCCTTCTTTTAGTCAAGGTATGCCAGAAATTTCTTTTCTCCCCAATTCGGTTCAGTACCTCCTCATTAGTTACGCGATCCACCCACCTAATCTTCAGCATTCTTCTGTAGCACCACATTTCAAAAGCCTCTATCCTCTTTCTGTCCACACTGCTTATCGTCCATGTTTCACTCCCATACAAGGCAACACTCCATACAAATGCCTTCAGAAAGGACTTCCTTAGGCTTAAATCAATATTCGATGTTAACAAATTTCTCTTTTTCAAAAACGCCTTTCTACCCATTGCCATTCTGCATTTTATATCATCTGTACTGCGACCATCATTTGTTATTTTACTGCCCAAGTAACAAAACTCATCTACCTCCTTTATTGTTTCGTTACCTAATCTAATTCCTTCAGCATCACCTGATTTTCTTACACTGCACTCCATTACCCTAGTTTTACTCTTGTTAATGTTCATCTTATATGCACCTTTCAGCACACTGTCCATTCCGTTCAATTGCTCTTCCAGGTCCTTTGCTGTATCTGACAGAATCACTATGTCGTCGGCAAAACGCAATGTTTTTAATTCTTCACCCTGAACTTTAATTCCTTCTCCAAATTTCTCCTTGCTTTCCTTTATAGCTTGCTCAATGTACAAATTGAACAACATTGGGGAAAGGCTACAACCCTGTCTTACTCCCTTTCCAACCACTGCATCCCTTTCATGCCCTTCAACTCTGACAACCGCTGTCTGGTTTTTGTACAAGTTGTAAATAACCTTACGCTCCCTATATTTTACTCCTGCTTGCTTCAGAACTTGAAAGAGTTTATTCCAATCAACATTGTCAAAAGCCTTCTCCAAATCTACAAAAGCTAGAAATGTAGGTTTGCCTTTTCTTAATCTATCTTCTAGGATAAGCCGTAAAGTGAGTATTGCCTCCCGTGTTCCTACATTTCTCCTGGACCCAAACTGATCTTCCCCGAGGTCGGCTTCTACCAGCTTTTCCATCCTTCTGTATATAATTCGTGTTAATATTTTGCAACCATGACTTATCAAACTGATGGTTCTGTAGTTTTCACACCTGTCTGCACCCGCTTTCTTTGGAATGGGGATTATAACATTTTTCTTAAAGTCTGAGGGTACTTCGCCCGTCTCATACATCTTACACACCAGGTGAAACAGTTTTGTCATGGCTGGTTCTCCCAGAGACTTCAGTAGCTCTGAGGGAATATCATCTACTCCAGGGGCCTTGTTTCGACTTAGGTCTTTCAGTGCTCTGTCAAATTCATCTCTCAGTATAGTATCTCCTATTTCATCATCATCATCATCTACGTTCTCTTCCCTTCCTACAATAGTGTCTCGAAGTTCATTTCCTTTGTAGAGCCCCTCTATATACTCTTTCCACCTTTCAGCTTTCCCTTCTTTGCTGAGAACTGGTTTTCCATCAGTGTCCTTGATATTCATAGAGCTGTTTTTCTTATCTCCAAATGTTTCTTTTATTTTTCTGTAGGCTGTATCTATTTTTCCCCTATTTATACATTCTTCTACATCCTTGCATTTGCCTTCTAGCCATTCCTGCTTAGCCATTTTGCACTTCCTGTCAATCTCATTTCTTAGTCGTCTGTACTCCATTTTGCCTGTTTCATTTACTGCATTTTTATACTTTCTCCTTTCATCGATTAAATTTAGTATCTCCTGTGATATCCAAGGATTCTTTGTAGGTCTTGCCTTCCTACCTATTTTGTCCTCTGCTGCCTTCACTATTTCATCTCTCAATTTTACCCATTCCTCCTCAACTGTTTTATTTTCCCCTGTTTCTGTCAATTGTTGCCTGAAGCTCCCTCTGAAATTCTTAAGAACTTCAGGTTCCTTCAATTTATCTAGGTCCCATCGCATTATTTTCTTATCTTTCTGTAGTTTCTTCAGTTTCAGCCTACAGTTCATAACCAACAAGTTATGGTCAGAGTCTATGTCTGCCCCTGGGTATGTCCTACACTTCAAAACCTGGTTCCGAAATCTATGTCTTACCATTATAAAATCTATCTGGTATCTCCCGGTGTCTCCTGGTCTCTTCCACGTATACAACCTTCTTTTGTGATTCTTAAACCAGGTGTTTGTTATAACTAAATTATGTTCCGTGCAAAATTCTACCAGGCGGCTTCCTCTTTCATTCCTTTTGCCCAGACCATATTTACCCACTATCTTCCCTTCCCTTCCTTGTCCTACTACCGAATTCCAGTCTACCATAACAATTAAGTTTTCCTCTCCCTTAATTGTCTGAATAATTTCCTTTAGCTCCTCATATATTTCTTCGATCTCCTCATCATCGGCAGAGCTAGTTGGCATATAAACCTGTACTACTGTTGTCGGTGTTGGCTTCGTATCTATCTTGACAATGATAATGCGATCGCTGTGCTGGTCATAGTACCTTACCCGCATTCCTATTTTCTTATTCATTATCAGTCCTACTCCTGTGATACCCCCAACTGATTTTGTATTTATAATCCTGTACTCATCTGACCAGAAATCCTGTTCATCCTGCCACCGAACTTCACTAATCCCCACTATATCTAACTTCAACCTATCCATTTCCCTTTTTAAATTTTCTAATTTTCCTACTCGATTAAGGGATCTAACATTCCACGCTCCGACCCGTAGAATGCCAGTATTGTCTATCCTGATGATCACATCCTCCTGAGTAGTCCCCGCCCGGAGATCCGAATGGGGGACTATTTTACCTCCGGAATATTTTACCCGAGAGGATGCCATCATCATATGTTCATACAGTAGAGCTGCATGTCCTCGGGAAAAATAACGGCTGTAGTTTCCCCTTGCTTTCAGCCGTTCGCAGTAGCTGTGTGGCAAAGCCACATTAGCTGATGTTACAAGGCCAGCTCAGTCAATCATCCAGCGTGAGCACAGTTTACAGAATTCCAGTTGTTTGGTAACAATTTCATGCATCAGTGATTGTGAAATTTGGGTGAAGTCCATAGCGAGAGCACTAATTGTGAGCCTAAGGTTTTCCTTGATCTTGTCATCAATCGCGTAAACCAGTTCTTCTGTAACCAAAGGTGGACGCCCACTTCGTTCATCGTGCAAATCACTACGCCCGCCATTGAACCTATCTTCTTACCATCGAATCACTCATCGCATTTTGTCCGTAAGCATCGCAAATTTGCCGATAAATTTCACTTGGTTTCACTTTCCTCGCATTCAGAAACCGAATCACATACCTGATTTCACAGGCGGCGGGATTTTCAATCAACGCCGACATTTCAAACAAGCACAACAAAGCGTACGTAACTGACAGCGACCTCCAAATGGCGCACGTTCTTCTCCTTGATACACATCGTCTAGAGCGCATGTGCGGAACTGCAATCGCAGAGCTGCAGCGGAGATAAATTAAAACGGAACTTACTTTCTGGACGCCCTAGTATCTAATGTGCGATCAATAACGCACGGTGTGACTACATCACAGTCAAACATATATGTACTAGTCTTGTGTAGTTCACGAAGGAACTAGTTCAGAAGAGCGCTCCCACAAGCGAACTACGCGAACTAGTTCGCAGATCCAACGCCACTTAGTTCGTCCGCTTATGTCATTATATAAAAAAACTGTCATAACTAAAGAAAGGCTCTTTTAGTATAAGTAGCAAAAGCCAAAAAGAGCGGACGAACTAAAAGAGCAACCTACTTCTTGGCCGAGCTGCGAACTAAAAGGAGCTACCGGTCGCGAACTAAAATACGCGCGTTCGGTCGCGAACTAAAATATGTGCAATCGGTCGCGAACTAAAACATGCATTACCGGTCGCGAACTAATATGCCAAATGTATCTCGCTTCTTAGTTCGTTGGATTCTTTTGCAAAGACCGAGGGCAATACCGAGAGGGCGCGCAGCAGAATAAATAATCACGTGTTTGCCATTTTGAGGTGAGCGTCTGCCGGTTAGATTACATAGTTCAGTGCTACAAAATTTTTGTTTTGAAGTATTCTGCACTCTGCACCATCTGACTGATAAATTCCATAATGCGAAGTTACAGAGATAACTCTAAACTTAAACGCGAGAAATTATCCACAAACTGTTTCTTTTGGTTTGCGTGATATCGTTAGCGGCTCAAGCAGCAAGCGCATGAGGCAGCTAGGTGGGGGAACTTCTCCCTCCACCTGCATGCGCAGACCACGCCGCTCAGCCGTCGCTGGAACGAACTAGTTCGCGGCTATTATGCGCAATCAATAAAATTCTTCTGGGTATGAGACCGCATCGTCATTTTATAAACTGTGCCGACGTTTCGGCCACTGTTGCCGGCGGCCTACATCTAGGTCTGTGTCTGATGCAGAAGACACAGACACAGACCCTGATGAAGGCCGAAACGTCGGCACAGTTTATAAAATGACGATACCGTGTCATACCCAGAAGAATTTTATTGATAGTGACAACTGCCGCGGAAGAGTACGTTTGCATATTATGCGCAAGTCTAATATGTACAATCGTGACACTCACTGCTGTGAAAGTTGTTAACAACTGAGCCACGGCGGAGTGTCCGACTGCATTGAGGCGCTATGATCCGATGCGCGAGGCCGTTCCCCGTCGGAGGTTAGAATCCTCCCTCGGGCATGAATGCTTTTGCTGTAGGTAGTTTATAAGTTTAGGAACTGATGACCCCGCAGTTGTCCCGTAAGCTTAACAAACATTTGATTTTTTGTTACCAACTGACAGCGACACTAGCACTCCTAGCGGTGGGCAAGCCACTGTAGAAGTGATGTTTGTACGTAATTAACCAAATAGTTAGTCTAATTTTTGTGTTACAGGCATTAGTAAATTATCAAGAGACGTACATAATACGGAAATTAATGTAATAAGAGTCGCATTTAATTGATTCAGTGGTATAAAGAACAACTTCGTCATGAACTAGTACTTACGAATATGTGTGTGTTTGCAGCTTATTCCGCTGAAAGTATTACTCGGCAAAGCCAAGTGATAATCTTGCGATGGTGTTTACGCTGGGGAATCAGTGAGGGGGGAGGGGGGCAGTATGGCGTACATGTACGCCCCAACAGTGTTGCCAACCGCTTTTCGAAACTGTAGGGACGGATTTGCAAAACGTAGGAACTTTTCTCACGGACGACGCAGAATGACAGTACCTTTTTTTAAATTCAAAACAGTAACAATAATGTTAATAAAGGAGAAGACTATTTTTATTTTTACAAATCAGTTTGGTCCTTAGGGACTTTCAAGGTGAACATAGGGATTTTTGACACGTCATGTAGGGATATGGTTGCAAACGAGTTGGCAACACTGGCCCCAATATTCTTGTAAGTACGCCGCTGATAGCCTGTTACACGCAGCGGGTTTACTGCTTTACTCACGATTAATTTTGCGGAAGACTAAATCTAATTTGGAAATTCGAATTCAGTGTTCGATGTTGTGCTTAGATGTTAAGCCTGCATCAATTTTACTAATCCTTTCAATGTCGGTCTCCGAGTGTTTTATTCTTCTCACATTAAGAAAAAAATTTGCGAAGCAATCATTGGTTGAACATTACTGTAGTCAAACATATCCAACACCTACGATGGCTAGAAGTATTACGAATAAAGACGTTGCGAGTAGTCAGAAGAGTAAAGACAAAGCTATTAATCAAAACGAAGTATTTCTTCCAATGAACAACATTGAAAATAAATTTGAATTAAAAACAATAGCTAAAATACTGATTCTACGATATATTCCTGACAGCAGTATCTTACCTGAGCTGTTTGCGGAGCTTCGCTGGCAGCGGCAGTATCTGTAGAACTACCTCCCACGCTGATCTCGTCTTCCTCAGCTGTCTCTGTCGACTCGTCGTCTGCCGATTCGGTCGTCACTTGAATCCAGCCCGACTGATATTATTATTCTATTTGTTCGTCCAACAGAGCATCTCTTCTCCAATAGTCCTCGCACACTTTTTCTGACATACCGCCTTTCTCCATTCTTCTAATGCCACAGCAGCAAAAGCATCAGCTGTAATTTTTTTTCAGCTCCGTGAGCAGAACGCTTGAGAAATTCTGAGTACGGATTTTATTTTTTACAATATTCCAGATTAATTTGATGGGACTCAGGTCTGGATGGTACGGAGGCAGTCGGAGGGATACAAATTCATTCTCTTGCAAGCTTTTGTCAATACAACAAAACATGAGACGTTTGGCGCCCTTTAACTAATGCCAGAAGTTTGGCTTTCCGTAGGTCGGAGTTATAACGTATGTTATTAGTTTCTCCATCACTGGATGCTTGCTGTTCTGAGTTGTATTGTTGTAATTACTTAACGTTTCTTTCTCTGTGGCATAACGTCTGTCACACTTGAAAATAGCCTAACATAGATGCCGAAACCGGTAGTGTGGGCTTAAATAAAGCACCAATAAATGCAACTGGAGCTGGACTTTCATTAAAAAATAACGTATGTTGTTGTTGGTCAGCCAGGATTGTACAGTATTTCACTTTTTAGAGAGCTAGAGGAAGGCGGTTTATTCTCTTGCTGATTCTTGTTGGAGCATTATCAAAAACAACAATACTTCTTGGAGGTAAGGCTGGCATGAATTGGGTTTCAACGTATTTTTGAAAGTTTTTGCTATCCATTTCTGAGTGATGTCGAACGGTTTGGTTTTTGAATCATATATGAGAAGTGCACCCGGAATGAAACCCATGTCTCTGCCTGCATGAACAACAATTAAACGGTGACCGGCACTTTTGTTTGACAACACACCTCGCACAGTATCACTTTGCCAACATTAAGTTACTGTATAATTCGTGTAAATCCATGTTTCATCTAAGTAAACCATTGGTCGCTTTGATTCTGATGGTAGATTTTTACGTAAAAACCTGAGAAAGTAAGCCCTTTTAGCAACAATGTCCTCTCGTTCGAACAAAACATGGTTATTTTGGCACCTTCTAAAAGGAAATCTCATAGGCAAAACAATTTTTCTAAGGGTTTCCTTGCTAGCTTTGAAACTCAGTTCTGTTCGACAAAAGTTGTGCAGTTTTCGCAATGTTGGTATTTCTTTATAATGTTCGTAATACCGTTGAAATTGTTGCCTGATAATATACTTATCCATATCATGTGAGGTCCATATCATGTGAGGTCCTTGCTTCTTCTTCTTCGGCATAGAAATGTGAGTTCCACTCTGCTCGGCATCGTGTCCTTCTTTCCGTAATTTGGAAACCATCCTCTTGCTCAGCTTTAACATTGTGGCAGCACGTTCCGTCGCCTTCTGCACCGGCACGGTCAAGCCTTTCTCGTCGTCCACGAGTTTAATTACGTTACCCGCAAGCCGCCTCGCCTGTCGACGATGACACTTCCCACGCTCACCTTCCATTCTCGCACTTACAGGTAACAACGCGCACCCGTGTAACCGTAGTCCGACCGTACCTCGTCACGTGACCAAGTTAGTCCCTGCCGCTGCGCTGCCGCGTTATTTCTTCGCTTTGCCCGGTAATAAGTAGAATATAACCATAAGAGAAATATAAATTTCTGTTATGGTCTGTTCTTACTATGACAGGCAGTTTTTTGACGTGTATCAATTCGGTGTGAAGTCTAATGTTTCGGATATTTTTACATCTCACTCGTCTTTCTTATACGCGTATATTGTTTTGAATGTAATTACTTGAGCTGTAAAAGCCAATGTTTTGAACATTCTTGCCATCTGTGGTTGAGCTGTAGAAACAATTGTGGAATTGGCTTCTTCTTTGTTGGAAAAGAGTTTGAATGCTTCTGCCGTTTTGTAGTGTCTGTGACGTTTTCCCTTCAGCGACAGCTGTGGTAGCTGATTTGGTACGTTAAATACTGCAGTTATTGCATTCTGTATACGTTTCACACGTTCCATTCTCGCCGATTTTACTGAAATTTTGGTGAAAAAAAGTTAACGTTCCTGAGTAGAAAAGCGATGTGTCTCCCAAAGGGCAGATCTTCTGATGTTTCCTAGCCATTTTTTTTTAAATTTTTAATAGAAAATGAAATTGTTCAGTAAAAACGTGTTTACCTACTTTTATGGCACTTCATCCTTCCTCTAATGTAAAGTGTAATTAAAATCAAAACAAATGTAGCTTGCCGGCCGCTTGGAGCGCTGTTGTCGTAGTGTATAACAAAAATCAGTGGGAGTGTCGTGACTGTATATGTTAGACTGTGGCTATACCGTTATTATTATTATACTAGCTTGAAAACCCGGCGTTGCCCGGGTATTTATTTATTTATTCGAGCCTTGAGTTAGTACATTTCCTATCCACTCTCTCTCTGCCCATCTCCTTTTTTCTAAAAACATTTTACATTTATCTGAGAATATATAAGACATTAGAAATCACACGTAAAAATACACTTGTTTCGTAGAATCCAATCACGAAATTCAACAATAATGATTGTAATAATATCACAGATCGAACTCTTGATGTAATGCGCAAAACGTCAAATCAATGTTTTTTTAAAGAGGTGAATTAAAAGATTTTTCTTCTTTTTACAGCTTTATTTATTTATTCTTATATTTCCTTATTCGTGCGCTTATCCTTACATTGAAAGACATTGTAGCACGCATAGACCAAAGATATGGTATGTTGCATCACGTATCGCTGTATGTAACCTCCTTTCTATAGAGTCGCAAACGTCATCGCTGGCCTTCAGTCCGAATTTCTTTATAATTTGACGACTTTCAACTACCATATCTTCCACCCCCTTATCACTACCGGCATGGAACTGCTATGCCTATGGTGTGCAAAGGGAGTCTTCGGACAACAATTACACACAGACCATTCTTTTGTGTTCTATAGTTATCGCTGCAGAGCGAAATATTAACACACACACGTAGAATTTTATATACGCCAATAAGTTTCCATCCCAATATACTCCACCCGTATCATTATCAACCTTCAAAGCAACAATGCAACCAATAAAACCATTTTCAAAGAGTAATTATTGTTCCGCATCTTGCGTTATATTCTTCAAATTACTCAATATCTATCAGATCGCTGTAAAACCGTGCCTAAAACATTCATCAGGTATAAATTAGTAACTGTACAAATATTTAAGTCTCTGCGTCTTGTCATTCGGACGTGATAAGCGTACACCGAACAGACATTCGCATTAATATATACATAGATAATTAGCTATCCGATCGCCATAAAATCGTGCCTAAAGCCTTCCCCGGGTAGACATTAGTAACTCTATAAATTTTTAGTTTTGTATGTCTTGTGGTTCAGACGTGATAAACGTACACCGAACAGACATTCACATTTATAGATATAGATTTAGCGTATAGCGCTACAAACATGGTTTACACTCATTACATTATGAAATTATATTATAAAATATACTACAAAATAAATAAGTGAAGGATACATATTCAGATATAATACCGGGTGATCATTAATCAGTATAAATTTGAAAACTTAATAAACCACGGAATAATGTAGATAGAGAGGTAAAAATTGACACACATGCTTGGAATGACATGGGATCTTATTAGAGAAAAAAGAAAAAAAAAATGTTCAAAAATGTCCGACAGATGGCGCTTCATCTGATCAGAAAAGCAATAATTATCATAACAAATTAAGACAAAGCAAAGAAGATATTCTGTACAGGAAACGCTCAATATGTTCACCATCATTCCTCAACAATAGCTGTAGTCGAGGAATAATGTTGTGAACAGCATTGTAAAACATGTCCGTAGCTATGGTGAGGCATTGGCGTCGGATGTTGTCTTTCAGCATCCCTAGAGATGTCGGTCGATCACGATACACTTGCGACTTCAGGTAACCCCAAAGCCAATAATCGCACGGACTGAGGTCTGAGGACCTGGGAGACCAAGCATGACGATAGTGGCGGCTGAGCACACGATCGATCATCGCCAAACGACGCGCGCAAGAGATCTTTCACGCAGGTAGCAAATGGGGTGGAGCGCCATCCTGCATAAAAATAGTACGTTCCAGCAGGTATTTATCAGCGAGGCTGGGGATGATGCGATTCTGTAACATCGGCGTACCTCTCACCTGTCACGGTAGCAGTTACAAAACCAGAATCACTCGCCATCTGTCGGACATTTTTTGAACATTTTTTCTATTGTCCAATTAAAACCCCATGTCATTCCAAGCATGTGTGTCAATTTTTACCTTCTCTATCTACATCATTCTGTGATTTATTAAGTTTTAAAATGTGTACTGACTTTTTGATCAGCCGGTATAATGCATAATGCAAAAGTATTTTGCGTTACTAGAATCTTCAAATTCTGACGATTGGCGATTTATTGGAGGCAGGGCGGTGTGGGGTTGAAGAAGTCAGCCCGACTACCCTGGTAGGCTTCTAATTCAGTCGTGGACAATGTGCTGTACTGTTTGATTTGTTTCCAAACAGTCGCAGTATGTATCGTACAAATATATTTTATCTTAAATTTTTACCAAATGTAATCTGATGCTTTACTACTGATGTAATCTGATGATGAATTTAAAGACATATGAAATAATTAAAAATATTATATGTATTCTCAATATGTTACATTTGTTTCTGTTTATTGTCGATGGACATCCCTTGCAACTAACCTAAGGACAACACACACATCCATGCCCGAGGAAGGATTCGAACCTCCGACGCGAGAGGCCGCGCGATCCGTAACGTGGCGCTCCAGAACGCTCGAATACTCCAGCGTGGCTTTCACTTACAGCATTCAAATTTATCGAAGCGCAACGGCTACCAAAGAAATATGAGGCCACTGTTCGCATTAAATATGCTTTGTCATGTTCTGTTTATTGTTTTTTCAAATGTTCAAATGTCTGTAAATCTATCGGACCAAACTGCGTGGTCATCAGTCCGTAGCTTACAAACTACTTCAACCTAGGTAAACTAACCTACGGACAAACACACACACACACCCATGCCCCAGGGAGGACTCGAACCTCCACGGCGAGCAACAGCGCGCTCCGCAGCGAGTTGCGTTAGACCGCTCGGCTACTCCACCGCGGCTATTGTTTTTTATTCGTCAATAAACATAGTTGTCATTGATTGTGATATATGTTTCTTCTCTTATTTCTATTGACTGACTCCCACATGCATAGCTCTAGAAGGTAAGTGCGGCTCTCAGATTGATATTTAATCTCTTTACCAATGGAATTTAGCTTTTGTGACGAACGAGTTTGTCGACCACTGGTCTAGGCGCTTGACAAAATGAAAGGGGGTGACTTTTGTGACGAGCTGCAGTTAAAAATGACTCATCTGTTCTCGGAGGGACCACCAGGAAACATACCGTACAATAACCATCTGGTCAGGTGTGGGCAGAAATGGGGTGACTCGAATTTCTGAATTTCTCCGAAAAGCATAAGTTGTGCTTCCGCCGTGCAAGAATAATATTTGAAAATTATTCTCATTAGTTTCTTTAATTAAATGTATCTTCACAAACACTCGTGAACATATAAATCTGGATGAAATTATTACTCTTCATGTATCGAATACAAACTATAAATGTTTTCCTTCCACTCTCGAGTGGCATCACGAGTGTATAAATTACACAGTTTTGTCAATACAGTACTGCCATTTCTACAACTTCGTTAATGCGTTTACACACCCGTTAATAATTGGTAAATTCGTCACAGAAGATATTATGGCGGAAAGGGAAAGCAAATAGGAGAAACATCAACACGCTAGCATTACCCAATGCACAGCACTAACATAAACAAGTATTCGTGGCTGGCACGTCCACTAACGTCACAGAGTTTACTCGGCTACATAACGTTTCATTCATTCACCTGTTATTATTATGACAGCTTTAACTGCTCTGCAGCTTGCAGATAAACTTGTTATTACTGTCACTGCGCAGTGTAGCTGCTAGGGATTGTGCTTTAAATCCCTCCGAAATTAGCTTCGCTTGTTTCGCAGCTTTCCTTCCCGAGTAAGTGAAATACCATTACTGTATTTTAACAGGAGTTGCATAACAATAAATTCAATGTCGTTCCGGTTGTGCTGTTGTTATTATTTGCTATTCGTTTCAATTGCATTAAGTTTAGCTCGTTACTTAATTTTCTCGACTAAGTCAACCGTTTCATTATAAAGTATTTTCCATTATGTTTGACAGTGTGTGCAGCAGTGCAGCGCAAACTAGTAGCCACCTGTAGCCGCGCGGGAGTAGCCGAGCGGTCTGGAGCGCCACGTTGCGGATCGCGCGGCCTCCCGCGTCGGAGGTTCGAATCTTCCCTCGGCCAGGGATGTCTGTGTTTTCTTCAGTATAAGTTAATTGATAAGTTTAGGGACTGATGACTCAGCAGTTAAGTCCCATAATCTTCACAAACATTTGAACATTTTTGAGCAAACTGTAGGAGAAAAATAAAATTACTAAAAAATTCCGGGCTATTATGCCGTGGTCTTATGGATTTATTAAGGAAATCTAACGTTTCGTCCCCGATTGTCGAGGACATTTTCAAGGGAGATCGTGGCACTTTTGAATGTCCGATGCACACCCTGGCTCGCTACTGCAGTTCATTAGTCACCACAGACGGGCGTCAACTTCGTTCTTCATGGTGCACTTGATACGTCCTTCACTGAGCAGTATGACCCATCTTCTAACCATTCAATCGCGCGTTGCAGTTTGACTGTAAACCTCGTAGATTTGCTGATGAATTTCCTTTGGTTTAATTTTCTTTGAATTTAGAAAACGAATCAGAGATCTGATTTCACCCACGGCGGCATTTTCAGTTACGGCTGACTTCTTAAGAAAGCAATAAAAATCAAACGTCGGCAGCAGCGATTTGAAAAAGGCGTAGATGTCTTCTCCTTGAGTCAGAGTAACTGCCGTAGCGCTGCCGCGGATAGAAATAGAAACGGAACTTACTTCGTGCGCGACCCTCGCATTTCAATACGCACTGGTAGCTCACGTCTTTAATTCGTCTGTGTATTAATATTCAGAATGGATGAAAAAGTCATATATCACGCATTTTATTAACCTTTTTCGACAAAATTCAAATAAAAAATACAGAGAGCTGATCAACAGCACTCAAATGACAATTTTTAGGGAGGGTGGGTAGGGGGCCAGCTGGTCCACTTAAGGTTACGGTAGTAACAATAAAAGTGGGCCTTTGCGATCGTATTTCGACAGCTCGAACTTTAAATGCAAATAACGGCTTAGCCATTCATCTGACACGAAAATTGAATAACCGAATTTGTAGAGGAGAAAATTCTCTACAACTTTGCTCTCTTATGTTTTTTTTCATATCTCGTATCGTTTCAGAGATATTTGCAAAAATAACGGCGGTTTTAGGATGTCTGTTTGTCTGTCCGTAATGTGTTCCCTGTTTTTAAGACAAACCGTTCCACCGATTAGCACCAAATTTTACAGACATAATTGTAGGCCGCCAGAGACCAGAACCTCTATTTTTCAAATTTTTCGGATAAAAAATACGGTAGTAATACCAAAACAAGCCGTTTGTAATATAATAGTAACTGCAAACGAACCGTTCATCTGACACGAAATTTGAATAACCTAATTGGTAGAGGGGAACATTGTCTACAACTTCGCTCTATTATGTTTTTTTTTCCATATCTTGCGTCGTTGCAGAGATATCTGCAAAAATAACGGCGATTTGACGATGTCTGTCTGGCTTTAACGTGTTCCTATTTTTTAGGTCGAACCGTTCAAACGATCGGCACCAAATTTTACAGAAATAATGGTTGGCTACCAGAGACAGGACCTCGCTTTTTGAAATATTTCGGACAAGAAATACGTTAGTAATACAAAAAAAAAGCCGTTTGTAATGTAATTTTAATTGCAAATAAACCTTTCATCTGACACGAAAATTGAACAATCGAATTTGTAGAGGAGAAAATTCTCTACAACTTTGTTCCCTTATGTTTTTTTCATATCTCGTATCGCTTGAGAGTTATCTGCAAAAATAACGGAGTTTTGACACCCTCCATTGAATTAAGGAAAAGCAGCCGTTCGAAGATGTCACGTGACATTCCTCGCCCAGAACTCTCTCTGGCATACCCCAATTTGCGTTGCGTATTTATGATTTTCTTATTACTTACACGTTGTCATTTCAAAGCAATGTCGCACTGAAGAATTAACAAAAACACGTCGTTCTTCTTACGATAAATGATAATTTATTATCTACAAATGCCTTATTAGCATCAGTTAACAACGGCTATCAATAGAATATTCACAGAATATATGACATAAACTGCGATTGGGCAAAGCCGAAAATGTGTACCCAGCCGGGATTCGAACCCGGGTCTCCTGCCTAGAGGCAGTTGCGCTGACCCCTACACCACTGGGGACACAGTGATCACCGCACCTACAAGGACTACCTAAGCACGCCTCCCGTCAGATACAAATTCCCAGCTTGCATGAAATTTAAGAACCTGAGTAATGGTTAGTGATAGCGTGGTGCGCACTAGGTAAGACTGTGATGCTGAAGGTCAGTGGTTCGAAACGCGCCACTACCTATTTTTTTTCCTAAAAGGGTTTCAGACACTCTTATTAATTTGTTATTGTTTAGATTACTATTTTGGTCCAAAATGACTGCAAAAACTTATAAAACTACAAATCTAAAGTGGGCCGTAAAACACGTCAGTGGGATTTTTTTTAATGTTTTGAAATGGAGGCTTTTAAGAAGTCATAAAAAAGTTGGTTTCATTTCTGTAACTAAGATATCGATACTTGATTCATCTTATTTTCCTCTCCCCACCTTGCTGATGTGAGAGCACTTGTAAAAATTTACACTGGTTCTTCTTAAGAATTTTTTTCTGCTTTATTCCTAACGAACAAGCGCACAGAACAAACAGGGCGTAAAACAATGAATGAAATTCCATGCAACATTGTGTTGTAACCCAATTCCTTGAGTAGCTCTGTTGCATTTTCTAGCAGACTGGCTACAAATTACAAAAAAGCGAGTTTTCTGTTATCATGAATGTGTACACGATCCAAAAAGTTTGAAGATGTTACTTGATGATACTTATAGGGTTAGGTAAGGTGAGTATAGGATTAAAGGCGATTCCACGACACTGCAGTGTTGCCAGACGTCCTCTCCCACTCTTCGGCCACCTGTGAATCGATGTGGTATCGTTGCGGTGACGTCATCCAAGATGCCAACGCGTCCGATTGTAGAACAAAATGGCCGCCTGCGAAAAACCCAGGACCACGCCCCGCTCCTCGCCCTCGATCCACAATGTAACTGCAGATGGGGTCTACTGTGAAATTTGAATTTTGAATTTCACTTGAATGCTACTGGCAATAGCCCATCTTTATTTTATTTTATTTTATTTTTTATTTTACGTGAAACTAGTGTCGCCATGGCACCAGGACTTACCCCCTTCCTCACGCTCCACCTGTGACGTAATCAAACGTGGCAGCTACCAATAAATTTCAATTTTCCTCGATCACAATTGGCAATAGCCCAAAAAAAATTGTTTTTGGAGGGAAAAACATAAAATTTCACCATGCCAGCAATACAACCACCCACCCCTCCCCTCCCCAATCATTGGCGGGAAGTCCAGTCTCCTCTAAGACGTAATCGCCCGACTTAGGACATAGTCGTCAGCACCAGCAGCATCACCATGTTTATGAAATGGACGTTCTTAGGAGACCCATTCCGCTTTCTGGCCCGCGCTGCTCGAATAATTTCCGGCTCGATGGAAATATACATAAAACTTAGCCCACAAAGATTATGCCAAAATCTCTCCTTCATTCTGTTGACTCCTGCTTTTGTGGCTAGGCAATGAAAAACAGAAATAACAGCATCCACACTGATAGCTACACTTTTTAGCCGGCCGCAGTGGCCGAGCGGTCTGCGGCGCGCCAGTCACTGTCTGCACGGCCCCCCCTCGGGCGGGCATGAATGTTTGTGTCGTCTTTAATATCAGGTAGTTCATAAGTAGTTTGTAAGTTTAAGGACTGATGACCTCGCAGTTAAGTCCCTTAAGCTTAGCAAACATTTGAACATTTGATTTACACTTTGCAAAAATAGTGGACAGGCACACTCTTGTTCAGAAAAGAAAAAACAGAACACCTTGAAAGATTAGAGGTGCGAAGTTCATAGTCATAGGACCTGTACATTAGTATGTTGTGCAGAAACGGTTATCGATTTGAAATGTGTTGGCTGGCAGGTTCAAAGTCAACATCGATATTGTGAAGCAACACCACCTACCGGTAAAAAATGTCCCTCTGGCTCACTTTGTGACTATAAACCGAAGGTAGTGGATCACTGTGGGAGTGTCCGAGCGCATTAAGGCGCTATGCTACGATGCGCGAGGCCATTCCCCGTCGGGGGTTCGAATCCCCCCTCGGGCATGGATATTTGTGCCGTCCTTAGTGTTAGCTAGTTCATAAGTAGTTTGTAAGTTTAGAGACTGATGACCCCGTAGTTAAGTCCCCTCAGCTCTACAAACATTTGAACATTTGAATTGAGGCCAAAGTATTTGAGGGTGGGGGTGTGACGGATGGGACGATCGTGTAAGGTAAGGTAAAAATCATGCAGTTGGGGTGGTGCGACGTATGATGATTGTCTGAGATTTATCGGGATTGGCGGAGAGGAGTCACCTGTTACACGACGCAGCGATCTCAGTGAGATGAGACTGGAGCAAGTGCTAGGACCAGGTGAGGGAGGGTGCGAGGGCTAGGAAGGCGGTGTCGTCAGTAGACTTGCGCATACTAGGGGATCGGGAGCGCTCACTCGAGGTAGAGCCGCGAACTAGTTCGTTCTTTTAGTTCGTCCGCTCCCAATGACGGCTGAGCGGCGTGGACTGTGCATGCATGTGCAGGGAGAAGTTCCCCCACCTAGCTGCTTCATGCGCTTGCTGCGTGAACCGCTAACGATGTCATGCAAACCAAAAGAAACAGATTGTGGATAATTTCTCGCGTTTAAGTTTAGAGTTATCTTTATATTATGGCATTATGGAATTTATTAGTCAGATATTGCAGAGTGCAGACTACTTCAAAACGGAAATTTTGTAGCACTCAACTATGTAATCTAGCAGGTAAACGCTCACCTCTAAATGGCTCTCATCAGAGAAAGGCAAACACGTGATTTTTAATTCTGCTGCGCGTCGTCACGCTATTGCCCGTCGGTCTTCTGAAAAGAATCCAACGAAAGAAGGATATACGTTTGGCATAATAGTTCGCGACCGATAACGCATGTTTTACTTCGCGATCGATTGCACATATTTTAGTTCGCGGCCAATCGCTCATATTTTAGTTTGTGACCGGTAGCTCTCCTTCGCAGCTCGGCCGCGAAATAGATCGCCCTTTTAAGTTAGTCGTCTCTTTTTGGCTTTTGCTACCGCTACTAAAAGAGCACTTTCTTTTGTTGTGACAGCTTTTTTATATAATGACCAGTGTGCTATTACCCGTATTTTTGGGCAATGCCTGTAAAACTACAGCTGAGCTGCATCTCAGCTCGAAATGACGGTGACTGGCAGAAGGGAACCATGCGATTCTGCGCTCTCTCGCGTCCCCTCGCTGTTCCCCGTCAGTCTTCGGTAAAGGAGCGGACGAACTAAGAGGCGAGGGATCTGCTAACTAGTTCGCGTAGTTCGCCTGTGGGAGCGCTCTCCCGAACTAGTTCGCGAACAACACAAGACTAGTCGTCAGCATACGGTAGGAGGTGGGCGGAAGGCTGTGGTTGGGGCCAGTGCGCAGAGTAAATGAAGTAGAGGAGGGGGAGAGGACGGAGCCTTGTGGCACCCCTGGCGGGTGAGGAAGGAAGCAATGAGGCGGCCGCAGTTAACAAGAAGGGCATAGAACTGGAGTCTGGAGAGGAGACCGGAATGCCTTACATGGTTGTAGGCTTACTGAGACGAGAAATCACACTATCTACTTCTATACGTTATGCCTTGTGTGCACCAGCAGTACTGAAAATCTGTATCTTTCCACGCGTAATGGAAATATTTTAGACCTTATAGCTACGAATAGGCTATGGATGTAGTGCACTAAATTTAAGTGCATTGTGAATAAAGAGTTAGAGAAATATGTGCCAGTAAAGACGATTAAGGATGGAAAAGATCCACCGTTAGAAAGCTGCTGAGTAAGCAAAGACTGTTGCACTCTCGATTCAAAAAAGAACACGCAAATGATAACAGACAAAAGTTAGTAGAGATTCGTGCGTCTATAAAAAGATCGATGTGTGAAGCATACAATAATTACCACAGCCATAACTTAGCAAAAAATCTTTCCGAGAACCCGAAAACATTCTGGTCCTATGTAAAATCGATAAGCGGGTCAAAGCCCACTATCCAGTCACTCGTTGATCATTCCGGAGCAGTAATAGAAGAAAGCAAACGGAAGTTCTAAATTTAACCTTTAAGAAATCTTTCACGCAGGAGGACCGCACAAATATACCATCATTTGATCAACGTACTAATTCCAAAATGGATGACATAGTAATAGGTATTTCCGGTGTAGAGAAGCAGCTAAGAGAGCCAAATACGAAAAAGTCTGCTGGTCCGCATGGAATACCAGTTCGATTTTACAAAGAGTATTCTGCGTCATTGACCCCCTACGTAGCTTGCATTTATCGCGAATCTTTAATTCAGCACAAAGTTCCTAGTGAGTGGAAAAAAGCGCAGGTGACTCCCGTTTATAAGAAAGGAAAGAGAACTGACCCACACAATTATAGGCCAATATCGTTGACATCAGTTTCATGCAGAATTTTTGAGCATATTCTCAGTTCGAATATAGTAAATTTCCTTGAAACGGAAGAGCTTGTTTCTATGAACGGGTTTAGGAAACATCGTTCATGTGATACTCAGCTTGCCCTTTTCTCACATGACATCTTGCGAGCCATGGATGAAGGGAAACAGGTGGATTGTGTTTTTCTCGCCGGCCGCGGTGGCCGAGGGGACTGAGGCGCTTCAGTCACGGTCTGCACAGCCACTACGATCAGGGGTTCGAATCCCCCCTCGCGCATGGATATTTGTGCCGTCCTAGTTCGTAAGTAGTTCATAAGTAGTTTGTAAGTTTAGGGACTGATGACCCCGTAGTTAAGTATCATAAGCTTTACTAACATTTGAACATTTGTGTTTTTCTCGACTTCTTAAAGGCGTTCGACGTGGTGCCACACTGGAGACTGCTAACGAAGAAACGAGCTTATGGAATAGGTTCACAGATTTGTGACTGGCTGGAAGACTTCCTAAGTAATAGAACGCAGTACGTTGTTCTCGACGGCGAGTGTTCACCAGAGATGAGTGTATCGTCAGGCCTGCCCCAGGGGAATGTGATAGGGCCGCTATTATTTTCTATCTATATAAATGATCTTATGGGATCTAATGGCAGCTAGCTCTCAATGTAGAAAAATGTGAGGTGGTTGCGCATGAGTAATAAAAACAATCCCATAATGTTCGAATACAGCATTAGTAGTGAGCTTCTTGATGCTGTCGCGTCGTTCAAATATCTAGGCGTAACATTGCAGAGCGATATGAAATGGAACGGACATGTAAGGACAGTTGTGAGTAAGGAGGACAGCCGACTTCGTTTTATTGGGAGAATTTTGGGAAGATGTTCGTCATCTGTAAAGTAGATCGCGTATAAAACGCTTGTATGACCAAGTCTTGAGTATTGCTCAAGTGTTTGGGACCCGCAGCAGGTCAGATTAAAGGAAGAGACAGAAGCAGCTAGGTTTGTTACTGGTAGGTTAGACCAATGCGCGAGTGTCACGGAAATGCTCCGGCAACTCAATTGGGGATCGCTGGAGGAAAGACGACGTTCTTTTCGTCAATTTCTGTTGAGGAAATTTAGAGGGCCGGAATTTGAAGCTGAGTGTAGTACGATCTTGCTGCCGCACACTTCGCATAGTGATCACAAAGACAAGATAAGAGAAATTGGGGCTCGTACGGAGGCATATTGGCATTTTTTCCCTCGTTCTATTTGGGAGTGGAATAGGAAAGGAAATGCCTAGTAGTGGTACAGTGTACCCTCCGCCACGCACCTTACGCTGGATTGCGGAGTATGTATGTAGATGTAATATCGTTAAGCCATGCGTTTTGGTACCCAGCGTAAATGTATTTAAATAAAAACTATTAATTACGTAACCTTAATCCATCGCGACTGTCCCGGCTCGCCTGTTTATCCGTGGAGCGCGCCACGTGGCTCCCTCTGCCGCTGCCCTCCGGTGCTCCTCCACTGAGCCGCGGTTGGCGGCCCTGGCCGCCTGCCGCCCTGTTATCTCCTTAAGAGCAAGTAATTACGAAGAACTTGCCCGCGACGTCAGGCCGAGGCAAAACTCCGGCGCGCTTTGACGTCACTGCATGTAGGCGGCGGTCTGTAGTCCGCTGTGGCGCGTCTCTCGCGGCTGAGTGACTCGTCAAGAGGCCGGCGGCTTCTGACGGCGCCTGTCAGCCGTATCGCCTCCGGAAAGACTCGAAGCCAGTCTTCCGCGCATACCTATACAGCGCGGCAAGCAACGTGGCTTTTCGTACAAGGATGAGTGGTTTCATCCTTTACGAAAGCATCTTTTCACTCATATTCCGGAAAAAAAGAAAAGAACCAAAGAAAAAGAGGAAAGATTTTGAACATCGCTTGTGAAATACAGCAACCGTGAAAGCCTAATTTATTGTATAAGGAAATATGCGGCCTCACAAGTTGCTTTAAAACAATTATACTTTATCTAGATTTTGACACCTCCAAGCGTGTGTTCTACATCTACACGGGATACTCTGCAAATCACTTTTAAGTGCCTGGCAGAGGGTTCATCGAAACACCATTATACTATTTATCTCCCATTCCATTCTCGAATAGCGCGCGGGAAGAAAGAACACCTGAATCTCTCCATTCAGCCAACTTCGACCACGGCGGATCTCACTGCTTACGATCTCACTCGTTCGGCTATGTCGTGCCACTACAGACAATTTACGTGTGATACACGAATTTACTGTAGGCAGAGGTGACACCAGAACTGTGACAACTGCAACTGCAATTAGCGCGTATATGCGTCTAATATCAGGCAGGCTGACCTTGCTCTCCGCTTGTCAATACTCAGCGCTCCAAACCTCACACCACAAACTCTGAAGTACAGCTGCTAGAAGACAAGTATAAACCGAGAGCAGAAGAGAAGCGTCTGCTCTCCTCGGCTGCTCAAAGATCAGTCTCCTTCCCTCTGCTCTTAAAAATCATCATCTCCACCTCACGGTGGAGGCGTATGGCCTTCAGGCACCGGCGAAAAACACAGCCAACAAGTTGTTCCCAGCAAACGGCCAAACTCCCTCTCTATTGTACAACTGCGGCACCCGTCAGCTTGGCGCCAGAGACATACAATGTCCTAGTGGGTGCCAACCTGGCGCCAGACGTTCCAGCTCTCCCCTCGCAAAAGCACTGCACACCGCCCATGGAGGCATATTGTAATGCTCCAGACACTCTCACCCAGACGACGCCAGCGTAGGTGGCGTCAGGCAGATAACGTGTGCGAAAATACTTGGAGGCTCATGCCTCAGTCCTACCTGCTGTGGCCCCTGGCTGTAAGCCGTCTTGCGGGAACTGCTTCCCCTCCGAATAACAGAGCCACCCTCGTGTTCGTCACTGGTCTGGTGTTAGCTGTGGAAGCGTGCTTCCCCCCCCCCCCCTTGCTACAGGCCTCACACAACCAAGTAACAGAATATTTCTCTTTCACAACAAGTTATTGAAGAAAATCGATAACCTACGAATAATCTAATAAAATTAACAAGGTTACTTTGTCCTTTTATTGTTGGAAAGCAACGTGGCAGTACTGAAGTCTCTCAAATTGCTTTGCTGAAACACTTCGTCCCACACAAGCAGCAGCTTTACTGATGGATGTATCCCATTCTTTCATGCCAATAATGCGTCCTCTTTCAAATTCACTGAGTTGACGGTGCGGTTCACGCATATGTCTGCTCGGTTTGCAGCCATAAGAGCAGCAGACATATTTTACCGGTAGGTGGTGTTGCGCCGCGATATCGGTGATGACTTTGAATCCGTTGGTTACACACTTCAAACCTTCGACCACAGATACTGGTAGACTGGCCCTGGCATCGTTTCATGGCACCAACATCTCTGCAGTTAAACCATTGCTTTGCCATCAGTCACGTGGTAGTGTACAGCTGTGGTACAACTTTGTCTATGATTATACAGAGCTTTTTGTGAAGGCAAGTAACATTACATTTCAAGTGAAAGTATTATTTGTTTGCCGGCCGCGGTGGCCGAGGTGACTGAGGCGCTCAGGTCACGGTCAGCACGGCCACTACGGTCGGGGGTTCGAATCCCCCCTCGGGCATGGATATTTGTGCCGTCCTAGTTCGTAAGTAGTTCATAAGTAGTTTGTAAGTTTAGGGACTGATGACCCCGTAGTTAAGTCCCATAAGCTTAACATATTATTTGTTTAAAATGATGGCATTTCTTGAAAACTGTGGAGTTGTTTATTATATCCGGCTAAGGTTTGCCAACAGTCACGTGGCCCCATATTTGAACCACGCAATATGTACAGCCGCTCTGTTGTTTGTCCGGTCTGTTAGTATCTATGGTCGAAGCTTCACACCGATAATCATTTGAGCAGAACATTCTAATGCACAAGTCCCATGAACATGAACTTCCTATCTCTAGTCTACCAAGAAATTCTTTTTTTTTTCTGATCATGAGTGTAGATTTTCACTATTTTCGACTGGTGTAGCTACCAGTTTGCATGTTGCTATTTTCGTTTTTACTATCTATCCACAAAAGCATGAGTCAGCAGAATGAAGGAGAGCTGTTAACGTAATCTCTGGCACCAAATTAGTACTTACGTATGTTACAATTGAGAGGGAAATTATTTGAGCAGTGGGGGGAGGAAACCAATAATTTGTGATAAATAAACCAACACAAACCTTATAATAATATGGTTTTCCGTTCCGCAGGACCTAACTGAAGAGCAAGACTTCATGGTTATGGAACAAGTCAGTCCATGAAATTTTAACGCAAGAATGGTAATAGAAAAACTCAAAGTAGTCCATCCACATGACAATTTTCAGCCTAAGTAAAAAGAATCAATAACGAATAAAAGGAATTAGCATATTTTTTTAATTTTTTCAGGAGTTAGAATAAATGAGTGAGCCATGAGGTAACTCTTGAATTTAAATTTGAAAGCGCCTGGGTTAGTACTAGGATTCTTGAGTTCTTGACGCAGCTTATTGAAAATGGATGCTGCGGCATACTGCACACCTTTCTGCACAAAAGTCAAGGAGGTGTGATCCAAATGTAGATTCGATTTCTATCTAGTATTCACTATGTGAAAGCTGCAAACTCTTTAATGTTATAAATCATTTATTACTAGTTTTTCTTAGCCTTTGTTACCATATTCAGACCCATGTTTAGTTGACTACTATCACATAACCGGGGTCCATATATATAATCTCGTACGTAGACCCTTCATTTGTACCTGCCTAACAAAGTTGCGTTATCAGGTATCAACTGACGACTCGGGGTTTCCGAAGAGTCGCGGCTGCCGAACTAGAACTAAGGGAAACACCACTTACTGCATGTTCAGGAATCTTTGAGCATTTAGGTCTTCGTCAATGAAAATGGGTACAATTACGCGGGTACACCAATTCCACACCACACCATAACCTCTAAGCCACCAACCACAGTCGAACATCCCATCCAATGTCTATTCTGTCACCCTAGTACCTGTGGTTGTGACGCTTTAATCCACCAACTACCGTTGAACGTTCCATCCAGTGTGCATTCCGTCACTCTATTACCTGTGGTTGTGACGAATAACTTCACCACTGACAAAATAGTTTGCAAGGTTACCTAATCACTGAACAAGATTTTTGTGCAAAAAAAAGGGGGGGGGGAGCAACTTGTTGCAACTTTTAAACCATAACCATAAAGGTCGAATATTGTTACAGGAATGGTCACCGTGAGGGAATAGCCGAGTGGTTCTATGCACCTTGTCAGTGACTGTGAGGCAGCTCCCATCGAAGGTTCGAGTCCTTCCTCGGCATGGGTGTGTGTGTTGTCCTTGAGTTAGTTTAAGTAGGGACTGATGACCACAGTAGTTTGTTCGCGTACAATTACGAACAAAATTGAAATGCACAAGTCGGAAAATGCTGATATTATTTTATGTATCGCACGATCCTGTTTTCATTAACGGCCTGCTATGAAATTTCCAGCTGATGCCTCAGTTGGGCCAGATTTCGAACCGCTGATGCAGACCACCTAATATGACGTTTTATGACGTCCCAAATATGCTCAATAGGGAAGAGATCTGGGGATCGTGCTGGTCAGGGTAGTTGACGTACACCTTGAAGAGCACCTGTTGGAAAATAATATCACCTTGTTGGTGCATGAGTGGTAGCAAGACGGGTTAAATGATGGTTTCAGTGTACCGTGCACTGTTCAATGTTCTCTAGACGATCAGTAGAGAAGAATTGGCGAGTGTAGAATATCGCTCCCCTCACAATTATGAACGATCATGTGTGCCGTTAGGGTGTCCTCCGGTCATGCTCTAACATCGTTCAGCTTGCTTCCAATGGTGTGATGCTAAGCGCTTATGAAGGGACGAATGGAGACGTGTCGTCTTCAGTGATGATAGTCGACGCTGCCTCGGTGCCAATGATGGTCGTACGCGTGTGTGGTGTTGTGCAGGGGAGTGCAAAAATCTGGAGTGTACACGACAGAGGCAAACAGGGCAGATATCTGGCATCGTGGTGCCGGGAGCCATATCCTACACTGGCCGTTCTCCTCTGGTGTTCGTTGTGGGAAAACTGAAGAGCACACGGTACATTGAAAGCATCATTCAACCCATCTTACCACCGTTCATGCACCAACAAGGCGATGTGCTTTTCTAACAGGACAATGCACGTCCACACCTAACCCGTACAACCCAACGTGCTCTTCTAGGTGTATGTCAACTACACTGCCTATCATTATCCCCAGATCCGTCCCCCATGGAGTATACCTGGGGCCGGATGAAACGTAATGTTGATCTACACGATCAGCACGAGATCTGGTCCAACTAACGCATCAGATGGGAATTGCATGGCAGGCCATACAGTGACTTCATTCGACACCTCTACCATCGTCTTCATGAGAAAGTTGCACTCTGCATTGCTGTAAAAGGAGGGTATACACGATACTAGTGTACGCTTTGGTGACTGCACTGACGTGCGTATGGTTCTGACTGCGTGATCGTTTATTATATACGTTGCAGGCAAAGCCCGAAATCGGCCAGAGCGGGAACAGGCCGGCCAAGTCGCGAAGTGGCGTAGATGCTGATGGGATAACGTAGATGGGATGAAAATGTATAATTTCAAGCTGTTTGCAATTTATTCACTTTATAAATATTTTTAATACACTCGGTATTCAGTTACTACAATAAGTTAAGCTTTTATGACATTTGTGGAATTAAACAAATTTTTCCTTATATCTGCATTTGCAATGATTTGTGGCACATTTAGTAGAGCAATTGCATCAATTTTATCCACTGGTCGGTGACTGTAAGGTCGATATGGTACGTAATGATTTTTCTTCTTAGGCCACGGGTTACAGCGTGAGCAGTTTCTTGGACAGAACACAGAACTCGTTTCTGGAATATAGTTGCTTAAGAACAACATGCTCTGTACCCAGTTTCTGGAAATTGCCTTCTACGTTCATCACAACTGCAAGAACGCAGTAACTGGTCTTGTCTTTCCGAAGGTTCGAGCTCCACGGCGTCAATTTCATCCCTACACTGATAGTGGCATCAATTTCTCTTTCGAGTTTCTTAAGGTCTTCCTCTGTCACTATATTATCAATAACTTCTTTCAGCAGATGTGAAGTACTCAGTCCCACTTTTGCTTTACAGTCAAACATTGTCTCTAATGGGAACTGTTTAATTCCATGATGAAAAGAACGGTTTCTCATGAATTGGATGAATCGAAGACTCTCAGCACAATGCGCTGAATTATTTGTCTGCTTACACGTCATTAGCATATTGTGTACATCCTGGTTTACCCGTTAGATAGAACCTTGGCTTTGGGTATGTGTAGGTTTTCCATGTACCAATTTCAGTTCAGGCAATATGTTACGCAGCTCATTTACAACTCTCAGCCATTGTCTAACGATAGCACACTTGGAGCACCTATAGTGGTAAAAATGTGAAGCAAATAGTAAACGACTTCTTCTGCCCTAAGGCAAAGTGGGGGCAAATAACAATAATAAAAACACCGAGAAACAAAAAGAACCAGCTCTCGTAACTAACCAACGACCCTTGCCACTTTTTAATGATGCATACTACCAGAAAGAAAAATGCCACAAAACTTAGGGGTACTTAAAATTAACCACCAAGTGCACCGCACAGTTAACACTGAGAGCGAGACATATGTTACCTACGGTACATTTTTGTTATATCACAGCACCCAGTGCGATTTAGAAAAGGATCCCAAGACATATGTGCAGTCACATCGCGTTCTGGCCGGGAACCTCCGGCCAAGTCGCAAACTGGCTGGCCGAAGTCGAATATGCGTCAATTATTTCACGTAATTGGACTTTGGCCAATCCACTCGGCCAAATTGCGAAATGGCCGGCCAATTCGTGATCTGACCGCTCTTCGGTCTTTGGCTGCAACATATACATCCTCAAGAATGTGTCAATAAAATTTCGCTTTGCTGGGTTGGCGAAATCATAGTGTTCTTTTTTCAAAGAAAGTTTGATGGAAATGAACTATAGTAACTGTCCTCGGAAATAGTCACCTCCCATAATAATGCATCGCTGAGCTGGAATCTTCGCACGATGTCTCCCTTTAGTTTGGTGTTCAAAAGCCTCGTCACGTTTTATTGGATGTCAGGAATATCGTCCAAATGTCTTTCCTTTCAAAGCTTGTTAGAATCGATGGAATAGGAAGAGGACTGAGATCCGGCGAATATGGTGAACGTTCAAGCACGACAACGCTCGAAGACCAACATCCAATATCGTAAAACAGTTGATAGTAAAAAATGGCGCGGTGCAACTTTGATATCCATCACACTCGCCGAATTCTAATGAAATTGCGTGCTTATGGAATATCCCCCCAATTGTGCGATTGGATTCACGATTTCATATCAGAAAGGATACAGTTCGTTGTAATTGTTCATCGAGTAAAACAGAAGTGATATCTGGCGTTCCCCAGGGAAGCGTTATAGGTCCCCTACTCTTCCTTGTGTTTATAAACAATTTAGGAGACAAACTGAATAGTTCCCTTAGACTGTTCGCGGATGATGCTGTCGTTTATCGGTTAGTGAAGTCAAGAGAGGATGAAAAGCAACTGCAAAGCGATTTAGACAAAATTTCTGCATGGTTCGAAAATTGGCAGTTGACACTAAATAAAGAAAAGTGTGAAGTAATACACGTGACCAGTAAAAGAAATCCGCTGAACTTCAATTACGCGATAAATCAGTCAAACCTTAAGGTCGTAAATTCTACTAAACACCTAGGAGTTACAATTACGAACAACTTACACTGCAAAGAACACATAGAAAATATTGTGGGGAAGGCGAACCAAAGATTACGTTTCATTGGCAGAACGCTTCGAAGATGCACCAGCTCCACCAAAGAGACTACCTACATTACACTTATGCGTCCTCTCCTGGAGTACTGTTGCCCAGTGTGGGACCCTCACCAGGTGGGACTGACGGAAGATATTGAGAAGGTTCAGAGAAGTGCAGCTCGTTTTGTTTTATCACGTTACGGGGGAGAGGGGGGGGGGAAGCGTCACGGAAATGTTGCACGAATTGGGGTGGAAATCATTAAAAGAAAGACGTTATTCAATGCGGCGTGATCTGTTCGCGAAGTTTCAATCATAGACTTTTACCTCTGAATATGAAAATATTTCGCTGCCACCAACCTACTTAGGGAGACATGACCAGCCCAATGAAATAAGAGAAATCAGATCGAAAACGGAACGATTTAGGTGTTCTTTCTTCCCGCGCGCTATTAGAGAATGGAACGGTAGAGAAAAGTTATGAAAGTGGTTAATGAACTCTCTGTCAGGCACTGAAATGTGATTTGCAGAGTATCTATGTAGATGTTGATGTTGAACCTCACTCCTAAAGGCTCCTAAGACTTGTGCAAAGTTTCCAGGGCATGTATCGCAGAGCTCAGCGGTACATAGTTATGGGAGGCGCTATTTAGAAGGACAGTAATGTACAGGTCGTTCATAATTCATATTCGTTAACGTTACACGACTATTCATCGAACTTTATTGTCAGAGGTTGTATATCGGCACAGTTGCAGCATACATTTGGCCGTCTGCCTGTTATTCCTGGTCGGCGCAATCGGCGGCCAGCGGTGGTGTTAACCGGCGCGGCTGTACGGCGGCCCCAGGAGGCCGGCTAACAGGATAAGCGCGCTGCGTAAACGCGCCCGCACAAAAGCCGTGTTGGCGCAGCGGCTGCGAGTGGCGCCCGTTGTCTCTGTGTGCGGGCCAGCCCAGCCACACACGGCGCGCGCCCTGCTCCACCACTGCCCGGCAAACAAGCCGCTCGCTCACACGTCTTCTTCTCTCCTCGCCATGCTGGCCGATACACACACTGAAACGTGTCCATAAAAAATAAATTCTCCGGTTCTCCGGGCCAATGACACTCATCTCCGGGCTTGAATGTAACCTTCATCTTAACTTCTTTTTCTTTTTTCTTTACGACGACTATGCTCATGTAGCGACGATCTACATCGAACTTAACGTAACTTAAACTAAGGACGAACATAACATCCATACCAATAAGTACTTTACTGTAAATGTATTTATAACAACAGGCATCTCTTTTAGTACAGTAATAATCTCGTATTTATCTCTCATAGAAAGAATAGCACTATTACGCTTAATCATTTTATGCCCTCAAGTTTACTTCTTTGCGCGGCAGCAAGTGGTCGTAACAGGGAGCAGAAGGTAAATGTGCCCCTTTACATGGAGCCAGTGAGAAGCTCTTCTCGCTGGCGCGCGATCCTTCACAGTACGCGGAGCCGCAAGCGGCAGCTCTTCGAAGGCGCAGCTGTTGATGTGAGTAGCTTTCATGCTGCCGCCACTTCTGCTGCCACGCCGACTGAAGTGTGCCGATTGTTGATCCACAGCAACTGGCGGCCCGGCCGGTCAGTTGTGGCATGTGTAGGCCACCCCTAGCAATGTTCCACGGGGGGCGGGGGGGGGGGAGGGGGGATACTTGCTGGGAGAAAGGAGATGATTAGTGTGTGGGTTTTTTTTATTTTTTATTTTTTTTTTAAATTCCGTGTTCCTGTATTTTTACTTTTTTTGTTTTGTTTTGGGGGGGGGGGGTGCACGTCTGGTCTCCGGGCTTGCCTCGAGTTCAATCTGGCAACCCTTGTAGGAAAATGTTTAATATTGTGCCTCCTGTTTCGTGTCGATAAACTTGCTTGCAAGAAAATGTATAATGTTGCTTCTACTGTGTGTATCGATATGTGTACTTAACTCTGTGAAGTTTCATCTTTGGCAAAGATCATGTATCGCATAGCATTGTAGCTCGGGTGATTCTATTTACACTTCGGTAAAATCGGACGTGACGTCATTATGGCGTGTCCACACTATCGAAGACGACTGGAGCCATGATCGACTTGTGTGGTCGTTCTAGACGCAAAACTGCGGTTGGAATTGTATCAGACGAATTAAAGGAGTAGCTGATAATATCTTCCGTTGGTAATGGTATATTCATTACAGTTTCGGAAGCTATAACTTTGCTTTCGTTTTTTGAAAGTAAGAAGCTATAAACTTTCCGAAAAAAGGACCTACACTGTGAGCTCTGAAACGTTATTCAGCCAAATATTATGATGTCATCGTGTGCCATTTGTGAAGGTTGTGTTTAAAACTAATGGAAACTTTTTTTCTAAGCGAAAAATGCTACCGAGTTGCATTGCAGTACGGAGTCTACGTTAAACTAAGAGGACAAAATACGGTTACCTGGATATGAAGCGACAATGTGTACTTGGACATGTCAAAATATGTGACATACAAAAACAACATATAGTCGCCGTATGTATATGTATGTTTTCGCCGAAACCATAAATCAAATGAGCTGGATATTAATACAGTCATTTATTACAGAGGCTCTGCGAACATCAGGTAACACATTTCGTAAAACTGGGTACTCATCTACCGCCAAGTTGCTGCAACATGCTAGTTCTTTTCTTTGAAAATGTGTGAAGTTGTCGTTCTCTTAAGGCTCGGTCTGCGTTATTTCTGACATAATTTTCAATTTACATTTACTGAAATTTCCGTCAGTGCTTTCCAAAACACGATACCAATATTAAGTAAGGCCTACTTTTGTCGCTAAACTACGAAGGAAAAAAGTATGCAATTCAGAAAGAATGTCGAATTAAGCATGTTGTCCCACCCAAAACCATCGTCTCGGACGATCGCAAAAGTCGATGCGCAGCTCTTCTGGACGTCGATAGTATGGATACGTCATAATGACGTCACGTCTGATTTTACCGAAGTGTAAATAGAATCACCCTTGTAGCTCGCGCAGAGAGAGAGAGTGGGACTGGTGGTTCAGCTCGCTTAGAGAGCAGTTGTGTGTATGGCTCCGATGTAGAGCAGAGGCTGCTGTGCCAGCAAGTTGATCTGATTGTATTTCGAATATGTATTGTATTTTTTATTACTATCAAAACGTTGTACCAACGCTGGAATGAAGGTAATTGCATTTGATGTCATTATAAAAGATTGTATTATGTGGGTAATGTAATGGTGATTATTAATAGTAAGTAACAAAGTTGACCTCTCTTTCCTGTTTCATTTACTTAGTTAGAAGATTAACCTACTTCCTTCTTTTGATAATTAGTTATTTGTGGATTTAAAGTGCAGTATTTATTTTGTAATCTTGTTGAACAGATTTCGTATTGGTGCCATAGTAAATGATTGTCATGCAACACTACAATGAATTGATTATGATACTAAATTTCAATAATCAGGTACTGATCAGCATAAAATTCTCGCAGTCGAACATTAAGAAAGTGGTTTGTGGATATATATATATATATATATATATATATATATATATATATATTTCTTGCAGTCAAAATTTTTGAGTATAGTCAGTGTCTGCTTTATGTGGTGACTTGCCACAGTTGTTTTGTTAAAAGATTCGTTGCGCACATAATCAGTTTAATGCACTGTTTCTTATTTAACACTATATACATCAATATCAGGGCCATAATTAAACCAAATTACTGTGTTAATGAACAATTTGTTGTCTGAATTGACGATAGGTGCAACATCAACTACACACACACAGCTTTTAACACTAACCTCATTAATTGATCAATTCTCTATAATTTCTATTAAATTAATAAAAGAAGGAGGCGATCCCCCTTGGTACACAAAACAGGTAAGGACTCTGATGCAAAAGCAAAGGAAAAGGCATGCTAAATTTAAACGAACACAAAATCCCCAGAGTTGACGATCCTACACAGAACTTCGAAATTTATCAAGGATTTCAATGCGAGATGCCTACAATACTTATCACAACGAAACTCTTTCTCGAAATTTGACTGAAATCTCAAAGAGATTTTGGTCATATGTCAAATACACTAGGGGCAAAACACAAAAATACCCTCACTAAGTGATAGTAATGGCGATCCTGCCGATGACAGCGCTACTAAAGCAGAGTTACTAAACATAGCTTTTAGAAACTCATTCACCAAAGAAGACGAAACCAATATCCCAGATTACAAACAGAGGCCAGAATGAGTAACGTAGAAGTAGATATCATCGGAATAGTGCAGCAACTAAAATCACTTAACGAGAACAAGTCTTCTGGTCCGGATTGTATACCCATTAGATTTATATCTGATTATGCTGAAGCGGTAGCTCCTTACTTAACAGCCATATACAACCGCTCTCTCATAGAAGGATCTGTACCAAAAGATTGGAAAGTTGCACAGGTCACACATATATTCAAGAAAGGCAGTAGGAGTAACCCACTAAACTACAGGCCTATTTCATTGACGTCAATTTGCAGCAGGGTTTTGGAACATATCCTGTATTCAAATATTATGAATTATCTCGAACAGAACGATCTATTGACTCAAGGTCAACACGGATTTAGAAAATATCGTTCATGCGAAACACAACTAGCTCTTCATTCACACGAAGTGAAGGGTGCTACCGATAAGGATTCGCAAATCGATTCCGTATTTCTTTATTTCCACAAGGCTTTTGACACCCTACCTCACAAACGGCTTTAAATCAAATTGCGTGGTTACGATATATCGCCCCAAATTTGCGACTGGATAGGGGATTTCCTGTCAGAGAGAGGATACAGTTTGTAGTAATCGATGGAAAGGCATCGACTAAAACGGAGGTGATTTCGGGCGTTCCACAGGTAGTGTTATTGGTCCTCTGCTGTTCCTTATTTACATAAACGATTTAGAGGAAAATCTAAGTAGCTTTCTTAGGTTGTTTGCAGATGACGCCGTCATTTACCGTCTAGTAAAATCATCTGAAGATCAAAACCAACTGCAGAACGATCTGAATAAGATATCAGTATGGTGTAAAAATTGGCAATTGACTCTAAAGAATGAGAAGTGTACATCGTCCACATGAGTAAGAAAAGAAATCCGTTAAACTTAGTTTACAAGATAAATCAATCAAAAGTGAAAGTCGCAAACTCCACAAACATTTAATATTTAACTACTGTTCCGCCTTCGTTAGCACTTAGCAATATTTGTAATTTTACTTTTCGGAATGGTCAGTTTTCTTAAAGTACTCAGTATTGTAATCACTTTTATATAAAAATATACAAGTAGAAAGGGTTTATTTAGGCAACCTTGGACCTATTGCCATGCCATCAGATTTTTCTTAAGTTATTGAAAAGGTTATATTCAAGGTTAATTGATCATTTGCTGTCAAATATACAGTTTGGTTTCAGAAGTGGTTTGACAACTGAAAATACTATATTCTCTTTTCTCTGTGTGGCACATGAAGGATTAAATAAGAAAACTGCGAACTCTAGGCGTATTCATCGATTAAAAAGAAAAAAAGGTTTGATTGTTTCGCTCATAAATGTTGTTGCAGAAGTAGGATCTTTATAGAATAAGGAGAGTAGCTCACAATTTGTTCACCTCTTATTTTAATGACAGACAGCAAAAGGTAATTTTCTGCAATGTTGAAAATGGCTGCGACTTGCACTCACAGTGGAGCCTAGTTAACTGGGGTTACCCCAAGTTTTTGTTCTGGGGCTGCTGTTGTTTCTCATTTATGTATATTACATGCCCTCTAGTATAATAGGTAGTTCTATGATATTTATTTTGCTGGTGACACCAGCTTAGTAGTGAAGGATGCTGTAGGCAATATTGACGCAGCATCAGATAATGCAGTCAAAGAAACAAGTTCATGACTTCTAGAAAAAAAAGTATGCTAAATCGCATTATGTCCCAGTTTTTACAGTTTCTATCATACAATTCAACAAAAACTGACATACTGACATTTTTATAACACAGAATAAGCGATGAAATTTCTAGGCGTTCAGAGAACTAACAAGCTGTCTACTTTGCTTATTTTCATTCGCTTATGACATGGTGCTATTTTTGGGGTAATTTGTCTGGTTCGAATACGGTATTTATTTCACAGAAACGGGAGGTTCGTGTAGTATGACGGGTAAGGTCCAGAACCTCTTATCGACTCCTGTTTAGTCTTCTCGCAATTCTGACATTGGCCTATCAATGCATACTTTATTTAACGTTGTTTGCTGTTAATAATGTTTGGTTATTCCCAAGAATTACCTGCTTTCACTCAGTTAATATTAGACATAAATACAATTGCATTTGTATCACACCTTCTTGGCCTTCTGCAGAAAAAAATGAGCAATATTCTGTCGCATCTATTTTCAATAAGCTGTCTCAATATATAGACGAATATATAGAGGGCCTATACAAAGGAAATAAACTTGCAGGCAGTATTCTAGAAATGGAAGACGAAATGGAGGAAGATGAGATAAGAGATACGACACTGCGAGGAGTATTAGACAGAGCGATGAAAGATTTAAGTAGAAACAAAGCCCCTGGAGTAGTTGATATTCTGTCTGAACTGCTATCTGAACTGGTATGCAAGATGTATGAGACAAAACTACCCTCCAACTTGAAGAAGAATATAATAATTCCAATTCTGAAGAAAGCAAATGCAGACAAATGTGAAAATTACAGAACTATCAGTTTAACAAGTCATGGTTACGAAATACAAACATGAATTATTTACAGAAGAATGGAAACCCTTGTGAAAACCGACCTTGGGGAAGATCAGTTTGGATTTAGGAGAAATGCAGGAGCACTGGAGGCAATACTCACATCACTACTTATCTTAGATGATAGGCTAAGGAAAGGCAAACCAATGATTTAGGATTTGTAAATTTGGAGAAAGTTTTTAACGAAGTCGACTGGAATACACTCTTTCAAATTCTGAAGGTAGCAGGGGTAAAATATAGGTAGCGAAGAGTTATATTCAACTTGTACAAAAACCAGAGAGGAGTTATTTGAGTCGAAGGGCATGTAAGGGACTCAGAGGTTGAGCAAGCTGTGAAGGAATGGAAGGAGAAATTTGGATAGGGAATTAAAGACCAGGGAGAGGGAATAAAAACCTTGTAGTTTGCTAACGACAGCCGACCGCGGTGGCCGAGGGGACTGAGGACCTCCAGTCACGGTCTGCATGGCCACTACGGTCGGGGGTTCGAATCCCCCCTCGGGCATGGATATTTGTGCCGTCCCTAGTAGTAGTTAGTTCGTAAGTAGTTTGTAAGTTTAGGGACTGATGACCCCGTAGTTAAGTCCCATAAGCTATACAAACATTTGAACATTTTTTGCTAACGACATAGTAATTTTGTCAGAGATATCAAAGGACCCGGAAGAGAAATTAAATGTCTTGAAAGGGAGATATAAGGTGAACATTAACAAGAGTAAAACGAGAGTGAAGGAATGTAGTGTCAGAAAATCAAACGATGCTAAAGGAATTAGACGAGTTTTGTTATTTTGGTAGCAAAATAACTTCTGATGGCCGAAGTAGAGAAATAAAATACAGAATGGCTATGGGAAGAACAGCGTTTCTGAAGAAGCGAAATTTGTTGACAACCAATATTAATTTAAATGTTAGGAAGTCCTTTCTGAAAGCTTGTGTCTGGAGTGTAGTATTGTATGTGAGTGAAACATGACGATAAGGAGTTCAGACAAAAAGATGACAGAAGCTTTCGAAATGTGGTGTTACAGACAAGTCATGAAAATTAGATGGGTAGATCTCGTAACTAATGAGGAGGTGCTTAACCGAATCGGGGAGAAAAGGAGTTTCTGGCATATCCTAAGAGAAGGGATAAGTTGGTAGGACACATTCTGAGACATCAATGAATCGTCTACTTAGCATTAGAAGGAATTGTTTGGGGGTAAAAATCTTAGAGGGAGACGAGGGACGAATACAGTAAGTAGATTCGAAAGGACGTCGGTTCCCATTCGTATTCTCAGACGAAGAGGCTTGCAGAGAACAGGGTAGCATGGAGAGCTGTATGAAACCAGTCTGCGGGCTGAAGACCTCAACAACAAGTTTGAGCCATCATTTCTGATACGCCCTATATACTTAGATGGACATGAAATTTTGTGCAACGACCGCTACACGAACTCGGGACATTCTGCTTAGTAGTAAATTTTGCTAATTCTCTATTCCACCCAGGGACATGTATTGCACACACCTGCAAGGACTACCCAAACATGTAGTCCACCCGACCCAAACTTCTCCTGCTTGGATCATTGTATAGCATGCCTGGCAACAAGCCCTCTATTCACGCCAAGAGACCAGTCCCGTGTGCATGAAACAAGCATCAAACCTCGGCAAGCTGCATCATCTCATCGCAACGCCTGTTCTTTCTGACATGACCACACTCCTGGCGAGAATACAGGACGTACTACGAGACATGAAGTACAATAGTCGATGTAGGAGGGCATTTGAGAATTTGGATCGGGCGGAGTACTTGCTTGGGCAGTCCTCGTATGTATGTTAAGCCCCTGTGTGCGGGGTAGTGTAGAGGCTTATCGCACCTGCCTAGTATGCAGGAGCTAGTGGGTTCGAATCCCAGCCCCGGATCAATTTTTCATATTTCCATGTTGTATAGCTGCAACTGTTACTAGCAGGTGAGACAAAAAAAGCCCAGTTAAAATCTAGACATATATACAGTATGTTTCTAAATGATACCGACAAACGTCGTGGGGTGGTAGAGGATGGCTTGAGGAACAAAATCAGATAGGCAACCCGTGTCCGGTAACGACACGCAACGTCGCTACCGAGCATCAAAATTATAGGTGCTGGCGCCTACCCGTAGGCCACCCCTCGTGCGGCGAACGCATCGTTTTATACACACACACAGACCGCGGTCAGGTCTGTAATGTGTGGTTTTTGATATTCGGGGTTTCCGAGTGGTTGCAATGACTGCCGGTTTAGAAGATGGAGTTAGCAGCTGTATGGGCAGGCACTGATCCTATATATACAATTAAATGTAAATGTCCAAATTTGACAACCGGTCCAGAGCACTTTCTGTCACTTGATGTAAACTCTCCAAGTCACCGCTGAATGCTGGCAGCAGACACTGCTTGATGATGTGTTCTATTGTTTGCTCCTACGCTCCGCAGTCACAGTCAGAACATGTAAGGAAACCCCACTCCTTCATGTCGTAAGCACACTTCCCTTGACCAGTCCTACTGCGGTTCAGCCTGGACCAGGTTCCCTCAACCTTCTTTGATGGATCTTGCACGTGTTGGGCGTTGTGCGGTAGATGTTCATTCAAGCGTTCTTTTCACTTTGAGGTTACATCGAAGGGACTGGTGCTTTCTGTGTCACACTAGGGAGGTTTCCGTGATTTGAGACGACACGTTGGAGGATCCTGGAGATCATCATACAGCGGAGTGTTCTTGTGAGCCTTTATGTTGTTGATCATTTTTATCTTAGCTGCTTTGCTCCGTAGATCTTGCGGGGCAACGTTAGCCAGGACAGGTAACCACTGAATGGGCGTGGCTCTGATAGTGCCAGTGATAATACTCACGGCTTCATTAAATTGGACGTCAGTCTTTGTCGTGTGAACGCAGTTTTCACACACTGGCGCGCAGTATTCCCCAGCAGAATAGACAAGAGCGAGCGCAGCAGAGCGTAGGGTACTGGCGTCCGCACCCCAATTGCTGCCTGCAATCTTGAGACAAGTTTCTTTGAAAGCTTCAAGCACTATTCTTTGAATGTCAAGGACCAATCGAGAGTGATACCTAAGTATACAGGATTGTAGGTATGTGGCACTTCAGTTCCACCAAAAGTCAAATGTAGCTTCCTTTGGGCTTCTTTATTATTCAGGTGGAATGCAGTAACCTCAGTTTTATTTCTGTTTGGCTGAACTCTGAATTTATGAAAGTAATCAATTTAATCAGGTCACTCGTCAGTACCTGCTCACAGTGCTTGAGATCTTTACTCTAATAGACTAATGCTAGGTCATCTGAAAACTGGATTTTCGTGGAGTCCGTGTCTGGCATGTCTTGAATATAAAGGTTACAAAGGATGGGGACCAGAACAGAGCCCTGTGGTAGGCCATTATTTAGCGTCCTCCATGTGCTAGATTGTCCATTCACGAATATCTTAAAGCGTCTGTCCGAAAGCCTGTTGTTTACTCGGAAGGCAAGATTTTGACATGGGATGATTTGAATAAACGTCAACATCAGTCCCTCCCTCTGAACAGTGTCATAAGCTGCTCTGAGGTCCACAAAAACTGCAGCTGATGGTGACGTACTTTGGCTTCTCCTAATGCTTATTGCCTCACAAAACCTCTAACACAATATCCGTTGTTGCGCGCTTTACCACAGTATAATGGATATAACTGACAGAGAATGACAGCGGTACTATGCTGTGTTTTGTGGCGTAGAGGCAGGCGCCAGCACCTATAATTTACACGCTCGTTAGCGACGTTGGGTGACAGAAATGCAGACGATAAACGCATCTTCATCAGACAAATATATTATACTAGAACTGACATGTGATTATATTTTCATGCAATTTGGGGGCATAGATCCTGAGAAATCGGTACCCAGAAAAACCACTTCTGGCCATAATAACGGCCTTGATTCACCTGGGCATTGAGTCAAACAGAGCTTAGATGACGTGATCAGGTACAGCTTCAACACGATACCACAGTTCATCAAGAGTAGTGACTGGCGTAATGTGACGAGCCAGTTGTTCGGCCACCATTGACCAGACGTTTTGATTTGGTGAGAGATCTGGAGAATGTGCTGGCCATGGCAGCAGTCGAACATTTTCCGTATCCAGAAAGGCCCGTACAGGACCGGCAACATGCGGTCGTGCATTATCCTGCTGAAATGTAGGGTTTCTCAGGGATCAACTGAAGGGTAGAGCCACGGAATGGTAACACGTCTGTAACGCAACGGACACTGTTCAAGTGCCGTTGTTGCGAATAAGAGGTGACAGACGTGTAACCAATGGCACCCCACACCATCAGGCAGTATGGCGACGACGAATACACACTTCTAATGTGCGTTCACCGCGATGTCGCCAAACACGGATGTGACCATCACGATGCTGTAAACAGAACCTGGATTCATCCGAAAAAATAACGTTTTGCCATTCGTGCACCCGGGTTCGTCGTTGTGTACACCATCACAGGCGCTCCTGTCTGTGATGCAACGTCAGGGGTAACCGCAGCCATGGTCTCCATGCTGCTGCGAACGTCGTCGAGCTGTTCGTGCAAATGTTTGTTGTCTTGCAAATATCCCCAACTGTTGACTCAGGGATCGAGACGTTGCTGCACGATCCATTACAGCCATGCGGATAAGATGCCTGTGATCTAGCTGCTAGTGATACGAGGCCGTTAGGATCCAGCACGGCGTTCCACATTGCCCTCCTGAACCCACCGGTTCCATATTCTGCTAACAGTCATTGGATCGCGATCAACGCGAGCAGCAATGTCGTGATACGATAAACCGCAATCACGATAGGCTAAAATCCGATCTTTATCAAAGTCGGAAATGTGATGGTACGCATTTCTCTTCCAAACACGAGGCACCGCAACAACGTTTCACCAGGCAACGCCGGTCAACTGCTGTTTGTGTATGAGAAATCGGTTGCAAAATTTCCTCATGTCATCACGTTGTAGGTGTCGTCACCGGCGCCAACCTTGTGTGAATGCTCTGAAAAGCTAATGATTTGCATATCACAGCAGGCAAAATGAAACAGGCAAAATAGACGACCAAAAAATGAAATTGACAGGAAGTGCAAAATGGCTAAGCAGGAGTGGCTAGAAGGCAAATGCAAGGTTTTAGAGGAATGTGTAAATAGGGGAAAAATAGATACAGCCTACAGGAAAATAAAAGAGATATTTGAAGATAAGAAAAACAGCTCTATGAATATCAAGGACACAGAAGGAAAACCAGTTCTCAGCAAAGAAGGGAAAGCTGAAAGGTTGAAAAAGTATATAGAGAGGCTCTACGATGGAAATGAACTTAGAGGCAATATAGTCGGAAGGGGAGAAGAAGTAGAGGAGGATGAAATAGGAGATACCTTACTGAGAGATGAATTCTACAGAGCACTGAAAGACCTAAGTCGAAACAAAGCCCCTGGAGTAGATGGCATGCCCTCAGAGATACTGAAGTCTCAGGTAGAACCAGCCATGACAAAACTGTTTCATCTGGTGTGTAAGATGTATGAGACAGGCGAAGTACCCTCAGACTTTAATAAAAATGTTTTAGTCCCTATTCCAAAGAAAGCAGGCGCAGACAGGTGTGAAAACTACAGAACTATCAGATTAATAAGTAATGGTTACAAAATATTAACGCTAATTATTTACAGAAGGATGGAAAAGCTGGTAGAAGCTGATTTCGGGGAAGATTAGTTTGGGTCCAAGAGAAATGTAGGAAAACGGAAGGCAATACTCACTTCACGGCTTATCATAGAATATATATTAAGAAAAGGCAAACCTACATATCTAGCTTTTGTAGATTTGGAGAAGGCTTTTGACAATGTTTATTGGAATACACTCTTTCAAGTACTGAAGCAAGCAGGAGTAATATATAGGGAGCGTAAGGTTATTTACAACTTGTACATAAACCAGACAGCGGTTGTCAGAGTTGAAGGGCATGAAAGGGATGCAGTGGTTGGGAAGGGAGTAAGACAGGGTAGTAGAATTTCTCCAATGTTATTCAATTTGTACATTGAGCAGGCTATAATGGAAAGCAAGAAGAAATTTGGAGAAGGAATTAAAGTTCAGGGTGAAGAATTAAAAACAATGCGTTTTATCGAAGACATAGTAATTCTGTCAGAGACAGCAAAGGATCTGGAAGAGCAGTTGAACAGAATGGACAGTGTCCAAGAGGTGCATGCAAGAACATTAACAAGAGCAAAACTAGGGTAATTGAGTGCGGCCTAAGAAAATCAGGTGATGCTGAAGGAATTAAATTAGGTAACGAAACAATAAAGGAGGTAGATGAGGTTTGTTACTTGGGCAGTAAAATAACAAATGATGGTCGCAATATATATATATCAGAATGGCAATGGGTAGAAAAGCGTTCTTGAAAAAGAGAAATTTTTTAACATCAAATATTGATTTAAGCCTAAGGAAGTCCTTTCTGAAGGCATTTGTGTGGAGTGTTGCCTTGTATGGGAGTGAAACATGGACGATAAACGGTGCGGACAGGAAGAGGATTGAGGCTTTTGAAATGTGGTGCTACAGAAGAATGCTGAAGATTAGGTGGATCGCGTTACTAATAAGAAGGTACTGAACAGGATTGGGGAGCAAAGAAATTTCTGGCATACCTTGACTAAAAGAAGGGATCGATTGGTAGGACACATTCTTAGACACCAAGGAATTGTGAATTTAGCGTTGGAGGGAAGTGTGTGGGGTAAAAACCGCAGAGGAAGACCAAGAGATGGATACAGTAAGCAGATTCAGACAGATGTAGGTTGCCGTTCTGATGTGGAGTTGAAGAGGCTTGCTCAGGGTAGGGTATTGTGGAGAGCTGCATCAAACCAGTCTCCGGACTGAAGACCACAACTTCACAGCATCTTCTTGCTGTCATGGTGTAGCAATTTTAATGGCCAAGAGTGTACATTAGTTATATTCCACGCTACTTCCAGCCCTTCAGTTTTCTAGAACACCGACAACTAGCGATGTCTGGAGGTTTCCCGAGGCGACGCTGAGCCCGTCCTCTCCCACGGCGATAGCCCCCGCTCTCTGGCAAACGACGCTGCCAGCAGAGGGGTGGTGGCTGATTATTCCGCGGCTAACAGGATGACGGCTGAGGCTCTGTGCCGGCCGGCGATCCTGTTAGGCGGAACCGGCGACACCCGTGGGACTGGATGTGGTCAGCGCCCAGCGCCCGGCGCCTCCCCTGGGAAGCCGCTATCTGCTCTGCTCTGCCGCGGATCAGCGCCGCCCGCCCAGACCCGCTGTTGCATGGCTCACCGCGTCTGACGCGTCAGCTTCCTCTTCCACCGCCTATCGAAATACAGAAGGTTTATTATTTAACCTAGTGGGGGATGTTGTTTTACTAGCACAGAGGTCGGTAAATTAATGACTCTTTTATCAAATTAATCTGATGAGAAATTGGTCTGTTTATCGTCTGAATTGACTAACAATTGTATTAAGATTACCTGACATAGTCGGGTTTGGAGGCGATCTGATCGTTTTATAGTTGTCAAAATGAAAAGCCAAGATCGTACGTTAATAATTTATTAACCCTTAACTACTATAGACGTTGACAGGATCGCAACTACTATGGAGGGGTCTCTCAGACCGCTCTCTTATTTTCCATATATTAAACTAGTGTTTTGCTAAGTATATATTTTCATGACTTCCTGTCGTTAATTACACTTCTTAGAGCTGGCATTAGTAGAAATTTGACTTTTTTAAACAATGTAATGTAAGATCGTAAATGCGACATAAAGTCACTGAGGAGGTAGGCGACCATGATGAAATGATTAGGTAGTACTGCTGTGAAGCTGGTTAGGTCGAAAATTCTTTGTTATTGGTCACACTTGATGTACAGCGTGCCCTCAAAATGACGTGTTTCGGAATTACCATCATCAGATTAGCATCTCTTCCGTGCCATGTGCACACGGGAAGAGATGGAAGATGTTCTTCAATATACATACATACAAAAGCAGACTACCTAGTAGTATTGTATGCGAAATCTCCTTTCCATTTACGATTCTCCTGGAAAGGTTACCACACTTTCCTTATAAAACAAAAAGTACAAACTAAAGATATCCTTCTGTGTGCCACTAAATACTCTTTTAGTCACTTTGACCCCGCTTACACTTCACGCAGACCTTTCTAGAACACCCCAAACAAATTGGAACACCACACTGTTGACACGGATATCGTGTTTTCCTCTTCAGATGAGGAGGATAAAAGGCACACATTTTTCGATTTTCAAACTGTTTTGGTGTATGAGGCTCATCTTGTGTGTTCAGTAATCTTCTAATGGTACCACTCACCTCTCGTGGCAAGTGTCCAATAGAATGTCTACACTTCATATGAGGCTCAACTAGATCTCTTGCTAGGGTCTTCATGAAGCTCATTATTGTTATTACTTCTGCCTTTGGATACGCTTGATGTTCACTAAATACCTCAAAATCAGGGTCATTATCGCTGTCGTCAAAATCATCGGAGGATTCACCGAAACGTTCCTGATCATCCACATCTGCTTCACGTAAAATGCGTTGCATAGAACGTTCAGCGTTTCCTGCCACGGAGAAACACGGCACGGAACAACAACAGCGAGAGAGAGGCCACAGCTACAGCCACAGTGCTATCGCTTAGCTTAGCAGGCCGCGCTCACAACGCCGACTGGCCAGGCGCTACGAGGAAGAGCCTGCACCAGCGGCACGCGAACACTGTGGTCGGTCAGTGAGGCCGCGCAAGGCTCATCAATACGGAACAAAGAGCAGCAGCACTGCAAGAATGCTGGCACGTGGACCTTGTCGGCCACCAGGAAGGTACACGGAAGAGTCCTTTTAGCTTGGTAGGGGTGCGTGGAATATATAGACTCAAAAAGTCGTAGCGGTCTGAGAGACCGCAGATAGTAGTTAAGGGTTAAATGACGACCGGTTTCGGTGCACTGTGTTACCATCATCTCGTCACATATTTGTTATAAGCTGGTCATCTTGTTAAAAAAATTGGGTATAAAATAACAAGTGCAACATTGCACTTAATCACTATACAAATAATATAAAAAAGTTAAAAACATGACAGCTTACAAAATATTTTGTAAGTTGTCATGTTTTTAACTTGTGTATTTTATTTATATAATGATTAAGTGCAATGTTGCACTTGTTTTTTATACCCAATTTTTTTAACAAGATGACTAGCTTATATATGACCAGATGACCAGATGATGGCGACTCAGTGCACGGAACCGGTCGTCTTATAATAAATTATTAACGTGGGATCTTGGCTTTTCATTTTAAAAACTATATAAGAATTATATGCTATCTAATTTTTTTAAGCACCGAAAGAAGGAGGGAATTTATTGAACATTTGATTAGCTACCTGCCTATCTTATTAACGCTTCCCTCCAAATAGACAAGAAAAATACACTTGAGTTCAAGAAGAGTGATAAAAGGGTAGCCGAAATGAATAAAAAACAAAATAATTATGTTCATCTTATGTAAGAATTTTAACTGTATATCATGTATACTCACATCTGGGTTCACTTAGAAATTCAGCCATCTATAATCTTGACCATAGGCATCGTATAGAGCTACACACAATTTAGACATAGAGCCATACTCCAATGTATACATTTGATCAGTTGCAACCTAGACATTAGGTTATTCCTATACCTAGACCTAGACATTTATAGTTAGCTAGAGTAAACTTAGACAATGAGTTACATTATATCTTTACTTTGGTCATATCGAGGTTAACCTAGACATGAAGTACATGTGCAACATAGACTTTCTCATAATTATAACTGGACCTTGGTAATCCTGAATCGCCGCGGTAGAGTACCCAAGCGGTCTAAGGCGCCTCGCTGCCGAGCACGCGGTTGCTCGCCGTCGGAGGTTCGAGTCCTCCCTGGGGCATGTGTGTGTGTGTGTGTGTGTGTGTGTGTGTGTGTGTTGTCCTTATGTTAGTTTACCTTAGTTTAAGTAGTTTGTAAGCAACAGACTGATGACCACGCAGTTTGGTCCGATAGATTTACAAACATTTGAATCCTCAATTAATCATGACTTATGAGAACCATGTGCATTTTATTTATTTTTGACGCTTATTCTTCGATGAATGCACCTACAGTTTTTTTGATAAATGCACTCATATAGAAGTACAAACTTTATATTTGATCCTCTTTAAACATTGACAACTTAAACTGTGTCCACCCCTCCCCTCTGATACCCACTATCTCCTTTATATAAAGTCATTAGCACTGCATCTTGCAATGGTTCTCACCATCCATCTAATGGTATTATTATATCCTTTTAGTGAACAGTGAACTAAAATAGTTGAACACTGATATATTATAAGGCATAATGCATGTATGTCTTTGACTTAAATATCACCTTCTAATTGTATTGATTTTACCCATACTTATGGCATCTGCTTTGTCTTTTTTATTTATGACCATACATTTATTATTTTACCTTTTACCCAGCGAGGTGGCGCAGTGGTAACACACTGGAGCCGTATTCGGAAATATGGTGTTTCAAATCTACAAATCCACCAATGGCCATCCAGATTTATGTTTTCCGTGATTTCCCTAACTCATTACAAATGCCGAGATTTTTCCATTCAAAGGGCACAACCGATTTGCTTTCCCCATCCTTACCCAGAAATCCGAGCTTGAGCTCCAACTCTAATGACCGCACTGTCGACGGCACGATAAAACCTAAGATTACTTCCTTCCTTTTATATATACGGTGCTACCACCATGTGCCAATATCTATACAGGAATCCTCAAAGCTGTCAGTACTTTGTAAGCTATCGTGTTTTAACTTAAATTGCTGATATGACTGAATGTCTGGGTTAACTAAGATGTAAATATACATTATATAAGGATAAAATTGATACATAAATGTGATATATATATACATATATAAATTATGTACATCATATGCATCAATTTTATCCTTATATAAGATATATTTACATCTCGGTATTGTGGTTAACCTAGACATTCAGTCGTATCAGCAACCTAGACATTGTGTCTTTCCTATAACTGAGACCTTACTTAATAATTTCACCCATACATAGAATATGGGTTTCATCTCAGACTAAAATTATGTGAACATTTGTTTTTATGCAATAACTGATAATATTTAAATATTTTGTTTGTCACACTTTTTGTAAGTTTCATTGTAATATTAAAAATTGTTACCCAGTATCCACTTTATAACATAAAATTCTGTAATAAAATAACCTCTGTGTAACTAGCTTCCAAACAGTATCCTGCTATGGTGCTGCCACCAAACACCAATATCTGTACAGGAATCTTCAAAGCTGACAGTACCTTGTAAGCTGTTATGTTTTAATTTACGTATTTTTATATTATGACTAAGTGCTACGTTGCACTTACTATTTTGTATTCATTTTTTTTAAATAAGGTATGGTTAGTGCCTCTTGATCCCATGTATACGTTATTTTTTATGTTGTATCGTTATTTCTTGCATGTCTTTTATATTTTTGACAGATGACCAGCTTATAAAATGTGTATGACCTCCGACACCGGTCGTCATTAAATAAATTATTAATTCGCAGCCGGCCGCGGTGGCCGAGGAGACTAAGGCGCTTCAGTCACGGTCTGCACGACCACTACGGTCGGGGGTTCGAATCCCCCCTCGGGCATGGATATTTGTGCCGTCCTAGTTCGTAAGTAGTTCATAAGTAGTTTGTAAGTTTAGGGACTGATGACCCCGTAGTTAAGTCCCATAGACTTTAATATTAAAAAAAAAAAAAAAAAAAAAAATTAATTCGCAATCTTCCCGTTTCATTTTTGAAGAGTATAAAACTATCAGATCGCCTCCTAAACCGTCAATGTCAGGTGACAGAAAACAAATAAATTACAGAATGCCGAAGCTCAGCGGGAGGCAAAGCTAAGGGGCCGGGGGAGTTACGAATAACTCTACTGCTTTGAATACTGACACAAGCAAACCTGATCGTACGTTAGCAACTTCTTCAACCTCGTGACTATCATTACCACTACAAATTGCTGGCGTCGTGGGCTCTGTGTACGACACACAATGAATTCGTGGCTGAATTGCTGCAATACATTAGCAATACGTAGACGACGAATGAGAAGGTGCGTCTTGTTGGCGGTGAACACAGGAAAGGCGTCATGTGGCGCTGGAAAGAACCCGCCGCGAAAACAGAAATAACTCCGGTGCAGATCCAGAAGAGATGCTGCTGTATTGGCGATAATAGAGACACGACTCCCGATGGATCTCGCAATTCTGTCGTACACCACTAGACCAGTTCGTACACATGAGCAGTTATGTTCCAAGAATGCAACGAATGTCTAAGAGCAGGCAGTAGACACAGAAAAGTAGCTTGCCGTGACTAGGGCACCTGGATATAGACGGGCATGCGCATCAATTTCTGCTATAGCGGCAGCTGACGCCGCCATTTTGGTTCCAGGCGGTGATAGCGTCAGCATGTGAAAGTCGGAGTTTTTCTGCTGTTATTACTTGCAAATGTCGCTTTCTTCATTACTAATACACATACCAAAAAGAAAATATATATTTGTATCAAAAATTAATCTCGTCGTAATAAGTTATTGTAATATGATTTGAAAAATCGTTAAATATGTTTTCTGGTATTTGTCTACCTGGGTGTGTATTGTGAGCAACTCTTTCGCATTCGACAGCTCACGTTTAAGGGGTACCACATGCACTACCAAAGCTGCGCTAACATGCAAGAAATCTCCGTTTTCGAATGCCATAAATTTGATCCAGAATAGCCCTACACTCTTCAGGTTGCTACTTTTTTACGACGTATTTTACAGAATTCATATAAAATACTTTTTCAATGCACAAAATATAAAAAAAGGTAACAAAAGATTGGTTTGAACACCACAGTGCTTTACTAGGCATGGTCCTGTTTGAAGGTGATTTGCCGTTGCCTTCCTCCGACCTTCGAACTGACTTACCCAGCCAGTTATAGGGGGACGTACAGTTTAACGTGGGTTCCGAACCACGGTGCTACTCGGTATTTTTCACATGAGCAATACTGCCAGAGGTGAAAGAAGTGGACAGTGAAAGATAAAAGTCCTAGGACCTGGCGGAAATCGAACCCGGGCCCTTCGGATTTGTAGTCTGGCACTCTACCACTGTGCAACCGAGGCGCACGCACAAACTATATCACCATGATAAACTACGATGCAAAATATTTTAATTTCTCATTTAACAATTTACTTTCTCATTGGTTAATTTTATTTACGGCCCCGGCGGCGTAGTGTACTGATGTTGGCGACGAGCTTTGAATGCTCTTTGAAAACTCGAACAGGTAGAATGAGAGAAAATAATTTTTCATGTTTACCATCTTCTCGTATGTACACTTGTACCGTCAGTAAATTAATTATCCTCCTGAAGCGAACATTCGCTTGCCAACATTAGCAAATTACGCCGCCGATGCTGCAACTAAAATTGACATCGCAGTAGCTGTAACTAAAATTAACATCGTAGTAGCTTCAAACATCGTTACGAGGCGTATGAGCCATTATATCTAGTAAAAAACAGTGCGCATCATTTAAAAGTAATTAGTATTGTTATTGTCTAAATGTTTCTACTGTATTAGTGCGTAGTGTCGAATCCTTCGCTGAAAAAAAAATAGAATAAAATAAAAAAAAATAGTGTCGAAACCTGTCGTTTACAACGTGTAGAAATTGTGCATAACTACAAATAAATCAACCTACCTCGCATAGTTTTGAACACCTTGTTGGTATCCATTTGTCACGACGAAAATTTATTAACCATATTTTACGCCCTTCAGGATTCATTGGAAAGAAAAAAGAAAACCAAAACCATTTTCTGGACGATTAGAACAATTCGGAGCTGCACAGCCCACCTTGCTGAAAGCGTATTGACTGTCCTACTCTACAATCGCGCGTCGAAGCGAAGGAAGGAAAATGGCGGATGCACATGCCCGTCTATATTCAGGTGCCCTAGGCGTAACGAAAACGTATTACAATTGCGTCCTCAGCAATTACTTCTCAGTGTGGAAGCTAAAACCTAAGCAAAATAAAATAGAAGCAGATTGCTTCCACGTCAATAATAGGATGGCTGACAGTAAACTCAACATCAACTCAAACACTGTGAACATTCACACTATCTCGGGGTCACTCTGTACAGATGTCTCACTTTCAGTTACCATCTTTAAATAATTTGGCAGAAGTACAGCTGTGGGGATGGTCTGTAAGGCGGCGCCAGGAAAACTCAGTCGGTAGAAGCACTTGCCTGCGAAAGACAAAGGTCCCAGGTTTGAATCCCGGTGCTACACACAGTGTTGATCTGCCGTGGTTTTATATCGGTGCATACACTATAGAGTGAAAATATTCTGGAAACATCAGATAAGGTTACAACTAGGTTCAACATAAAACGCCGCACTGATTGGCCGCGTGGTCTAAGGCGCCACGCTACGGACTGGGCGGCCGCTCCAACCGGAGGTTCGAGTCCTCCATCGGGCATGGACGTGTGCGTGTCGCCCTTAGTATAAGTAGTTCGTAATTCTATGGGCTGATGATATAGCGCTTTGGTCCAATAGGTTTACAAACCTTTGATTAACATGTTAAAGCACTTAGCAGGATCAACTTGGGGGAGGGGGTGCTAAGGTTTTGCTTATTACAGCTTTGTCTCTGGTTTATTCCGCATCTGAATACTGTGCTACCGTCTAGCTCAATAGTGTTGATGTGAGAGAGGTTATGTACAATTAAATGGGGCAATGAGGTTGAGCAGTAGCACTCTGATGACAACACTCCTTCATTGGCTCTCAGTATCGTGCTACATTATGCTGCCTCTGCATTTGAGGGAGATTCATAGTTTCAGGGACGTTCCGAAATTTATTAGAAGCCACGTAAGCGGTTTTTACGAATAATACGTAGTTTAATGATGCGCTACAAATTTCAGGGATCGTGGCTACGGCCTGTGCTACGACAGAAAACCACTCTCAACAGAAAAATTCCTGTTAATTCGGTTGCTTAATTCCATTTTTCCTAAAATATAAAAGTGAAATTAATTATATTGGTAGTCATATGGAAATATTGAGGAAGTTTTCTACTACTGAAATGTTCGTTATATTCCAGTAGAAAGAAATTCTCTGAACGCGTTCATTATTAACACCAACTGTTTCGTGCGCATTTTGGTAGTACGCCGTTTAATCAAAGTCGCCTCATACAACATGTGCTTGAAGCGTAAACGGAAGAAACGTAAAACGAGTGGGAGCTACACAATTACTGCTGGCAAAAAACGGGCACATGTATAAGTAAAAATGATTACGCCACAATGCGAATTGCAGGAAAAGTTCTGCTACTGTATATACCTGCTAACTATACAAAACATTGATTAGGGTCGTTCAAAATATATTTTTTTATTATTCTGTCATACACTTGTTGTTGTATCACTGAACAGGGAACTTCACAATTTCCAAATGCGTATGGAAATAGGAAATTTTTACCAATGCGATCGTTGCGTAATCGAAAATGATCAAATCTTTGTAGAGATATGGGACCAAACTGCAATGGTCATCAGTCCCTAGACGAGTTGTTCTTGTGGTCTGCAGTCCGCAGATTGGTGTAATGCAGCTCTCCACGCTAACCTGTCCTGTGCAAGTCTCTTCATCTGAGAATACGTTCGGCAAACTACAACCATTTGAATTTGCTTACTGTATTCGTCCCTCGCTCCCTCTACGACTTTTACCCCACACACTTCCTTCTAATGCTAAGTTGACGATTCCTTGATGTCTCAGGATGTGTCCCACCAACCAATACCTTCTCTTAGAATAGGCCAGAATTTCCTTTTCTCCCCAATTCTGTTAAGCACCTCCTCATTAGTTACGTGATCTACCCATCTAATTTTCATCATTCGTCTGTAGCACCACATTTCAAAAGCTTCTATCATCTTTTTGTCTGAACTCCTTATTGTCCACGCTTCAGTTCCATGCAATGCTACACTCCAGACAAATGCCTTCAGAGAGAACTTCCTAACATTTAAACTAATACTGGATGTCAACAAGTTTCGCTTCTTCAGAAACGCTTTTCTTCCCATAGCCATTCTGCATTTTATATCTTCTTTACTTCGGCCATCAGAAGTTATCTTGCTATCCAAGTAACAAAACTTGTCTACTACCCTTATTGCCTAATTACCTAATTTAATTCCTTCAGCATCGCCTGATTTTCTGACGCTACATTCCATTATCCTTGTTATACTCTTGTTGATGTTCATCTTATAACCTCTTTTCAAGAGATTGTCCATTCCATTCAATTGCTCTTCCAGATCCTTTGCGGTCTCTGACAGGATTACTATGTCATCGGCAAACCGCAAAGTTTTTATTTCTTCTCCCTGAACTTTAATTCCCTCTCGAAATTTCTCCTTGCATTCCTTCACTGCTTGCTCATTGTACAGATTGAACAACAATGGCGAAAGGCTACATCCCTGTCTTACTCCCATTACAACATCTGTGTCCCTTTCTTGCCCTTCGACTATAATAACTGCTGTCTGGTTTTTGTATAGGTTGAATATAACTCTTCCCTCACTAATTTTACCCCTGCTACCTTCTGAATTTGAAAGAGTATAATCCAGTCCACATTGTCAAAAGCTTTTACCAAATCCACAAATACTAAAAACCTAGATTACCTTTCCCTTAATCTATCTTCTAACATAAGTCGTAATGTATTGCCTCCCGTATTCCTGCACTTCTCCTAAATCCAAACTGATCTTCCCCAAGGTCGAATTCCACCAGTTTTTCCATTCGTCTGTAAATTATTCGTGTCAGTATTTTGCCACCATGACTGATAGTTCTGTAATTTTTACATTTGTCTGCACTTGCTTTCTTTGGAATTGGAACTACTATATTCTTCTTGAAGTCGGAGGGTATTTCCCCTGTCTCATATATCTTGCGTATTAGGTGGAACAATTTCTTCATGACTGGCTCTCCTAACGATATCAGCAGTTCAGACGGGATGTCATCTATTCCAGGGGCCTTGCTTCTACTCAAATCTTTTAGTGCTCTGTCAAATTCTTCTCGCAATATAGTATCTCCTCTCTCATGCTCCTCTACATCATCTTCCATTTCTAGAATATTGCTTTCAAGTTTATTTCCTTTTTACAGACCTTCTATATATTCCTTCCATCTTTCAGCTTTCCCATCTTTGCTTAGTACTGGTTTTACATCCGAGTTCTCGATATTCATACCGCTACTTGTCTCCAAATGCCTCTTTTATTTTCCTGTAGTCGGTATCTATCTTTCTCCTGCTTATACATTCTTCTACAGTCTTGCATTTCTCCTCAAGCCACTCCTGCTTAGCCAGTCTGCACTTCCTGTCAACCTCATTTTTCAGACGTCTGTACTCCCTTTTGCCTTCTTCATTTGCTGAATTTTTATATTTTCTCCTCTCATCAATTAAGTTCAGTATATATTGTGTTATGCAGGGATTTCTATTAGGCCTTGCTTATATGATCATCTGCAGCCTTCACTACCCTATCTCTCAGAGCTACTCATTTTTCTTCTACTGTATTACTTTCCCCCGTTTCAGCCAATCCTTGCCTAATGCTCCCTCTGAAACCCTCCACCACCTCTGTTTCCTTCAATTTGTCCAGGTTCCATCTTCTAACTTTTCTATCTTTCTGCAGTCTCTTGAGTTTTAATCTGCAGTCCATGACCAATAAGTTATGGTCAGAGTCTATATCTGCTCCTGGATATGCCTTACCTGGATATGCCTTACCTGGTTCCTAAATCTATTCCTTACCATCATAAAGTCAATCTGGTACCGTCTAGTGTCTCCTGGTGTCTTTCACGTATACAGCCTTCTTTCATGATGTTTAAACCAAGTGTTGGTGATCATTAAATTGTGCTCTGCACAGAATTCTACCAAGCGATTTCTTCTTTCATTCCTTTTTCCCAGTCCGAATGCACCTACTACATTTCCTTCTATTCCCTTTCCTACTACCGAGTTCCAGTTCCCCATCACAATCAAGTTTTCATCTCCCTCAATTTTCTGAATAATTTCTTTTATCTCCTCATACATTTGTTCGATATCATCATCCTCGGCAGAGCTAGTTGGCATATACACTTGTACTACTTTATTCGGTGTTGGTTTTGTGTCTTTCTTCACTATGATAATGCATTCACTACTCTGTTCATAGTAACTTACCCGCATTCCTATTTTCTTATTCATTATTAGATCAACTCATGCGTTACCACGAACTGATTTTGTATTTATAACTCTGTACTCACCTGACCAGAAATCCTGTTCATCCTTCCACCGAACTTCACTAATCCCTACCATACCTAACTTTAACCTATTCATTTCTCTTTTCAAATTTTCTAGCTTACCTACGCGATTAAGGGTTAGAACATTCCACGCTACGAGTCGTAGAATGCCTGACTTGTTTTTCTTAATGGGGCATCCTCCTGAGTAGTCCCCACCCGGAGATCCGAATGGGGGACTATTTTACAGTAGAGCTGCATGTCCTCGGGAAAAGTAACGACTGTAGTTTCCCCTTGCTTTCAGTCGTTAGCAGTAACTGCATGGCAAAACCATGTTAGCTGATGTTGCAAGGCCATCCTCAGTAACTACTGAAAAGGCTACTGCCCCTCTTCAGGAACCACACGTTTGCCTGGCCTCTCCACAGACACCCCTCCGCTGTGGTTGCACCTACGGTACGGCTGTCTGTATCGTAGAGTCACGCAAGCCATCCCACCTTGGCAATGTCTATGGTTAATGGGGGTGGCCCTAGACGTACAAACTACTTAAACTGACTTATGTTATCCTCTCACGGTACGTGGAAATGCACGTGGAGGAGGAAGTGTGACGTCGCAGCGTGGAATTCCACGTTCCACTAGCCTGTGAAGCGTGGAACGAAGGATCTGGCATGTTAGATTTTTGTTTCGTGGAGTGAAACGTGGCCAATGAAAAGTGACTTGGTTTCCATGTGACAAGGAGAACTTTTGAGCAGCCATATTGCAAACGGAACTCCGTATTTCGTGCCTTCTTTCGTTGTAGTGTACGTTCTATGAATATAATATTTTTTAAAGCGTCAGAAAGTTGAGGAACTTTTGAAAACGCGCCATTTTAGATGTGATTTGTTACAATAAATTACCGGAAACTACAGTTTCACAGCTTTGAACGTTATCGTATTTAACGTATCTCAGTATTATGACTTATGTAACGTGAAAGAATATCCTTCCTCTAGTACGGTACAACGCAATTCTATCAAAGGAACGTTTCTGCGATGCTATATTACAGATAAATATTACAAAAGATTTTAGGACCGTAGTATACCTTAGAACAGAGTCGAACAACATAGTTCGTAATTAGCGTAGTTGGTAGCGTCATAAGCTGAGGAACAGATCTCACAAGCGCGCAGGGTTCGCGTATGAATACTTTCGAAAAAGTTGTAGTTTTTCCTTTTTTTCCTTATCGTTTCTGGTTCTTTCTTTTTAATTTAAGCATAAAATCCTATATTAATTGTTATTTCTTTTTAAGACGACATGTTAGCGCGGTCGTTAGCGCTAACATGTTTTCCTGTGGAGGAAAAGGGAAGTAAATAACAGGTTTGCATCTACATTCTCCCAGATATGTTAACGATTTGGTTTAATTACGGTTTCTATTCGTTTTTGTTAATTTAATACAATTATAATATCTGGTATTAGACGTTGTTTACTAGAAACAAGAACAATTCTTTCCACGAGAGAATTTGTTGAGTTTCAAGACATTACCATTCGTAGCTCGGTTGTTCCCACTGTGTTTCAATTCTGTTGCAGTTCAGTACAGTGTTGGAATGGTTCATTTTCACAGTACAAAGAGAGTATGGCTAGCGTGTGTCACGGAAGCAGATGCAGTAAAGGAGGAACAGTTTTTCTGTACAATACTAAAAGCAAAAATGACCAAAAATGAAACTTTTCTCATGTCAGAACGTTGTAGGTGTCGCCACCGGCGCCAACCTTATGTGTATGCTCTAAAAAGCTAATCATTTGCATATCACTTCATCTTCTTTCTGTCAGTTAAATTTCGCGTCTGTAGCACGTCATCTTCGTGGTGTAGCAATTTTAATGGCAAGGAGTGTAATTTTACCACCTGTTTTCGTAATTACTATGACTAGGCATTAGAGGGATCGAAGTGTCACAATTATTTTTACAACCCAACTATTTGGTTAAGGTTGTACAAGAAATAGTTTTTGTTTATATTTCTGGGCAAATAAAAGCACAATTAGATAGTATTAAACAATGTCTGTATAGGTATGCCTTAATAGTTCTCACACAATAATGTACATTTCGTAAAATTAATTAAATTTCATTTATTAAACTTACTTAAAGTTTAAAATTTTGGCCTCAAATTTGCCGCCCCTAAAAACTGGTACCCTAGGCTCCAGTCTACTCAGCCTAGAGGTAAATCCGCCACTGATTCCCTCAAGGGATCGAACTTTTTTCTATCTCTTGCTTGTTTGATGATACATACAATTAAATATGTATACGTTTGCAGTGGATGAAGAGATTAAGAGGTAAATGATGATATGTCTATTTCGATAGTGGAAGCACAACCAATTTTGTGGAACAAAACTTTGCACACGTTTAAAGATAAAAATTCGACTATAGATGTAAGGAGATAAGTTTCTCCGAACTGAATGTGGGTTTTGCGGAAATGGGGAGCAAAAAAAAGGAAAAACAGAAAAAAAATATTGCATTTCGTAAGTCTGATACGCTACTTTATTAGTTCTTGTATCATGTTAGCAACATTTGTCATAAAATATTATGCAAAATCGTTTCGCATTCATTAATTTATGTGTGGAATCAACTTCGCTCGAGTATGACAGCTGAGCTACTGCGCGTTTGACCGGCAAAATTACGACGTATTTGCAAGCAGCGTTCCACAGATTAAATACCAGCCGTCCAAAATCGGTGTGTGTGTGCAACCAGCCTCACCCACTTCGTCGCATTGGCACCGCTCAGTCGTGGTTGTTTACAGCTTTGTGTGGGTTGAGTGACATCTATGGATAGTCTAAGGAACTGTGTTCCTGATGTAATATACACATTCAATGTCAGTGTTAACCAAAATGATACAACATTTTTTTTAAATGTGTGTGTTAAAAGTTGAAAGGAAGTTATCCAGTATAGTCCACGCCATTGTGCGAAACCAACGTGCCTATTGCGCCCAAGTAAACTGGAGATCTGTGTTTGAATTCCAGACCAGGCATACATTTTCGTATGCCGCCGTGCTCATTGAACGCCTGGTGGTAGCTTCGCTGTCTGTCCTCATATATAAATACATCTACATCTAATTAAATATTTTTCTTTTATGGTATTTCTCTACAGTTCCACTCTCTAATAGCTCGCGGGAAAACGGAGCATCTAAACCTTTCTGGGGTGTAAGAAGAGGATTACTGTCAAAAGATTTTTTTTTCACGATAATGCCTGACCTCAAACACCGAATGTGACCAAACAATTCTTACGGAAATTTCAATGGGACCTGTTTGATCATCCTCCATACAGCTCGGACCTCTCTCCTAGCGACTTTCATCTCTTCTAACACCTAAAATCTGTCCTTGGTGGTCAACACTTCAACGATGATAAAGAGCTGTTACCACATGGCTGAATACACAGGCGGCAACCTTTTGTGAAGGATGCATGCAAAAACTTGCACGCTCTGACAAGTGCCTACAAAATTTCGGCATTTATGTGAAAAAGTAGTTTAAGTGTTGTAGAATTTTTTGCAATAAAAATTTCTTCTGTATCTGTGCACAATTTCATTTTATTACCAAACGGAACTTACTTTCTGGACGCGCCTCGTTTAAACCGAGCTGGCCTTCTCTGAACTTTCTATAAATCGTCTGTTATTCCCACCTAGTGTGGATCCCACAATGCGCAGCAATTCTCCAAAATAGCACGCACAAGTGTAGTATAGGCGCTTTATTTAGTAGAATTGCATCTTCTAAGTATTCTGCCAATGAAACTTAGTGTTTGGGTCACCTTCCCTGCAATATTTTGCATCTGTTCTTTCCAATTTAAATTGTTCGTAATTGTTATTCCCAGGTATCTAGTTGAATTGGCGGCCTGTAGATTTGACTGATTTATCATGTGAATGAAGTTTAATGGATTTCTTTTAGTGGTCATATAGATGATCTCACACTTACCATTATTCAAGATCAAGTGCAAATTTTTGAACCATGCAGATATCTTATCTAAATCGTTTTACAGTTGTTTTCGATAAATGACAGCGTCATACGCAAACAGTCTAAGAGAGCTACTCAGAGTGTCTCCTAATCATTTATAAAAATAAGGAAGATTTGGGGCCCTATAACACTTCTCTGAAGAACGCCAGTTATTAGTAGTCTCTCATTCAAAGTTTCTCATCGTGAGAGAACAGATACGATACATATTGTTCCGATAAGTAGTCGGGCTTAAACAGGTCGCCCTTTCAATGAAGATACACTTCCAGCCGACCACCTGTAGGATTCTACAGTTACGAGCTGTGGAGGTGTGTTTAATGTTGAGAAATGGAGAATATGTAGCCTATATACCACAACTGAAAAGTTTCGTACGGTGCATGTTCTCTCAGACTTGTTACCATACTATTCTTTAAATATTTTCAAATGTTTGTAAAGCTGTGAAGCCAAACTGCAGTGGCCATCCGACGCTAGACTTACAAACTGCACTTACTTTCCTAAAGATCATTAACAGTGATATCTTGCTTTGAAATTTACGTCTCGGTAAATGGTGTAGCACCGTACCATTTCATGAATAAAACCTTCTGAAAAATATTTTTGAGTGTCCCAAAGAATGAGAACATAACTAAAATATGGTTGAAGCTCGAGCGTATTGATCCAAATGAGATAGAATTTACTTAGTGTGCTTATTCCTGTGATAATCATTTTAATGAAAGAAAGCAGTCCGTAATAAATGTATTTTTCTATTAGATTGCTATCAAGTATTATACCCTGGAGCTGCAAAGGTGAAAAAGTATTATTTCGTGCAAATTAGTGTTTTAGTGTTTACATTTTCGAAGCAGCATTTCACGATGTGCTGCTCCATCGATTTACGTACAGTTAAAAGTTGTTGAGCAGTCCCGGCTCCTGTTTCTTTGATTGTCCCTGTCTTTGATTTCATTACTGGCGCAAGTACCATCGATCTCTCTGTGCATGCGCAGCTTGTGGCGCCGTTTGATCTATCGCGCGTCGATTGTCTTCTGATGTGTGTTTTCCTTTCCGCGTGTGGCGCTACGGTGGCGCGCCGAGGCAGTTGGGGAGGCTATCAGGCAGTGTGAGTTTGATACGATCAAGGAGGTTAGAATAGAATAAAGGGAGGTGGTGCTTTACACGCTGAGATCAGGATTGGTTGAAGCCAGAAGGGCCATGTTTTTGTACCCAAAGCAAAGATTTCTCACTTAAACCCTGTGTGAATATTGTTCTGTTTACCTAATGTCACTAAATTGACAGGCCCACCGGAGTATTTACTAACAAAAGACGTGCTTTCAACGAGGGAAAATTGCTGTGTGTTCAACTATGCGCTGTGCACCATCACCTGTGTACTTCCTCTCTTTGGTTTAATTTCCCGTACGTTCAAAGTACGTAACGTCACCACGCTTTTTCGGTTTAACCAATGTTTCAACCCTACGCTTTGAGATCTCATGGATTTCCATAAATGTTTGCTTGCACACTTGTTTGTGATCACCTTTGCTATCAGGAATCGTATAAAATACACTGACCTGCCTTCTAGTTTCTGTCGAATCTGTGTACGACCCATGTCGCCTACGTTTAATATTTATGTTTCCCGTTAGAGACGAATTTTGCATGACGTTATCTCCTAGTTCATAAAACTGACTGAAGATGTTTAGTTTTTGTTTGAAGGCAATGCTTCTCCATAGATATGGGCATCGGCATGAAACATACATAAAAGAAGGCCATTAGAAGTGTAAACACTGCTTCTAATAGCCTGTTTTTCCCTACTTTGCACTCAGAACAAAAACGCATATACAAACAACTGCGACATTAAAAGCCGAAAGAATACAACTTTGAGCTATTAATAAACGACAACCTAGGTTTATGATGTTATAGAGGTATTTAAACCTACCGCAACAGGTGGAGGTTGCTTCTCAGGCACTGTCACATTCCGCCTGTTCTTGTAGGACTTTCATTCTGCTCTAAGATTATGTACCATTTCCATTGCACGAAAAGCACAAAATGAATAGCTACACGATGGAACCTCAACGCAAACAGTAATGACAAAGCTCACGTGCACCTCTGACCACTGACACATAGCCTAGATTTTACTTCACAACAGGTGGCACATAGATCATCGGGCATTCTTGTGAAAAACATTAGAACTACTTCTACATCGAATAACAGATAGCCCGCTTTTTACTGAGTAGTGTTACGCATGTAGCCCACATTTTCACAATAAAATATTTTTTTTTTTTTTCATTTTTGGCACTTACCACGGATTTTATTATCAGTCTACATTACTGTCATATACATGCACTAAGGCAAATGTTTTGGGCGCAAACAAATGCCGGATTGCCCACTTTGCTGGCTTCACTTTTTCCGTGTTAGGGCATCTCCAGAGATTCTAACCTCCTTGGATACGATGCATGGCAGCGCTAGGGTTTAGTGATTTTGATTAAGGGACCGTTTGTGTCCGGGCCCGGCGTGTGCATCCAAGTTGTTCTGGGTGGGACTCTGTTTGTTCGTGGGGAGCCATGCATGCCATGACCTGAAGAGGTTGGCCCGGAGAGGCCTTTCTGTCAAGTTACAACAGCACCTCGGTGCCAGCTGTTTATTTCGTCTCCCGGCTATGTGGTCGCGACACCGCGTCCGTCCCTCGCCAAGCGTTGGAGCTGTCCACAACTGCTGGAGTACTCCGCACTCAGCCCCGGCTGCGCCTCGCGTCGTTCCAGCCGCTTTTCATCTAGAATCTATGAAATGTTTCCGGGCGTTGGTTGACACCCTCCTCCTACATCACCGCGAGGGTGCCTGCACTCGTCGTGGAATAAGAAATAAATAAGTTAAGTGACTGATACAGTCCTGTTCCGCAAATGTGTGTGTGTGAATTTCTCAGGATCAGTGGTCGTTCCCCAGGAGCCGTCGTTGCCTGTGTCTACGTCGTTAGTTGTTTGTTCATGTCTTATACCGTACTTTCAGTTCGTTTCAACTGAATTATTGTATTCTCTTTGCTCTGAGTAGGAAGTACTCTGTGTACGAGGCGCGTCCAGAAAGTAAGTTCCATTTCAATTTACCACCGCTGCAGCGCTGCGACTGCAGTTCCGTACATGCGCTGTAGACGATGTGTATCAAGGAGAAGAACGTGCGCCATTTGAAGATCGCTGTCAGTTACGTACGCTTTGTTGTGCTTGTTTGAAATGTCGGCGTTGATTGAAAATCCCGCCGCCTGTGAAATCAGGTCGGTGATTCGGTTTCTGAATGCGAGGAAAGTGAAACCAAGTGAAATTTATCGCCAAATTTGCGATGTTTACGGACCAAATGCGATGATTGATTCGATTGCTGAGAAGATGGGTCCGACTGTTCATTGGCGGGCGTAGTGATGTGCACGATGAAGAACAAAGTGGGCGTCCACCTTTGGTTACAGAAGAACTGGTTCAGGCGATTGATGAATAGATGCAGGACATCTCAAATATTTCCTTGGCGGTCATCAATTTACCAATGACGACGAGCTGAAAGAAACTGTATCAAACTGGTTGAAGATGCAGGCGGCAGATTTCTTTGAAGAAGGTATACAAAACCTGGTTACACGCTATGACAAATGCCTGAAAAATTTCGCCAGTTATGTGGAAAACTAGTTTAAGAGTTGCAGAATTTTGTGCAATAAAAATTTCTTCTGTAACTGTGTACAATTTCATTTTATTACCGAACGGAACTTACTTTCTGGACGCGCCTCGTATGTTAACTTGATTAACTGGGGAATTTATCTGGTTGGTGCCCATCTGCTGGCTCGCATCTGGACGGGCGGTAATTGTATAGCTTTGTTTTTCATCATTATTATTATTATTATTATTATTATTATTTTATCTTCTCCTTGCAGATTTTTTTTCTCCGTGAGGCATCACCACCCCGCGGTTGTAATTAGTGTAGCGCCTTCGTATCAGAGCTGTAGTTCTTGTTGGCCGTTGGGCACCTTATTCCTCGACTTTCTGTTTTGAGTCAGCTCATCTGTTTTACCTGTGTGGGTGTATTAAATTAACGAGTAGCCAGCTCCCCACCTTTAGTGTGATTTTTGATAAGTAAGCTGAGCTGTTCATTTAAATTGCAGGGCTCATTAGTAAATTTTATTGTGTGCTGTTTTATTGGCGTTCTGCCTATTGATATCATTGAGGACAGTTTCCTGCTACCAGCCTCTGTAATAAAAACTCAGACGTTACTTAAATTTTCAAGCTCGTCTTTAGTGTGTTTTTGTAATTGTATTTTTAAAGGACTGCGTTCACTTAAATTTTGAAGCCCCACTTTAGTCTGCTTTTGATAATTAAGCTGAGCTGTTTTCATTTAAATGGCAGGGGTCATTTGTAAAAGTGTATTTACAAGGCTTGCTTTTCATTTAAAATTTTCCACTTTTGCATAAATTGCTGGACTCATTGTGTCTTTTATTTTATTTTAAGGAGTTGCTTTTACTAAATTTGGAGCGTTATTAACTTATTAAAAAAAATTGCTTCTCTCAACTTGGCCTTCCGCCTTGTATCACTTATCTGAACTGTCTTGTTGGGCCTTCAGCCTCTGTAACATCAAATCTTAATTAAAACAAATGGAACTTTAATTTTAACTTCATCCTCCAACCATCAACCGCTCCCACAACCAACCTTCTCAGTTGTTTTCTAACATGCTTGATGCAACGAGAAATTTTATATTGCTTAGATCATTTAAAAATTCACGATGTCGCCAATATTCGATTTTATTTTAAATTTAACACACTACCGCGATAACAAAATCAAAAAAACCTATCAGAACAGGGCCATAAGGTCGACATATTAATCATTTCATTATTAGGGCCGCGGTGGAGTAGCCGAGCGGTCTAAAGCGTCTCGCTGCGGAGCGCGCGGTTGCTCGCCGTGGAGGTTCGAGTCCTCCCTGGGGCATGGGTGTGTGTGTTTGTCCTTAGGTTAGTTTACCTAGGTTTAAGTAGTTTGCAAGCTACGGAATGATGACCTCGCAGTTTGGTCCGATAGATTCACAAACATTTGAACATCATTATTAGGAAACTTCCCGAGGAGCTGTACCAATACCACCTGCCGCTCCATCAGATGAACTATGGCAGTGTGTGGCTGCAGCATGTACACTTTTACAATGTGTTATCTTCCAAATAAATATAGCTCTGATATATCTGGGCCTTCTTCTGGCTAGCACTGTAGTTCAGGTCGGGACACTGGTAAGGGCAGTCAGTTTTAGGTTTCTTAATGTTCAAAAACAACTGGTTTACATAATTTACTTCGTTGTTGTTGTTGTGGTCTTCAGTCCGCAGGCTGGTTTCACGCAGCTCTCCACGCTACTGAGTCTTATGCAAGTCTCTTCGTCTGAGAATAAGAACGGGAACCTTCATCCTTATGAATCTGCAGAGTATTCATTAGATCATGGGCATTCTACGACAGCTTAATATCTATCTGAACGCCTAGAAATTTGAACTTTCAGTCTCACTTATCGTGTGTCCATTCTGAGTAACTGTCAGTATTTGTTGAGTTGTGTGTTAGAATCTGTAAACACTGAGTTTTACTGTGCTTTAGCAATAATTTATTTTCTTATAGCCACACCCAGATGGTGTAAGGGAAAGAACGAATACTTGTCTCTCTTTGACGATCAGTAATTTCTCTTACTTTTATGATCTTTACACGAAAATTAAGTTGGCGGTAGTAGATTTGTTCTGAAGTCAGCTTCAAATTCCAACTCTCTGGATTTCCTCAAAAGTGTTTCTTGAAAAGAACGATGCCTTCACTCCAGCGATTCCCATTTGAGTTTATCGATCCAAAAGCAGAAGCCCACCCAAGACCAACTAGATTTACTGAAGTTGGTTTTAGGCCGCCTCCGGATTGTTTTAAACCAAACACTTCAGAATTACTCAAGAAGCGGCCGCTCAAACGTTCTAAGCGCGGTCTCCTTTATAGTTTTTTCAGATTAACCTTAAATAGGGTAACTGTAGTAAACAGTAAGGCCCAAACGAGAACCGGTTGTAAGACGAGTGAATATATCACGCTGGTGGCAATAACAGGCATTTGCATTGGTTACTTCGCCGATGTTCGCGTGTTACGTAAATTTATTTGGTACCTTATTTACTGAATTAATGTTTGTGTATACTTATTAAACAAACTATCATATTGAAGTTTTGGACTTTATAGTTAGTAATGTTTTTATTTGTGTCGGATTTAGTAATGTTTTTACTGGCGTTAAGTGAATATTTGCAAATAAGAGTGCAGAAATTTGTCATACAACACCATTTATGGAATAACTCTGAGCTGGACTCGAACTGGAGACATACATGTCACATTGGAATTAGGAGGTTATTATCGGTGTTATATGAGGCATGACTTCTGTGAGTGGAAATGTTGGTCTTAATTTTAAATGGAGCAAAACATCATAAATTGTAACGTCTTACCACCCATAAACAGTTCCTGGTTCCGAAGCTAATCATATGATATTCTTTCATCTCATTATGTTCTTGTTAACAGGCTGAATTAATAATATTAATATTTCAGTTAATGTTATTCTAGACTTATTTAGCTAATAAGTGGGTTGCAACTTAAATAGTGGCAACACAATAGTGGCACTATTGTCTCTGATAACCACGTTATTGACATACCTACCTTACCTCCGAGCAAATGGACTCACCCGTCCCACATCATCGGCGTGCGCGCAGTCGAGGGAGCACAGTCACTTGTGAACAAGCGGTCTAACGTAGCGGCGTCACGTCCCTCCACGGCAGACCGTGGTATCACCTGCGACCAGCTTTGCGGAAGAAGCGGCAACACTTTCTGCGCAACCCAACAATCATATTGCACGACAAAGCGCAGGCGCATACAGCACAAGCTGTGGCTGCTCTGTTCGGTCGATGGGACTGGGAAGTACTGTACCATCCACCATAATCCCCGGACTTAAATCCTTGTGACTTGTGATTTTATTCCAAAGATGAAGTAACCACTTCGTGGCATTCGCTTCAGAACTTTTCCAGAGATTCGAGAGGCAGTAAACCGCTCCATTCGCACCATCAACAGAACAACCTCTGCTAACGGTACACCACGCCTTCCACATCGCTACAACGGATACTACCTCCGTTGAAGGACAGTAACAGTTTCAAACATGTAACTCTTTTGTATTGGTTGTGAATAAATAGTTGCCACCACTTAAGTTCCAAGCCTCGTATACTCTGTGTAATGAGTGTAATTAGAAGTTCAACAGCACAACGTGGATTGTTGTAACATTTTGTAAGAGACAATTGATTCTAAGGGATCATTTCAAGCTTTTTTTACGACCATCATCCGCAATGCTCGATATTCGTAGTCCGTCAGTACATGAGACCTGCCTGATCTTAATTTAAGTGTGGCGCTACTGTTGGTTTCAAACCGCTGTTAACACATAAATTGAATTTCCGATATCCATTAAATTAAATGTTCAAATGTTTGTAGAACTTATGGGACTTAACTACGTGGTGATCAGTCCCTAAGCTTACAAACTACTTATGAACTAGCTACTACTAAGGATGGCACAAATATCCATGCCTGAGGAGGGATTTGAACCCCCGACCGCAGTGGCCGTGCAGACGGTGACTGGAGCGCCTCAGTCCCCTCGGCCACCGCGGCCGGCACTTTTTCTTTCTTTTTTACAAACTGACAAGGAAAGTACTTGGGTTCGAACAAACACAAATATACCAAAATCGTCTGAGAGATAATGTAGAGGTCCCTTATTCCACTAGCGATACTCTCGCATCTGCAAAACTTTGCAGTCGCCCATTAGAGGCCTCTGAGTGAGCCACGCCGCACTGCACTTTGACCTGCCGGTACACCAGTCGGGAGCACTAGGGACAGTGCGGCGTGCCTCTTAAGTTGCGCTTTGTGGCGTTATTTGTGTAGTGAAGCGGCAGATGGGTCGGCGATTGGTAATCAATCCTGATAATATATTGCGATTGGTTTTGATGAAATTCAAAAGAGCCCTTCTTCGTGAATATGGTCTTGGTGTAGAAGATGAACCATTGACATGTTTTCTGGTATCTGTTATAGTGCAGAAATATGAGCATAGATTAGAAACACTGTAGTATATACCAGGTACATGCGAATGATTCATCTTCTACACCAATATCATCTTCACGAAGAAGGTTTCTTCGTAACTTCATCTCAACTTTTCACACTATATTAGCAGGATTTTTTACCAATCGCCGACCTATCCCACACAAATAACGTCACTAAACGCAACTTCAGAGGCACACTGCACCGTCACTACTGGTGTACCGGCAGGTCAAGGTGCAGTGCGGCGTGACACACGCTCAGGCCTCTAATGGGCGACTGCAGAGCTTTGCAGATGAGGGAATATCGCTAGTGCAATGAGGAACCTTCACATTATCTCTCACACGATTTTCGTGTATTTATATTTGTTCGAGCCCAAGTACTTTTCTCGTGAGTTCTGGACCTCAAGTATTATTTAAATTGAAACCTGAGTTCCTCCTAATTGGGTTTATGTTAACTGAAATGATATAAAAACACTGGATGCCATGTTTCCGTAGGAGACTGCTGTTTATCCAGAATATAGATCCAGTACAAGAGTGAAAGTTTTTCTTTCTAAAACTAAAGACGATGTAGATCTCACAGAGTCGGATTTGCAATGCATTGGGTATGGATGTGGCATATCTTTTATTGGGTTCGAGTATCAGAATAGTCGAGGAGAGATGCAAGAAACATCACCGACACAGACAACTGAAACACGTAAGCGAATATAATCATGTCTCGAATATAATCATGAAATGAAATACAGTGAGACCGGTATCGGATGCAAACGTCAAGTTTCCGGGACAGTATAATTAAGGACTCTGTCGAAATAAAGATGTCAGAAAACCTCATAAAGCTGGACGGAGGTTTTAATTTAAAAAACGCTTAAGGGCTTGGCACTCAGTTTATTAAAATCTCGCCGGTTGTCACATCATATCAAAATTGTAAAAAACGAAGATAATTTGCCTTTCACGGAATTTCAGTAGAAGCCATGAAAAAGAGCGTCAAAGGCCTCGTCGGAGATCGAGACCCGAACTGAGTTTTATTGGCGAAAAAATAAATAGTACACGTGGAAAGACCAAGTCGATTTTGATCCGATTTCGGCAGTTACCAGGAGGGTATCATTTATACAGATAATGGTTTCAACATCGTCTACCATCTGTGTGCATCCTTTAGTTCAAAACGTTCAAATGTTTATAAATCTATGGGACTTAACTGCTTGGTTATTAGTACCTAGCTTACAAACTACTTAAACTAAGTTAAACTAACCTAAGGGCAACACATTCACCCATGCCCGAGTGAGGATTCGAACCGCCGACGGCGAACGGTCGCGCGCACCGCAGCACGGCGCCTCAGTGCGCACTGCTTAAATTGGAAAGAACACGTAGTTAATGTCGTGGGAAAGGCGAACCAGAGACTGCGTTTTATTGGCAGAACCCTTAAAACATGCAACAGAACTACAAAAGAAACTGCATACACTAGTCTTGTCCGCCCATTTTTTGGAGTTCTGCTGCCCAGTGTGGTATCCTTATCAGGTGGGTTTGACGGAGGACATCGAAAGAGTCCAGAGAAGGGCAGCTCGTTACGCATTGTCACGATACAGGGGAGACAGCGTTACGGAAATGATACAGGATCGGATGGGTATCATTACAACAACGGCGCTTATCGCTGCGGCGTGGGCTACTTGCGAAACTCCAATCGCCAACATTCTCCTCCGAATGCGAAAATATATTGTTGACTCCCACTTACATAGGTATAAATGATCATCAGAATAAAATACGAGAAAACAGAGCTCGAACGGAGAGATTCAGGTGTTCTTTCTTCCCGCGCGCTATTCGAGAATGGAATGGGAGATAAAATAGTAAAACGGTGGTTCGATGAACCCTTTGCCAGGCACTTAAATGTGATTTGCAGAGTATCCCATGTAGATGTAGACTGCTATTCCGCCTCGGCTGCATCCTTTAGTAGGGTATGTTTACTGCCATCAGACTCATTGTGATATTAACGTGTGAATCAAACAGGCGTCATGCCAAAGACAAACAATCGTGCCCCTACAACCAACTGAGTGAGTTTCAAATGGGTTTAATAGTAGCTTTTCCAGTGGTGGGGCGGTCCTTTCGGAGAACTGTCACATCGTTTTGACCTACTGCGTTAGTTACGCAGCGATGCTGCTGCAATGGCAACATGAACTTTTTCTACATCTACAAACATACTCCGTAATCCATTCAAAGGTGCGTGGCAGGGGGGTACTCAGTACTACTACTAGTTACTTGCTTTCCTGTTACAAACCCATATAGAACCGTGGGGGGGGGGGGGGGAGAACGCTTGTACGCAACCGTACGAGCCATAATCTCTCTGAACCTATTTTTGTGGTCTTTACGTGAACAGTGGGTTGGCGGCAGTAGAATCATTCTGCAGTAAGCCTCAGATTCCGATTTTCTAAAATTCTACAACAGTGCTTCTCGAAAAGAACATCGCCTTCCCTCCAGCGACTCCAATTTGAGGTCCCCAAGCACTTCAGTAACATTTGCGCACTGATCGATTATGCCAGTTACAAACTTAGCCGTCCGCCTCTGAACTGCCTCTATGTCCTCTTTTAAACCGATCTGGTGGGGATCCGAAACACTTGAGCAATAATCAGGACGGAGTGATACAAGCGTTTTATATGCAGTCTCCTTAACAGACGAATCACACTTTCCCAAAATTATCCCAATAAATCGAAGTCGACCATTCGCCTTCACCACGACTGTCCTTATATGTTCGTTCCATTTCCTACCGCTGTGCATCGTTACGCCTAGGTATTTAATTGACGCGACTCTGTCAAGCAGCACACTACGAATGCTGTATTCTAACATTACGGGATTATTTCTCCTACTCACCTGCAGCACCTTACATTTTTCTACATTTAGCGCTTTTCTTCCCACAGCCAATCTGCATTTTATACCTTGTTCACTTCTGCCATCAAAATTTATTTTGCTACCCTAAAAGCTTTGTGTGTGTTGTATGATGTTGAACCTATCGTTAAATCAGACAACAAATTGTTCATTAACACAGCAATTTGGTTTAATTATGGCCCTGATATTGATGTATATACTGTTAAATAAGAAACAGTGCATTAAACTGATTATGTGCGCAACGGATCTTTTAACAAAACAACTGTGGCAAGTCACCATATGAAACAGACACTTACTATACTCAAAATATTTGACTGCGAGAAAGATAATAAAAAACCACAAACCACTTTCTTAATGTTTGACTGCGAGAATTTTATGCAGATCAGTACCTGATTATCAAAATTCAGTATCCTAATCAATTGAATGCTGTATTGCATAACAATCATTTACTAAAGCACAAATAACGAAATCTGTTTAACAACATTACCAAAATCAATGCAGCACTTTAAATCCACTAATAACTTATTATCAAATGAAGGAAGTAGGTTAATCTTCTAACTAAGTAAATGAAATAGGAAAGAAAGGTCAACTTTGTTACTTTTTATTAATAATCACAATTACATTACCTACATAATACAACTTTTTCCTAATGACATCAAATGCAATTACCTTCATTCCAGCGGTGATAGTAATAAAAAATAGAGTATATATTCCAAATACAATCAAATCAACTTGCTGGCACAGCAGGCTTTGCTCTACATCGGAGCCATACACACAACTAAACCGCTCTCTAAGCGAGCTAAACCACAAGTCTCACTCACTGAAACTTCACAGACTTAAGTACACATATCGATACACACAGTAGAAGCGATATTATACATTTTCTTGCAAGCAAGTTACTCGACACAAAACAGGAGGCACAATATTAGACATTTTCTTACAAAAATATTTTTATGGGCACGTTTCAACCCGAACAACAAAATTCATCCACCACTTTCATCTCTTACCTAATACAATTACTTCAGTATCGCCTAATTTTCTGACGCTACATTCCATTCCATTACCCTTGTTTTACTCTTTTTATATGCAGTTATAGTCACACATTTTTTTCTGAAGAAGATGGATTTACATCCGTCGAAAGCATGGTCATAATTACTGAGGCACAATCGTATTTAAAATATTCAACTACTTAATTATTATTAGAACGAAGTCTTTCGCGACGGTACTCGGTTAACTTGCCTCGTCAATTCGGGATAAAATCTGTAGGTTTCGACGATAGCCTCCTTCGTCATTGTCAGGAAAAACTGACTGTCTTCTCTGCTCTGTGGTAGTCTTACATAGTCTATGGAAGGCTTCTGATGGGTCGGCATTCTGAGTGGTCGGCTAATACGTACTGCTATCGCAGGCGTTGTCAACGTCTGCGCTGGTGGCGCCATCGCTTCAACGGGATCGTAAACAATGCCAGCAATGTCTTTGCTGCTTCTCAACATCAGCGTTGCTGAGATTGTATCCACTGTCTCCATCAAAGTTCTTCTCGCTGTTTCTTATTTCAACAGCCTATTTAATAAAAGAATCCAGTAAGTGGCAGCCTGGAGCAAAACTTTTGTTTCATCAAACAGTATTTTCTGTTTGTTTGTCAGGCTGCGTTCAGAAACTGCCGATATCTGCAGTTCTCTATTTTTAATATGCCGTTGATGTTCAGCACAGTGGTCGGAAACGGTACGAATGGCCTGACGCGTATAATTGCTTCCACACCCACGGTGGGTATTATAGATACCACGGATCCTGAGGCCGAGACAGACCTTAACAGGGCGAAGCATCTCCTTTATTTTCTTAGGAATCTTCCTATTTTGCTGGATATAGAGCCACAGAAAGGAAGGATCACAATCCGTGATTCATCCCGTGAGTGTTCAACATTTTCACGTTTCCATTTATTAGAGAACGCTACCTTTAAATCACGGGAACCATAGCCATTCGTGCATAAGGTGGTTAATTTCTGACTCCCAGTGGACATCGTCAGAAACAATTTTAGCTCTGTATACCAACGTGTTCAAAATGTCTCTCTTCTCAACTGGATGATGGAAACTCTGGACATTGAGATACAGATTAGTATGTGTTTGTTTGCGGTACACAGAGTGGCCAAGACGCCCGTCAGAGTTTCGTTGTACTAAAATATCTAAGAATGGCAGACTTCCTTCCTTCTCAAAGTTGACAGTGAACCGAATTTTTCGCATGTATCCTGTTCATGTGTTCCACGAATTCTTCGAGAGCTTCTGCGCCATGCTGCCAGACGATGAAAGTGTCGTCAATATAGCGATGCAACGAAGACAGACGAAGGGGAGCCGAATTTAACGCACATTCCTCAAAATTCTCCATAAAAAGTTGGCCTCTAAGCGAGACAGTGGACAACTCATCGCCATACCATCCGTCATTTCGTAAAATGTACTACCATACAATAAGTAGGAACCACTTTATTGTTTCAGGAGGAGAAATCTCCGCCAGCAGTTTCAATGTGTCCTCCACAGAAACTCTTGTAAACAGCGAGACCACATCCTGGCTAACTAGTATACCACTTGTGCCGATCCTAATCTGTTTGATTTTGTCAATGAACATCTGAGAGTTTTTGATGTGATGTTCGCATCGAGTAATCAACTTTGTTAGGTGTTTGTCCAGCATGTAGGTGGAAGAAGCGATTGCACTGACAATAGGTCTTAAAGGAACATTATCCTTGTGGGTCTTTGGTGATTGTTGAAATAAGAATCAGCGAGAAGAGCTTTAAACCGTGACAGCGGATACAATCTCAGCAACTCATGAAAACGAGCGTTCGATGCTGAGAAACAGCAAAGAATTCCTCTCAGTGTTTACGATCCTACAGAAGCGGTTGTGCCACCAGCGCAGACGTTGACATCGCCTGCGATAGCAGTTCGTAGTGTGCGACCAATCAGAATTCCGACCCATTAGAAGCCAGCCACGAACTACACCACAGCAGCAGTGCAGACAGTCAGTTGCTATTGGCAATGGAGGCTATCGTCTGAAGCTCGATATTTTATCCCGCACGGAAAGTAAACTGAGACAATTTTACTTTGGGCTAAACAATTTTTAATAAAAATGCAAAACTTCTAAAAAATCTCCACAAATCACTCTGCCCCCCAAATGTCCCCGTGAAGCTCGTATCCCTATAAATTTCCCCGTAAGACAGAAGATTCTCCTTAAATTTAGGGGGAAAACCCCGAAGTTGGCAACACTGACGACTGCGGAATCCGTTGCGTGCAGCCTTAGACCGCTCGGTCATTCTCGCGCGGCGCTGTGGATCTATGAATATTACATTTCCTAACGATTTTTGAAACAGAATGTCCCCGTTGCATAGTTCCAATTAGCATTCTATGTTCAGTTTACCTAATGACAGCTGTGCTAATGTGATAATACGCCTCCCATTTTGTATCTCGTGTGCACAGCACTACCGCCTTCTGTATTTGTGCATATAGCTATACCACGACTTTCGTCAGCTCAGTGCACACTTGTAGATGAAAACTACTCTCCATTCCTTCTTTCGAGCGGTATAGAGCTAGACAGGTTTATGAAGAAGACCTAAAGAGTTGAATAAGATATTCAAAAGCATTCACTGCACAGTGTTTTTCGCTTTATTGATGGCCTTGTCAACACACGCTCTGTTTGTGTAAGGGCACCTGGCAATTACGTGGAAGACTCGGATTAACCTCCGAGCCTTCGGCATGTTTTCCAAACGAGCCTACACTTACACCAGTGCATTAAGACCCCACGCAAGCCAGTAAACATCTCGGACGTCGTTACTTTGCGAGATCACCGGCCGTTTAGAATCGCGAGACGTGAAAGACGTATGCGGCAAAAGGTGACAGGGGAGGGGTATTTTTTTTTTTCTTCAAAGCACCACGAAAATAAAGTGCCTAATTAGGGAATAGAAATAACATGGAATCAGAGTAATGCTAACGGTATTGTAAACGTCTAAATCACGAGGCGGCCGCAGCGGATGAATTAATTACAGACGGGTGTTTTTGTGGGCCGCGTCGGTAAGGCACCGGCAGTGATTTAGGGAGGCCGGCGATGGCCGCAGATTACAATAATTACGGCAGGCGCTCGCGGGCAACAGGGACCGGCTGTGGCAGGGATACCGCCGTGGCTAGCGACAGCGCAACAGGCGCGGGCGCCAGAGATAGTGTACCAACGCAAGTGGAGGAACGTGCGCTTATATCCCAGGCGAAAAAAATCTTTCCCAGAGATACTACCTGTTGGCATTAGGAGAAGATCTAAAACGTTCATGCAGTACGGATGTAGAGATGTCAGCAGACGACGTTGTTCTGAGTATTTTGTATACACTTGAAACAGAAATTAAATTTATCCTGATAGTATCGTAGTTAACCTCACACACTGTAATCGTGACATATTCAGAAAGAAAGTACCAAATATTGGTGACAAGTAAAGAATATCGGGCTAAGCACACTCTCGGAAATCGCGATATATTCGAAACTAAGCAGCAAAACAAGAAATATCAACCTTTCTATACCCTCGGAAATCACGAGATATTCGGAAATAAATAGCCAAATCTTTCTGACTAGCCAATAGTTTAGGCCTAAATGTCATTTATACTCGTTTCACTTACTGTTGCCGCAATTTAAACGTTCGCATAGTTTTGTCTCCAACAATATTCTCGAAAATCTCAACATATTTGGAACAAAGTCAAATATTTGTGAGAAGGAAGAACACAAATGTCATTGCTGATCATACCACTTGCAGCAGTAATTTCATTCTCCGTTGTTCTGTCACACATAAGTCACCAAATCGATGTTACTAACTCCTGAAGAGAGCACATAAGGTTACTGAATAACATAATACTGTTATGTGAATAAGTAAATCCCACAAAGTGTTGTGGATAAATAACTTCTACAATGTGTTACAAACGATGAGATTAAAAAAAATTATTTGGCGGAGCTTTGAACCCAACACTCTACCCATTACGCTACAGCAACTCGACGCCATTTGGCCCTTTCTGATTTGTACACCAGTTCCCGCATATTTGGTTCTCAATGTTAATATGATTTTAATTACATTTAGTTATAATAAATTAATCCAGATTTGGTTTTGTAATTCATCTTCAATTTGCTGTAGCCCTGAAACTGTTTACTGCGAGTTATAAAACCAAAACTGTGAGATATACGGCAAATTAAGATGGCGTCTGTGACATGAAAGGAACAAGTGAATATCGTTTCCACGTCACTTTCCAAAGTCGTCGTTCATTGGCTAAGGTAACAGCGAATTTCATTGGTGGGAAAGAAATTTTTACCTGGGATATAAGAACTCCTAGTGGAGGAACTCTGCCGTCTCCAGCAGTGTTTTCAACCCGTGCGTCGCGACCAGTGATCTCTATACTACCTGGATGGCAATCTCTGACTGTCAAAACGTGCCGTCGTCTGCCCCCGGCGCCATGTTGCCGTTAGTCAAGAAACTAGCTTTAACATTTGCTTCCAAATGCAGAATTTGTTTTCGGCGGAAAGTATTTAGATTCTTGACGATGGTTAACATGACCATGATAACATTAAAGCAAAGAACTCAAAAATTTCGTTTTATGTTCATGATACCTAAGCGTAGTGCCTCGGTTGCACAGTGGTAGAGTGTCAGACTACAAATCCAAAGGTCGCGGGTTCGATCCCCGCCAGGTCCTAGGATTTTTATCTGTCACTTTCCACTTCTTTCCCCTCTGGCAGTATTGCTCATGTGAAAAATACCGAGTAGCACCGTGGTTCGGAACCCACGTTAAACTGTAGGTCCCCCTATAACTGGCTGGGTAAGTCAGTTCGAAGGTCGGAGGAAGGCAATGGCATACCACCTCCAAACAGGACCATGCCTAGTAAAGCACTGTGGTGTTCAAACCAATCTTCGGATTATTGACTGCTTCACCTTCTTTTTTTTTTTTTTTTTTTTTTTTACCTAAGTGTAATACAGTGTCGCAAATATAACAGATAAGGAAGTCTTATTTACGTATTTTACGCGTTTCCCGATACGAACTCACCTTCTGCATTGAAATAAACGTAAAAAGATTTATTTAAACACGAATATAGATAGCCACAACGAACGTAACGGAACTACAATGTATACAGACGTAAAGTTTTGCGATAGCAACTCACCTTTTGCATAATAGAATACATTAAAATGTGAATATAGATACAACGAATGCAACGAAAAGCCTTTACGTTTAGTGGCAATGATCCACCGCTTCAACAGGTCCTCTTTTTGCAAAGGAAACCTGTTCAAAACAGAGAAAACACTGTACTATACGAAATAAGACGCAATACAATTACGAAATTCTGATCATGTCTTGAAAGTCACTTCTTACCTGTGGAAAGTTAAATCACTTTCCTTGCTCCACCAATTCGTACAGTTGTATGCAGAGCACGAAATAACCATTTTAAACTCAAAATGTACACTTCAGGAATAGCGAGAGAAAGTTTCTATACTAACTGAAAGATGGCGGACGATGTAAACAAACCGTCAGACAGTGGCACGCATAAACTCTATGGCCACAGACAGTAGATGTACATCCAGGTAGGGACCGTCTCCCAGCAGTACGCACTTGGCTATTTTGAAATTTGCTGACCGGAAATTGATACGTGACCAGTCAACGTGTTTCAAGATGTCACCCATATTCCATTCTGCTCTTTCCTGTCGCACTAAGCGCTGCATAGGTTAACAGTGAGGTGTTGTTTCCACACAACTGAGCGCTGTAGGCGGAATTTTTTGGCTGAGGCCTGTGATCGATACAAAATTCTGTTGTTGTAATCTGTAATTTACGAGGATAACCGCAGACTGATGGTCTTCGGTTACGCCTTTCATTTTTACTTCGTTGCTGCATTTTTAATTAGTTGTCGCTGTTTTTTGTTGTTTCGTTATTGCTATCTTTCGATGAACCACAGTGATTCTCATAAAACGTCCCAAAGTGTGAGGAATAGAGTCCCGAGTTCAAAATGTGGAAGAAGTTCATTTTCTTGTATCTAAAAATGGAAAAGACAGAGTCCACAGTGCAGAATTGCATTATCAAGAGGCAGTTTACTAAAACATCATCAAATAAAATGTTAAACGACTAGACCTATGCTCCATTCGAGTAATTTCCTATCCTACAATTCTCTGACATCTAATTAAACTTAAACTTATTGCCCAATTTATTTTATTTATTTATCGTATCCAAGACATCACTTATCTTACAATAGTACAATACCATAATTATAATAAAGATCTTACAATAGAGGAGAAGCATATAAACCATTTATAACACATAGTAGTAGGGAAGTGAAAGTTAAATGCAATAGTATCGAAAATAAGTGAAAAAACAGAAGACAAGAAAATATTTAAAAGAGCTGATTTAATTCTATCAGGGATTTCAAAACTCATATTCCACATGAAGCACAACACGTTGCAGCATGAATGGCTTTGTTACTTGCTACGAGTAAATCCTCCATCGTACACGGTTCGTCCAGCTTCCTGCGGACGAGCTGCTCTCCACACTCGCAGGGCTCTTCTGCGCTGGTGTAGCCCTATTTCTTGATGTTTACTCTGCACCATGATACTCCCGTTCGTAGTCTATTCAGTGCTTTCCAGATAGTACATGGGAGTTCAAAACCAGCTGGAGGTTCTTCTCTGGGGCTCTTCCCTGGTCTTTCTGGATCCAAGTTTCGCCACAGTTCCTCTCGTCGAGCTTTAGGCGATAGAAAAGACGATTTGATTGTTTGTAGGAAACTCTTCCTTGATTTAAGCCTAGAAGGTTGGAGGCTATGACCAAACAGTGGACGCCTAGAATCTGTTTCCTGTTTGAGATTTTCGCTTTCTGAAGCTGTTCTCCTTCTTATGTCTGGAGGGGCTATGCCCACGAGTTGGTACAGTTGATTTGTGGAGGTTGGACGGAGACTTTTGTTATGATGCGTCCTGTCTCATTCAGTGCTATATTTACTTGTTCCGCATGGATAGAGTTTTGGAAGATAGGCGCCGAATACTCCGCGGCGGAGAAACATAGCGGTAGAGCTGACGTACGGAGAACTGCGGGTTGTGCTCCCTATCTACTATTTGTGAGCTTGTGCATGATGTTGTTCCTGCCACTCACTTTCAGTTTTGTGTCCACACAGTTTTCCTTGCACGTGAGAGCACGGTCGAGTTTAACTCCAAGGTATTTTGATGTGTCGCGATGAGAGAGGCACTGTCCCCTTCAGATTATGTAGAGTTTCCTCCTGACCTCCCTATTGCGCAGGTGAAAAGCTCCAGACCTGGGGTTTTGCTGGCTTTAGCTTGAGGTGGTTGCTTTCATAATAGACTGTTGGGTTCTCTAGCGCTAATGTTAATTTTCTTCCCACCTCTTCGAACGTTCTGCCCTGACCAGCAACTACTGTATCATCCGCATAGATGAAGGAACGAGTGCCTGTGCTGATCGGCTGGTCATTGGTATAGATATTGTACATGAGTGGGGCAAGAACACTGCCTTGAGGTAGTCCGTTTTTCTGGGTCCGCCATCGGCTCCTCTCTGTCTGCAGCGTTACAAAATAGCGTCTTTTCTATAGCAAGCACTGGATGAATTGCGGCAGCCGGTAATCTTTGGTGGTGTTACATATTTTTGATACTAGTTTATTGTGGTTAATGGTGTCATAAGCCTCTGAAAGGTCGATAAACGCTGCACCCGTGATTTCTTTCCGCTCGTATCCATCTTTTATGTGCTGTCTGAGGTTCAAGATTTGTCCATAGCATGACCTCCCAGGGCGGAACCCTAGTTACTCTTTAATTATTCTCTGCTCTACATCTTCAGATATGCGATTAAGTATTATTCTTTCAAGGACTTTGTAGAGTTGACAGAGGAGTAAAATAGGCCGAAAATTTTTAGGGTCTGTGGGGCTCTTCCCAGACTTTAGTATAGTTATGTTGTAAAAATTCTATGTAAAAGTTTATTAGCTTAGTAGAAGGAATTGTCATTTAGAAATTATTTCGCTTTGTTTTTAAATGCTGGTTGGCCATCAGTCAGACAGTTGCTGTTTTTGGTAAGTGACCTGAGACTTTTGAGCCATCGTAATTGACCCCTTCTGCACCAAAGTTAGATTTACTCGGAGGGTCGCCGTCACAGAAGGAAATATTTGAATCATAAAATAACCACGGGTTCTGTAATACAGAAGCGTATTCCTAAGTGAAATATATTTAATGTTAAAATTACGGAGTTCCTTGTGTAATGTTCATTATGAATTAATCACAGATAATTTTATAATACAGCGTGTTAACGAAGAATAAGTGCAAAGTCTTAAAACTGTTTTCAGGAATCAATCCATTCGTTAAAGAAGAAAAAACATGTTGCAATAAGTAATTCTACAAAATTCGAAAAATTTATGTGCTTCTTTACAAATCATCTACTAAGTGGGGCCTTTCTTGATGAGCATAATTCGATTCTGAGACTTGCTTGAAATGCGAAACACTCGTTAAGAAAAAAATTATTTTTTTTTTGTCGGAAAGCATCTAAAAATAGAATAATGAGTTCCAACCCGAAAATTAAAACAAAAAAGTCGTCCAGCAAGTTAAAAGATAGCTGAAGCAAAAGAAAGAAGATTACATTTTATTATTATTATTATTATTATTATTATTATTATAGATAACATAGTTTGGTTGCGGTTCGTGAAGTGGGCAGACGGAGGATGTGTGCTTGCCAGAATATTTTTTATTTGGAACGGCAGCGCCTTAATATTTTTACTTGGAAGGGGGTCACATATTCGAAAAGGCTGAAAAACACTGGTGTAGATCATCTTTACTTCTAGTACTTTGGTTACAAAATTCGACAAAATATACAGTTTTATTTCGATCTTGAATAAATTTTGACACATGATTAGCAATGTAAGAGTAAGATCATTGTCTTCTTAACGTTTTGTTCGATGGTTGGCAGAAGGTACCCCACAATGAAAGCTGGCTGGTGTGTGTATTATTTGAAGGGGAAAGTTTTCATAATCCGCAGGTCACCATATAGTGCATGGCAAAGGGTACCTCGGAATATACTAGACACTGTTTCACTTATGACCACGAAAGTTAAGAGACGTATGTGATTTTTCATAGACAGAGGAGGCGATGAATTGAGGAGATGGAGCTGAACACAAAGAGGAGAGGGACAGAGGGGAAGGGCAGAGAGATGGGCCGATAGAGGTTGACAGAAGATTAACAGAGAGGGAGAGACATAGGAGAGGAAGAGGTGGACATAGAGAGAGGAGATGGACTAACCAGAGTATGAGGTAAATAAATACCTAGTACATGCCGAGTTTTCAGCTAGTAGCTTTATAAAAATCTTCCTGTATTAGAGTGCAATGTTGCGTCAAATTTCAAAGCAATCGAACAAGAGCGTTTGGAAATTAGTGGATTCAAATAAACTAATATTTACATTTTTATTTACAGGGTGTCCAGAAAAGGACTCCCTGATGTCAAAATTAAATATCTCGAAAACAAAGATCGATAGAGGAATGTAGTAAACGGTATGTTTATTGAGAAAGCTGTAAGAAGTTAATACAGCAGTTTGAAATAATAGTTACAAAAGCTGATAACAGATGGCGCTGTCATCGCCATACGTAATGCCTAGTATAAATAGTGATCCGAAGCCCAGAGCGATCAGTTCCACTATTGAAAAGTGAAAGGAGGTTAGCGTACCGAAGGAAGAGATTAAAACCATGTACCCATTGAACAACGCGTTTTTTCTGGTGCTAGAGTACCACAGGTTAGAAGAGAGTACTATGGCAACAAGGCGAAGTTTTCAAGCACGATTTGATGTTCTAAAAGGACCCGATGCGAAAACCATTCGTACGCTCTTCGCAAAATTTTAACTGATGATCTAGTGGGGCATGTTGGCCGCAAGCAAACCGCAGTTACCCCTGAAAATGTCGCCACAGTTTCTGGAATTATTCAGCGAAATCCAATGTCATCCGTCCGTAGAATTGCATCTGAGGTTGAAGCGTTCCAGTACGCAAAAAATACTGAGAAAGAGCCTACACATGCTTCCATTCAAAATCCAAATGCACCAGGCCATACCCGCACGAGCTGTGTAACAAAGGGTTGCCTTTGCTAATCAGATACTCACAATGATTGATAGTGAAGGATTTGATGTTGGCTACATCTGGTTTACAGATGAAGCACACTTCCACCTGAATGGATACGTGAATAAGCAGAACTGGCGATTTTGGGGTTCCGAGATGCCATATTGGTGTGAAGCGAAGTCCCTGTATTCTCCTAAAGTTACTGTGTGGACTGAAGTATGCAGCAGAGGCGTTATTGGCACTTTTTCATTCGAGAAACGGTCGCTGGTGCACGTTACGTTGCAATTTTGGAACAATTTGTAGCCACACAGCAAGCGTTAGAGGATCGACCAGGTACTGAATGGTTTATGCAAGATGGATCCCGACCACATCGGACCGAACAAGTATTTCGCTTTCTTGAGACTTCGGGAATCGAGTCATTGCTTTGGAATATCCCAAATTTACTGGTGCAGTCATGGATTGGCCTCCATATTCGCCGGATTTGACTCCCTGAGACTTTTTTTGTGGGCCACAGTGAAAGACATGGTCTACCCGAAGCATCCCGCCACGCTGGACGAGCTTGAATCGGCGATCTCTGTGGCATGCGAATCCACTTCGGTTGAGACACTACGAAATGTGATGGCGAATTTCATTCTTCGTTTGCGCCACATCTGTAGTGCAAATGGTGAACATTTTGAAAACATTGTGATGTGATTGTTTGCAAAGAGTGTTTTCATACGATTATTTCACTTATGTATGCTGATATGAGCTGTACAGCGTATAGCGCCATCTGTTAGCAGCTCTTGTAACTATTATTTCAAACTGCTGTATCAACTTCTTACAGCTTTCACAATAAACATACCGTTTACTGCATTCCTCTATCGATCTTTGTTTTCGATATATTCAATTTTGAAATCAGGGAGCCCTTTTCTGGACACCCTGTATATAGAATACTAGCTGAAAACCCGGCGTTTCTCGGGTATACATTTATTCCAGCCTTAAGTTAGTCTATCTCTGCTTCTCCTTTGTCTCTTTATTCAACTTCTTTTTCCTTCTCCCTCTGCCCATCTCCTCCCTCCCTCTCCCTCTCTCTGTCCATCTTCTCATCTCCCCTCTCTCTGTTCATATACTGCTACCCCTCTCTGCCCATCTCCACCTCCCCTTTCTCTGCCAATCAACTCCTCTGTCCAATTCCTCCAATTCCTGAGTCCGCTGCCTTCTTCATCTGTTAAAAATTATATAAATCTGTAAACTTTCACGGTGATCAGTGAAGTGCTTTCTAAGTAAACTGCACAGTACCCTCCGCCATGCACCGTATGGAACCTTACATAGACGTTTACGTTCCTCTATTTTGAAGTTAAGTTTACAAAATTTCGCCAAGATCTAAAAAAACTTAGATATTCTCGAAGTTCACAGGTAAAGTATCCTCTGCTATGCACAATACAAAATTTTACGTAGATAGAGTCTTTCCTCTTGGTTTGAAGATTGAGTGTGCAAAGTTTAATCGCAATCAGATTAACGGTACGGTAGTGCATAAAATACGAACAAACATGATGCGGCAGTTTTCCACGCGGCCCATTTTGTATGACGTCATATTTCATAAACTATAATTAGTACAAAGAAATAATTTTTGTTGTTGCATTCATTGGTTTAAAAGGGTACTATTTGAAAAATATGTTTCGAATGCATTAAGTAACAAAGAAGTAATAAATTGAAACGTCAATCATAAAGCGGCAGTTTTTCTCGCATCTCATTGGTCATGAAGTCATATCTCCGGAACTATATGTCGTACAGTGACATAATTATTCTTATAACCGTCACGAAAGTGTAAGCAATATTTGGCAAAGTTTTATCGCAATCGGATGTACGGTATGACCGTGCATAGAATTCGAACAAAAAGACAAACAGCCATTAATTTTTATATATTAGATTACAACTCCATGCTGACACTCTCTGAAAAAAAAAATTGAAGACTGATTCGAAAAGGAAGTTCCGGTCTGGTCATGCGAATCAGTGCCACTGCCCACTACCGCCACCAGCTTTATTTGATTGTGTAGCCTGGTTCAGTATGCTCCAGTCAGTATAACTGTGAGGTTGTATTCGGCCACATCTCTTTTCAATTAAAGCGTTTAAAAAGTGTATAGTAGCAGAGGATCATGCCAACAAGTGTGAGGTATCTGGAGGAATACGATTTCTGTGGGCAAAACAAGTGGCACCCACAGTCTAACGTATACAGTCACGACACCCTCAATGATTTTGTCATACGCCACGAAAGCACAGCTTCAAGCGGCTTGCAAGGTACATTACTAAATACTATATCGGATGAATGTGAACAATGTCGTCCAAATTGATTTTAACATACACTTTTTATATATATGGGACTTAACTACGGGGTTATCAGTCCCTAAACTTACAAACTACTTACGAACTAGCTAATACTAAGGACGGCACAAATATCCATGCCCGAGGGGGGATTCGAACCCCCGACCGTAGTGGCCGCGCAGACCGTGACTGGAGCGCCTCAGTCCCCTCGGCCACCGCGGCCGGCCGTCGGAGGTTCGAGTCCTCCCTAGGGCATGGGTGTGTGTGTGTTGTTCTTAGGTTAGTTTACCTAGGTTTAAGTAGTTTGTAAACTACTGACTGATGACCACGCAGTTTGGTCCGGTAGATTTACAGACATTTGAACATTTGAATAACTTCAAAATAACTCAATATTTGTCTTCATTAGGTTTCCCTAAGAACCATTAGATGGTATGAAACGGTACATTGCAGGACAATGTATTTAAGATAATCTTGAAATCTACGACTTTTTAATGAAGACTTTCATTTTCTACTAAGAATAAACACAGCTAATAAACAACAGAAAACGTCGGATTTTTACTTAGAAACGTCAAGGTCAAATCGGTAAGTACTGAACATCATTTTATGGAATGCAATATCTATATTATCTAATGTACCTGTTCAGCCCCTAAAGCTGTAGCTGAAGGAACATCCTCACAAACGTGACAATAGAACATCGAAAGCAAAAAACAGTTTCCCAACAAAGCAGAAATCAATTCTACAATCATTGCTCCATATTCGCCGTTATCATTGTGAGAAGGGACACCTATAACCACAACCACGAACGGCAAGACATTCCATTTATAAGCAAAACTAATTACACTCAAAAGTATTTTAAAAAATGTTCCAATATTTGTAAATCTATCGGACTCAACTGCTAGGTTATTAGTCCGTAGCTTACAAACTACTTAAACTAAGGTAAACTAACCTAAGGACAACACAAACACCCAGGCCCGAGTGGGGACTCGAACTCCCGTCGGCGAACAGCCGCTGTCAAAAGTGTAAAGTGGCAAAATGTTCGAATCATTAGGCCCAACATCGAATTTTTACACGTAAAAGAAAGTGCCTATCAGAAAACAACAGACCACACACAACAGGAATTAATGTTTGTCGTCTGTTTATATTCCCTTACTTTCAGCGGAGTAGGATGCTCACCACTAGCAACTCTCAGTTGGTAGCAACTTTCACAGCAGTGAGTGTCGCGACTAAGTGACAGCAGCAGTATTTCATCGTAAGAATACTGTAGTGTACGAAAACATTATGAGAGACACTCTTGTTCAACGTTGATGTGCATTTCAGACGGATGCATTAAAGTCTGTGATGAAGAACGAAGTGTTGCGAATGATGAACATATTGAAAGAGTGGATGAATCGGTCAGAGAGAATCACCGTTCCACTGTCAAAGCAGTTTCCACAAATCAGTCAATGGCTACACATAGGGGTGGTAGAGTTTTACACAGAAGGGATTTCGAAACTCGTAAATTGGTTTGACATTTTATTCATTGTGAATAGAAATTATATTGAAAAGTAGTTAAAAACTGAAAGGGTGTACTACTTATTGGTATAAAAGTCCGTAAAATAAAGCTTTCTCTTAAGAAAAAATCGGCACTTCCGGACTTGCCCTCGTAGATAACCTACGGCTTTTAATCAAATTGCATGGTTATGGTATATCGCCTCAAATTTGCGACTGGATAGGGGATTTCCTGTCAGAGAGGACACAGTTCGTAGTAATCGATGGTAAGGCGTTTCACAGCGTAGTGTTATTGGTCCTCTGCTGTTCCTTATTTACATAAACGATTTAGGGGAAAATCTAAGTATCTCTCTTAGGTTGTTTGCAGATGACGTCGTCATTTACCGTCTAGTAAACTCATAAAAACTAACTGCAGAACGATCTGAATAAGATATCACTATGGTGTAAAATTGGCAATTGACTCTAAATAATGAGAAGTGTGAAGTCGTCCACATGAGTACGAAAAGAAGTCCGTTAAAATTTGTTTACAAGATAAATCAATCAAAAGTGAAGGCCGTAAACTCCACAAAATACCTAGGAATTATTACTACTTCAGACTTAAACTGGGAAGAACAGATAGATAAAATGCGAACCAGAGACTGCTTTTTATTGACAGAACCCTTAAAAGATGCAACAGAACTACAAAAGAAACTGCATATACTACGCTTGTCCGTCCATTTTTGGAGTATTGCTGCCCAGTGTGGGATCCTTATCAGGTGGGTTTGACGGAGGACATCGAAAGAGCTCGTTTCCTATTGACACGATACAGGGGAAACAGCGTTACGGAAATGATACAGGACCTGGGATGGGAATCATTACAACAACTGCGCTTATCGCCGCGGCGTGGGCTACTTACGGAACTCCAATCGCCAACATTCTCCTCCGAATGCGAAAATATATTGTTGACCCCCACTTACACAGGTAGAAATGATCATCAGAATAAAATACGGGAAATCAGAGCTCGAACGGAGAGATTCAGGTGTTATTCCTTCCCGCGCGCTATTCGAGAATGATAGGATAAATAGAGATAAATAGGATAATGGTGGTTCGATGAACCCTCTGCCAGGCACTTAAATGTGATTTCCAGAGTATCCCATGTAGATTTGTTAACGCTCAGAAAGAGTAATAATTCTGTGCTCAACTATCAAATAAATATTCCTTTAAAAACTTAAACCGAAACACCCTATGTCATCTACTTTCTTTGTCACATTCCGTAAGTGGCACAAAACTGGTGCAATGATGAGACAACATAAACGACAACGAAAGTCTGTTGGATTTCTTTCTCTTTCTCCTCATTAACGAACTTACTTAGTGATTTTTTAAAAACGCAGCCAATATGCCAATTAGAGTGAAACTGCGGTGCCGTGGACCGCAACGACTGCGGACGACTCACCCGAGACTAATTGAGGCGCGGCTGGGGCGGATGGAACTGCGGGAGGGAGCAGTGCGCGCAACCACCGCCAGGCAGCGCTGGCGTCGGCGATGCCCTCGGGTTGCGCCCGCTACGCTCGGCTTCTCTCCTCGGAGAAACAACCAAAATGTTTCTTAAGTAATTAAAAAGTTTCCTCCCGCTTAATAACATCCCAGAGGAAAAACTTCAAAGAAAATGTACAAGAAAGTTTTGTACCGTGCTTTTGTATTTCTTCTCCTTCCGAGGAAACAAGATGTTTTCGGAGACAAGGAACGAACTCTGCCGGGTCGGGGAAGACTAATCTACTTATGATTAAGATGATGAGCTAAGGACCGAGGCAAAAGCGAAAAATATCTCGTCCCGCGGAGGCACGGACACCCGAGCAGAATAAGCTCTCTTTCCTTTGTTGTCTAATTCTTGAGTAGCTCTGGTAACTGGCGGAATAAGAATGCTCGCATTCAAAGAAATATTCCTGCTTCTACATATATAATCCGCTTGTTACAGTGCAGTGTTAATGATGACGTCACTATTAATGACTACCATCGTTATCCCATCTATGGGTTAGTAAGCAATCATATGCCTCCATATCCGCCGTTGTCACTGTGAGAAGGGATAATCTCGAACTCTCGGAACCATACGAAACCTTGCTTGGAATAACAGGCAATCATAAACAAGTCAATGGTGTGCGCCATTTCCATACAAAACGTTCATTGTACCTCAGGTAACATTTTAACAGAAAGAAACAAAGTAACAAGATTCAACAGCATAGGAAGGAAATTATATGTAACTAGCTTAATTCCCGCTGCTTCGCACGCGTGGACTGGATGTTCTGCATTGGTTGTTTCTACTGATAAATATAAATTTTCATAGATTTAGCTTTAAAAACGCTTTTCTAATCGTGTATTGTAATGCAAATTGCCACCCCCTGTTGCACCATTGATGTCAGAATTAAAAACATCCAGATTTTTTTAAATTCTTACTAAGTTTCCAAATCCAAATTTTTGCGTTTCTAGTATCAAAATAGTCTTTAGTAGCACCCTTAAAAGATATTCCCTTATTTCATCCTCTTAATATTTGCATTTCCAAAAATATAGGAACACGAGTTTTTAAAATTTCAATAAAAAATCTAAATCCAAAGTTTTGTATTTCTTGCTTCAAAATTGCCTTAATAGCAACGTATTTTCAAAAAATCAATCATCCCCTATGCCTACAGTGTAAGATAAACAATGTCTACAAATTTCAAGTATCTATCGTATGTAGATTCAGTTTTCAGCGCCGTTTTCTCTCGCTTAAAAACGGATCGAAAGCGCGAAATTTTTTTCTTGTGCTTTGGCATCTTTCTTGGTAGTTTTACTTTTCAAACTGAAATATACACTTATTTTTCTTTATTCGTACGCTTGTTGCAGAAAAACAACTGAAGAATGTGCATCACATTCGCTGTATATAACCTCTTTGCTATTATAGTGTCAAAAGTCATTGCTGGTCTTCAGTCCGAATTTTATATAAGCTAACGGCTTTCAACCACTATATCTTCCACCATCTTATAGATATCGACACGGAACTGCTATGGTGTACAACGGAAGACTTTGTACTACAACATCACAGAGAGATGGTTCGTCTCTACTGTATGGTTTTTGCTGAAGATCAAAATATTGGAAGTCAGACGTACAAATTTATATAATATTCAACTCCCATATCTTCCACCCCCTTATCGTTATTAACTATATCCCACGATAGTGCACATCGGGAGACTGATGCCTACTACCACATATAAACACTATTAGTTTACGATGTGTAGTTTTGGCTACAGAGTGAAATATAGGCACAAACACCTCTATTTTCTATATATATTATAAGATTACTCACCTAACGGAATGGTATTAATCTGTTGCGATTCTGTCCGCTAAACCAAAGTAACCTATGACTTACGATCTTTTCGTCATAGACATACATTAAACGTATGTCTACAGTCTGTGTATTGCAGTGAGCTCAAAGATAATATGGAGATGGTACCATGTATTGTGACGCTCGACGTATATTTGTCTCTCTCTCAGTATTTTCATCCTAAGCAATACAGTTGTCTTTCCAGTGTTTATATTGAGATCATTGGTATATTGCCAGTGTAGTTAATGCTCAGTTAATGTATGCCTGTGTTTCTCAGTGTTTTATCTTTGAGTCTTTTTATCTTTGAGCATCTGTTGATCGTCGTATTACTCCACATTTCACGGATTTTTGTTCGCCACACTCAGCCACCGCCACACACCGCAACCAAAACACCATAGTGCACACCGCGTACCTAAAGGCTACTCTCATGCATAACCACCATTGGTCTGCTATGAATAATTTTAGCTACCAAGTGAAATATACGGACACACGTCCCATGTTCCATTTTTATATATGTATATTGATTTAATGGCATCGGAGAATCACTACTTATTCAATCAGCAGCGACAAAAACTCTCTGCTTAAAGTACTTTTATAATAGCGCAAAACACACATATATAGCAGTGCCACACCTCAAAGTGCTTATATTATTCCTCAAAGTGCAAACGATGGTGTAGTGGTGGCATCAAGTTTGTGCAGTGGTATACATCGAGATATCGACGTGCGCGAGTCGAACAGAGATTACATTCACATAATATCTTTGCTATTGCTATATGTGTTTATTCTTCTTTTGGTCAGTTTTTGTTTCTGTATTCTGTGATGGAAATATACGTTTATGTTACCCAAGAAATGTTGCTGTTAAACTAATTTATTACGAGTCGCAACATTTTTTGGTTACCCCGACGTGATATGAACACGCAACCTTCTGATCTGGAGTCAGTGGCAACATTACCGATCGTATTACTGGGCCTACGCACAGCCATCAAAGACGATCTGAAAACAACCATCTGACATGGTCTATGGGCAACCTATTCGACTACTTGCCGAGTTACTCTGTAACATGCCAGACACTATCGTTGATGCGTCATACTTTGTCAGGAAACTACGCTCACACATACGAAAATTTCGGCCTGTTACAACAAGAGAACAAGGTACTCACCGCCCATTCATCTTTGCAGATTTGTCGAACTGCAGACAAGTGTTCATTCGACATGATGCGGTGCGTAAGCCTCTACAATCGCCATATGACGGCCCATATACAGTACTGAGCAGAGGGGCATCAAGTTTGTGCAGTGGTATACATCGAGATATCGACGTACGCGAGTCGAACAGAGATTACATTCACATAATATCTTTGTTAGACTCGCGCACGTCAATATCTCGATGTATATCACTGCACAAACTTGATGCCACCACTACAATGGATTTCGATTAAGTGGTTAAAACAAAGAGGGCGAGAATAATGTGCACCCCTCACTAAGCCACTTTTATCACATTCCAAATCACTTTTGAATCCACGCAGACCAGTATCCAAAGCCACACTAATTACATTTTCAAATAATGATGCCGGTATGTCAGTGTCATAACCTGGCTTTCGTCAAGCATATTGCAACACAGGCTTATACGTAGATGCAGCAAATTGTTTGTAAATCAAAGAGTGAAGTTTCACGATGAAATAACGATCATCTGCTTTCACTAGTGGTTTGGCAACTTGCAGGCTTACAAAATCAGTAATCCTTCTGATATAGAGTTTATATTGCCGAAATAAATAAACACCAAGGGGTTGACAATATTTAGTTGTTTTCAGTCGCAAGATCTTCAGCGTAACATCTTTGTGTGGGCTGACTGTTGCTGTTGTTCTGCAGATGAATGTCGTGTACTCCTTGAGGACGCATTATCAGGTTCAGGTTCCTCGACTGTCCAAATTCCGTATATCTATCCAGCGAAACGTGTATTTCTGTGTCGTCGCCATTACATTTTGGCCCACTTTAGGTTACGGTAGTAACACTAAAAGTGAGCTTCTGCGATCGTCTTTTGACAGCTCGAAATTTAAATGAAAATAACGGCTTAACCATTCATCTGAAACGAAAATTGAATAACCAAATTTGTAGAGGACAAAATTCTCTACAACTTTGTTCCCTTTTTTACATATCTCGTATCGTTTGAGAGATATTTGCAAAAATAACGGAGTTTTGACACTCTCCATTGAATTAACGAAAACCAGCCGTTGGTAGATGTCACGTGACATTCCTCGCACAGAACTCTCTCTGGCATACGCCATCTTGCGTTGCGTATTTGATGATTTTCTTATTGTAACTTACATGTTGTCATTTCAAAGCAATGGCGCACTGAAGAATTAACAAAAAGACGTCGTTTTCTGTACGATAAATGATAATCTAGTGTCTACAAATGCCATATTAGCATCAGTGAACAACGGCCATCAATAGTATGAAATTAATGAACGCGACTTATGTTATTCGTTGCGTAGTAGGCAATGCGTTGGACGGCGACGCTGAAGGTCAGTGGTTCGAAACCCACTACTACCTGATTTTTTTTCCTAAAAGGGTTTCAGACACTCTGATTAATTATTTTTTTATTATTTAGATTATTATTTTTGTACGAAATGTTTGCAAAAACTTATAAAACAACAAATCTAAAGTGGGCCGTAAAACACGTCAGGGCGGTTTCTTTTCTTTTTTTTTTCTTTTTTTTTTTTTAATTATTATGTTATATAATATATGCGTGAAGTCCATATCCTCGGCTCCGATGTCATTTCCACATTCAGCACGTCGCAACTTGGTCCCTAATGTTTGTACCACATGCATAGGATTAATTCTCTTCATAATATCACTGCACCGTACACAGTTTACACAGTAACTCGCTAGCGAACACTCCAAGAGACAAAGACGTACTGCAGCTATATCATTCGTGCAACTACAGCACTGGTTAGTGCAGTTGCAGTATCACCCAACTAGTGGCGCTAGCAGACAAGTCTGGCGTTTTGCATGGAAATGTTTTGTTTGTGATTGCTTGTTATTCTGAGCATGGTTTCGTGCGGTTCCCAGCGTCCGAGGTCAAATGTGTCCCTTGCGAACAATTTTTGTGGTTCTTAAAGGAATAGTACATATGGAGGAGCCTACTCAGGACCTTTCTCCATATGAGCTGAATTAATAGTGGGAGATAAACTGTGGCGTAAATTTTTCTCTCATACCGGAGAAAATCATGACAGTCAGAAAAGTGCAGCGTCCGGAAAGAACAGACACCATATAAGTAATTGTATATGCGCCCCATCAGGCAATTAACCATTTCAGTGCGGACTGCGGACGCATTAATACGCTCGATCATTTGCTAGAATCCAGTATAGGCTGCGGACAAGTGGAACAACATGGGTAGGAGTCACTACAATCGTTATTGGGTACATTTAAATTCAGTTAAAAACCTGTAACTCTCGCCTTCCTTAAATTAGACTCCAAAGCGATTTCCTTCTGTACATTTCTAATGGAAATGTCTTGCTGTGAACATTTCAGTACGTTTGTTTTACGATATCCATGGTTTCAATGAAAGTAAGCCAGTCCGACATATGAATAAAAAAATATGCTTGACAGTTGACAAACCTTACAGATGACATTTTAAACAATAGATTACCGAGAAGGTACATCAGTCATAACTATACAATCCATAGGCTGTTTATGGCAACGTCGGTTTGAGAATGATCGAGTGAAGGAAACCGGTTGCTTTTAGCTAATAAAGAAACAGCTGAATGTCATCGTTATGAATTTTATTAATCATTTGACAGCTGTAATGCCACAGCCAGTGACCAGTCATCATAATACTTGGCGCATATATTGAAACGGAACCGTCGTTCCGCTTCACGACTTTTATTAGTTTTAAAAGGAGTCTAAAATTAAAATCAGATCACTTGCCGTTCAAATGGCGACTATTCATGTGATCAATCCGTTGGTCAATCATCCTAGGATACATAAATGGGTTTTGTTTGTTTATTTCTCCTAATTTATTTATTTATTTATTTATTTTTATTTTATTTTATTTATTTTTTTTTTTTTTTTACTTGCGCCATACTTCCTTTCCCTTCCCTTCCCATCCTTTCTTAGAGCGAGAGGAGAGCATGCTGTATACTGAGGTGGTGGTAAGTTGCAAAGAACTGGAGCTTGTAGAGATAGGTTGTCGGTTGTCTGAGGATATGGGCAGCTAAAGTCGGTGACCGAATATAGCTGGTTCGTCAGGTGTATCTTGGGCGCCGACTTTGGCAGGGAGGCCATCAGCCAATGGCGTCGCATGGCGCGAAATCTGGTTCGGTTTCGCGTGAGGACAAGGGAGATGACGAAAAGGGGAGGTAAGTTGCAGGATGTCAGTAGAAGGGAACATGTAAGGCGGTCGCCAGGAGAGCGTGGGAGCAGTGGAAAGGCAGTCAAGTTGTATGTAGGAGTCTTAGTTGGTAAAGTATGGAATTTTAATAATTATTAACCTCGACAGTCTAGTTTCATTTGTTGCTGCCCGCGCACTTCTCAGTGCCTCAACATTAACTGTAATTTTCTTGAGGTAATTACTTAGCTGACTGTTTGCCTCTAGACAAGTCCCTTACAAACTTGTTCTTGTCTTCTCTAGTCTATGCTTTTCAGTGAAATAGTGCTCAAATTAATTATTTTATATCTATGGAGTAATGCAATGGACCTTTGGTCTGAATTTATTTATCTGTGATTTAACTGTGCCTCTTTGTGTCATGCAATCTCATCCACGTGTTGAGCAATGTAGACGAAGTACTGTTATTTGGCCATTTTGTTCACATGTTTTGGGGGCAATATTAATATTAATTCATTTAACTTGAGTGTGGCCGAAAATACCAGCGATTTTATTATTATTTCTGTAAGTGGGCTTGTACTTTGAAAATTTCATCCACGTGTTGAGAAGCATTGGATACGAACCTTTACCTCAGACAACTTGCCTCTGCTCCTATTTTGAAGTAACAACGATGGTAGGTTGTGCATGCCAGTAGCTTCAAGGTGGTAAACCATTTAAGCGTCCTTTCTGTCCTCTTAGTATGGTTGCAAGTCTTTCACATGTAAGAGATCAGATAGAGTTACGATTTGATACTGTCAGTAATTCATACCTTTGGAGCCCAATGTTAAACTATGGCAGCCAAGCCAAAGTTGCTGTTAAATCTATGTATGTTTAATATGTTGTTATTCTGCTTCGTGTTTTAGTTAGCAATAAATACTCCTGCTCTACCCCACTCAAAATTGTGAAAAATTTTAATTGACCAGTTGTTCCCTGGAAATACATTTAGCTCTAATTTTGCTGTTGTCTATGGGTCATCCGATACCTGCCCCTTATTTTGTGGCTGCTCCTTTCATATCTATGTTATCCTTGCTTAAAATCATCTAGTCATGATACAGGGCCAAAGCTTACATTAATTTGATAATTTGCAGTGCTGCAAGGAGCAGCTACACAAGATAAGGTGCCTGATCTATTCAGGCTAGTCTGTTTTATTCTATTTGATACAATAAATGCACAGACAGAATCGATAGACGTAGGAGTTGGGACGTAATTTGCACACAGTCATCCGAAATTAAACTATTTCCCAGCTCCGATAGCGCAGGTTCGGTTCAGTACGTTGAAAGCTTCTTGTTGTATGTTTATTAAGTGAAAGTGAAAGCTTGATGAAAATTTGTTAAGTGAAAGTTTCCTATTCTTATTAAGTCTTTCTATTTAAATCAAGGAGTTTCTCTAATCATATGTGCGCAACGGATTTAGCAAACAAAATTAGGCACTGTAAGGAAAACAATCTGTACTTCTGTGAACATTATTTCTGACAGTCAGATTCAGTGGCATGTAAGGACTGATTACTTTACTGGTATGTGAACATTTACATTTAAAAGGAAATCTTTTTCTCAAAAAACTCAACACATACCATACAACGAAATCAAAAATGCCACAAGTAGGAAAATGAGGGACGAGGTTGAGCTGAAATAAGAAAAATTAGTAATCATTAAGTTATTTATTGAATTAATGAAACATACCTTTATTGAGTCTTCAATATAATACAATGGTTTTATACAATTCCGTTCCATACAAATATTCTCTTCCTCTTGATACAGAATCACCGTCCAATATAATACGTTTGTATTCATAGAGTGAAATAAATCAAACTCAATACAATCATTGCTGACCAATTCAACCTTAGTACACAACACAGTTGCCATACGTCTGTCAGCTAGCCTAGCCCACAATCGACTCTTCTGCTCAACAGCTCATTCCAAGGCTAATAAATATAAGGTTGGGCAGTAAGCGCTCTGCTCTGCCATTGGCTGGCGCTGTGACGTCACTGTGGGACTGCGCGCTAACAAACGGCCTGCACTGATTTAGTCCGCTATGGCTCGAAATGTGCATTTATATCAAGTTTTTTACGAAAGATATTGTTTCTACCCGATATACAAAGTGCTATTCTGCTGTAAAATATTGCAGTTAAGACTGTTGGGTCATATTCTATTGTAGATTTACGCGTTACATATTATTAACATTATTGCGTCACAAACATATTGGCACTGTCTATAATACGAACTGCTGACTTTAAAAGAACAGGAATCTTTGAAACACTTTTTTCCGCAGAAAATCAAGCAATTCCGATTGTAGATCCCTTACGTAATCAGTATCTTTGAAATGCTGTGAGTATAGTCGAGAATGTGCAGCGTTTACAGTGTCCTTCCTGTAGCATTTGGAGAGCCACATTTTATTTAACGTTTCGTCTCGATGAAAAATATGAAACTATTTCAGTTCCCTTTGTGTTCCGCCTGTGGGATTTACAACTCGTCATAGCACAGCCTGGCACTGTATAAATAATAACAGAAGTATTTCTAAGAATTACAGCAGAAACGATAGCACGCACGACAAGCACTCGGGAAATCAATATACTTTCTACTATAAACATTTTACTTACAAACTATGAAGCGAAACAAACTATTTAACCCTTTAATTCCCGGTGTTGTTACTTGACAACAACGTATTAAAAGCTGATTTATACCGTATTTTGTGTACCAGTCCTTAAAGTCGCACTATTGTTGATGAACAACATGCTTCTAGCACGCATTTTGCCTCTTGGTACAGCGTGTAGCCACTTCTGAGGCATTAATCTGTCCGTCTTGGAGGTTGTGTTGCGTTGCCGTCTGGTTGTGGCTGAGAGTGTGAGCGTGAGTGTGGTTCCTTTCATTTTATTCCAGCAGTAAATTGTCTTGTCTTTGGTGCTGTGACAAAGATTATTGATCTGACAGTGTCAACAATCAAGAAAATAACGCCACGAGTAATAAAATACCTCGATACAAACGTCTGTGTTACGCATGAAATACATGACATAAGAAAACAATAGTTCGATCAAAATTTTTAAAACACGTATTTTGAAGTTTAGTGCACTGTATTAATACAGAAAACACTGAATTTTAATTTTTCCAACGCTTGTGGGACTGAAAGGTTTAAGCAAATACAGCAGAAATGGTAACACACACGTTCACGAGTTACAAACCAACACTGCGTATTGATGTTAGACTGTGGTTTTGCTCTCAGGTGTCCCACAGTGACGTCATGCGCAGAACATTGAAAACGCGTTTCCTACTGCGCATCGCTTACTGCGCCCCCCTGAGCTCATTCTCTACTACTCGCCTCAGCAGTCAAAGAAACTGCTGTAGCGCAGATGCTACATCGCAGTTGCAAAGTCATTATAATGTGCAGTAGTTACAAAAATTGACTGAGATTATCGATCATGGATGACTTTCACATACAAAATAAAGCTATAAGGCGGATACACGTTCAGATTTACAAAAATAAAGCTAAAAATCCATAAATAATGAACTTCAGCCTATGGCTGCCTACTTTCAATGTATGTTTTCATATACAGGAGGAAGATCAAATGTTTGTAAAGCTTATGGGACTTAACTGCGGGGTCATCAGTATGTAGACGTACAAACTACTTGTGAACTAACTAATACTAAAGACAACACAAACATCCATGCCCGAGGGGGGATTCGGATCCCCTACGGGGAACGGCCTCGCGCATCGTAGCATAGCGCCTCAATGCAATCGGTCGCGCCGGCCGCGGTGGCCGCGAAGACTGAGGCGCTCCAGTCAAGGTCTGCACGGCCACTACGGTCGGGGGTTCGAATCCCCCCTCGGGCGTGGATATTTGTACCGTCCTTAGAATAAGGTAGTTGATAAGTAGTTTGTAAGTTTAGGGACTGATGACCACGTAGTTAAGTCCCATAAGCTTAACAAACATTTGAACATTTTTTTTGAACAATCGGTCGATCCGCCGCGGCTATTATGGAGTCAATAACATTTGTGGTGACAAGTGTGTATTCAACTACCTGGTCTGTATTTGTCCACAAAAGTATACTATATCTAATATGTACTCAGAAATGAAAATCATTTAAATGTGTGAAAGTTAACAGGCCAAGAACGACAGAGTTCTTTAATCTGAAAAAATCGTTTCCTGGCTCACAAGATGGCGGACTGGCTTCAATCGACAGCTAAGTTGGTTGCAATGCTCTACCTGCGCACTCTACTATCTGAACCGAAACGCTTTTGTAATTCGTTTGGTAAACACAAGTCAACACCAACACACTCTGCAGGAACTTTCTGTTATTACCACTATCTCGGTTGCCGTAAAGCCCGTTTTAAATGATGAACGAACTTGTAATAGATTGATAACAAGTTGCGTTAATGGCGGCCATCTGTTGTTTGAACGGCTGCACTAGTATGATCGCGCTAGTATCGAAGCTCGATAATTATAGCGATAAAGAAATAGGGCCAGTTCTAAATTCGGTACTAGTGGGTTCACTGCGCATGCGCGAGCTAGTAGCTGTCAGCTGCAGTCATCGCTCCAGTTTGTCCGCCATTTTCCTTCGTATTTACATATATTTTGCGTTTTGTCAAAGTTTATAATCAGAATGTATTCCACAAAGTATTTCTAATGGCGGCATTCACACGGCCGGACCGTCACCTCACGTCAACGTCACGTTAAGCTTTATCGAGAAGATTGCTTTGATTGAATAAAGCTATAAGGCGGATACACGTTCAGATTCATAAAAATAAAGCTAAAAATCCATAAATAATGAACTTCAGCCTATGGCTGCCTACTTTCAATGTTTGTTTTCATATAAAGGAGGAAGACATCGGAAGTTAACCTATTTTCGTCACGCGATTTTCATATTATAGTCGACGATTGCACAGTTTGCCCGTAAATTTGTCTTATTAATCTTTATTTTATTATTATACTTTGGTTTAGCGGTAAATTGCAAATATTGCAATTGCTGTGTCAAGGAACAATTTGTTGTCTGATCTAACGATAGGTTCAACATACACAACACCCGTACAGCTTTTACAGATAAAAGCTGTACGTGTGTTGTGTGGATGTTGAACCTATCGTTAGATCAGACAACAAATTGTTCCTTGACACAGCAATTTGGTTTAATTATGGCCCTGATACTGATGTATATGCTATAAAGTGAGAAACAGTGCATGAAACTGATTATGTGCGCAACGGATATTTTTAACAAAACAACTGTGACATTTAGCCTTTTGAAACAGACACTGACTATACTCAAAAATTTTGACTGCGAGAAAGATATTAAAAAAAAACACAAATCACTTTCTTAATGCTTGACTGTGAGAATTTTATGCAGATCAGTTTCTAATTATTGAAATTTAGTATCATAGTCAATTAACTATCATTTACTATGGCACCAATAATGAAATCCGTTCAACAATATTATTCACATCAATACTGCACTTTAAATCCACTAATAATTAATTATCAAATGAAGGAAGTAGGTTAATTTTCTAACTACGTAAATGAAACATGAAAGGAAGTTTAAGTTACTTATTATTAATAATCAGCATTACATTACCTACACAATACAATTTCTGACTTGCTGGCAAAGCAGCCTCTGCTCTACATCGGAGCCATACACACAACCCAACCGCTCTCTAAGCACTGAACCACTAGTAGTACTCTCTCTCAGTGCGAGCTACAATGCTATGCAATACATGATCTTTGCCAAAGATGAAACTTCATAAAGGACACATATCGATACATACAGTAGAAGCGATATTATACATTTTCTTGCAAGCAAGTTACTCGATACAAAACGGGAGGCACAATATTGGACATTTTCTTACAAAATAATTCTTTATGGACACGTTTCAATATGTTCGCATGCCAAAATTTTTGGTGAGGAAGTTGGAATGAGGATTGAGGCAGCTAGTTCCACACTTTTGTGTAAGAGAACATATTTGCCTTTTCTGTGCTCCGGCAGGAGCATTTATCAGCTGGTTTCCGTCTTTTTCTTGTTACATCAGAGAGTACTGCTTATATAACATGAAATCAATGGTAAGTAAAATTTGGATAGTATTTTATATTAGAACGTATCGTAAAAATTTCTACGATTTGCCATGAATAGAAGTGTCGCTTTGCCAATGCACGCAGTTGGATCTTTTGATACCAAAAATTATGATTTTTGTAGCGTATCGCGATAACGAATACACATATCCAAAAACGGGAAACGGATTTTCTAGATAAACACCTAAACAACATACACATAACATTTTAGTCATTTCCTATTCCTCAAGATACGTTACCTCACAATCAGAAATAGCGTTTTCGAACCTATTACTGTTGCGTGCCATCATTCACGTGCCGATATCTCAAGAACCACATACGATATCATTTTGCTCTAAACATTAAATAAAATTTCGATATCTTATCTACATTTCATACGCAGCTATGTCTAACCTAAAATCAACCATACGAGAAGTCTACGCAATGTGTTTTTACCTCTGCAAACTCTTTAAAATATGTTGCAATAGTTCACTAAACCGGTTGCTGCATATTAACTGTAAAGTAAACGAAAACAAAAATCACTCCTTCATCGACCGAAGATTTCAATCTTTAAGATGTACAAAAATCAAATTTTTTCGCCGAGTACCTTTTTTTTTTTCAAATAGCATGTCCGAACGCCCTTTCAGCACAATAAGCACTTTTTCTAGCTAAATATCGCGGTTTTTCGACCGTATCTTGCTAACGGACTAAGATTTACGAAAACTGAAAAATGACGTTTATAGATAAATGTCGACAGAATTTATTGTAAATATTTGAAGAATTTTCTATGGTTAGTTATTTATATATTTGCGATTCACGGTACTAAAACGGCTAAAAATGTGGTTTTGTGATTTTGTGCAAAACTATGATAAGTTTCAATCTCTGGATCTCGGTAACGGTTAACGATATCGAAAAAATTTAAAAACGGCCTCGAGAATATCATCATTAGAACATAAGGCAAAAATTTGGAAGATTTGCAACGAATAGAAGGTATCGAAGTGACTATCCAAACAATTCCTCTTTTTTTTTTTTTTTTTTTTTTTTTTTTTTTAGATTTTCTCAGGAACTGCCCATGAATGAATGGTGCTTTTGTAAGCCGTTTAAAGCCCTCAATAGACTACACGTCATGTACAAAAGCCAACTGATTTGCTCAATTTGGATGGGCTCCAGGAAGTGTGTAACTTAAAATTTTGACGATGTACTGTATGACAGCTATAGTATACCCGTTCTTCTAATATGTACACAAATGGTCACTAGGCCAAGATGTATCCATAACACTTTACCCCTCCACTCTGAGATGAATAGAACCTGAGATATGGGCCCCTGAAGAATCGCAAATTCGCACGCGCCGTTTACGAACACATTAATACCGCGCACGGCAGCAATTGCTATGGCATTATAAACTATAGAAAGAAGTACGAACTTTGCGAAAACTGCACAAATTTCGTGAAACAAAATGAGCTTCAAAGCTAGCAAGGTAACCCTTAGAAGCAATGTTTTGTCTATGGATTTTCGTTTTAGAAGGTGTCAAAATTAACGTTTTGTTTTGGGCGGACGAGAGGGCATTGTTGCTGAAAGACCATACTTTTTGCAGGTTTTCATCACAATCAAAGCGACCAGTAGTTTACCTAGATGAAACATGGATTGACACGCATTATACAGAAAATAAATTTTGGCAAAGTGAGAGTAGTATCGTCAAACAAGAGCCGGTCAGAGTTTGTTGTTCATACAGGCGGAGACAGGTGTTTCATAGCTCAAAAACCAAAACGTAGGACTATCACTCAGAAACGGATAGCAAAAATTTTCAAAAATGCATCGAAACCTAACTTATGCCAGACTTACTACCAATGTCTTTATCCCTTGTAACTACTCGCAGCGTATTTACCCATTCAGAATATTTCTAGCGACTGTAGGTGTTCGACATGTTTGACTGTAGTAATGTTCAATCATTTTTTCTATAATGCAGGAAGAATAAAACACTCGGAAACTTCCATTGAAGAGCTCAGCAAAATTGCTTCAGGCTTAACATGTAACCGCAGACTCGAACATTGCATTCCAATTTCCAAATTTGATTTCGTTTTCTGCAAAAATAGTTGTGAGTAAGCGCACGGCGCGTAACAGGCTGTCAGCGCTCCACTCATAAGAACACCGGCGTGTGCGCCAGACTGCCCCCCCCCCCCCCCTTATATTCTCCGGCATAAACACGACGGTGCTGCTACAGTGGTGGGGAAGAAATTAATCCTCGTCCCACCCCTCGTTCAACAGGAGCTGCCGGCAGGTAGTCGAGGCGCCATGCCACAGTTCCCGAAGCCGCTTTCTCCGAGGTTTCGTTTCGTATCCCCTCTTGGGCATGAACGTTGAGTTTGTCCAAAAAGAAAAAAGGGGGGGGGGGGGGGGGGCGGCACATTTGCCGCCCCTCGGAAAGTGCCGCCCCGTGCGGCCGCACGTTTCGCACGTGCCTTGCGCCGGCCCTGACATCGGGTATCACTGTCTGATTACATTTATCGTCTAAATGCGCTGCTACAAGATCTTGCATGAGTTTGTAGTTCAGGGCTAGTACGCTAGTAGCGCTTCAGTAGACTATTATCTATCTTGTTCCCATTCGTTCGTCGTTTAAAAAGGGATTTACTGTCTAATTACGTTTATCGTCTAAACATGCTGCCACAAGATCTTGCATGAGTTTGTAGTTCAGGACTAGTACGCAAGGAGCGCTTCAGTAGACTATTATCTATCTTGTTGACTTTCGTTCATCGTTTAAAAAGGGCTTAAAGTTGTTGCCTCCAGTCCGTAAAATTAACAGAAAGGCGACGAATCATTTTGGTTCATTCTACCGATGACAATATTCCAGAGCGACGCGATGAATTTGAGATATGGCGCTACAGACGAATGAAAAAATTGTGGGGACTGATAAGGTAACGAACGATGAGGTTATCTGTAGAATCGCCGAAGAGAGGAACATCTGGAAAATACTGTTTTCGATATGTCGTGTTAAGGCATCACGAAATAACTTTCATGTTGCTAAATGGATCTGTTGTGGGGGTGTTGATATGGCGACATACATACACTTTGATAGAAATAACAAAATATTCAAATTCAAATGTTTGTTAAGCTTATGGGACTTAATACGGGGTCATCAGTCCCTAAACTTATAAACTACTTATCAACTACCTTATACTAAGGACGGCACAAATATCCATGCCCGAGGGGGGATTCGAACCCCCGACCGTAGTGACCGTGCAGACCGTGACTAGAGCGCCTCAGTACCCTCGGCCACCGTGGCCGGATAGAAATAACCCACAACTTTAGTAACATATGAAATTTATTAAAAACAAATACTAATCTTTGGACGTTGGAGAAGTACAATCATTCCAGACCGATAAAGTCCAGACATATGAGCGAATATTTCAAAGATCCCTTGACAGTCCGCAATAGCGTCTAAGTCTCAACAGCTAGTTAATAGCATAACAGAACTGGATAAAGTTTATACATCAGTTTAATAAGATTGTGTGTATGCAGTTTGGAATTTCTGCGAGTGTACATGTTTGACAAGGAAAAAATAAAAACTGGTATCTCCGAGCGGCGAATTCATTTAGTGACGGGACGGTACATTTGAAAACCTTCGCCACCACCAAATTACGATTTTCAGCCTCACTTCAAGAACTTCGCACCTACGATCTGAGTGCTACTTTTGCGCAGGGACGTCAACATCTAAAGATCTCAGGTTAGTGAAAAACAATAGAACTAATGTGTTACTTCCTGACGAGGTACAATACAACTTTGTCCCTCACACGTTTTGCATTCCTAGTACAAATAGGCGACGCTAGTAGTAATGTTATTGAAGGTAAAGGAAGGGAAAATTGTAAGAAACCTAACATATTGAATTGTGAGACAGTAAGGTGATTTAAAGTAACATACACAAGTAGTACCCACAAAATATGAAATGTCCAACTAGTTATTATTAGCGTACCCATCAGTTTAACATCCAATGCTGATACGATGTTGCAGGAGGCTTTCCCGTATTCTTTCCCAACTGTTCCATCTATGCTCAGCTTGTTTGTCCGTTTGTTCATCACCACGAATGTATCCATATGCGTATTAACACGTGGGCTACCGTGTGGCCGCCGGCTGCCACAGCAGGCGGTTCTGACGTCGTCGTGGCAGTCAACGTGTTGACTGTTTCTATAAGACAGATAAACTAAATGTCAGGCTCTGTTCATCTATTTTAGATAGTGTTATTTCCTTGTAATGTTTTTGATTCATCTTGATAAACTTCTATTGGTAATGCAATCATACACATTGACATGTTTACGAAAATTTTTATAGTACGAGTGCACCAAAAAGTCTACAAATCATGAGAGAACTTTGACAGAGCTGCTGCCGTTGTCAGAACGACTACTGTACGAGCTGGTATTTAACTTAACGCTTGTGTAGGCAGCTGTGCCGTGTTTGTTTGCATCGTCCTCAAACGTTTGGCACACGATCTGCCGTATGTTACTTAAGTAACGTCACCAGAGGGTTGCGCCAGCACTTCTGTTTAGGAGAACAATTGCCCAAAATGTGATAAGGCTGCTCTCCGGCGTGACGGAGCAGGAGGTTACGAGTTGGGAGAGCAATTCTTACAAAAAGTAAGAGAGAACATATATCATACTAGATGACCCGGTGAACTTCGTATCACTTACCTCTTAATATAAACCATATTAATTTAAATCATATGTATTTTATACCTAGTAGCTTTATAAAGGCATCATCAGATTAAGTTTCGGCGCGATGGTGGGCGGAAAGAGTGAGCAAATCACGCACACATGACCAGGATAATGTTCATGTCACATTCGTGGAAATTCATGGAAGGTTTAAACGATGATAATGAAAAATTTATGGTCTTTAATATTTATGGATAATATTAATATGTATGTGATACGAAGTTCACCGGGTCATCTAGTACATATGTAAATATGTCAACAAAGGTAGCGACATGGCCATCTTCGCTGTAATAAATACAAATAAATGCGTTAGTTTCAAGGCACTTTGAAGTGGCACTATATTCAGTGTGCACATTGCATATATTTAATGTATGTGTAACCTTTGACAGTTCATATACGGGTTCAGATCGTGTAAAGAAAACTTTACTCTCTCAAAGTATATTTCTGAACGAACACATGTTTTATCTAAATTTTCCGCGCAATTTTTTCATATTTTATCGCCGTTTAAACCTACCCTGGACTTACACGAATATTTGAAGACTAAATTTAGCTAAATCGGTTCAGCCGTTCTCGAGTTTTAGCGAGACTAACGAACAGCAATTCATTTATATATATATATATATATATTCCCTCAAATCCACAGTGGGTTCTTTACCTACTATGATGCTTTTGACTGGGTACAAACTACTCCTGTACCCACACCAACCGCCCGCCCTGCGTATGAAACTGATTCAATGAATCCTCTGCCAAACACTTATAATATAAAATGAGTGTCTATATAAATGTCGACGTAGATTTCCCGATTTAATGATACAAAATGTCAACAGATGTCCGTACAATAGTGTTGCGCTCGGCAGATGGCTTTGCAGTTAGCATACAACCATTCCAACGATTTTTTGTATGGAGTCTTCCGTCACTTCTTGGTATAATATTTCCATATTTCGGATTAAAAACAATCCTATGATGGCGTCAGGAGGGTACCTATCAAACGGGGAGAGCCGGCCGCGGTGGTCGAGGGAACTGCGGCGCTTCAGTCACGGTCTGCACGGCCACTACGGTCGGGGGTTCGAATCCCCCCTCGGGCATGGATATTTGTGCCGTCCTTAGTTGTAGCTAGTTCATAAGTAGTTTGTAAGTATAGGGACTGATGACCCCGTAGTTAAGTCCCATAAGCTCTGCAAACATTTGAACATTTTTTGAAACGGGGAGATGTTTGCAGTGTACTTTCAGAAACGGTGCAGCATGGCACTGAAAGGACACTTGTCAGACTGTGTGTTGGCCATAGGAAGAATGGAAGCAGGATTATCTCGAACCGACGAGGCCCGATAGCTTAATGTGCACCGTTCTGCTGGATGTGACGACAGTTTGACTTGTATCCAAATGGGCAGTGCAGGCCACGTGTGACGTCAGATAGAGAGAGAGAGAGAGAGAGAGAGAGAGAGGATCGCGATTTGGCTGTAAAACCAGCTCAGGACCACCTTATAATCCGCGTCACGTACGAAGGCGCCCCAGTTTTCAGCCGTTGTGAGCGGATGCGTAGATACGGGGAGCGACGAGGGGGCTCAAACCCCCCTCCCAGAAAGTTTTTTTCTTTTTTTTTTTTTTTCACTTTTACTAAAATTAAAAATTTACAATACTTTGTGTAATGAATATGAAAGTTAGACTGAAAACTTTGTCAACAAAGAGAGGTACTAGAGTGTCTGTAAGTAGTAATCGATGCTTAGTTGAGCTTAGTTGGCTTCTTACTTGTTATCGGGACACTTTGGGCCGTATGAATAAAATGGAGTATCTACTTTATACTCTGAATTCCAGAGAACATACTCCGGTTTCGCATGAATAAAGGGAGTCGGAGAATATACTTCAGCCGAGTATGTTCTCGACGTGAGTAACGGGGTGGGAGAAGTTGCTCACAGCAGAGAACATTCTCCAATTTCATATGAATAAAACTACAGAAGTTTCTCACGACGGGAGAACATTCTCAGATTTCTGGAGTGAGCTCTATGGCATACTCCGTGCTGAGTAACATCTATTAAGGTTACGTTTTACTGAGGTTTATAATATAAATGACAACAATTTTGTTACTTAGCAGGCCAAAACAAGTTTCTTTATATGTAGTCTTTAAGAAATACGAGGGATCTATAAAGTTAATACAAATAAAAACATTTTGTTGATGAGTATCTTCCTTCGGAAAAATTGTGTGACACTTCCAGCATTTTGTACAGTGACGAGAGTGATGTAAGAGGTGTTTTCATTACCTACATAAAAATGAAACACAAATGGATTCAGCTGCGTGTTTACTCATTTGTTTGGTGAGTATATTTACAGTTGTAAACAATCACATAGCAAAATAATACTGTTTTAAAATAGGGTCTATTGGTAAGACCTTATGCTGTTCGTTCCAAATAAAGTGTATCCCAGGACTTCACAGTTTCTATCACAAAATAAATATTGCTGCAATACCAGGTAGGCCTACTGAAGTACTGTTTCTATCCAAACCGATTGGTCTATTTATGATGCGTTTTCTGACTTCGTAATCGTAACTTCTGACATGTTAGAAGTAAGTAAACACGACAGGAAAATTAATAATTGATTAATTACATACCTGTTTCTTGTTCAAAATCGCATGGCCTAACGCTTATGAGTAAACCATTGGGTGTCATATTTAACAAGGCCTATCTCATGTTAGAACACTCCGACAGCATTCCACGTTGTAACAGATGAATATGTGATGCATTCTTACTATATCGTTCGTAAATTGTGCTAACCCTTCTTCATTAACAAACGAGTTTCTCGCGTGACGAAAATTTTGTATCGCCAGCAGAATATATTTTCGTAAAAAGTGCATATTTAGTCTTAATAATATGCTCCTTCACAAGAAACTAATATCTAAACACAGTACAGTTCTTTCTGAACACGTCGATGCCTACTCCATATTTGTACACTTAATAATTTGCCTGATTGGGCTAGTTTAAAGAAATACACGATTGGACAGCTGATGTGTGGCGGACATGACACACTGAGAACTTACTCAAGAAGGAGGGGAGGTAGCGAGAATGAACTTCCTGCTCAGAGCATATGCTTCGAAGTTTTTATTCATACGAAATTGAGAACTTACTCAGAGAACGTTCTTTTGCTCTGAGAATCTTCTGTGGATCATGTGCTCTTTTTTATTCATACGACCCTTTGTCTCGAGTGTCTTATTGGTAGCCTTCGTGAGGCCTAGGCAAGCGTCGCGCACGACTTTCACGACTATGAATTTTGCCACTTAAAAGAAAAAAAATGATTACTCAGGTAACTACCACCTAACCTTCAGTAACAATGAGCAAGAATTGTTTAATTCCAGCCAGAAACATGCTCCACAGACTGTTTAAAGTACCGCGCGTGTAACGAAGGCCACCGTGTCTTATGTTTACTACTGCTACCAACTTCAGTGATCTATTAACTTTATTACTACAGTAGGGGGGCGAACTTGTACGTGACAGAGACAGATATATTTTTTAACGAGTGCGAATAAACGAAAAATGTATGACACCACAACCTTATTACTTCTTTGTATAATTGATACCACAGATGCAGATCATCTGCATCCACGCATGCCGAAAGTGGCAGCGTTGTGTTCAGATTCAAATGTTTGTATAGCTTATGGGACTTAACTACGGGGTCATCAGTCCCTAAACTTACAAACTACTTATGAACTAGCTAACACTAAGGACGGCACAAATATCCATGCCCGAGGGGGGATTCGAACCCCCGACTGTAGTGGCCGGGCAGACCGTGACTGAAGCGCCTCAGTCCCCTCGGCCACCGCGGCCGGCCAGCGTTGTGTAGCAGACAATCTGTCTCCCCCTCTTTTGACAAATATTAATCGTGTGAAAGGAATTGTTAGTTTCGACGTTTTGGATCTAATTTTCGAGTTTGTATTCTACTGAAAGAAGTAGCTCTACATGCTGTCATTGCTTTATAATACTCGTATTAACGTACTCTGTAGATATTTAGCTTGGATTTCGTGTCTCTAACCTAAATGTTTCGCAAAATCTTAGATTTTAAATTGACGTTCTTAGCCATATTTTGCAACTGGGGCAATGACGCCATAGTGGGGAATTCAGGCAAAATGAAGTGTAATACAGACGCATACATTTTGTGAAATGGACGCTTGCAGAATGTAGTAGTTTCGAAGTGTCAAAAACTGTATTTCTGACTTTTGCGGTGTCTTAATCAAGTCTAAATTATAAAATCTACTTCCATTCCAACTTTACATCGACAAGTACTTGAAGCCTTGTAAATGTCTAATACAGTAGAGTGATAAGTATAAATTAGAACAGTTGTAATACTTTTTTACTACTACTCATTCATCGTGTAGGTTTATCCTTGATTTTCATATGTATGGCTTCTTTACCCCGGAACCTAGGGTAATGCCACTACTGCGTATACTTTCACAATAACACTTAACAAAACACATGGCTCAAAAAATTATAATAAAGTAGTATTAGCTGGCGAAGCTTTGGTATTATTCTGTACGAAAAAGACACACTTTTAATGAGGTAAAAAAGCTGGTTTTCCTTACGGTGGCGCCATTCCCCTGGTCTCCCCTATATGTTACTTGTCTGAGTGTTTTCGGTTTTTTACCATTGCTGACGACTTATGACTTGCGCTAGATGTGGTAGTGCGGAAGGTATTTCTAATTTACTAATCGCTACAGCAATTACTTTTGTTCTGAAAATTGAGCTTACTCTGTATGTTATGTTCAAATACTTTAGGGGCATGTAGTTGGGCAACGTCTTCGACAACAGCAAGCATTTCGGGAGGTGAACGGCCGTCATTTTCAAGGTATAACAGAAAAGACTGCTCTTCAAGTCTACAATCTTTTTCAATAACGCTTCTTTTACCAACTACTCACAAAATTTTCCAAATTCATAGAAAAAATAGTAAGTTTTTTATGGGAGGGGGGAGAGTGGCGGCGGAGTCACAGCTTTGGCACATGTCAACTGTGTGAGAGCACCTCGGTATAGCCCTGGCTCTGAACCCCCCCACCCCCAAAGATTTATCTACGCTCCTGATTGTGAGCATACTCCTCCCCCACACTTGCAGCCAATACGCTTCATTCTCTAGGCGTATGACTGGCCGCGAGTTACGCAATGTTTCTCCTGCAGGCTCAACTGTTGGCATTCGGCCACAGTCAGACTGTGATTCGGCCGAAGCACATCCCATCCATGCTTTCCCTATCGCTCCTTCTCTATGCACGGAAGCGCCTTCTTACATGACGCCGACTATAGTACTGTTTGGTATTTGACCTTGCAGCATCCATTGGAAGAGTTGCAGCGAGGCTAATGGTGCACAGACACAGATATGTTGTATGCCAACACGTCTTCACCGAAGGGAACGTCTGGATGGTGGAACAGTGGGCTTTTTATACTGATGGTCTGGTTATGATTATTGACGGATTCTCATCTGGAGAAAACGAGGAATACGATCTCGGGGCCCAATCATTACAGGAAGAGACAAATATCTAGGATCATCCATATTGGTGTACGCAGGGACCACTCGAAAACCTCCTCATGAAATTTCACGGGTGAATCAACAAGGTTTAACTAAAGTCAGGTGTGGTGACGAAGCAAGCTGGGGATTAACGTCCTGGAGATAGTATAGGCATTAGATGCGGAGCTCACACTCGGATTTTTGGGTAAGAATGGGGAAGAAAAACGGCGGTGCCCTTTCAGAGGAACCAACCCAGCATTTGCCTAGAGTGATTTAGGAAAATCACGGAAAACCTAAAACTGGATAGTCGGAGGTGGATTTGAACCGCCGGCCTCCTGAATACGAGTCCAGTGTGTTACCAGTGCACCTTCTTGCTCGGTTTTCATGACGAGATCTTGTACATTTGTTGCCAGTTGTATTGATGGATGGTAATGCTTGACCTCATAGAGCATGGCTGTTTAATGTTTTCTTGGAAAAGGAAGATGCTGAATACATGGTGTGGCCTGCTCACTGTGCCAGTTTCAGTTCCATAGGGTACGTCTGGGATGCACTACGGAGATGGGTTGCATCACTTTAACAACTTCCAATCACGCTGTAAGAGTTGCAAGCTGCTCTGCATGAAAATTTGGTGTTATTGGCTTAACATGATATCATTTCCAGCATGTCTTGTAGTTGCCTTTATTGCTATAAGAAGTGGTCACACCCACCCTGAGCACACTAACCAGCTGTCGCAATGTTTGTACATTTCCATTAAGGTGTAAAAAACGAAGAAAGCATTGTTGCAGATAGTTTTGTTCTATATTCTTTACAGTGGTTCTACTTTACTATATTCTCTTCATGATGTTTTGGGGCAAAGTAAACGCAACCTTGAAAAATTTCCTTTTTTTAATTTCACTTTCGACACCCATGTATATTGTCATCATCCCTTTCCTTTTTGTAGTTGCCCACAAAGATGAAAGATGGAGTACTACAGTAAGGTCCTCAGGCTAGCTCGGTATTATAAGAAAACATTTTGTACTTATCTATAACTGACATCTCTCTTACCTTTTGAAGTAAGGAACAAACCCTAATTACACACTGTTTTGCCCTACTCAAATTATTTAACTAATTGAATCATATTTTTCACCAAAATAACCATGTCCTTTGTGTACATATTCGTTGGATAGAGAGATAAGTAGGGAAACAAATCCTCCATTGTTTACTATCTACTACTGTAGTGGCTTAGACTTCCTATTGTAGGTTCTCTCAGATTTTATTCAGGTCTGAATCTAAGCATTATTCTTTCATTAGTAAAATGTATATATGTATTCGCGGCACTTTTAACCCTGTACTTCATCGTGGATAAAGCTAGAAGTCTGAATTTTCAGTGACCAAAACTACATTCTATAACTGGCTACTTTACCAAATTATTACTATTTATACCATATATTTTATGAAGTATTTGTTGGAATACTTAAATTTTGTCACTGACACACTGCTTAGTCAATGGCTCTTATTGGTATAATAGAAGGAGTAATAGCTGATCCTGAAAATACAAAGATTATATTTAAGAATAACCATATTTACGAGCTTGGTCCGGTCAAAATTGAATTTGAAATTATTAACAGAGCTTATATTGATTGTGAACAGTAGCCCATATGTAAAGCCTACCATACACAAAAGTCATAGGCTAATTCTAATGATGATTATGATATGAGACGTCAACAGCGAGGTTTTCAAAGTCCTGGGTATAATGTATCCAAGACAAATGTCAGTAATAACACAGGAAGAAATGTAGAATGCCAGAAATTGCAATGAAATATGTGTACACCCTAAGGCAGTAAAATAAGGCTGACGCTGCCTCACCGCCCGGAGCGCTAAGTATCATAATTTAATTTGCGTGAAATTTCGTTGCCAGTTAATTTCTGAATTTTCGTTAGATTTCGTTTGTGCTACTATTTTAAGAGTTTATTTTCGCGCATTTTGACAAACACCGTGCGTGTAGTTTTCGTCTGCTGCAAGCTACGTGATTTAAGTGTCATACTGTCACTTTCTCATTTCGTGTTCTGCTTTGAGGAAGTTTATATTCCCTCGCGTTTGATAACAGTGTATTCCATAGATTTTTCTTGTTTATTTTGAAAACAGCCGGAGTCAGTTTCGTTGTTTTGACAGTCTAGTTACTACTGACCACAGTTCAATCAGCTGCCAGCCGCCTTTATGAAAGTACTAGACTAGTTAAGAGTATATTATTCAGTTTTCTACTTTATACAGTTAATTGTATCGATAGGATGTGTGCCTGCTGTGTGTAGACGCAGGATGATTGGTCGCATTTCCCGAACAGTTGAGCATGCTGCTGGCTACGGTTAGCCGTCTTCAGGCTGCTGTCTCGGAGTGCAGTGGCGGTGGGGAGTCTGGTGTGTCAGGTGGGACACCACACATGTCTCATGCTTCGCCCTCTGTTCCTGCTACCGAGGCACCTTCTGGTGTACCGGACGTGGTCGAGCCTCTCTCTCCGCAAAGGGAGTGGCTGGTTGAACGGCGTTCGCGTCACTCGAGAAGGATGGCCAATGTGGAGGCGCCCGTTCCTCCTGTGAGAGGACATGTGGTCACTCCTTCAGCAGGGTCCGAGCAGGTGCACGGGGAGAGGGCATTATTAGTTATTGGGAGCTCCAATGTTAGGCAGATAGCGTCGAGAACCGGAAAGAAGTCCAACGTGCACTCGGTGTGTCTTCCGGGGGCCTCATCCGAGATGTGGAGGCGGCCTTGCCGGCGGCTATCAAGAGTGTGGCGTGCGGTTGACTGAAAGTCGTGGCTCACGTCGGCACCAATGACGCTGGTCGTTTGGGTTCTAGAGAACATCCTCAGTTCCTACAGGTGGCTGGCGAAATTGGTGAAGACTACTGCCCTCGCACGTGGGGTGCAAGCAGAGCTGTCGATTTGTAGCATTGTTCCCAGGGTTGATCGGGTCCTTTCGTGTGGACGCGAGTGGCGGGTCTGAACCAGAGGCTTCGCCGACTCTGTGACAGTCATGGCTGCAGATTTCTGGATCTGCATTATCGGGTGGGTAATTGTAGGACACCCTTAGATAGGTCAGGGATGCACTACACTAAGGAAGCGGCTACTCGGGTAGCAGAGTACTTGTGGAGTGTACATGGGGTTTCTTTTTAAGGCTAGGCGCTAACTCTGATGAGCACTCGCCTGTCAACATAAAGACAGCGAGTTCAGGCCGCGTTAGGCTAAAAAATTCGACTATCAAAATATCAGCTGTGAACTTCAAAGGTATTAAAAACAAAGTTCCCGAATTTGCCGCGCTGCATGGAAATTATTGTGCTCAGATAGGCACCAAAAGCTGGCTAAATCATGATGTGGCAAGTTCACAAATGTTTAGCGAGACGTGGAATGTATGTCGGAAAGACAGATCAGACGCAACTGGAGGGGGAGTGTTCATTGCTGTGGACAAAGATATTGTTTCTACTGAGATCGAGTCTTGCGAGCTACTTTTGGAAACTTTCTACGAAAACTGTCTTGAGCAGTTAAACCGGCAACCCACGGGCAATGGAAATATTTTAGACCTTATTAATAATGTCTGTGTAGAGACAGGAGTTAGTGATCATGATATCGTCATAGCGTCGATGGTGACTAAAGAACATAAACCAAACAAGAAGGCTAGGAGAGTTTTTTCGTTTGGAAGCGCCGATAAGCAATTGTTAGGATCGCACTTAGAAAATGAATGGATATCTTTTAGTTTCAGTCCAATGTATGTAGAGGAATTGTGGAGTAAATTTAAATACATTGTAAATAAATGGTTAGAGAAATATGTGCCTGTAAAGTCGATTAAGGATGGAAGAGATCCACCGTGGTATAATAATAATATTAGAAAGCTACTGAGAAAGCAAAGGCTGTTGCACTCTTGGTTCAAAAAAGAACACGCAAATGATGACAGGCAAAAGTTAGTAGAGATTCGTGCGTCTATAAAAAGATCGATGTGCGAAGCATACAAAAATTACCACAGCCGTACCATGGCAAAAGATCTTTCCGAGAACCCGAAAAAATTCTGGTCCTATGTAAAATCGATAAGCGGATCAAAGCCCACTATCCAGTCACTCGTCGATCATTCCGGGGCAGCAATAGAAGAAAGCAGGCGGAAATGTGTAGTTCTAAATTTAACCTTTAAGAAATCTTTGACGCAGGAGAACCGCACAAATTACCATCATTTGATCAACGTAGTAATTCCCAAATTGAGGACACAGTAATAGGTATTTTTGGTGTAGAGAAGCAACTGAGAGAGCTAAATACGAAAAAGTCTCCTGGTCTGGATGGAATACCAGTTCGGTTTTACAAAGAGTATTCTGCAGCATTGGCCCTTACTTAGCTTGCATTGATCACGAAACTTTAATTCAGCGCAAAGTTCTTAGTGATTGGAAAAAGCGCCGGTGACTACCGTTTATAAGAAAGGAAAGAGGACTGACACACATAATTACAGGCCAATATCGTTGACATCAGTTTCCTGTAGAATTTTGGAGCATATTCTCAGTTCGAATATAGTAAATTTCCTTGAGACGGAAAAGCTTCTTTCTATGAATCAACACGGGTTTAGGAAACATAGTTCATGTGAATCTCAGCTTGTCCTTTTCTCACATGACTTCTTCCGAGCCATGGATGAATGGCAACCGGCGGATTGTGTTTTTCTCGACTTCAAAAAGGCGTTTGACGCGGTGCCACACTGGAGACGGCTGAAGAAGATACGAGCTTATAGAATAGGTTCACAGATTTGTGACTGGCTGAAAGACTTCCTAAGTAATAAAACGCAGTATGTCGTTCTCGACGGTGAGTGTTCATCAGAGACAAGTGTATCGTCAGGCATGCCCCAGGGGAGTGTGATAGGACTGCTATTATTTTCTATCTATATAAATGATCTGATGAACAGAGTAAGTTGTAATTTGCGGCTGTTTGCTGATGATGCTGTGGTGTATGGGAGGGTGTCGTCTTTAATTGACTGTAATAGTGTAGAGGATGACTTAGAAAAAATTTGTAGCTGGTGCGAAAAATGGCAGCTAGCTCTGAATGTAGAAAAATGTAAGGTGATGCGCATGAGTAGGAAAAACAATCTCATTATGTTCGAATACAGCCTTAGTAGTGAATTTCTTCATGCAATCACGTCGTTCAAATATCTAGGTGTAACACTGCAAAGTGATTTGAAATGGAACGAACATGTAAGGACAGTTCTAAGGTGGTCAGCCGACTTAGGTTTATTGGGAGAATTTTGGGAAGATGTATTTCATCTGTGAAGGAGACCGCATATAAAACGCTTGTTTTTGGGGACCCGCAGCTGATCAGTTTAAAGGAAGACAGAAGCCGTTCAGAGGCGAGCAGCTAGGTTTATTACTGGTAAGTTCGACCAATCTGCGAGTGTCACGGAAATGTTCCGGGAACTCAATTGCGGATCGCTGGAGGAAACACGACGTTCTTTTCGTGAATTTCTGTTGAAGAAATTTTGAGGGCCGGAATTTGAAGCTGACACCTACTTACACTTCGCGTAGTGATCACAAAGACAAGATAAGAGAAATTATGGCTCGTACGGAGGCATATAGGCATTCTTTTTTCCTTGTTCAATTTGGGAGTGGAATAGGAACGGACATTCCTAGTAGTGGTGCGTACCCTCCGCCACGCACCTTACAGTGGATTGCGGACTGTGTATGTAGATGTAGCTTTAATGGAAAGGAAGAAGGTTGCTGAAGAAGTTAAAATAACGTAGTAGATGATCATAGCTGACTGCAGGAAATAAATGGATAAGCCAGCCACTTTGTAACGCACTGAAACCTCCAGCCTAAGGCTTAAGTCAGATTTCAGACATATCACAGAATTATAAAACTTTTGTCACATTCGCCTTGTCATCTCCTAAAATACAGGGCAAATCATCACCAAGATTTGTTCTCATACAATCTGCGTGGTATAAAATACACGGAGTGGGGCCTCCTCTCATCAGAGTAAAAAGCCAGGAGTTTATGGACAGTGCCCCATGTGGAGGCGAGTAATGGCCACTTCCTTATGCCTGAGAAGCAGACAAGAGAATCACAACAGACAAAACAGCTTGCTTCAGCAACCGCAACTTCTTATAATGTCACTGATAGTCATTCCTCCTCCCACAACTGCAACAAAGAAGTGAGGTTCAGCAAAGGAATATGGCACCATGTCACATCATGATCTCTGCAGGCCTCTTTGGTGGCCCAATCAGCTTCTTCATTATGTCGAATTCCCACTGTCCTGGCATTCAGCAAAACGAGACCTGCTTCGCTTGATACTGGAGGAAGGACAGTTCATCTTGCATATGTTGCAGCAATGTCACAGTTGGAAAGGCCTTATAGCCATTTGCAATTATGAAAAAGCCTTTCCAATGGAGGCTGAGCAATGGTGTAGTATGTGGTGTGAAAGGTGTAAACAGCAGTTTGTATTCCTGGCACACAATGAGTAGCTGTCGCCTGACTCAGCAGCCTCAGAGCAGAGACTTCGTATGGGACTTGTTCTAAATGCCCAGGTGGCTAACCAAATTCCTTCCCTGTGTGCAACAACTTTAAATAGGATGACCATGCAGATACATACACCGTGCAACCATAATCAAGGCGAGATTGCACAAAGGTTCTATGAAACCAGAGCATACAAGTCCTGTCTGCCCTCCATTAAATGTGGCTAGTACATTTTAAAATGCTTAGTGCTTTAGGCACTGTCTCTTCAAATACTTCAAGTGTGGCAACCATGAAAGTTTGGTGTCTAATGTGAGGCCTAGAAACCTCATGGTGTCTTTGAAATTTAAAATGGTGTCCCTCAGTCACAGTTCAGGCAAGTTAAAATGATGCGACAATGGTTAAAAAGAACAATACAGATTTCCTGGTTGAAAACTTAAAACCAATCTTTCCTGCCCATTTATCCAATTGTCGAAGAGTGAGTTGCAGCTGAAGTGTTGTCTTTGCAAGGTTGGAAGAAGAGCAAAAGACAGATATGTCATCAACAAATAACGAACACTGAACAGTACATTTAATAAATGAGGTAATACTGTTAATGGCTACGGCAAAGACAGCCACACTTAAAATACTGCCCTGAGGGACACTGTTCTCCTGCTCAAAACGATCAGAAAGGGTGTCACCAACTCTATATCTAAAATAGTGTGCAGAAAGAAATGACTGGACAAAAATGGGAATACATTCACAGACACCACAGTCATGCAGTTGCCTGAGGATAACGTGCAACATAGTATCATAGGCCTTCTCAATATAAAAAGGTATAGACAAAAGATGATGCTGTTGCAGGAAAGCCTGTTGTATAGTTGTCTTCAATAAGGCCAGATTATCAGAGTTGGATCAATATTTCCTGAATGCAACTAAGTGCAACTAAGAAGCTGGCTGGATTCTAACATTCAGACAAGGCAGTGGATGACCATCCACTCTAAGGCCTTTCCCACACTGCTAGGAAGGACAACACTATGATAACTATTCAGCTTATAGAGTCCTTTCAGACGTTAGAGGAATTAAAATTTCTTCATGCCATGAGTCCGGAAGGTGACCTGACAGCCAAATTTCATAAAAATTTGTTTCGGTATTTAAGGTGCCTTAGCATGCTGTAATGTATCGTATCGTAACCAAGGCATGTATCAGGAGCTGCCGATTGCGGGGAATCAAACTCCCACATGGAAAAGAGGTGGTTGTAATCTTCATTACTTTTGGACCTGAAGTCAAAAGTGCCCCTATTCATAGACAATATGTATTATTAGAAAGAAGGAGCCTGACTGGCACTGGAAGTGCCTGCAGTCAAGTATTCCACCATAGTCCGCACAATGTCTCATGGGTTGGTCTGCAGGGTGTCATTTCCCACTACAGCAGCCACTCTGGCACCTTCCTCCTCTCCCAGATATCATCCTTATGGTCTCCCATGCGTGTGAGCTTTTGGTGGAACCATTAGAACCATTAATGATATTCTGGAACTATTGTCACAATCTTTTCTTGCTCTCTCTTATAGTTTGACAACTTTTGCACTCACCACCCAAAAGGCTGCAAGGTTCTCTACTTAGGATCCAAACACCTCGACCTTACTGCAGAGTGACATTCGTCATTCCACCTGAAGACTGTGGAATGGATGCTGCAGTGGCTTGATGTATCATTTGGGTAATATAATCCAACCATTCCTGGACAGTAACAACCTCAGCCAGTCAGCTGTAAAGGGTACAATCCGCTCTACTGAGCACCCATTGAGGTGGTTGTCATATAGGCTCCATTGCATCTGGCTGGTGGATCCAGAATGGGAAGTGATCAGTTCTATGTAGGTCATCAACCACTTCCCACTGAATAGTAGGGCTGAGGACTGGAGAGAATATCAAAAGATCTTCATAGTTTTTTCGGGTTTGCTGCCGGATTTTGAAGTCAAACTGACCCAATATTTCGGCGGAACAACTGTCCGCCATCCTCAGGGGAACTGCTGCTGCTGGACTCGCCGACAACTGATGCCGAGGGCATGGAACGCCGTCCTATATAGGCCTGCGAGTGATGAAGGCGCATGCGCGGCCTGCCACAGGTATTGCACACAGACAGGTCTTGCGGCGCCGCCGGTGGGGGAAAGGCGGTGCTCTCGATATATCGCAGTCATGGGTTGTCTTCCAGCAATCTGGTGGGTTGCATAAAAGATCGATGTTTTTTCATATTTGATAAAACCGCTAAGCGGAAAACCCTTGTCTCTATTAATTAAATTTTCTGACAGCCTGATTTCAATAGACTCTTTATACACATTGTCCCAAACACCGGACGTGCTGGCCACAATACGAGTATCATCGAACAACATCCTATGTTGCTCGTTTAGACAATGTTCCGCAACTGCTGACTTTTCGGGCTGTAGAAGCCTGATGTGACGGCGATGTTCCACACATCTGTCATGAACAGTGCGGATCGACCTGCCAATGTACGCCTTCCCACACTCGCATGGAATCCTGTACAAACCCTGTTTTTTAAGGCCCAAGTCGTCTTTAACGGATCCTAAAAGTGTCCTGATATTGGGTGGTGGACGGAACACACTCTGGATGTTAAATTTCTTTAGGATTCTGCTACTTTGTGAGATATGCCCCCTGCATACGGAATAAAAGCAACAGATCTGTCTTCCTCTTCATGCACTTCCCGGAATGGTCCAAACTGCATAGCTCGAAGAATCTGCCTCTCGGAGTACCCATTTTCCTTAAACACAGAAGTCAAGTGTGAAAGTTCCTGTGGTAGGCTTTCTGCATCGGAAACTTCATAAGCTCTGCGTACCAGAGTCTTAAGGACGCCACTGCGTTGGTGTGGTGGGTGGCAGCTTCTTGCATTGAGGTACAGATCTGTATGTGTGGGCTTCCGATAAACACTATGTCCCAGGGTACCATCCTGTTTCTTGTACACCATGGCATCCAGGATCGGAAGCTTCCCATCGCTTTCAACCTCCATGGTGAATTTGATATTGGGATGGAGACAGTTGAAGTGGTCAAGAAATCGATTCAGAGAATCTCGTCCATGGGGCCACACAAAGAATGTGTCATCAACATATCTCCAGAAACACTTTGGTTGCAGAGCCGAAGTCCTCAGTGCCATATCCTCAAAATCCTCCATAAACAAATTGGCAACTACTCCCCATAGCCACTCCGTCAGTCTGTTCAAAAAAGTTGTCATTAAATAAAAAATACGTGGATGTCAGCACATGACGACAAAGCTTGACCAAGTCATCATCCAGTTTTTCGCTAATCAGACACAGGGAATCTTCCAGTGAGACACGAGTGAACAGTGAAACCACATCGAAACTGACCAATAAGTCCGAAGACTCAAGCCTCAAAGATTGCAGTCTTCAAACACTCTTTTCAACATTTTTCACGGGCTAGCCATCTTATCTCTCTATAACACGAAATTCCCCTTGCTCTGAATCCAAAGACTTCAAAAATTCTTGGAACTGTACAGTCATCCAAAGCCAGTGAATAAACCTAAAGTTCACTGTTTCGACAACTACCTTCATGGCATGCTCCATTTTGAGGCACTTCGCACATAAATTCTCTTGGTAGATAAACGTAACGAAAGTTTAACACTGATGTGCTGCCAACTTTGCAGACCTCATTTTCAGTTAATTCGCTTATCCCAGCCATTGCTGGAGTCTTATCTGTTGTTAGCAGCGATAAGTAGTCAAACTTTAATGAAAACAAACTAATGACGATGCAAATCTCGTGACTTAAGTGGATACAATGCCGCTAATTCTTCTGTTTTATTAACATGGGCATCAAAATCACTGACATAAATCGCCACTTGGTCGCTATCCGGAATATCTGTACACTCATCCAAACATAGTGAAGAAAAACATCAACTCAGAAACACGATTTTTAAAATTATCTTCAATTTGTCTTACAATGTCGACACACGTCTAGTAATAGTTCGAAGAGACAGGCTTACTTTTGAGAAATCCTGTTTCTTCTGCGGACGCATCATTTCGACGACGGTCTCAAGGCATTCCTTTAACATTTCGCCGTCTGAATATGGGTTTGATTTTTTCCCCAGTTATCTACATCTACATCTACATGGGATACTCTGCAAATCACATTTAAGTGCCTGGCAGAGGGTTCATCGAACCACAATTGTACTATTTATCTCCCATTCCATTCTCGAATAGCGCGCGAGAAGAAAGAACACCTGAATCTCTCTGTTCGAGTTCTGATTTCTCTTATTTTATTCTGATGATCATTTCTACCTATGTAAGTGGGAGTCAACAATATATTTTCGCATTCGGAGGAGAATGTTGGCGATTGAAGTTTCGCAAGTAGCCCACACCGCAGCGATAAGCGCCGTTGTTGTAATGATTCCCATCCCAGATCCTGTATCATTTCCGTAACGCTGTTTCCCCTGTATCGTGTCAATAGGAAACGAGCTGCCCTTCTCAGGACTCTTTCGATGTCCTCCGTCAAACCCACCTGATAAGGGTCCCTCACTGGGCAGTAATACTCCGAAAATGGACGGAGAAACGTAGTGTATGCAGTCTCTTTTGTAGTTCTGTTGCATCTTTTAAGGGTTCTGCCAATAAAACGCAGTCTCTGGTTCGCCTTTCCCACGATATTATCTACGTGTTCTTTCCGGTTTAGGTCTGAAGTAATAGTAATTCCTAGGTATTTTGTGGAGTTTACGGCCTTCACATTTGCTTGATTTATGTTGTAAACAAAGTTTAACGGATTTATTTTCGTACTCATGTGGACGACTTCACACTTCTCATTATTTCGAGTGAATTTATGTAAATAAGGAATAGCAGAGCTACTGCATAACTCGCTTTCACGTAGCACGTTGCCTCTGAATTCGCCATTGTAAATAATTATTGTTGAGTACAAAGTTACCTTTTTAAGCCGTTTACTTGACCTTGTCGATATTGTCCCTTGTACTTTTCGAACATAACTGCATGTTTAGTCTCGTAATGCCCTTTGATGTTATGTTCTTTTGGAACAGAGATTCCTTGCATATTAGATATATCGGTATTATTTTATATTACACACACACACGCACACACACACACAAAGCTTTATTGTCCACCTGTCTTGAAAAGTTCTCAACTCCTCTGCAACTTTCCTCTTCTTAGGTCCTACTTCTTTGCTAGTTGACGCCATACCAAGATTACGTCTTCAGTTGAAACAGACATTTTCCCCTATAAGTCAAACTGACAAAGACATCACACGGTAATCGAATTACGTGACGTTCAGAATGAAATATCAGTTACGTAAAGTAGTTCCATGCATCTCTCAAAAACTCCCTACAAATCTACTTTAAAGTTCTGCGAAACAGTTTAACATCGCAAAACACTGGAGGCGCGTCCTACGTGTTCACTGCAGCCCCCGAAAAAGAAAGCTGATCATGTAAAAAGCCGGCCGTGGTGGCCGAGGGGACTGAGGTGCTCCAGTCACGGTCTGCACGGCCACTACGGTCGGGGGTTCGAATCCCCCCTCGGACATGGATATTTGTGCCGTCCTTAGTATTAGTTCATAAGTAGTTTGTAAGTTTAGGGACTGAGGACCCTGTAGTTAAGTCCCATAAGCTACACAAACATTTGAACATTTCATGTAAAAAAAAGTGTCGTTGAATTATGATTCTTCATTTCATTCTCCTAGCAGATCATTTTATCTGCAATGCACATGCGCAAAACTTCCTTGAAGGCAACATACACGCCTCACGGTTGTTTTTGTCGCACTGAAGATTTATGAAAAACAAGGAATATTTGGTAAAATTTCAGACAGAGAGATTTTCTCATAATCAGTTATTTACTGTGGTTTAGTATTCATGACTTCTGAGGTAACAATGATTTTGTTACACTCGCCTAACAGTGCATTTAGTTATTTACTGTGATTTCAAAATTCAAATGTTTATAAATCTGAATGACTTAACTACGTTGGTCATCAGCCCCTAGGCTTACAAACTATTTAAACTAACTTACAGTAACTTATGCTAAGGATAACACAAACACCCATGCCTGAAGAACAACTCGAATTTATGCGGCGAGCAACCGCAAGACGCCTTAAAACGATCGGCCACTCCAGCGCGAAACTTTAGTGTTCAAAATATTCAAATGTTTGTAGATCTATCGGACCATACTGCGTGGTAATCAGTCCGTAGCTTACAAACTACTTATACCTAGGTAAACTAACCTAAGGACAAACACATACACCCATGCCCCAGGGAGTACTCTAACCTCCACGGCGAGTAACCGCGCGCTCCGCAGCGAGACGCTTTAGACTGACTGCTCGGCTACTCTACTCTACTTTAGTGTCCACGATGAGAGGAATTTCAATACTCGACATTTTTATGCCAGTGGGACGAGATGACATATTTTTCAGCCTAAATGGCGGTACTACAAAGTCATACTTCTCGTCAAATTATCAGTGTTTCATTTAAGTACGGTATTATACGTACTTGGGAAACTGCATAGTCCTTTCTCTCGAGAATTTTTGATACTAGTATGCAACTGCTTTAGGAAATTTGTAGTTTAGTCCTGAACGTCATGTGTCGTAAATATAAAAGTTGCTGATGTTCACTTAAAATTTCGACGTACTTTGTTATGATTCTTACTGAAAAGTATTCTACATTTCAGGTCTATAACATTATTACTTGCTGTAAATAACACAGAAAGACAGGCTCATATCTGTACATTTGAAATATGCAATCTCTCAAAGTCATTAGTAAAACTACATTATTATAATTAGTTTTGTACTACTGAAATTAAAAGATGGTACTGAGGGCGAAACCATTGCTAATATCGACTGAATATATAAAATACATACAAGCCTAGTAAAAATAAAGAGAAGCATCTTAGATCAATTGTAAAAAGATAAAAGCTGGTTTTACTTGAAAGATTACTCTGTTTAGTCACAACCGCTACTAATCGTGCCCTTATTACCATCCACTCACTTTGACTGGAGACGATTCAAGAGTTTATTTCCGAACATTCAACGCTAACACCGTAGCTAGAGCGATTATGGTTCAAAGAATGCAACATCAATCTGAAGGGTCCTCTGTCACTCGGTGCAGTAAATTATTATCTTCTGTCGATAGAAGACGAACTGTAGACATTACTATGTATTCGGATGATGTGGCAGTACACTACGTCACTAAATTGTCTGTGCTCCAGCCTGCAACCGCCACAACAGAACGCTAAGGATTCCTAAACCCGAGCCCTCCTCCGTCTCGTCCTCACCCGCCCACCCGCCCTTCTTTCCGGCAGTCCTCTCGCTGCACTCACAACCCACATGTCGGCATCCCCACCCTCAACTGACTTACGCAAGCTGGAACTGGCTGCCACGTAATTCACAACGGCCGCCCGACACCCCACAAGCTGCCTCTCCCGTCCCCTTACATCTCACACCGTCTACCGTCTCAGCCACATGCCACGCAACATACGGTAGTGTTTTACAAACAGGAATTTATATGAAAATTTAATGATAGTTGGATCAATGAAATTATATATACCTGCTGTAATTTGATATGATACTAAAGACATTTGATGGAATGTTATTTTGCAGTTATACATGAAATAAAAGTCTAAATTTTTCTTCTATATGAAACATCTCCGCGGGCCAAAACTTATCGGCTCGCGAGGCCGCATGCGGCCTGCGGGTTGGCCGCCTCTGGTCTAGGCCATATAACAACCAGAATGACACATAATAGCTCATCATCCATTGACCATGTAATTACTGATATAGATTTTTTAGGCTTCTGTGATAAATGGTTTTGTAGCTGATCACTTTGCACAGTTAATAGATTTCAATAATCTACTGACACAGAACTGGTTCAGATCTGTGGAATTTAAGAGAAAATTCACTGATAGAAATGTTTAAATTTTGAAGCATAGATTAGCCATTGAAAATTGGGACCTTGTTTTTTCTAGTGAAGGGGTGAACAACCAATGGCAGACCTTTTTCGATACTTTTATATGGCACCTGGATATGAATTCCCCAGTAAAAAAATCCTACAAACAAAATAAAATAAATGATAGTAAAATTGGAATGGTCTCATTGGATGCTCATGCACTCAAACTACGTTCATAAATGCTTAACATGTATGATCTTTTTGTATATACTGGTAATGAATTGTATAAAGAAAGATACAAGAGATATAAATTACTATTTCGTAAGGAGGTTAAAAAAGCTAAAGCTGAAAGTATAAAATCTAAGATAGCAACATCTGACAATGTGTCTAAGAGTTCTTGGGCATTTGTTAAGAATATTAGAGGTCAAGATAGTGCAAGTATGAAAAAAGAAAATGTATCTTTAATAATAAATGAAGAGGTCATTGATGACCCTCATATTATCAGTAAAAATTTAATGACTATTTTGTTGACTTGGTAAAAAAATGACCCAATCATACCAGAACAAACTTTACATAATGATATAGACTTTAGTATGGTTGACTTGAGTATGCCACTTAAAATTACTACTAGAAATGTTATTGAAGCCATTGATACACTTAAGAATAAATCTTCATCAGGATGGGACAATTTTTCTCTCAAACTCTTAAAGCAATGTAAATTAGAATTGGCTCCCGTTCTAACCCATCTTATCCAGTTGGTCTTTACAAGTGGTATATTCCCAGATCTCCTTAAATTTACTATTGTGAAACCTATCTATAAAAAGAGACCCAGAACCAATGTTCAAAATTTTAGACCAATATCACTTACATCCGTTTTTAGTAAATTAATAGAGAAATTTCTTGTCCTTAAACTTGATGATCATTTTACCACTATAGGACTTTTGGCTGATTTCCAACATGGTTTTCGACAAGGCAGGAGCACAATATCTGCTGCTGTGGATTTTGTACATGATGCTCTGGACAAGCTCGATTCTGGTTGTAAGGTGGCAGGTCTGTTTCTTGATTTATCTAAGGCCTTTGACCGTGTTAACCATGTAATTCTTTTGCACAAACTAATGGCATATGATGTACCTGGATGGATATTAAGACTTATTCATTCCTTTCTAAAAAGTAGAATCCAGTGCACAGAAATTCAATTTTACGATGGAAAGACTTTGAGGGGGGTGCAATCGGGCAAACGTATGGTTGGTTCTGGAGTTCCCAAAGGTCCCCATCTTGGCCCCTGTCTCTATATTTATTATGTTAATGCATTCCCATCTGTTTGGAATGTTTCCACCAGAATGTATGCAGATGACACTTCAGGGCTGTGTTGAGCAAATAGTAACCAAGAATTAAAGGCAGTTATTACAAACTTTGTCGAGGTTGCATGTAATTTTTTTTTTTTTTTTTTTTTTCTTCAAAGTTAACATGAGCAAAACTGAGTTGGTGAATTTTGGCATACGAAACCATGTTCCTGCTATATCTGTTGTAAAGAATACTACAATTTTTGAAAGTAATGACTTGTAAATTTTTAGGTATGTGGTATGTGGTCATCTAGACTGTAAAGGCATTTTGATTAAGCCAGTTCTTGAGTTTACTAAATAAAAAGAATTCAGTCCAATATAAAATGAAGTGACATGCATCTCGGTGTAAAAATGTGGTGATATCTCATACCAAGCCTTAAAACAGTACTAGAGAGAAGACAAACAAGATAAAATTACATACTAAGTTTGACTACATACATTGTGTCCGATTTAAAAAATGGAAACAAAATAACATACACAATAATATATGGCAAAAATATATACACATATACACACACACTTATATAATATAGTATAAAATATTCATACCATACAACAAAACAATAAATGCAACAATCTTTGATGTACAAATAGTTGGAGGTCATCTAGACTGTAAGGGCATTTAGAAATAAGCCAGTTCTTGAGTTTACTTTTAAATTTAGATCCTTCTAGTTCCTTCAAGTAGCTAGGTAATTTATTATAAAGGATAACTCCTTTCACATACGGGCTATTTTCAGTTCTGGAAAAGTTTCTTCTTATTCTAAAACGATCATGCTTTTGTCTTGTGTTATATTCATGTATTTGATCATTCACATGTGTATATTTGTGGTCCTCTTTTACCAGTATGATAACCTGGTAAGCATAGAGTGCATATAAAGTGAGCAGCTTATAGTCAATAAATAAGTTTCTACAAGATGATCTTGCATCCGCCTTGGCCACAAGTCTGACTGCTCTTTTCTGTATCAAGAAAGCTCTGTTTATGTAGCTTTGGTAGGTACCTCCCCACAGTAATAAGCCATATGCCATGTAGGGGGTAAATAACTCCAAAACGTCTCTCACAGTATCTGGACTCAGACACTTTAAGGATTGTTTATTTTGGAGTATCTTCCTGGACATTGAGGGGGCTTTTAGCAACACGACCTTCGATTCCATGGTTAGGGCAGCAGAGGTGCATGACCTAGGACCACTATATGTAGGTGGACTAGGGCCATGCTCAGTGGAAGAAAGGTAGAGGCTTCCATGATGAATGAAAAAATGGTAATCAACACCACTAGGGGTTGCCCACAAGGAAGAGTTCTTTCCCCTTTATTGTGGAAGCTAGTGGTGAATGATCTCATTGGAGAATTAAACTCTAGGCAGTACTTTTGCCAAGGATACGCACACGAACTTGTCATAGTAATACTTGGCAAATTTGCTGACACAGTGAAGAATATGGCACAAGGTGCCTTGGACATTGTGCAAGACTGGTGCAGAAAACAGGATCTGGGGGTTAGTCCTAAGAAGACTGTTGTTGTACCATTCACAAGGAAACATATCCAACACTCAAGTTCGAATCTAAAGCTTTTCAATGAAGTGCTACCTGTGAAGGGGACAGTGAAATATCTAGGGGTTACCCTAGATGAGAAACTGACATGGACCCCTCACATTAGGAATATTTGCTCCAAGGCAAAAGGTATTTTAGTAAGTACCAGGAGAACTTGTGGCAAAAATTGGGGCCTGAGCCCCAAGGGTATGCACTGGATATACACCACAGTGATTAGACCCAGGATCACCTATGGGGCGGTCGTGTGGTGGAAGAAGGTAGAACAACAGGTTGCTGCTAAGGAGCTTGGTAAGGTGCAGAGACTAGCCTGCTTAGCCATAACAGGCGGAATTAGCAGCACACCAACTGCTGGGATGGAAACCATGCTGGATATGCCCCCATTACACCTTTGGGTCAAGATGGAGGCGGCAGCTGGTGCCCACAGCCTCTAATCTGTCAACAACTGGAACTCTTTGGGATATCCAGAATCACACACTAAAATAGTGAGTGAGGTAAATATAGGAAGGGTTGGGGAAATGCCAACCGACTATATTATAACCCCATACTGCTTCAACAAGCCTTTCAGTATAACAATTGGAAGTAGGGAGCAGTGGGAGAAAATAGTTCGACACCGTACGGGGGATATTGTCTGGTTCACTGACGGATCAAAATCAGACCAAGGTGTTGGGGCCGGGGTATACGGGCTGCAGCCAAGACTGGAGGGCGTCATCTCTCTAGGGAAACTGGCCTCAGTATTCCAGGCCAAAATCACTGCCATCAGGGCATGTGTGGAGGAGAATTTGCGTAGGTGCTACAAAGATCATAGCATCTATATCTATTCAGACAGCCAGACAGCCCTGAGATCACTGGCAGCTCCTACAACAAGGTCTAAAATTGTTGCAGAATGTCACAGGGTTCTGGTGGAGCTAGGGGAAAGCAATAGAGTAAACCTATTGTGGGTCCCTGGCCACTCGGGGATCAGTGGCAACGAACATGCCGACAGATTAGCCAGGATGGGGGCAGAGGCTCCATTTATTGGACCGGAACCTGTCCTGACAATCACCAAGGCAATGATTAAATTGGAGCTACGTGACTGGCTCAGAAGACAGCACGTAGAATATTGGACCAAAGTCCATCAACAAAAACATGGCAAGGTAATGATGCCAAAGCCTTGTTTTAAAAGAAGCTCTGCAATCCTGGGTCTGAACAGGAGAGAGATTAGACTCATGGTTGGATTGCTGACAGGCCATGGGAATTTCAAAAAACACCTACACACAATGGGAATAACAGAAGAGGACCCTAAATGTAGGATCTGTTATGACGGTGATGAAACTGCATCACATCTAATCTTCGAATGCATTGCATTGGAGAGTAAAAGGCACAGAACATTTGGGACAACCAGACCCGAAGAAATTGTGTCTAATAAAAAACTGGTAAAGGGACTCCTTTCACTGTTCAAGGGCATTGGTTGGCTTTACTAGACATACAGGGAGCGATACCGCACAATAAAGTTAGTTTCGGTGCGGGCAGTGGTGGGTTAGACCAAGACTGTTTTGGCTTCCCTGAAAGAATCAAATCAAATCAAGTTAAAGTTAAAATAGTGTCAGAGTAATAGCAAGTAATTGTAACTGACGTATAGGCAGGCCATATTTTTAACTGACAGAATATATTATAAAGAAAAGAAATTAGCTTTAGAGATAATTTTAATTTTCGTAACAAAAATATTGATGCCAACAGAAGTCAATTAATTGTAAATGATAGAAGACAGAAACAAAATTCCTTCATACCTATAGTTCAGGTACGTTCACTGAGCATCTACGAAGAAAAATGCTTTCTTCTTTACTGTAGCAATAATAATGGAATCCTAATGTGATGGTTGAGGTTGCTTCTGCTAACACAATTTTGAAAAGTTGGGTTCAATTCTTGACAACTGGAGATGGATGTCTGGTTCCGCATCTAGAAAGCTTCGGTACTTCGTTTTGTGGGCAGCATAGATGGAGAATCCAGATTCACACATGTATGTTGTGGCAAACGGAAGAAGTATACATTTTGCCTTCCCAACAAGGGGGTTGTATTTCTTGTTATCCAAATGGATCCAAAAGTGCGACTAACCGTCAATATCAAAACTTGATTTTACGGTAAGGTCTGTGGCAATTTCTATCAACAACTCATATTCATTTGATGATAGAATGTTCGGCTTTTTGGATACAGTGAATGGGTTGACCACCCATTCGTATTTCTGCAACTTCTCATCTTCAGCTGTTGGGAAATAATACTCTAACAATGGCATCAAGCTTCGGAAATGTTCCAGGATTTGATGAAACAAATTCTTCCCAAGCGTCAATGTTTTGTTTTTCAAAAACACCTTGAGAAGAGGAAAACACTTGACTTCCCCCTCCTCGACACTCTCTGCCCAAAAATTGATTTTCCTCTTGAATGCTCGAACTTCGTCGATAGCAGTGACCTTTGTTTCACATTGCCCTTAGAGTGAAATATTCATTTAGTTCATTTTGAAGAAAATATATGATAAATAGGCAAGTATATGCTGCCAATTTTCGGTCATTAATAAGGTCTGCTAATTTGGTGTTATACTCCAAAAGGAAAGCTAAGACTTCCCATTTTAATTCGTACAACTGAGAGAGTGCATTCCCACGCGTGAGCCACCTCACTTCTGTGTTGAGAAGCAGGGAACGATGAAGGCTTCCCATATCTTCACACAGTATTGTGAAAAGTCTTGACTTCAACGGCCTTGATTTTATGTAGTTAATGATTTGAATGGATTTGTCTAAAACTTTCTAGGACGAAAAAGGCATTTGTTTCGTAGCTAAAGCGTATCTGTGGAGAGCGCAATGACCATTGCTGCAATTCTTGGTGTTTTATTTTCGTTATTGCTCCGACTGTAGGACCCGTCATAACTTTTGCACCATTTGTGCACACATCTATGCAATTAGACCATGAAACTTCGTTAGTCCTTAAAAAATCATCCAATAGACGGAATATTTCAGCACCTGTTGTGTTGGCAGGTAGTGGTCTGCACAATAAGAGGTCCTCCTCAAAACATCAGAATATTCATGACGGACAAAAGTCAATAAAATTGCTAATCCTGCTACATCAGTGGATTCATCTATCAGCAGAGAAAATGAATTGTGTTTGATGCAAGAAACAAGAGCCTTTCACATCATTTGACATGTCAACAATGCGTCTTTTGACAGTTTTGTTTGATAATAGTACCGAAGATACAAACTTTACTGCGTTCTCGTCTAGCATGCAAGAAACAATATCATTAACACACGGCTTTATGAGATTTTCTGCAATGATATGAGCTTTGCGTTTTTGCCACTAGATAACTAACCAAGAAAGAAGCTTTTAATGAATTTTCATTAATTGTTTTTGCATGAGTTTTCATTCAACGCTGAGAAGCAGCTAGTTCAGCACCCTTCCTTTTGAAAAAATCAACCTCTTTAGTCTTGGAAATCTGGGTGAGTACCTTCAAAATAACGGTGCAGTTGAATTGGAACCATTGAACTGTATGGAATGACTCCACAAATCACACACTGAGCTTTGCCCTCCTTTGTCTCAATCAAGCCTATTTCTAAACAGCTTTCATTGTACTTACGCTTCTTGGTTATTCCACTTCCACAGGCTATTACAACCAATGTAGTACTTGCAGCATTTTCACATAATAAATCCGGCTGTGGAGCTTCTTGTGATTGTTCTTCCTTTGGTCGTCCTCCCTTCTCATTCATTTCAACTGGAAGCGTCCCTTGTTGTGAAGGCGATGGAGATACTGCACCCTTCTTCAATGATCCTGACTTCAGCCACCGATCCATATTAGAAGTAATAAATTGGTCAAAATCGACTTATGAAATAGGTAGTGCACTGACAAAGCAAGTTTAATGATGCCTGGGGCAGCATATGTGCCGGTGTACGCTGCGATTGGTCAACAAAGTTCGCTCCGCGCATGCGTAAAACGTTTCAGCGCATCTAGCGCCGTGAGCCGGTGTACAAACGACCCCCGTATTGTTGCGAAACAGTCGATCTGAGAAACCACATTCTCTGGCACTTAGGAACCGCAAAGGCTGATTGGGAATACGACCTGAAGTAAAAGTACACCTTTTTCACACGAAAAAGGAAAAATAGTGATGCATTTTATGTTCACATTTTTATTCAATAATTTTACACGGTTTGGTGAAAGGTGGCCGGGACCCCCTAGAAAGAGCCGGCAGACCTCTAACGGGAACTTTCATGCTTTTGAAGTTGAGTATGAAGGAGCCAGATTTTATTAACTTCCCATCCACCTTTTCATAATACTCATCTTTCAGTTCTTTGGTTGCCATTTCCACCAGACCCCCACCCCCTACAAGTTACTATGACTTTACTGTAGTTCAGAGCACCCTGTAACTCTGGCTCAATAGGATATTCTCTTATGCTTGTGGCTTTCTGTAAGTTCACTATTTGTTGGGAAGTAGAAGTTTTAACAACAATGTTTTGTTTCTCAAACTCTTTACAGATTTAATTCATCAGTAATACCCTACAGAACTTTCTTAATAAAGAAACGCAACACTTTTTCATGGGTAACCTGCTTTCCTTCTGATAATTATAAATACATTCTGTGTTCTGTAAGTATGTCCAACACTGTTTTATGAGTTCCCAAATCAGGAGCACTGACTTACTGAGCCCCTCTGGTTAGGTTGGGTGTTGGTGACCCCTAGTGGTACACCCATCCCACTATGACATGTAAATGAAAAAGTCAAATGATCCACACTTCAGCATATCAGCCCCATGGGCAGCTAGGGTACTAAAAGTCCACCTAGACAGAGCTCCACATGCCCAGGTAAGCCTCATACAAATGGGATGCAGCACTATCCCCAGAGGATGTCCAATAACAACTCTTCCATCTCAACAGTCATGCATCCCATTAGCAGGTGGGATACTTTGGGATTGAGGTATTTTTTACAAAGGTATTTTCCTTCCTCGTGACCCCAGTGGTCAAGCCAAGATCCCCAATCCCTAAAAGCACACAATGTTTCACTGCCACATCACATGATGGCCGCTGGAGTGTACCCACAGGTAATGGGGTCAGAGGGTTGGTGGCACTTATCAGACCCCATCTCCGGGATCCCAGGTTCGCCAAGTCCATATTCAGCAATTTAATGTTGAGCCCCCTTAAGGGGCAAAGTCTAAACAGTGGACTGATGGTCATTGGTTCTTCACTGTACACATACAATAAAGCATATGTGGCAATTCCAAGTGACAAGTCTCGGTAGATTACATATAATTAATGTCGACCTCAGTAGTACGAAAGTTCATGAGCCCACAATCACTGAATTTAATTGCCTCTGAGAAAAACTAACAGTGGTTGTTGACTTTAAGGAAATTCATAGCTGACACACAAGAAATATTAGCCAAGAAGAAAAACACAAGTATTAGTACCAACAGAAAGAAATGAGATTCCATGAAATACATAAAATGTTCATAATGCAGTTCTTCCATGACAAAAATTGTGCCATTTCAACAAAAATCAAATCAGTTAATTTGTTTATAACACTAACGCCTATTCAACATTTTTCTCATAAATATTTATCTAAGTAGTTATGTACCAATATTAACAGTGATCATATCAATATTAGATATCTTTGTTTCTATAACTAACTGAAAAACTGATATTGCCTGGGTATTTACTTATTCTATACTCTCGTAGTCCACCTTGCCTCTCCTCCTCTCCTGTCCCTCCATCCTTCTCTTCCATCTCTCTGTTCATCACCACCTACCCCACTGTATTACTTCCACTGCCTCTCCTCCCTCCTCATCACCTCAAGGAAAACTCATATATACCTATCAAGTTTCATGGTGATCAGTCAAACAGTGTCAAAGGTTACTGGAAGATACCCTTTATCATGCACCATTGTACAAGACTGTAAAAACCCTCTTCAAGAATATGATCATGAGCTTACTTTCATGGTAATTGGTAAAATGGAGTAAAAGTCTGTTGTCAGGTACCCTGTGCCTTCACCACATGGAACCTTATGTAAACAGTAATCTTCCTCTTGTGTTGAAAATCACGTGTGTAATTTTTTTTTTTTTTTTTCAAAATCGAAATAAAACTGTAGGTATGTGCCACAGTCTGTAAGTAAAGTACTCTCCGCCATACACTACATGAAATATTTACACAGTGACTTCCTCTTGTTTTGAAGGTAAAGTGTGGAAACTTTCGTGAAGATCAGAAGAAAACTGTAGATTTTGTGGAAATGTAATCGATAATTAAAGTACCCTTCTCATGCACAATACAAAAAGGTATGGAGACAGTGATCTTACTTATTTTATAGCAATTGGTATGGCATCACATAAAATACGAATCAAATATGAAGTGGCAATGTCTATACAAAATTACCAATTTCAATTTTTGCAGCTTTCAGTGTCACCTACTGGGCTGAAATGTGAATCTAAAGCTCCAAGGGCGAATCAAACAAACATAGAATTTCATTAAAATCAGTCCAGCAACTAAGGAGTTCAGAGACATACACACATACGAAACTTTTAATGAGTAAAAGGAAGATATTTTTATACATACAATTTTTCTGTTCCTAAGCATCTTCCTTGAACTTCAATGATTGTTTTAAAAAAAAAATAATAAGTTGTCAAACTGATCCAACCATTCTCAAGTTTTACACTTACCAACACGTTCAGCAGTTCATTTTTATTTTCAAGATATATATGACAACTTAGCAATCACATGGCAACATAATGGATTAAGAATGATCTACTATTTCGGCTGCTAATCAAGTCCAAACAGTGCACTAATGGACATTGTTTCTTGTGTTCACATGTACTCAAGAACATGAAACTTTCTACAGTGACAAGTCTGGGTGATGTTACATCAATTAATATTGACTTTGGTAGTATCAAAGCTCAAGAATTCGCAATCGCTGAAAATGATCAGCAAAGAAGCATTTACCATCCAGACTTATAAAAAATTGTTACTTCAAAACCTCTGAGAAAAACTTGCTTTACATGAATCCTACAATATTGAAATCTTTAATAATCAACATCTAAATTAGATTATCTAGCTCAACATAGTCACATAAAAATAAAGCATTTCAAACGTAGATTATGTTGCTGTGAAGTTGCTAAGCCATTATATTTGTTGTAGAAATAAAGATGGCTAATACTCATAAGGCTTGGAGGTTCATGATTTGTCTGTGTGGGTAGCTGCCAAAAATCCACCTTGTCCCTCACACCCCACCTCTAGAAATTGTGGAGGATATGTTTTTGACAAATAATTTAATTCTGAAGATAATATCCAATACAATATGAAGCATAATTGCACAAAGCAAAATTAGTATTACACATTGAGCACTACCAAATGAATGTGTTTCAACATTGTAGACATGTCATACAGTGGTAAAATGGCCACACCCCTTTTTAGCAGCATTTGACCCTTCTATCTGACACCTCTGTGGTAGGAGACGCCTTTTCACATGTGCATTAATGTGCTAAATATTTTCAGTTACAATGTTCTATTATTTGTCACTTCTTCCAACGGAAATGATGACAACAATAGATTGGTGATAGTAATTTCAGTGTTCTTCAATGCTTGACTGCAATTAATAATAAGAATACTGTTGCATGCATCCTTTATGTTCCACTCCATGATTTTTATTTGAAAATTCACTAACTCCTGATTCTTCTGATTATATTGCCTACCTGGAGAAAGGGAAAACTTTTTCTAAAACACAAATCTGACAAAGTCATTCATTATTTTTGTTCAACTGAAGTAATATTTTGAGCTTTGTCCAGGATCTAAAGAGTGGATGCAGTGAAGAATTATTCGAAAGTGATGCTCAAAACCAAAGAATGTTTTTATGTTTTACATAAAATTGTAAAAAATTGAGAAAAAACACTTGAAACAATATCACACAGATTTTTGTACCACTACATGTTTTCCAGAGACTTGGAATATGGGGTGATTCAGAAAATCTATTACACACTTGTAGATATTGCAGAGGGAACTTAGGACAATATTTGTTAATTAACTCATGCCCATAAATGTCCATTTAGGAGATAAGAGATTTTTTTAGAGAACATCAAAGGATACAATACACGTACATCAGCCAGCTCATACCAATATGAACTGTAAAATATACTCTCTCTCTCTCTCTCTCTCTCTCTCTCTCTCTCTCTCTCTCTCTCTCTCTCTCTCTCTCACACACACACACACACACACACACACACAAAGAAAAAATTGTAGAATCCCTGGATTGTTTATAATGACCTCAGCTGTAGCAAGGATATTGTTCTACGACTCCATGAGGCACTCATAAACAATACTCTTCTGTTGCCCCATAGGTAAAACTACAGTGTTAAATGTGTCCACTGCAACCTTCCATCTGCTGCTGTTTATGTTCACTCACGTAGCATGCAAATTGGACTGGTGAGCCATCATGCTGGAACCATGTAGTCCGGTGACCAGTGGTATGCAGTGGTAATTACTGCAAATGCTGTACAGTATGTCTTGCAGGAAGGGCAAGTAGCTATGACCTGCTGTCCAACAATATGAGCACAGACCACATGTTACTAACAACCAAGTGTTGAAATGCTATCATGGCAGTAGGGGTTAGTTCATTCCAAATACTGTGTTAGGAATTGATAATATATCATTTTGAAATTCTTTGTATAAATCTATGGATCGATAACTATATCTTTGCTGTAGCTTTTTGGGTTTGAAAATACAGAACATAAACAGTGAATTTGTGTTATTATTCATTATGTACGCTACATAAAAAATTGGTGCTGAAACCTGGGAAGGGGAAGAAAAGAACCACAGACTCTAGATTTGATGATAATTAAAAACATATACTGCACGTCGTATCAGAGGAATACGGAGCTGTAAATGAGGAATCGCGTCATTACTTCACATTGTCTCAACAGCTGACTAAAATAAGTACACTGACTACTTATTTGTAGCCTTCTTTCACGACGAGACATTATTAAGTTGCAAGAATAGTAGAAGCCTCACAGAAATAAATAATTTTGTAACTTTAATACTGAACACAATAATCCCTGACAGCAGATAGTTACTGCAGTTGACGATGTCACACACTCTGTCAGTTGTTTATTTGGCATTCACAATAGTGTCGTAGTATAAAGTTATTAAAAATAGCATATGTAAAACACATTGATGCAGAGTTCTCTGAGTGTTATTAAACATTCACTGATACTAAGAAGTAAAGTAAATATTTGTCTGTTTATGTCGTGAATGCTGTTAACTGTTCTGATTACGTTCCACATTCCATACATTGCGAAGAACTGCGTAACATAGCCAATATATCTGATGTCGAAACTACTGATGCAAGCACACTTTTGCATCAACAGAAAAGACAATGAATGAGAGAAAGAGCCAATATACACAGTTTGTCAAGGAGATACAAGAATTTACCGAGTCTTCGTCAGTGGAGAATGTGGAATACTGTAGTGAACGATTAAAGGAGGCATTACATAAATTGATAGGGCTTGATAACAAAATTCACAGATGATAATGATTACACTGCCGACATATCCACATGCGATGAGTACATAGATACTGCTGAGCGTGTTCTCATACTAACTTCAGAAGAAATTGTCTAGAGAAATGTCGCATGTTTCGTTAGCAACACCCAACCTACAGCAATAGTTGCCTCTGCTGCTCCAGTGGTCACAGTTAAGCTTCCTAACATAAATCATGAGTCATTCGCAGGAAATATAGAAACACGAGCACAATTTTGGGAACAATTTGAGCAATCAGTTGATAAGATTGTCTCAATGTCAATCATTCATAAGTGTATACTTTTGCACAGTTATGTAGAAGGGGAACCAAAAAGAGTGGTGGAAGGTATCACTGTGACAGCTGAGCCATATGAGACAAAGAAGATGCTTAAGGTTCGCTATGGTAACAAAGATAGAATTATACAGGCTCACTTGGATTATTTCGAAAGTATTAAGCCAACACAGTTTGTCACTCCAGAGGTGCTTAACTCCACCTTTATTGACTGCAATTGCCATATTCAATCCCTGTGTGCACTCGGAGAAGATGTAGATGCCTATGGCCCAGTACTCGCACTGAAAATACTTAGAGCATTTCCGGACAACATGTGTTGGCGTTGGATCATACATGTTGAATGTGAAGGTCTGTCAGAGGGAGATATTCTTAAACTTACTGAATTTATAGGAGAAGATGTAGAGGCTGCTCTCACCACAGAAAAGATTCATTGCATCACGCCTACATCATCAAGTTACACTTCTACAGCAGCAGCTCTCCATGTTCGCACTAAATCCATGCAACAGTTAACAAAGGTAACTAAACAACTAGTAGCGTTCTGTGTTTTCTGCTAATCCCATGACCACTGGGGTCAGAATTGTAAGGCAGTCACATACATTGCAAAAAGAAGAGGGACACTATAAAATTCAATCTGCTGTATCTTATGGCTAAACAGAGGACATGAAGCAGCTAACTATGGAAAGAAAGGAAAGGCACTTTGCACTAACAGTAAAAGGTTACATCATAGGTCTTTGTGCATGAATCAGGATACTCTTAAGGCAACAGGGGATCAGATAAATGTCGCATCTGTTAGTCAAATCGATGAACCTGAAATTCCATGTTCCTGCAAACAGCTCAGGTTTGCATCATAGGGGCGACTGGCCTAAGGCGTTTGGCTCGGTGTATACTAGACAGCGGCAGCCAAGCTACATTTATATCACTAATAGAAGAGTTAAAACTGCAAATCACTGATCAACATGAGATGATTGTACTTTTGAGGCACAGAAGAGTTACTCATGTCATTGTTAACTCGTTCGTTTTAATATGAAACGAGCCCACATTACAGCTTATGAAAGTAATCTCACTTTAATCATCTTTTGATGCTGCTGTTCTTCTTTCTTCCGTGCTTGCTTGGATAAATGGTTTGGATTTTTCCGCCGTACGCAAGACACCTGATTTTTTAATTGTTCCCAAACATGTTTCAGCACATTTTGTGCTATCATCAGTGGGATGGTTTATTTTTGGCCTAATGTAAAAAGGACAAAAATAAACCATCCCACTGATGATAGCACAAAATGTGCTGAAACATGTTTGGGAACAATTAAAAAATCAGGTGTCCTGCATACGGCGGAAAATCCAAACCATTAATCTCACTTTCCCACAAGACATTGTAACCAAGGTGAATCTTCACAGATTTCAGTTAGCTGATCCTAAAACTGGATTTCAAGAAGACTTACCAATAGAGATCTTAATCAGTAGTGAACATTACAGGAGGATAGTCAAGGATAGTTCACCACTCTGCATTTCTCCATTGATTGTTCTAATTCCCGCCATATTTGGTACGGTTCTAAGCAGAAATCAGTCAGGAGTTTGTGTTAGTTCAGCTCCTGTAAATCTCATCCATGAAACAAACTCACCATATGATGATGAATTACAAACTTTCTGGGACTTAGAAATGATTGTAATAATGGCAAACCCTCCTCAGGCTTTGAGTAAAAGTGATTCCACAATCTTTGAGGTTTTCGTTCATCCTGTTGTGTGTGAGACCATCGAAGAGTCATACGTCTCCCAAGTAACGGACTCAACTCAGAACGTCGATTTAATATGTTGCGTAAAAGACATTGCAATAAAGAAACCCTTAAGGACATGTACTACAATCACATGTTGGAATACATTATAAAAGGTCATATAGAAAATGCCTCCACAGAAGATCTTGGAAATGCCATATTTTATCTTCCACGTCAAGCAGTGACAAGAGAGAAATTTGGTAAGATGAAATGGAGGATAGTCTTTGATGCATCATCACATGAAACCAATATACCTTCTCTCAATGATGCATTAGAAACTGGACAGACTTCTACCAGAGATATTTGCTATTTTGTTACGAGTCAGACTACCTCAGATAGCCATTGTCAGTGATATTAAACAAGCATTTTTGCAACTAGTCTTTCACAAAAGTGACAGGGACTTAACCAGATTCTTGTGGTGTTGTGTATCCAAAGACAGTGATGGGAATTTAACGTGCAGTACATGTTTACTCTACACCAAGAGAACTAGCATAATGGCATAGAACTATGTTTTCCTTTGCAGCACGTCTTGTTGAAAGCAACTTCTTTACGGATGATTTCATTACTGGCATGAAGAATGATGATGTTATAACTCTGTTCTATGAACTCAGCGCGATGAGGAAAATACTGAGCTTCGATTTAGCAAAATGGGTCATCAATTCGGACAACTAAAAACCATATGGAGGGCTGAAAGACAAGACATAAACCCAGAAACACAAATTCTTGGTGTCTACTGGACTACAGAAACAGACTGCTTCTATATGAACACAATGGACAACTCCAGTAGGATTCCTGTAGGCCCCACTACAAAGAGGTTACTCTTGCAAATTACAGCCAAATTTTATGATCCATTAGGATTTTTCTCTCCACTGTCTCTTACTGGAAAATTGTTATTTCAGGATACATGTTGCAGAGATATTGATTAGAACAAGTTGCTGCTGCCTGATATTGGGTCTTGATGGGACACTTGGTTATCTACCCTACCTTCACTATCTCAAATGCAAATTCTATGATGGTTAACAACTTCATCAAAGTGTAGTACTCACATCCATGTCTTCTGCAATACTTCTGAGAGAGCATATGGAGCAGCTTTGTATATTGTATATTTGCATGACCAATGAAGACCATATTGTTGTTCATTTAGCATGTAGCAAACCCAGACTCGCACCCATCAAGATGTTAACTCTTCCACGGCTTTAACTTCCAGCGACGTTACCAGGATCACGATTATTGAATTACTACTGCACAGCAACATGGCATAAAATAACTGAAGCATTATTGTGGACAAAGGCTATGGTGACTTTAGGTTGGATACCCAAACAGGTGAAAGACATTTATACACAACAGGGTTACAGAGATCCATAGCCGTACATATCCCAGTCAATCAAAACACTTCCCAGGGAGTGAGAACCCTGCCGACCATATTACATGGGGACTTTATGGTGACCAAATAAAATTTGTGAGTCACTGGTGGAAGGGGCCTCCATGGCTTGCACTCACAGAATCAAGATGGCCATACAACGGTTCACTCATAACTGATAACCTACCACAAGAAAAGAACAACTTACAGCATGTGATGGCAGTAGCCACATGTTCTAACCTTACGGACTGCTCCAAATTCAGCTCCTATTGGAAATTGATTCATGTAACAGGGTGGATACTATGATTCATTCACAATATTCAGCAAAGTTTGAAACTCGAGGGAGAGCTGAAGGCAGTGTAGCTTGCTCAAGCACGTCACCACTGGATACGAGCTGTTCAACAGGACCATAACTGTCGACCAGATCCGTTTTGAACAAAATAATTCAGGCTGCAACAGAAGTTGACAGATGACTTTAGGAAGCGATCAACTAAAGAATATCTATTGCAACTTAGAAGCTTCAACAAAGTTTGGGGTACTTCCGCGAGAGCCATCAAGCTCTGCCTCAGTGATGTTGCTCTGGTTCAAGAAGATGGACATCCGCGCCACCTATAGAAGAAAGCAAGAATAGAGAGACTACTCAAACTAAGAGATCAGAAAGTTTGAACAGTAATACTATGCACACCAGAAGAACACCAGATAGTTCATCCTGTTCAACTAATCATCTCCCAGCGTGGGAAGGATGTTAGGAATTGATAATATATCATTTAGCAATGTCTTTGTATAAACCTCTGGATCAGTAATTATATCTATGCTGTAGCTTTGTGTGTTTGAAAATACACAATGTAAACAGTGAATTTGTGTTATTATTCATAACCTACACTACACACTGTATGAAATGCACTTTGAGTGTGAAAGAAAAAAAAAAAGCAATGAAGTATGGAATGTCAAAATTGGCATCTGTGGCAAAACTAGGCAAGTCTCAATACTTGCACCCTCTGGAGATGTTAATAGGTGAAGTTACTGTTCATGGTCAAGTCTGCTGACACTGCTTTGGGAAACATCCACAGCACCTGTGAAGCTACAGGTACTCATCAATTGATTCTGATCAATTACAGTACCTGTAGGAATTTCGCTAACATTTCTACAGTGCAGCATGTCTGGACAAGACCATAAAAGCCTAAAATCTGTGTATTGGCTTAGCAGCGGTTACTTCAAGGATGTGATGGATGGGTATAATCCACAACTCATTCATCATAGAGGTATTATGCCAATAAACCATTTCAGAGACTTGTCCATTGAAATTGAACATAGGGTGTGATTAGGTGGCACAAAGGTAGTCAGATTATGAATCCAAAGGTTGCAGGTACAATCCCTGTTCACTCCAAGGATTTTTAGCTTCCCATTCCATTTTTGCATGGTGTGGTACAGCAACCGTGTTAAGTAGAATTCTTGAATAAAAGAATATCTTGATTGCAAAAATTTTTTATTTAATGATGTGTTTCGCCTGGTTATGGCATCTTCAGATATCTGACAAAGAAGAAAAATTAAAAAAAAAAAAAAAAAAAAAAAAACTTACAGTATTTAAATGACAATATTTTTTTTTAAATTATTATTATTATTATTTTTAAAGCTACAAAACAATCTGAAACTGGTACTAAGGAATTGTGATAGTGTATGGTACCAATGTTTTATCTACTTTGTGGTGGTAGAGGGTGTTTATATTAAAATGCGGTCATACGGTATCTTACAGAGACAATAATATGTAATCCCTTGATCTGCGGTAACTATGACCGTTGAAAACAAATTGATACATTGTATAACTGAATGGATATTGAAATAATTTATATTCCAAGATTTACCTTGTATGATGTCCCTGTGCCATAGAGTAGGTCGTCAACTCATTAATACTACATGCGCTGGTATAGGTGCTGGTACTGCCTAGGACAGCATTCAAATTTGTACTGCGAGTAACCGCCAATAAAGCGTAGTGCTCAACAACACTGTAGGTGTGGGTCGGTCAGATAACAGTTGTTAATATTGAATGTGGACACCATTCCCATAAAATAGCCAATAATACATGATTCAAATTTGAAAGGATGCCAAAGTAAATAACAGAGACATTACTTAAAAATACTCTCCTTTTGCTGAGCACTTAAAGGCTTCTGGGCATCTAGCTCCCACCCTAGACAATTTAGGAAATTTGCATTATGCCCAAAAAGGACTGAAGTTAAGCATCCTGGAAGAATTTTAGATATCTAAGTGAGACTTCTAAATGATCATTTGACATTAAAGTATCAAACATTTTTCGACACTTTTATGGAAATTTTTAAGTAATATCTCTGTTATATACCTTGGCATCCTTTCAAATTTGATTCATGTGATATTGGATATTTTATGAAAATGCTGTCCATATTTGATATTAACAACTGTTATTCAACCGACCCAACACCTACAGTGTTGTTGAGCACTACGCTTTATTGGCGGTACTCGCAGTTCAAATTTGAATGCTGCCCCAGGCAGTACCAGTACCTATACCGATGCATGTCATATTAATGAATTGACGACCTACTCTGTGGTACAGGGACATCATGAAGGTAAATCTTGGAATATAAATTATTTCAATATCAATACAGTTAAACAATGTATCATTTGTTTTCAATGGTCAGTGTTACCACAGATCAAGGGATTACATATTATTGCCTCTGTAAGATACCCTATGACCGCATTTTAATCTAAACACCCTCTACCATAGATTAGATAAAACACTGGTACAGTACATTATCACAAGTTCTTATTACCAAATTGTTTTGTAACTAAACATCTTAATTTTAATTTTTTTAGTTAATTAACTTTTTTTATAATATTGTCATGTAAATATTGTAAGTTCTTTTTTATTTTTCTTCTTTGGCAAGGGCAAGCTGAGTTTCACATGAATGATGTTTCCTAAGCCCGTGCTGATTCATAGAAAGAAGCTTTTCCATTTCAAGGAAATTTACTATATTCAAACTGAGAATATGCTCAAAAATCATACATGAAACTGATGTCAACGATATTGGCCTGTAATTGTGTGGGTCAGTTCTCTTTCCTTTCTTAGAAATGGGAGTCACCTGCGCTTTTTCCAATCACTAGGAACATTACGCTGAATTAAAGATTTGCGAAAAATGCAAGGTAATTAGGGGGCCAATGCCGCAGAACACTTTGTAAAACCCAACTGGTATTCCATCTGGACTAGCAGACTTTTTTGTATTTAGCTCTCTCAGCTGCTTCTCTACACCAGAAATACCTATTACTATGTCCTTCATTTCGGAATTAGTACGTTGGTCAAATGATGGTACATTTGTGCGGTCCTCCTACCTGAAAGATTTCTTAAAGGTTAAATTTAGAACTTCAGCTTTCCGTTTGCTTTCTTCTATTACTGCCCCAGAATGATCAACAAGTGACTGGACAGTGGGCTTTGACCCGCTTATCAATTTTACATAGGATCAGAATTTTTTCGGGCTCTCGGAAAGATCTTTTGGTAAGGTATGGCTGTGTAATTATTGTATGCTTCGCGCATTGATCTTTTTATAGACGCACGAATCTCTACTAACTTTTGCCTGTCATCATTTTCGTGTTCTTGTTTGAATCTAGAGTGCAACAGTCTTTGCTTTCTCAAGGATTTTTATCTGTAACTTTTCTCTTCTTTCACCTCTGACAATGTTGTTGACGTGAAAAATACCAAGGTGCACAGTGCTTCAGAATCCATGCTAAACTGCAGGTCCCCCAGGTCAGTTCGAAGGTCAGAGGAAGTCAACGTCATACTACCTCCAAACAGGACCATGCCAAGTAAACCACAGAAATTATGTACACTTTAAGTAACCTGGGAGATAAGAGAAGGAACAACAAAATGCACTGTCAAAAGTGGAAAGACAGACAAAGATAGCTGTAAACCAAATTTTGGCAGATTGGTATTGTGTTATAATAATGGAAGCCTGGAAGAATTAATTTGTTATTTAGATATTTGGTACTATGTGATATGCCAGACTGAATGCTTACCTTGCATGTCCAGTGTGATGTGTGATTATGGTATCTTAAACAGCAGTAGCAGCAGCAGCTGTGACCATCACCACTGCTCTCTCCACTAGTAACAACAACACTGGCAACAATTTTAACTTAGGCAACTTGTTTCTCTTTAGGTGTGCACACAACTATTGATCAAATGAGCATGTGGCATTTAGGGCATGTGATGGTAACAATAAACTCCACTGCTGCCATCTGACAATAACAAAGTGACTTCAATCAGATTACTTCTGAAACGGTTAAGGTGCAACTCACAGTAAGTGGGACACCTGTCTCAACAGCTCTGGTTCAGCACAAATTTTCACACGTCACTAATGGGAAGTGTATCTGTATCTAATACAGCAGGTATAAAATATTTTAACATTAGCAAATACATTTTGAAACTTTTCTCGCTAATACAGTCTACATTCCCTCTGTTTCAGCCATTACCAGTTACTTCGATGCCCAGTGAAAAATGATTTACTGGTACTACAATTAGAGTCTAATTTATCAAATTTAATTCCTTCTGCACGAACTCATTTAATTCTACTAACCATTGTAGTGGAACAAATCGCTACATAGGCCTAAATCGCCTTGAGGTAATCCATCATCTCCTATTCTATCATTTTTTTGGACAATTTATGACCACACTTGAATTGTTACTGCCGCCAGAAGGTCTGTGTGTTGCAGTTTCTGGTGGTATGAAGTGCAGCAAAGTGGTCAGTGTGTGTATTTAATTGGTCTGCAGCACAGACATTTATTACTGGACTGGCAATGCCGTATACTGTATCATTGGTGTCAGTGAAGTCTCGCTGCCATATTTCTATACTATAACGTATGAGCAGTCGTGTGAGTTATTACAGAAAACAGTCGTAAAAATACAAATTAACTGATGTAACTAAGCTGCCCTTAGAGTTTTGACATGTAGGAAATTGGTGTTTTGTAAATGGCTGAATTTTTTTAGCTTGAGTAAGCTTCAACACATACAGTAATGAGTTGCATTGATTTGCTGTTATTATTAATCTGTTAACAATTTCATTCAACTTCGGATTTTCTTTTAGTAGTACGGTCATTATAAAAGTGTACCCTTATTCTTTTGAGAGTTCTTACGAAATCTATAGTCTACTTTAACGCACACACTAACGAGTTGCATTTCCTGTTTTTATTAATCTGTTTCCATTTTCGATCAACTTTGGTTTTTCTTTTAATAGTATGATTGTTATAAAAGTGTTATTTGTCGTGGATAACACACACATTTATTCTTGTTAGTGTTTTTCAGATAACTACTTCTGCTTTAACTGTACGTAATGATAAAATTTTACCTATCATCCCGCCAACCTCTCATGATTATGTTGGCAACACAACAAAATTGTAGAAAGTCTTTGCCTAAATGTTAATGCTGTTCTTTAACCGTACATAACATGTTCTTCTCATAACACGATTCGAAAATGCGGAAGTATTAGCTCAAATGCAAATCATGTTGAAACCAACTAGTAAAGCTTACAACGTCATATCGTGTCAGAAGATCAGAGTAGTATCATACAGAAACTTTTTGATGTTAGGTGAGGAGAGATGGCAGCATCAAACTTCAGTCACAGAGGCAACTTTGCCAGTCTAGTAATGTATGTCTGTTGGTTGCAGCAGCATGGAATGCCAGAAGCTATGGATGGGACTATGGAATATGTATATCCATTGTTAAACAAATGACATTCAGTTTATTCCAAGAGTAACTTATTGTACTTTCAATAGATTTATGTAAAGGTTGCTCAAGATTAAGCTAGAACTATTTTTGTGAAAACATTGTTCAGTTATTTACAGTTAAATATGAATAAATATGCTTCTCAAGTGTAAATGGACTTTAAGTAATTTGAGAAGTGTAACTATTGAGTCAAACATATAAGAAGAAGACCAACTGTTTTATGGTGGTTTTATTATGCTAGACTACATACACATCATTTATGACGAGAGTGAACCACCTCAACATATACTTTCAATCTAGTTTTTGTACATTCTCAAATATAATGAAAATGCTTTCTCAAATCATCTTTCCAGTTATTTAGCCTAAAATCAAATTTGTCTTTTAAGTGTATTAAATTATTTTCTTTGCTCAAAGGTTTTTCTTGTTTACTCTTGTAAGGAAGTATTAATATTAAAAACAACTAGCACAAATTGTGCCTATCACTCCACATATTTCTTAGGTATACCTGTGCAGTGCACACTTACTATTATATAATGTAATAATACCTTATTTATTTTTGTTGATAGTAAACTGAGTGTTGCTCTTTTGAGGATGTTTTCAAACATTCAAAGAGTTACTATATAACAGTGTTTCAAGATTATTATTGCAAAAGTTTCAACTCAGCAACAACCATGCAAAGACACAGGCTATGCAATTTTTTTATAAACAAAATGAAATTTTTGTTTTGTCCAGACAAATTTGCACATATAAAAGTATTTTGTTTTTATTCAATAAAATCTTTATGAACAACTAGCTGAAAATTCAAAATTGCTCGGGTATTTATTTATTTATTACTACCTAGAGTTGGTACTACTTCTATACCTTCTCTCTCAATCCGTCTCCTTTTTTCTAAAAACATGTTTTATTTGTTGGAGAATATTTGAGAAATAAGGCTGTCTTGCATAATATACAAAATTGTAAGTGCAGTATGCAAACAAAGAAAGATAGTAATCAAAATACATATGACATAAAATTCATACAATCTCATATTTATTGAGTTATATGTTGTACAAGTGTACAATTTTTTAGGTATATGTTCATTTGTATAAGTGCTATAAGTCTGTAAAATCTGTTGTGAATACAATTATTAGTAAAGAAGTAATAGATTAAAACCTGGCGTGTTATGGAGCGGTTTTCCATGAATTAACTGTTTAAATGATCATATCTCATGAACTGTGTATCGTACTGTGATACAATTTCGAAGGCACATTCAGCTTTATGTGCGTGTACTGTCTGTACAATTTTCTGTGGCCACAATTTGTAGTGTAGAAATTACAAATTGTTACGTCATACCAAATGCCATAGTTTTAGTCCATGAACAACAGAAAAATAGTAAGCAAGATTTTTTTTTTTTTTTTTTTTTTTTTTCCTTTCATAATTTTGCAATGGTTGTCAGTGAGAATTAAGTTCAATAAAGATTTGAAATTATGTTTAAAGTTTGTTGGAAATCCCTAAGTACTGTCATTCTCATATAGTGTATTTATAAAGTCTCATTGCATTATGTGGCAGTTCCTTGCAACTCCTATTGTTTATAATGTTATATCTCCTGAACCACGTGTCATATTTGGTTCTTACCATTACAGAATTGGTAACTCACAGGAAGGAATGTGTGTACTAAATTTGGTTGAAATCGGTCAAGTCATTTAGGAGGAAATGTGCAACATTGTCAGATAATGCAGCAGGTTTTACTCGCATCTCATTATTATGATGTCATATCTTGTGAACTGTGTGTTGTACGTGATCCTTACACTTAGAATGACAGTCCTCATGGATTGAAGCTTATGTGTGCAAAATTTCATAAAGATTGGAACAAAACTGTAGATTTGTATGCAATACATACACATTATATACAGTTTAGTTCCAATCTTTATGGATACTTCCCACCGACATCAATCTTTCAGATCTCCGGAGATGGGAACATGGCCTTCAGCATATTCTCTCTTCCCGTTCCCCACTTGGTCTCAACCTCCGCTAAATTCAAATTCCCGCCCACCATTTTTGCTTCGGTTCTCTGGACAGAGCCTCTGCCTCAAGTGGTATCTCTGTCCAACTTCTTTGCTTTCTACAGTATGTCTGCCTGTGTGTGTTTGCATTTGTGTATATGTGTGGGTAGGTGTGTATTTGTTTACCCTCCTTTTTTTTCCCTCCCAAGGTAAGTCTTTCTTCTCCCGGGATTGGAATGGCTTCTTACCCCCTTCCTTAAAACCCTCATCATTTCCTTTTCCCTTTCCTTCCCTTCTGCCTGAAGAAGCAACTGGGTTGTGAAAGCTTGCGTTTGTGTGTGTGTGTGTGTGTGTGTGTGTGTGTGTGTGTGTGTGTATTCATTTATTTATTTATTTGTGATGCTGTCACACCTGTGCTCCTTCGCCTGGTGAGTAATCTTCGTCTATTTTTTATATTTAATTTTTCCTGCTAGGAATTTTTCATTTTAATATATATCCTAATTTTTAATTTAGTTAGGGTTTTTGGTTGCATGCATAATTGCTAAAATTTTGTATCTGCTTCCCATACTCCTGTCTTTCCCTCTTGTCCACTTTGAATTGCTTCCTAATCCATCCTTATGATAATTGTAAATCCTCAGAATATTATGCGAGTTGTCACACTTCTAATAAACTCTCTCAGGTGGTATATAGCCACTGATAAAACACGCTCATGAAATACACACAATTTCAATGACAATTATTATAATTACCATCACAGTAACAACAATGAGAATAGCAGTGAGCTCACTATACATACAAATGAAATTACCTACAGTTTAAGCAAGACAGCAAACCACTTTATTTGTACATTCATAAAAACATCTCAAATATGTCCTAACAAAACAAATACAAATTTTATAAATATTTTATGCATAAAATATAATGCTTTTAGTGAATAACTCTGTGTATTTACCTATTATCATCAGACTATTGTGAACATGCACCACTTAATCAATTAACAAAGGGTATTTTCAATGAATACTAAATTTCTTAACAAATATGCTTATTTACAATATTTTGTATGCCACTAATCTGCTGTACCAAATTAATTAACCATGCATATAAATATACCATGATACATGTGTGTGTGTGTGTGTGTTTTTACAATAACAATACTAACAATGCTATCAAGACCTTTAATAGGTGCAGGCATCCCATCCATAATCAAACCCAATACACAAGAATAAAGATCACAGGTTTGATTGAACTGCATCCCTGAAAGCAAAAATACAAGACACTGAGTCACTCACCACAGTTACGGAGATCTAAATATTACTACAATATAAAAATAAGCCAAAATTAACTTGGATTCCATTGCTGCACTGAAGGAGCAATAGTGCCGCATACCCTTGCTAGGCGTATCTGCTGCAGATTATTTTGAATCAACTGATAAACTGTCATCCTTTTAAAATGTTAAGTCTATCAGAATATTTGTTAACACAGAATAGGCTACATTTAAAAATAATTTCTGCAACAATTTTCACTTCTTACCTACAGCTACAGCTTTTAATATAACAGTGGAGTGTGTATTTCCGCCATTACTGAGATCCCAGATTAATATCCAGGGAAGCTGTAGCCCATTACTTTATAAATCCTTTCATTAACAGTCAAATCACTTCTCATTGGGGTAATCTTCAATAACCAATTTATCTGTAGTATACAGATTAGTGACAACAACCTGAAACATAAATCATTTTCAACAGAATAAGTGAAAAATCATTACTGTGCAGAAGTACTGTAATAAATGTGTCTTACTGTAACTATCTTAGGAAATTATAGAAATAAACATTCCTGGTGGGATAAACAAATATAAAAAATAGAAAACGGATGACTTACCCAAAGGACAGGCTCGTTGGAAGACACAAATAAAATCACACACAAACACAAATACAAGCTTTTGCAACTGTTGGTCACTTCTTCAGGAAAAGTGGAAGAAAGGAGAGGAGAAAGGGAAGGATATGGGTTTTAAGGAAGTGGAAAAGGAGTCATTCCAATCCCAGGAGTGGAAGGACTTACCTTAGGGGGAAAAAAGGAAGGTAAGCAAATACATACACATACACACACACACACATTCAAACGCAAACATACCTAGACACTCCAGTACCAGAAAGTATCCAGTGACAAGAGGGGCACTTCAGGGGTTCTGTTGAAGGTTCTGAATTCAGGGGGATGAGGAAGTGGCTCCGGCAATTTGCTTCTGTACCAGATCAGGAGGATAGCTGCGGGATGTGAAAGCTGTTATTAGGTTATTGGTGTACTGGTTTAGAGATTCGGGACTGGAGCAGCCTCGTTTGCCACGAAGACCTAAGCTGTAGGGAAGGGAATTTTGATGTGGAATGGATGGCAGCTGTCATAATGCAGGTACTGTTCTTTATTGGTAGGTTTGATGTGGACAGATGTGTGAAGTTGCTCGTTGGAAAATGGAGGTCGACATCAAGGAAAGTGGCAAGGGATTTGGAATAGGACCAGGTGAATTTGATGGGACCAAAGCAGTTGAGGTTGAAGAGGAAATTCTGAAGTTGTTCTTCACTGTGAGTCCAGATCATGAAGATGTCATCAATGAATCTATACCAAACTTTGCATTGACAGGCTTGGGTATCCAGGAAGGTTTCCTCTAAGAATCCTATAAATAAGTTTGCATAACAGGGGGCCATCCTGGTTCCCAAGGCTGTTCCCTTTAGTTGTTGGTATGTCTGGCCCTCAAAAGTACGCAAACTTATTTATGGGATGCTTAGAGGAAGCCTTCCTGGATACCCAAGCCTGTCAATGCAAAGTTTGGTATAGATACAATGATGACATCTTCATGATCTGGACTCACAGTGAAGAACAACTCCAGAATTTCCTCTTCAACCTCAACTCCTTTGGTCCCATCAAATTCACCTGGTCCTATTCCAAATCCCTTGCCACTTTCCTTGATGTTGACCTCCATTTTCCAACGAGCAACTTCACACATCTGTCCACATCAAACCAACCAATAAAGAACAGTACCTGCATTATGACAGCTGCCATCCATTCCACATCAAACATTCCCTTCCCTACAGCTTAAAAACCTCTTCTGCCTGAAGAAGTAACTGGGTTGCGAAAGCTTGTGTGTGTGTTTCTTTTAGTTGTGTTACAGTCTGCCTACCAGTGCTCTTTTACCTGGTAAGTAAACCACACACACACACACACACACACACACACACACACACACACACACACACACACATATATATATATATATATAATTATAGAGGGAAACTTTCCCGGTGGGATAAACAAAAATAAAAATAGAAAAGAGATGACTTACCAAAAGGACCGGCTCGTCGAGAGAAACAAATAAAAAACAAATAAAATCACACACAAACACACATACAAGCTTTCGCCACCACTGGCAGCTTCTTCAGGAAAAAGAGGGAAAAAGGGGAGGAAAAGGGAAGGATATGGGTTTTAAGGAAGTGGAAAAGGAGTCATTCCAATCTCAGGAGTGGAAGGACTTACCTTAGGGGACAAAGAGGAAGGTAAACAAATACACACACACTCAGACATATCGAAACGCAAACACACCTAGACAGACATTTGTGAAAAGCAAAGAAGTTGGACAGAGATACCAATTGAGGCAGAGGCTCTGTCCACAGAACCAAGGCAAAGATGCTAAAGATAGTGGGCGGGAATTTGAGTTAGCGGAGATTGAGACCAGGTGGGCAACGGGAGGAGAGAATAAGCTGAAGGGCAAGTTCCCATCTCCGGAGTTCTGAAAGGTTGGTGTCAGTGGGAAGTATCCAGATAACCCGGACGGTGTAACACTGCACCAAGATGTGCTGGCCGTGCACCAAGGCATGTTTAGCCACAGGGTGATCCTCATTACCAACAAACACTGTCTGCCTGTGACCGTTCATGCGAATGGACAGTTTGTTGCTGGTCATTCCCACATAGAACGCTTCACAGTGCAGGCATGTTAGTTGGTAAATCACGTGGGTGCTATCGCAAGTGGCTCTGCCCTTGATCGTGTACACCTTCCGGGTTACTGGACTGGAGTAAGTGGTGGTGGAAGGGTGCATAGGGCAGGTTTTACAACGGGGGCGGTTGCATGGGTAGGAGCCAGAGGGTAGGGAAGGTGGTTTGGGGGTTTCATAGGGATGGACTAGGAGGTTACGAAGGTTAGGTGGGCGGCGGAAAGACACTCTCGGAGGAGTGGGGAGGATGTCATTAAGGATGGATCTCATTTCGGGGCAGGATTTAAGGAAGTCGTATCCCTGCTGGAGAGCCACCAGTCCCGGAAAGTATCCGGTGACAAAAGGGGCACTTCTGGGGTTCTTCAGTGGAAGGTTATGGATTTGGGGGGATGAGGAGGTGGCTCTGATAATTTGCTTCTGAACCAGATCAGGAGGATAGCTGCGGGATGTGAAAGCTGTCATTAGGTTATTGGTGTACTGGTTCAGGGATTCGGGACTGGAGCAGACTCTTTTGCCACGAAGACCTAAGCTGTAGGGAAGGGAACGTTTGATATGGAATGGATGGCAGCTGTCATAATGGAGGTACTGTTGTTTGTTGGTAGGTTTGATGTGGACGGATGTGTGAAGTTGGCCGTTGGACAGATGGAGGTCGACATCAAGGAAAGTGGCATGGGATTTGGAGTAGGACCAGGTGAATTTGATGGGACCAAAGGAGTTGAGGTTGGAGAGGAAATTCTGGAGTTCTTCTTCACTGTTGGTCCAGATCATGAAGATGTCGTCAATGAATCTGTACCAAACTTTGGGTTGACAAGCTTGGGTTTCCAGGAAGGCTTCCTCTAAGCGTCTCTGCAGAGATTCGTTCTGTGGGGCTCTGCCTACATAGACCAACACCTTCAACCCATCATGTGCAGTCTCCCATCCTTCATCAAAGACACCAACCACTTCCTTGATCGCCTGAAATCCTTACCCAGCCTGTTACCTCCTGAAACCATCCTTGTAACCATTGATGCCACCTCCTTATACACAAATATCCCACATGCCCAGGGCCTCGCTGCGATGGAGTATTTCCTTTCACGCCGACCACCCACTTCCCTACCTAAAACCTCTTTCCTTAATACCCTAGCCAGCTTCATCCTAACCCACAACTTCTTCACCTTTGAGGGCCGGACATACCAACAACTAAAGGGAACAGCCATGGGAACCAGGATGGCCCCCTCGTATGCAAACTTATTTATGGGACCCATATCCTTCCCTTTTCCTCCCCTTTTTCCCTCTTTTTCCTGAAGAAGCTGCCAGTCGTGGCGAAAGCTTGTATGTGTGTTTGTGTGTGATTTTATTTGTTTTTTATTTGTTTCTCTCGACGAGCCGGTCCTTTTGGTAAGTCATCTCTTTTCTATATATATATATATATATATATATATATATATATATATATATATATATATATATATATATCCACTTACCAGGCGAAGGAGCACAGGCAGTGATAGCAACAAACACACACACACACACACACACACACACACACACACAAAAGCTTTCGCAGCCTAGCTGCTTCGTCAGGCAGAAGGGAAGGAGAGGGAAAAGGAAATGATGAGGGTTTTAAGGGAGTGGGTAAGGAGTCATTCCAATCCCGGGACAGGAAAGACTTACCTTGGGGGGAAAAAAAGGAGGGTAAACAAATCCACACACACCCACACATTTACTCAGACGCAAGTACACTTAGGCAGACATACTGTAGAAAGCAAAGAAGTTAAGAAGTTACACAGAGATGCCACTTGAGGCAGAGGCTCTGTCCAGAGAACCGAGGCAAAGATGTTAAGATGGTGGGTGGGAATTCGAATTTAGCGGAGGTTGAGACCAGGTGGGCAATGGGAAGAGAGAATATGCTGAAAGGCTAGTTCCCATCTCCAGAGTATCCAGATAACCCGGACGGTGTAACACTGTGCCAAGATGTGCTGGTCGTGCCCCAAGGCGTGTTTAGCCACAGGGTGATCCTCATTACCAACAAACCATTCATGCGAATGGACAGTTTGTTGCTGGTCACTCCCACATAGAACGCTTCACAGTGCAGGCATGTCAGTTGGTAAATCACGTGGGTGCTGTCGCAAGTGGCTCTGCCCTTGATTGTGTACACCCTCCGGGTTACGGGACTGGAGTAAGTGGTGGTGGCAGGGTGCATAGTGCAGGTTTTACAATGGGGGCAGTTACAAGGGTAGGAGCCACAAGGTAGGGAAGGTGGTTTGGGGATTTCATAGGGATGGACTAGGAGGTTACGGAGGTTAGGTGGGCGGCGGAAAGACACTCTTGGAGGAGTGGGGAGGATGTCATGAAGGATGGATCTCATTTCGGGGGAGGATTTTAGGAAGTCGTATCCTTGCTAATCGAATATTAAGATGAAAAATTCCTAGCAGGAAAAATTAAATATAATAAATAGACGAAGATTAGTCAACAGGCGAAGGAGCACAGGTGTAACAGCATCACAAATAAATAAATGAATACACACACACACACACACACACACACACACACACACACACACATGCAAGTTTTCGCAACCCAGTTGCTTCTTCAGGCAGAAGGGAAGGAGAGGGAAAAGGAAATGATGAGGGTTTTAAGGAAGGGGGTAAGGAGCCATTCCAATCCCGGGAGAGGAAATACTTACCTTGGGGGAAAAAATGGAGGGTAAACAAATGCACACACACCGAATGTGTGGGTGTGTGTGCATTTGTTTACCCTCCATTTTTTCCCCCAAGGTAAGTATTTCCTCTCCCGGGATTGGAATGGCTCCTTACCCCCTTCCTTAAAACCCTCATCATTTCCTTTTCCCTCTCCTTCCCTTCTGCCTGAAGAAGCAACTGGGTTGCGAAAGCTTGCGTTTGTGTGTGTGTGTGTGTGTGTGTGTGTGTTCATTTATTTATTTGTGATGCTGTTACACCTGTGCTCCTTCGCCTGGTGAGTAATCTTCATATATATATTTGCTGCTAGAATTTTGTCCTCTATAATATATACATAACAGAGGAAAATATTCCTGTTCGGAAAAATATCTATAAAAAGTAATTAAGTTTGACTTACAAGGCGAAAAAGGCACCGGTTCATTGACACACACATAAATAAAAACATGCACATGCACACAAAAAACTGAGCTTTCACAATCTTAGGTTGCTTCTTCAGAAAATGAGCAGGGAAGGAAAGGAAAGGAAGCGGGATTTAATGGAGTGGGTAAGGAGTCATTCCAATTCTGGAAGAGGAAACACTTACCTTGGGGGAAAAAGGATAGGTAAACACACACACACACACACACACACACACACACACACACACACACACAAACACGCGCGCGCGCTCGCAGGCAGACATATGCAAAATGATATTAAAATCACAATATTTACTATCCCTTGTGTGCTTTATAAGTAAGAACTTCTATATGTACAAAACTAATAGTGCCCATGTCCGCTTCCATAGCTCAGTGGAAGCGTCGCTGACTACCACGCAGGAGGCCCGGGTTCGATTCCCGGCAGGGCACTGGGTGCTGTGTGTCATCCTAATCATCATCATCATCATCTCATCATTGACACATAAGTCGCCCACGCGGAGTCAAATAGAAATACTTACACTCAGGTGGCCGAACAATCCTGTAAGGGATCCTCCGGCCAAGAATGCCATACGCTCATTTCAATAGTGCCCATCATGATCCCAACACAAGAGCTAAATATATCATGCATGTTGACAGAAGAAAACTTTAGTCTTGTGCAAAGGGGTGTTACTACCAAGCAGGTTAGAATATGGGTAGGGCCCTTATGTTGAAAAAGTGAAGCCTGGTTCCGCCATATTTCTAAGTCTTGTAGAGGTGTTTTCATTGTAGAGGTGATGTATTATGTCACTTCACGTTGGACTAAAAGGCCCAGTGGTTTTGCCGTGATGTGCAACGTGTTGAAAGAGTGAAAATTAGCCATTAACGCCATGTCCATTTATTTTAACCTCTTTGGTTATACTAAAGGACAAAGATATTTAAACCACAACAATAAAACTTTAAAATAAATTGAAAGAATATCTGCTGGAAAAATGATTCTATCGACTTGATGAATTCTTTTAAAGTAAATGCCTCTACATAGTTACTGATATGACATGTAATTGTAGTATTTCCTTTAACAACTCAGTAACTGAAGAAAACTACATGAGCACAGTTCATGTTCTATGAACTCAATACTAGTAAAATTATATCTTTTAATGATAGAGTGAAGGCTTTCACGACTGGTTGACACTGTAGGTATTATATCTTCTGGGTTGTAAGGCCATGTTCTTGGAATCTTGCTGTCAGTCAGCAAGACTCAAGAGACGGACAACCTCCGAAGAAGTCCGATGCAGCATCGGACAAAACGCCAGGAAGCAGCAAGATTCCAAGAACACAGTCTTACAACCCAGAAGATATAACTACTATATCTTTTAATGTTGAATAATTTAATAATAAGTCCAGGTTGGAATTAATAATATAGTAAGGCCAGTTTACAACTCACCGCAAAGACGTGGCGATGAGATGCGACAGGCACATACAAAAAACACACACATACAACACTTTCAGTTATTGGCCATGGCCTTCTTCAGAAAATAGAACACTCACGCCATCACACAGGTACACAACACAGTCATACAACCATCACCACCGGCTGCCACACTTCGATTCGCGTGTCAAACACCACTGGCAAAATCACAGTTGAATAGTTGGTGCATAAAGCCCGTAAAACAATGTGCATGAATCCAGCAGAGTTCATAAAGTCAGAACACTGTACAACATTTCAGGAGAGAGTGTCATGTCACACCAAACAGTCACCACCTACATACAGTGCCTCAAGACTCGTTTACAAACTGAAGAAATTGTGGAAAGTCAAGGAAAATTTAATTATTTACTCAAATGCCGAGTCTTTATCAGTCTGATTGCACATCTCTCCATTTGTTTATAATAAACATGTTATTAAAGTTGCGAGTTCTTTCTCTTAAAGTGTACCTATGTTGTCTTACTATATAACACCCCTACAACACTTATATTTGCAATCTGTGTACCATAGTGGGGATTAGTGAAGTGCAGTGGAAAGAGAAACAGGATTTCTGGTCGGGTGAATACGGGATTATAAATACAAAATCAGATGGGGGTATTACAGGAATAGGCCTGATAATAAATAAGAATGCAGGTAAACTACTATGAACAGCGCAGTGATTGCATTATCTTAGTCCGTTTCAGGCCTAAGGCTATGGTACAGAAAACGGCGTAACTGAAGACCGGGATACATCATGTCAGCTTTGGTGACAACATACTAAACAGTAAAATATGCAGCAAGCAACATTTCGAAACACAAAACAATACTCAAAAGTAACATATTTCCATAGACAATAAAAAGCTCTCCTTTGCAATAGTGTTCTGCCATGAAGTTGCCATTACAAATGAGCAACATTGCAAGTGATTTGCATTTTTTAAATTAAAAAACATGGGACTTCGGTAACGTAGGTCAATGGGTGAACATAAATTCATCAGTTGTATTGCAAACAGTAATGTCAGATTCGAAACAGAAGGAAAATGATCAACGTATTGAGTCACACATGACAACAGGCTAATGTCACGGATCAAAGACAACGGATTCTATCCCAGTGTTCAATTGACCCCACACATCAGTCCAGCGTCTTCGGCACTCACTTGCGGAAGGTTAAATTATACCTCCCCATCAGAGAGAATCTACGGATCACTCTTTAAACACAAAATCATAATCTATGTTCTGCTTGTACACAAACTATCGCCTGTAACTCAGATATAACGTCATTGGTAAAGGCTTGTATCGCGGATTTCAATTGACCCGGCTAATTAATGAAACACTAGGAAACATGTGCAATACAATTTTTTCAAATTTCTTTTATTACCAAACAGACACACAAATTCTTTAAGTTAAATTTATGAATGGCCTTTATAGAATCAGAATACGGTTGGTTCGTAACAACAAAACCTTAGCAATTATTCTTGGAAGATAACAGTTCTAGGATCAACCAAACAGTTTCGGTATTTCTCCGAAATCATCACTGAAGTTATTACCTACGTTTCTAGTAATAGTCAAAATTGTACTGCTAATACTAAGGTGGAAATTTCTGTCGGTCAATAAACCCTACATGCAGAACATTACGACGTGGGCGTCTGAAGTGAGGCCTTAATCATAACTGTATTCTGTAAAGGGGTTTGAAAATTACAAACCTGTCTTCGAATGATGCTCAACTGCTCTGCAGCATACTTTATTTCTTTTTCTATTTCAGCTTCATTTGTCAGACTTTTATTCTCTCGAAATGCATCTTTTACCCTTCTCAGAGCATAGGCCCTAAAACAAATTGCAAATATGCTTACGATTAAAGATAAATTACATCATACAACCCACTTTAACCTAAACCTATTTTTAATGCACAACATGATTTGCCTTCAGACTTGATCGCCTGTATAATGCACCTGTAATTATATGATGCAAACTTATCAGATTCCCGCAACAATGTTTTATATAACTTAAGAACCGTAGCTCTCGTAGCGCTCATTTTAATTCCTTTCCGCCGGGTAGAAAACACATGACTGCTGGTTTGTATCGTAATCTGTGGAAACTTGTTGTCTTTGGTTGCATTAATTATTGCAGTCTCTGGTTATGTCCATAGTTTTATCCTTGAATTACGATCTGCCATTGTTTGACTCTAAGAGAAAAGCATGTAAAATATTGCGATACAGAAAAAAGTATACAGAATACGAAGCCTGTACTCTATCAAATTATACCATATTATTTTTAAAGTGAATATCTAATCATTAAAAGATATGATACCCTTCCTTCCTGATATTATCTAGTTATACATTTTATTTTTATTTTATAAAAAAAACACTCGTATTTATGAATGGAGCAGTTTGGGATAATTTGCGAATTTAAAGAGCCACCCACACTGACGAGGTACTACTACAATCTTCTCCCTGATCTTTGGAATATAGTATCTTTGTGTTAAGATTTGAAGTGTTTGTTTATTTTGTACTTACATTTTCTGACATATGAAAAATATATTGGCTATTTTATTCCGTTTTGAAACGTTTTAGAAATGTTGAGTGTAGATTGCCAAAAAAGACTACAAAATATTGATTGCAAACTCTTAAATAAGGTAATGTAGGCCCTACACCTCGAAAGCCACCTGAAATATTAATACATAATAAAAGCTTTGATCATATATTTTAGTTGAATTCATTTCTGCTATATTATGCAGCTGACTTGCTATAACTGCGAAATTGGTCATGTTAGCTAATTCTTGCAATTTTTCGTTGATCGATCAGAAATCACAACTGAAGAATTTTCCAATTGTGCTGTCTAAATGGTTTCCGCTGAATAGTTGTCTATCGGTAGGCGTCTGCCACTTCAAATAATTCAGCATTCATGCTCAAACCTACCGTAACTTTGATGGATCCTCTATGAACATCCCAATTTTGTTAAATTCTAGGCCCTACTCATAAGATGTTTCTTGTCCCTTCCTATAACACAAAATATTGGAGGTGGCAAAGGCCTTACTCCACCAGCAGAAATTTTGGAAATTATCTAATCACAAAAATACAATAGCCCTAACTCTTACAGCTGCGATGGTATTCTAACTCAAGACAGTTAGTAACATGTATGATCTTGGTAATCCCATTTTTGAGTTACTGTATGTTTGAAATTGGCCAGTGTGTAAAAATATGTTTCCAGAAAAGTACTAATGGCAATACAGTAAATAAAATTTGAGATAAACAAGTGACCTGCAGTTACATTTATTCATCTATATCCCACATTCCACCTCAGAATGTGTGGTAGAGTGTACTTTGTGTACCGTACCATGGCCACTTCCTCCTTTTTCTGTTCTAGTTGAGTATGGTTTTAGGCAAAACTACTGCTGGTAAACCTCTTTTTGTGGGCTCTAATCTTTCTTTATCCTCATGATCTTTTCACAGAGATCAACACTGGAGGAAGCAAGAGGCCTACACTGATTGACTTCTAAGAACTTGATCAGTAACTGTAGCCCATGCCATGATGTAGAACCACCCCTGAATCTTGCCTGATATTTCTATCATGCTTTTGAACTTTCTGAATGAACCTGTAATGAAGTGTGTAACTCTTTGAATCCTTTCCATATACCGGTGCTCTATCAATCCTCTCTGGTACTGATTCCATAATGAAAAGCAGTAGGGCCTATTCAAGTGGTGATCAAACAAGTGTTTTGTAAGCTGCTACTCTTGTTAATTGATTACACTTTCTGAAGATTGTTCTGTTGACCACTCCACTCCAGATCACTCGGTAGAGACTATGCACATTTCGAGATATTTTATAAAGGTAACTTCTTTTTGTGGTCATTCTGCAATTGTGTAATCTATCCAGTCAATTGTTGATCATTCTAGGGTGGTGACAGAAGACAGCAAAATGAAGGCCAATGTTTTAAATTTGTCATTTAAGAAATCATTCACCCAGGAGGACCATGCAAACTACCTTCATTTGGTGGTCACACAACTCGGAACTGAAGGACATAGGCATAGCTGGTGTTGAGAAGCAGCTGAGAGAGATCAAACAAGTCTCCAGGTCTAGATGGGGTGCCAATTCTGTTTTACAAATAGTACTTTGCAGTACTGGCTCCTTACTTAACTTGCATTTATTGCAAATCTTTGATCCAGTGCAAAGTTTCAAGCAACTGGAAAATGTGGTAGGTAACTCCCGTGTATAATAAAGGCAAAAGAACAGACCCTCATAATTACAGACCAATGTCATAAACATCATTTTTCTGTGGAATTATTTATCATTTTCTCAGTTTCAATATAGTACATTTTCTTGAGATGGAAAAGCTTCTGTTCACACATTGGCACGGCTTTAGGAAGTATAGATCTTGCAAATTCAGCTTGCCCTTTTCTCTCATGACATCTTATGAGCTATGGATGATGGGTAACATGCAGACTGCATATTTCTTGAATTTCAAAAGGCGTTTGACACCATACTGCACTGCAGACTGCTAACGAAGGTACGAGTGTATAGAATAGGTACCCAAATATGTGAGTGGCTTGAAGACTACCTAAATAATAGAACCAAGTAAATTGTCCTCGGTGTCGAGTGTTCATCAGAGTCTAGGGTATTATCAGGAGTGCCCGAAGGAAGTGTGATAGGATTTTTGTTATTTTCTATCTATATAAATGCTGATTATGGTGTGGTGTACGGGAAGGTGTCATCAAATAGTAGGATGCAGGATGACTTGGGCCAAATTTGTAGGCGGTTCAATAGCAGCTTGCTCAAAATGTAGGGTGATGTAGATAAGTAGGAGAAACAATCCAGTAATGTTAAAATACAGCATTAGTAGTGTACTGCTTCATAGAGTTGTGTCAATTAATTATCAAGGCATAATGCTGCACAGTGACAATATGAAATGGAATAATCATGGATAATTTGGTAGAATCCGTGTACATTGAAGGAAACGGCTTTGCCATCGATATATATCGAATATTCGATATAGTGTTCCTGAACCGGAGATTCGGGCGCTACGCACCCTCACATACTAAACAAAAACTTCTTGTTTAACCTATACCTAACCTTCTTAAGGCTACGCTACATATCACTATTTTTAAGTCAAAGTTGGGTTAGGTATAGGTTAAACAAGAAGGTTTTTTTTTTTTTTTTAGTACGTGAGGGCATGTAGCGCCCGAATCTCCGGTTCAGAAACACTATATCGAACATTCGATATATATCGTTGGCAATGACATTTCCTTCGATGTACACGGATTCTACGAAATTACCCAATCATGTAAGGACAGTCATGGGGAAGGTTGATGGTTGATTTCAGTTTGTTGTTATTGTGGTCATCAGTCCGGAGACTGGTTTGATGCAGCTTTCCACCCTACTCTATCCAGAGCAAGCCTCTTCATCTCCTCATAATAACGGCAACCAACATCTGTTTGAATCTGCTTTTTGTATTCATCTCTTGGTCTCCCTCTGCGATTTTTACATCACACACTTCCTTCCAACACTAAATTCATTATTCCTTGATGTCTGTGTCCTACCAATCAATCCCTTCTTTTAGTCAAGGTATGCCAGAAATTCCTTTTCTCCCCAGTTCTGTTCAGGATCTCATTAGTTACATGATCCACCCTCCTAATCTTCAACATTCTTCTGTAGCACCACATTTCAAGAGCCTCTATCCTCTTCCTGTCCACACTGTTTATCGTCCAAGTTTCACTCCCATACAAGGCAATACTCCACTCAGTTGACTCATATAAAATGCCTGTACTATCCAGTCTTGAGTATTCCTGAAGTATTTGGGATCACCACCAGATCATTTTAAAGGAAGACTTAGATGCAGTTCAGAGATATAAGACTAGGTTTGTAACTGATAGGTTCAATCAATGTCCAAGTGTTACTGAAATCCTTTGGGGAGTCAAGTGGGAGTCGTTGGAGGGAAGGTGACATTTTTTGAGAAGTGTTGTTGAAGAAATTTAGAGGGTCAGAATTTCAAGTGGACTGCAGAATGATTCTACTGCCACCATTTCACATAAAGACCGCATAGATAAGATCAGAAATATTAGGACTCATACAGATAAATACCAGTATTCATTTTTCCCTAGTTCTAGAAGGGAGTGGAATAAAAAAGCTAGTAACTAATAGTGGTATCAGGTACCCTCTGCCACACACCTTTGGATGGATTTCAGATTACGTTTGTTGATGTAGAATCATGACTCCTACAATATTGTTTTCCATATGAGGGAGTTTGCCATAACAATGACTTTTATAGAATGTCTCACACCAGGGTGGAAGGGGGGGGGGGGCATGTTCTCATTGGGAGAGCAAGTTGATTTCAATCTGTTGATGAATACAGTGTGTTGCTGGCCTTGATGGGGATGTCAAAGGTGAAACATCCTGGCAGATTAAAATTGTGTGCCAGAACCGGGACTCGAACCTGAGCTATCCTGAGACGACTCACGATGCCACCTCACAACTTTACTTCCGCCAATACCTTGCCTCCTACTTTCCAAACTTCACAGAAGCTCTCCTGCGAAAGGCAAAGGTCCCAGGTTTGAGTCCTGGTTCCGGCAGACAATTTTAATCTGCCAGGAAGTTTCATATCAGTGCGCACTCCACTGCAGAGTGAAAGTTTCATTCTGGAAACATCCCTTAGGCTGTGGCTAAGCCATGTCTCCACCATATCCATTCTTCCAGTAGTGCTAGTTCTGCATTCGCAGCAGAGCTTCTGTGAAGTTTGGAAAGTAGGAGGCGAGGTACTGGAGGAAGTAAAGTTGTGAGGTGGCATCGTGAGTCGTGTCGGGTTAGCTCGGTCGGTAAAGCGCTTGTCCACAAAAGCAAAGGTCCGAGTCCCAGTTCCAGCACACAATTTTAATCTGCCCTGGAAGTTTCAAATCAGCTCACACTCCACTGCACAGTGAAAGTTTCATTCTGGATGTCAAAAGTGTTTGGTTTCTGATGTAGCACATTGTGTGGGCTTGAATGAGGTGACTGAAGTGGTGTGCACACATTTTCGTCATACAATATGATGTTTTCACAAGTGGCTTAAGTCCTTATGAAAAAACACATGGAGCTGAGTGTGAGGTGATGAAATATGCAAGTTTGTAATTTATGTGTGTGACAAGATTTGGGCATTCAGTCAGATAGGGGGTGAGTTGTTCTCAGCTTAGTGTGACACGTGGAAAAGTGATTCACCAACTTAAGCTAAGGATGCCTTTAGATCTTCCATGAGAGAAAGGTACGTGCCAAGAAGCAACCAAGGAAGTGCTTCTATCCACCACTCGTCATGACACTCAAGGACAGATTTTGGAGTTCACTGCCACAATAACTAGACCTTTATACTGTGGATAGTGGGCTAGCACGAATTTTGCTCGAGCCATGTAATGAACATAAATTGGAGAAAAGGTGTGTCAAACTGGTGACTCTGGCCCATCATGACTGAGGAGGTTTAGTCAAAGTGTGATAGCCAACACATAATGAACTTCCATGCCACAGTTTCAGCTGAAATATTGGGAAGAGGGATGGCCTTATTCCAACTGGTGGTGTGGTTGATGACAGAAAATATGTATCTGAAACCATGGTAAGGTGTGAGATGTCCAAGCAGGTCAATATAGCCTACATGGGACAAAAATGCGTTGGCACAGACTCATTTTCAGCAGTAAAACACCATGGTTAGTAATGCATTGATTGATTGATTGATTTTTCCAGGGAAGCCAAAACAGTTTTGGTCCAACCTGCCACTGCCCGCACCGAAACTAAGTTTATTGTGCGGTATCACTTCCTGTATATCTAGTAAATCCAACCAATGCCCTTGAACAGTGCAAGGAGTCCCTTTACCAGTTCTTTATTAGACAATTTCTTCAGGTCTGGTTGTCCCAAATATTCTGTGCCTTTTTGTTCTCCAATGCAATGCATTAGAAGATTAGATGTGATGCAGTTTCATCACTGTCATCACAGATCCTACATTTAGGGTCCTCTTCCGTTATTCCCATTGTATGTAGGTGTTTTTTGAAATTCCCATGGCCTGTCAGCAATCCAACCATGAGTCTAATCTCTCTCCTGTTCACACCCAGGTTTGCAGAGCTTCTTTTAAAACAAGGCTTTGGCATCATTACCTTGCCATGTTTTTGTTGATGGACTTTGGTCCAATATTCTACGTGCTGTCTTCTGAGCCAGTTACGTAGCTCCAATTTGATCATTACCTTAGTGATTCTCAGGACAGGTTCTGGTCCAATAAATGGAGTCTCTGCCCCATCCTGGCTAATCTGTCGGCATGTTCGTTGCCACTGATCCCTGAGTGGCCAGGGCCCTACAATAGGTTTACTCTATTGCTTTCCCCTAGCTCCACCAGAACCCTGTGACATTCTGCAACAATTTTAGACCTTGTTGCAGGAGCTGCCAGTGATCTCAGGGCTGCCTTGGCTGTCTGAATAGATATAGATACTACGATCTTTGTAGCACCTACGCAAATTCTCCTCCACATACGCCCTGATGGCAGTGATTTCGGCCTGGAATACTGAGGCCAGTTTTCCTATAGAGATGACGCCCTCCAGTCTTGGCTGCACCCCATATACCCCAGCCCCAACACCTTGGTCTGATTTTGACCCATCAGTGAACCAGACAATATTCCCCTTACGGTGTCGAACTATTTTCTTCCACTGCTCCCTACTTCCAATTATATTGAAAGACTTGTTGAAGCAGTATGGGGTTATAATATAGTCTGCTGGCATTTCCCCAATCTTTCCTATATTTACCTCACTCACTATTTTAGTGTGTGATTCTGGATATCCCAAAGAGTTCCAGTTGTTGACAGATTTGAGTCTGTATGCACCAGCCGCTGCCTCCATCTTGACCCAAAGGTTTAATGGGGGCTTATCCACCATGGTTTCCATCCCAGCAGTTAGTGTGCTGCTAATTCCGCCTGTTATGGCTAAGCAGGCTAATCTCTGCACCTTACCAAGCTCCTTAGCAGCAACCTGTTGTTCTACCTTCTTCCACCACATGACCGCCCCATAGCTGATCCTGGGTCTAATCACTGTGGTGTATATCCAGTGCATACCCTTGGGGCTCAGGCCCCAATTTTTGCCACAAGCTCTCCTGGTACTTACTAAAGTACCTTTTGCCTTGGAGCAAATATTCCTAATGTGAGGGGTCCATGTCAGTTTCTCATCTAGGGTAACCCCCAGATATTTCACTGTCCCCGTCACAGGTAGTGCTTCATTGAAAAGCTTTAGATTCCAACTTGAGTGTTGGATATGTTTCCTAGTGAATGTTACAACAACAGTCTTCTTAGGACTAACCCCAGATCCTGTTTTCTGCACCAGTCTTGCATAATGTCCAAGGCACCTTATGCCATATTCTTCACTGTGTCAGCAAATTTGCCAAGTATTACTATGACAAGATCGTCTGCGTATCCTTGGCAAAAGTACTGCCTAGAGTTTAATTCTCCAATGAGATCATTCACCACTAGATTCCACAATAAAGGGGAAAGAACTCCTTGTGGGCAACCCCTAGTTGTGTTGATTACCATTTTTTCATTCATCATGATAGCCTCTACCTTTCTTCCACTGAGCATGGCCCTAGTCCACCTACATATACTGGTCCCTAGGTCATGCACCTCTGCTGCCCTTACCATGGAATCACAGGTTGTGTTGCTAAAAGCCCCGTCAATGTCCAGGAAGATACAGAGGGCTATCTCCTGAAAGTGTAGTGCTTTCTCCACCTTCCCAACAAGTAGGTGGAGAGCTGTCTCACATGATTTACCTGGTTGATATGCATGTTGGTTTGAATGTAGAGGAGCCCTACGTAACCTCCTTTCTCCAACATGCACATTAACCAGCTTTTCCAATGTCTTAAGAATGAAGGAGGACAGGCTGATTGGTCTCATATCCTTGGCCTTGGTATGATAAATTCTCCCTGGATTTGGAATGAAGACAACCTTCACTGCCATCCAGGCATTGGGAATGATTCCTGCTGCTAGGCTAACCCTGAATAACCTGCATAGGAATCTAATAAGATTTTCTCCCACTTGTTGCAGGAGTGCTAGATAGATTCCATCGGGGCCAGGTGACTTGAACGGTTGAAATGTTCCCACCGGCCATCGGACCTTACTGAAATCAACACACTCCTTGGCCAGATCCCAGTCCTCTTTGCGAATACCTGAGAACCGTTGTCTCTCAGGAATCACATTCTGGTCTGAGTTATCCCCCAGAGTATATTGAGGAAAGTGAATCTTGAGGAGCAGTTCCAGCGTTTCATGTGCTGTCTTTGTATACTCCCCATCCTCCTTCCTCAATGTTCCTCCTGGATTAGTTGGTACCCTATTGACGATTTTATGATATCTTGCTTGAGCAGCCGTGCCCTCCACTTCCTGACAGAATACCTTCCAGGATGCCTCCTTTGCCCTTCTGATGGCAAGGTTGTAATTGAGAAGGGCCTCACGATATTTTGCCCATTGTCCTTTGCGCCTCGCAAGGTTAAACAGTCTTTGTACCTGTTTCCTTTGCATTTCCAGGTTATTATTCCACCAAGGCACACTCCTATTTGTGCACTTCTTGGTGATTGAGCAGTTGTCGTGGTATAAGGTCACTATAGCAGAGGTTACGGCCTCTGCTACTTCCTCAAACTCTGCTGGATTCCTTATCGAAGTTTTAATTTCTGATAGGCTGAAGTCAAGGTCTCTCCTATATGTCTCCCAGTCCGTTTTCGTGGGGTTCCTATAGGTCATGGTCTGTCTGGTTCCCATTTCAACCTTGAATTTAATATACATGTGATCTGATGAGGATGGCTCCAGGACCACATGCCACTGTTTGACATAACTTCCCATCATCATGGAACCAAAAGTTATGTCAATTACTTCTTCCCTTCTACTACTCCTGAATGTGGGTCATCACCCCTATTCAGGATCTCCAAGTTGTTAGATAGGAGAAATTCAAGAAGCTGCTCACCTCTACTGTTGGTGTCCTTGCTGCCCCACGATAGATTGTGGGCATTGGCATCACATCCCACCAACAGTTCATCACCTTGCCGAAGGCAGGCTTCCGTCCGTCTCCTCACTTTCAAGGAAGGAGGAGAGCTGTCTTCGTAAGGAAGGTATGCTGAGGCCAAAACAATTTCCCTCTTGATACATTCCTCACATTGCTGCATCCTGATGGTCACCAGGTCCCTGGAACAAAAATCCATCATTGGTATGAAAGGTATTCCATTTCTAACATAAATGCATGTTCTGGTGTTTTTTAGATTTCTGGCATAAATCAGCTTACCTCCAGTACCACTGAGGCCTGATACACCCCCTTTGTATAAATAGGGTTCTTGTATCAGGGCCATGTCCACCTCCTGTCTCCCCAGGCGATGGCTCAGGGCAGCAGTGGCCCCTTTACTGTGCTGCAGGTTTATCTGCAGCACTTCCAGTCCCCATCTTGCTGCCATTATTGCCTTTAAGATCTTTGATTACCCTGACGGCGACCTGCGAGAACCCTAAAAACAGTTTCAGGCCTTGCTCTCGCATTGCCTTCAGGGACTTCTCTCTGACCTCCACCACCAGGGTTCGTCCTTCCGGAACGCCCTTTTGGTTAATTACCCTCCAATCCTCTGTCGAGACTTTTGGGTTCTGGACCCTTTTGGGGGTCTTGGGCTCAAGCCCTTTTGATTCCCTCCACTTATGTTTAGGAAGCAATTCTTTTCCTTCCTTTTGCTTCTGTTCCTTGAGAAGTTTCCTCCTCTGAGCCCCAGACAAGGCCCTAATCCTAATCTGGTCCAACTTCTCTGTTACAGTTCCCACTTCTTGCTCACTTCTAGACCCTGACTGAGAAGTAGGAGTGCACTCCATCGGTCCTGATCATGATGTTTGAGTATCTGAAGTCTCAGATTGCCCCTCAGATTCTTTTAAAATAATTTTCTTCTCCGTTTTCGTCTTAGTCCCACGAGATTTGTGGATTTATATGGTCCACACCACGATAACCCCGCGCGGTGCAAGGCAACTTACTCAGGGAGGTCGCCCGGTATCCCTGAGGCTCCGTTCGAGACACATCCACCCATGTGCCACGCACCCCTCAGCACGGGTCGCACCACACCTTGGGTTTGGAAGCAGTTTAACGTCGTGCCCGGGATGAACTCATACATTAGTGCAAGAGAACATTGATTGTATATCTGTCATTGAAGTATTCAGATCTAAACCAAGCTTTCATAGCACTCATATTCTGTTAGTTCATTCATTGAAAACACAAATCTTGGTAGAATGGTGTGGAAAAGTGATACCTCATTAGGCTATGATTATAGCCCCAGGGGAGTGTGATAGGACCGCTATTATTTTCTACCTATATAAATGATCTGATGGACAGAGTAAGTTGTAATTTGCGGCTGTTTGCTGATGATGCTGTGGTGTATGGGAGGTTGTCATCTGTAACTGACTGTAATAGCATACAGGTTGACTTAGACAAAATCTCTAGTTGGTGCGAAGAATGACAGCTAGCTCTCAATGTAGAAAAATGTAAGGTGATGCGCATGAGTAGAAAAAACAATCCTATAATTTTCGAATACAGCATCAGTAGTGAGCTTCTTGGTGCGGTTGCGTCGTTCAAATATCTAGGCGTAACATTGCAGAGCGATATGAAATGGAACGAGCATGTAAGGACAGTTGTGAGTAAGGCAGACAGCCGACTTCGGTTTATTGGGAGAATTTTGGGAAGATGTACTTCACCTGTAAAAGAGACCGCGTATAAAACGCTTGTTCGACCACGTCTTGAGTATTGCTCAAGTATTTGGGACCCGCAGCAGATCGGTTTGAAAGAAGACATAGAGGCGGTTCAGAGGCGAGCAGCTAGATTTGTTACCGGTAGGTTCGACCAATGCGCGAGTGTCACGGAAATGCTCCGGCAACTCAATTGGGGATCGCTAGAAGAAAGACAACGCTCTTTTCGTGAATTTCTGTTAAGTAAATTTAGAGGGCCGGAATTTGAAGCTGAGTGTAGTACGATCTTGCTGCCGCCTACTTACATTTCGCGTAAAGATCACAAAGACAAGATAAGAGAAATTAGGGCTCGTACGGAGGCATATAGGCATTCTTTTTTTCCTCGTTCAATTTGGGAGTGGAATAGGAAGGGAAATGCCTAGTAGTGGTGCAGTGTGCCCTCCGCCACGCACCTTACGGTGAATTGCGGAGTATGTATGTAGATGTAGATGTAGTGGCATGGTACTGAAAGCAGAAAGTGCTGGCAAAACAAACCATTGCTTTTCAGTACTCATGATTACAGTGGCACTGTAAGCAGAGTGGTGTTGGGTAATTCAAAAATGTTCATTTCTGCTGTTTGGCCAACACCTGCAGTTTCTGCATCATTTGTGCCTGGCACTGTTGTATTTTAGTTCTTGTTGTTGCACTGTTGAGAAAATGGTATCAGTTGGCAATTTGACAGCAGCTGTTTTTACTTGGTATCTTATGCTCTGTAAATGCTAAGGTAAAGATTAATATCCAACAGAACTATTTTATAAGTACATTAGTTTACAGGTCTTTGATAATGACTTCTTTCAATACTGAAAGTAACAAATGGTGAGAAACTATTATTCCCACTTGTTGAATAACTTTGCTAGTAATTGGACTTCACTATACCTGGATATGAAGGAGCATTATGGTAGCTGCCTGACACACAGTTCTTATCTGCTGTGCTGACCTGCTTCACTATAATCCAGTACTTTGGCAGTCAAACATTGATGGTAGGTAACAACAAAGACTATATCACAATCCATTATGTTCATTATATGGCTCGAGCAAAATTCGTGCTAGCCCACTATCCACATATAAAGGGCTAGTTATTATGGCAGTGAACTCCGAAATCTGTCCTTGAGTGTCATGACGAGAAGTGGATAGAAGCACTTCCTTGGTTGCTTCTTGGCATGCACCTTTCTCTCATGGAAGATCTAAAGACATCCTTAGCTTAAGTTGCTTCACTTTTCCACCTGTCACACCAAGCTGAGAACAACTCACCCCCTATCCGACTGAATGCCCAAATCTTGTCACATGCATATTACAAACTTGCATATTTCATCACCTCACACTCAGCTCCATGTGTTTTTTCATAAGGACATAAGCCACTTGTGAAAACATCATACTGTATGACGAAAATGTGTGCACACCACTTCAGTCACCTCATTCAAGCCCACACAATGTGCTACATCAGAAACCAAACACTTTTGATATCCAGAATGAAACTTTCACTCTGCAGCGGAGTGTGTGCTGATATGAAACTTCCTGGCAGATTAAAATTGTGGAATTGGGACTCAAACCTGGGACCTTTGCTTTCGCGGACAAGTGCTCTACCGACTGAGCTATCCCGACATGACTCACGATACCACCTCAGAACTTTACTTCCTCCAGTATCTCGCCTCCTACTTTCCAAATTTCACAGAAGCTCTCCTGCGAATGCAAGACTAGCATGTACAAGATCTTGCCAATAGGTGCAGCACTTTTGGTGGCATTTCTGGAAATATTTGTAATTTATATCAGTTGATCCATTGATATGCCCAGTGAGATTTCAGGATCATTCCCCCCTTTAATGTGCCCAGAGGTCTTGAATCACCTTGGCTTGTGCCAAGGTCAAATTGGGTACAGCCTAATGTAAAGGTAGGGTGTGACTGTAGAAGCTGCCTGCAGTAGTACAGCCAGTGGCGAGCTGAGGTGACATCAGTTAAGGTGTAGATGTGTGTGTGAGGAGGCAGGGGGATTTAAAACACTAAAACGTAAACAGCTCTTCATCAGCATGATTTGCCACTGTGAAACTGTGGTGGAAAGCAAGATAAACCACTCTGTGATGCACCATGCAGCTGAATACAACACACTTGATTTCAGTGACTACTTTACAACTTGGGCTATCTGGATCCTCTCCTCCACCAACAGCTGTTCTGAACTGTGCAGATGGTGATTATCCCATCAACACACTCTACGGTCTTGTAGCCATTGTGATCTCAACCTAAGATAACTTATCATCCCTCTACCCCATGCCTAACATTCCTGACCCCTTCCCCACACACTCTATCCTGTCTCCCACCAATTCATGTCTTTCTTTCAACTGTGTGTTTCCCCTTATTGTATTCATCTTTCTGTAATATTTCAATATCCCTCAATTAATTACTTTATGTATTTTCATTTTTTTAATAATTTTAAAATCCACCCACCCCCTCGTTCCCCACACTCATGTCTTCGCCTTCCTTTTTCCTTCTCCTGCCCCTTCCATTTACTGCATTCTATTCTGCATTTCACACTCCTGCCTATCAGAACCTTTATAATCCTTCATGCAATGCAGAACATTCCATCCCTACCATTACCCAGCATGCTTCCCCTCCACTCCCCTGCTCTCACTCACTTTCACACTTGTTGTGCTGGGGTGGCCAGTGATGGTGATTGTGTGTGCATAGTTAAGGCAATGGCCAAAAATGTAAGTTGTGTGACTGTGATAGTCTATTTTACATGCCTGTCAGCTGCTCGTGGTCATCTTTATGGTAAGTTGTCAACTATTCTCAATTATTGACATTCCCGTTTGAATTTTCCATTGTTAGATACATGAAGTTTAGTACTGTACAATATCTAACCTCACTATATGAAATAATCCATGTGGATAAATCAGTAAATGAAGTAGAATATTCAAAATTTTCAGAATCACAAGAATCTGAAATGGAAGTTACAGATTCTAGATACTCTTTGACATTAACCTTTTCCAGACCAAAGTTTATTAATTGGCGACAAAAATATTTCTTTGCATATTTCAATACATAATGACGGGAGTATTGTATATTTGTAAAGCCCCATTTACACCGAGGCAAACACAGACGAACGCGCATTCGCCAGGAATTCGCCTGTGCGCTCCGCATTGGCTTGTACTTGCGAATAAGCATTTACACTGGAGCGAACGGAACAGAAAACAACACTCTGCTGCAAGGTGACCATACGCAGTTTGTCGAATACGCTAGCACTGAAGCGGAGAGGACACTAACTTCCTTTGATGGTTCGTCCTGAAACCGATACCCAGCGGATCACAACCGAGCAGTTGCAAATGCAAGCCGAGCGTGACGAACACCACATGCATAGTGTTTACACTAGGGTGAATGCTTGTTCACTGCTGCTCGATCGCTTGTGTTCGCTTCATTGTAAACAGGGCTTTAGAACTTTTGATTTTTATTTATTTATTTATTTATTTTTTTAAGGAAATTTGTGATGTCTTTACATGACATCATTAGGCAGTACATGTTCAATTTGCCATAACCAACATCATTACCATACTGTTTACTACTCATTTAGACTTCTGACAATAATTTATTGATGAGATTTTCAAATGACTTTGTTTCCTTTACCTTGATATAATATTTTGAAAGTCGTGCTGCAAGTATTCGAATTTAGACATCAAGCTACAATACCTATTGTGTCAATGCACTTTAGCTATCTGTTTCCTCGAAGTAATGGTAGTGAACCTAACCACAATAAATTTTGGAAAGCTGTAATGTTGTTTATAATCTTTGGACAAATGGTTGTGTCTAGAGTAATAGATATAGATGATGGTGGCATATTGGACTGAAAAGGGTCAAGCTCTAAAAGTTTGTTGTTAAAGGCATCACATTAGTCAATGAAAATGGTAGCAGAATTGGTTTACTTTTCATATCTCTTCACTAGTGTCTTCTGGGATAACTCATCAAGAAGAAAACTATTTTTGCTGTTAGGGTCTTCAATCCAGGGCCAGGTTTAATTCAGCTCTCCATGCTACTCTATTCTGTGCAAGTCTCTCCATCATGGACTAAGAATGGTAACTCACATCCACTTTAACCTGCTTACTGCATTAGTTTCTTGCTCTCCCTCTGTGATTTTTACCAGCACCACATATGCCTCCCCTCGCATGTGACACCCTCCCCCCCCCCCCCACACACACACACACTTACACAAAACACTCGCTTCCTCCAATACTACATTGATGATTCCTTGATGCCTCAGAATGTGTCCCACCAGTTCCAGATATTTTCCTACCTCCCCCCCCCCCCCACCCAAATTCGCTTTAGTACCTCTTCATTAACGACATGGTCTGCTCACCTAAACGTCTGCTTTCATCTGTAGCGCCACATTTCAAAAGATTCACTCCTTCTCTTGTCTGAACTATTTATCATCCACATGCCACCCATGTTCAAGGCTGCACTGCAGACAAATTCCTTCAGAAAAGACTTCCTAACTCATAATTTGATATTTGCTTATAAAAATTTCTCTTCTTAAGAAAGACTTTTCATTCCATTGCCATTATGTAGTTTATATCTTCTTTACTGACCACCATAAGTTATTTTACTGATCAAGTAAAAAACTTGCCTAAAATAGTTTCTGTTTCAAAGGAGGGTAAATTGTGTATTGGAGAGAGTGGGGATTTGAACGTAGTTATTTTTCTGTATTTGTACCCAAAGGTAGTATATAGTCAGGATGTAGCCATGTTTTCATTGAAAAGTTCATAATAATAGTGCTCGCCAATCAGTGTATTCAATTTAAAATGGCCGGCCGCAGTGGCCGCGGGGACTGAGGCGTTCCAGTCACGGTCTGCACAGCCACTACGGTCGGGGGTTCGAATCCCCCTCGGGCATGGATATTTGTGCCGTCCTTAGTATAAGGTAGTTCGTAAGTAGTTTGTAAGTTTAGGGACTGATGACCCCGTAGTTAAGACCCATAAGCTTAACAAACATTTGAACAATTTAAAACTGCTACAAAAGTAGTGGTAATTTTACTTTGGGTTTGACTACTATTAACCCTTTTTGAAATAACACCGCACTGGGAGTACACACTTTATTCTCAAACACTAGCATCACACAAAGAAGGCAAGGACGGCTTGCAATTGGCTATTTATCAGTGCTCCACAGGCAGATGACATGTTAGGGACTGATGACGCCATAGTTAAGTCCCATAAGCTCTACAAACATTTGAACATTTTTGAGCAGATGACATGCGGCTCGTTTGTCGACTTTCACCTACTGCCTTGACCTCCGGTAGCCACGCCACTTACTATCGTGGCCTGGTCGGCACGAGTCATAGACGCACAATGCTGGTGTGCACATCTTGAATGTTGCACTTGCTAGTCTACAACATCCCTCCCCCTAGGGGCCAGGGAAGGAAACTTGAACTGAGATGAAGAACGCAGGCTGCTGGGAAGGCTCCACCTCCATCAGTTTTCCATTGGCTCCACCAGCTCCCAAGCCAGAGCCACCACATATAGGTGGAACCCCCTTGTGCAGCGCAGGGGCCCCTGTCCTGAACAACGTACCGCTCCCCCTCCCCCCAGCATTGGTTATGGTGCCTGACTTTTCATCTCCTTGTCCAGAGGCACGTCCAGTGAAAACCCCAGATCCATGATGGCTAGCGGTGAGGCATCCCAACCGCCAACGACCGGCACAGTCCACTCTGTGGAGCAGGCTGCCAGTGCTGCAGCATGGAAGTGGGCATCAGCTCTCCCAGCCAACAGATAACTGTGGAACTGAAACAGATAGAGAACCCACCCCAGGTGATGCCCCAAGAAAATGGGGGGGGGGGGGGGGGGGACTCTGCTGATGAAGGGGGAGTGGTTGCAGGCATGGGAGCAGGATAGCAGGCCCACAACTGGTCATGGTGGTGGGTGAGGATACCGATAGCAGACCAGACCTCACAGAGACATATACATGCTATTTATATGCCCCTGAAGCACGCATTCTGTTGAGCCAAAACCTCTGACAATGACTGAAGATTAGACAGTGAAGGTGCTGAACAGGAAGACACACGTGACAAATATCCAAATATCCACGGTACCACTGAAGTAAACAGTACTGTGCTGGGAATACACACTTTATTCTCGGACACTAGCATTACACAAAGAAGGTGAGGCTGGCAGGCGCTGGCTATTTATCAGTGCACCACCGACAGATGGCCTACAGTCATGACCTCTGGTAGCCGCACTGATTACTATCGTGGTCTGGCCGGCATGCTTCGTAGACACACAATGCTAGCGTACACAGTTTGAATGCCACTCTTGTTAGTCCATGTTACTTTTATTCACATTCTTGTTCCTAGGTAACACTGTATTATAAGCTGCTTTACAAAATATTAGGTGTACCAATCATTAAATTGTATTGTTGTTGAGGAACAACAAGCTTTGCAGAACATTATTTTGCCACTTGGTAAGTCATGTACTCACTTCAAAGATATTAATCTCCCTGACTTTGAGGTTGTGTTAAATTACTGTCTATACTTGACTGTGAGTGTGGTTCGTGTTATTTTATTTTAGCAGCAAACTGTGTATTCTGTGGCTTTATGAAGTAGATTATGCAAGTGTTATTGATCTGACATTGCTAACAATCAACAAAATAATGTTCAAATTAATAAAATTTCTTATGTGCAGCATGTTGTAATAATACGGATCTTAATAATTTGATACAAGCAGCAATTTTTTCAAAGAAAAAATACAATAGTCTGAGTTTTGAATCAACAATTGTAGCCTTCCATATAAGATTACAGAACTCTCACTTTTTAATTATTGTTTCAGTAATAGTCTAGTGACAGATATGTAAATGATGCTTGAAACTTACTTACCTTAAAATGAATTTCCATAGAGCAGAATAAATTGAAATTTTACTGTGCTATCATTCTGAAGACATACTCAAATTAATCAGCTCAATAACTTCTGTTAGTTGACACCAATCAGTGGAGTACAGTATGAGAAGTCAGAATCAATGTTGTTGTTGCAGCACTCTAGCCTACTCTGTCCTGAGCAAGCCTCTTCATCTTTTCTTAAGAATGGCAACCTACATCCTTTTGAATCTGCTACTGTGTTCACCTCCTGGTCTCCCTCTGTGATTTTTACCCCAGTATCATTCCCTTCATTAGTTACTTGCTGTACCAACCTAATCTTCAACATTCGCCTATAGCACCACATTTAAAAAAACTTCTACTTTCTTCTCATCTGAACTATTTATCATCCATGTTTCACTCTTGTACAAGGCAACATTCCTCACAAATGCTTTCAGAAAAGACTTCCCAACTTTTTCATTAACTTTGAATGTTAACAAATTCCTCTTTCTTAGAAATGCTTTTCTTCCCATTGCCAATCTGTATTTTATATCATCTGTATTGTGACCATCGTACATTACGTTACTGTCCAAGTAAGAAAACTCATCTAACATCTTAATATTGTCATGTACTTAATCTACTTCCTTCAGCATTGCCTGATTTTTTTAGACAACATTCCATTACCATTCTTTTGCTCTTGTTAATCTTTATCTTGTATGCTCCTTTAAAGACACTGTCAATTCCATTCAGCTGCTCTTCCAGGTCTTGTTCCTTTTTCTGATAGAATTGTTCCGTTCCCTATGTTTTATCCCTGCTCACTTTGCAATTGGAAATAGTGTGTTCCAGTCACCATTCTTGAAAGCTTTTTCCAACTCCGCAAAAGCTAAAAAATGTAGGTTTGCCTTTCCTCGAACTCTCTTCTAAGATAAGTTGTAAGGAGAGTATTGTCTCACGAGTTTTAACGGTTCTCCTAATTCCAAACAGATCTACTGGTTTTTCTATTCATCTTTAAATAATTTGTGTTGGAATTATGCAAGCATATTAAGCTGATTGTTCTGTAATTTTCACACTTATCTGCTCCTGCTTTATATGGAAGTGTAATAATCCCTTTTTTCTTGGAGCCGGTGGGTATTTTGCCTGTATCATACATATTGCACACCAGGCGGAATACTTTTGTCATGTGTGGTTCTCCCAGAGACTTCAGTACCTCTGAGGGAATCTTGTTTAGTCCAGGTGCATGTTTTGACTTAGGTCTTTCAGTGCTTTGTCATATTTTTCTCTCAATATAGAATCTCCTATGTCGTCTTCATCTACTTCCTCTTTCCTTTCTACAATATTGTCTTGAAGTTCATATCATTTGTAGAACCCCTCCGCATATTATTTCCTTTCATTGCACAGAACTGGTTCTCCAACTGAGTTCTTGATATTACTACAGCTGATTTCTCATCTTCATGTATTCTTTTTTATTTTCCTTAGGCAATATTTACCAATCCCCTAGTTGCACATTTAACAGACTTGCATTTTTCCTCCATCCACTCTAGCTTATCCATTTTGCACTATCTGTCTAGGTGTGTTTGCGTTTGGATATGTGTGAGTGTGTGTGTATTTGTTTACCTTACTTTTTTCCCCTAAGGTAAGTCCTTCCACTCCTGGGGTTGGAATGACTCCTTTTCCACTTTGTTAAAACCCATATCCTTACCTTTCTCCTCTCCTTTCTTCCTCTTTTCCTGAAGAAGCAACCAACGGTTGCGAAAGCTTGTACGTGTGTTTGTGTGAGATTTTATTTGTGACTGTCGACGAGCCTGCCTTTTGGATAACTCATCCGTTTTCTATTTTTTATATTTGTTATCCCACCAGGAAAGTTTCCTTTTATAATTTTTATTTTTTAGTTGTCTACACTCCATTTTACCTGCTTAATTTGCTGCAATTTATTATTATTATTATTTCCTTTCATCAATCAAATTCAGTATTTCATGTGACATTCAAGGACCTTTCCTAGGTCTTCTGTTTCTAACTATTTGGTCCTCTTCCGCCTTCACTATTTCATCTCCCAAAGCTACCCAATCTTGTTCTACATTAACGGCCAATGCTGCGCAATACATCTGGTGTGTTCATCATTGTGTGGTCATTGAGCACCATCCAGGAAATGCAATCAATCCTCCAGGGGGCTTATGGTTCTTTTGTGAGTAGGTGTGTGGCAAGCACAGGGCTCTAAACTAATGCAGTCTTCCTTCCTTCTTTACTTTCCGGACTGAATTTCCTTTCTCCCTCCCCTCCTTTTATATCCTCACTCCTTCCCCTTCCCACCGGAGGACTGATAACCTTAGCAGTTTAGTCTCCCTATCCCAACCCAAACCAACAACACAACTTTAACTGTGCAGTTATAAATAATGTATGGAGAGTTGATATATATATTTTTTTTAATGTAGAGGTCCGAAGATGACGGCTACATTTGTCAGCACCAGTTATCTGAAATACAATATTGAACAAGCAATCTTGGCATATAGTCCATGGTATGACTGACAACTAAGATAATTACAATAAAAAAGTTTAATTACCACAATTTCTTTCCTTCACTCTTGATTAATCATATGTATCTCAATTAGTTTTTCAGTGTACAAAACTAAACTTCGTTGTGGATTTCCACATTCCGCATGTTTAGCTGGTGGCTGTTGTTGACAAATCGCATTCAGTCTGCATGTTTGAATGAGCTGTTACTAATTAGTATTTCTATGTCCATTCACACACTCCCAATAGACAATTTGTATTATGATCCATTCAATGAACTTCTTTAACACACTTTGTAACTGAAAAAGCTGTTCTAATAATTTATTACTAATAATTAATTTCCAGGTCCTTCATTCCTGTGCAGATGCACTATGTGGCAGAAATTCAATGAAATACGAAACTCTTAAGGCAACAACTGACTGGACAGCAGAAGAATATAGTTGCATCTGTAATGAATTGAAGAAATTGTTTTCAGAAGTTGTTGGTAATTCACTGGAGGATGAAATGGTAATGTTGTCTAAAAATAGAACATAGTTTTTGTATGTTGTTCTAAGTAGGCTTATTCGCTTTTATGTGACATTTGAAACTCATTTGATTACTATTTTACATGGTAGTTTTGTATACTTACAATTTTTTTCTCATGTGATGAGCAAGATTCATATAATTAGTTGGTCTTTAGAAATTTGGAATACACTTTACATATTTTTCCAAATTTTTATTGTACAAATAATTATTAATTATTCTTAATAATAATATATCAAATTGATGAGGTTACAACTGTTAGGATTTAACTAAATGACTCTAAATTTAGAGCGAGTGGTGGTGTTCCGGATATCCAGATAGGAATTTTGGATATTCAGATAGGAATTTTGAACATGTCCCTGTAGAAATATATTTCAGATACTTGGTAAATTGTGATTCTGCGATACAGTAATTAGTAATACAATATTGGGGGATTATGCAGTTTCAGCAATTCTACAGTATTTGCACAAAACTAATGTTCCTCATTGCCACAAAACTCAGTGCAACTAGGTAATGTGGCTAATGTGACTCTAAGTAGATTGTTTACTATGTAAACTTCTTTCCTTACATTGATGAGCTATGTTCTCATTCTATCTGACATGTGTACATCAACTGTATTTTGAATTCACAGCGCTATAGACGAGATCTGTCCAAAAAATCCTAGAACTTTTTCCACAATTTTTTTTTTTTTTTTTTTTTTTTTTACTTACTGTGCATGCCCCCCCCCTTCATCTCCACAACTGCTGCACAGCTCCCAGTGCCATTTTCACTTCTGGAATCTATCTTTGTATCCCATTTGTTGAATCCCATGGAACACCGTCAGTGACTTTTATCTCATTGATCATTGAAATCTTCCTCGTTTCAACAGGTTTTTCAAACTTGTAAATAAAAAGAAGTCTGCGGGGGACAGGTCTGGAGAGTATGGTGAATGGCACAGCATAGTGAGTTAGTTTCTTTGCAGTACTCATTCACCAACACGGATGACTCATAACCATGGGACGATCTTGGAGGAAAACAATGAATTCCAAGGTGATGTCAAGATTTCATGACATTACCTGACTGAAATGTTACATTCTTCTGCAATTTCTTGGACAATCAGTCTTGGATTGTCAAGCACAGTTTCGTTCACTTTCCTTACATGAGTGTCATTGGTAGCTCTTGAAGGGCAGCCAGAAAGAGGGTCACATTTAACTTCCGTCCAGCCACTTTTAAACAGGTTGAATCATTCAGAACATGGAGAGTGGCTGAAGCACTCATTACTGTAGGCTTTCTGCATCATTTGGTGTGTTTTTCCTGAGTTACTAGCAAATTTAAATGCAGACATGGTGCTGCTTGAACTTACCATCTCAAGATTTGCAATGTTCTATTCAATACAGCACTGAAGATAACTAAAGGATATATAATAATGAAACTTCCAGCAGTTACAGAGATGGTGATTGTCTTTGAAGTGCGTGTGTATGAATCAGAAGATTGTGCATCTCTTTCTGATGATGGCTGTGGCCAAAAGGTATTAACACATTCAAGACTGGCATAAGTCACCCTGGATAGGGCAGGCAGACTGCTGTTTCTGTTTTAAACAAGTTTTTTTTTGGAAAATAACAGCTTTCTGACTATGAATTCAATAAATGAGTTTCATGTCTTATTTGAAACAATGAAAACTATTTTATTTATTTCAAAAACATTATAAGCAAATATTAAAATCAGTAGATACATTTTTAATAGTGAAATGTGATTTTATTCTCCAAAAAATCTTGTAAATATGATTCTTACAGATAATCAGTCTCTCCTTCTGAACTGTAATAATCTATTTCCTATTCCAGGGCATTGAAAACATTGCTCTCATATAAATTTGCCACGTCAAGAATATGCTGAGTGCAAACACACTCAGCAAACAATAACACAGATAGTAGTATGGGGTCAAAAAAGTGGGAAATATTAGCCCTTTTGCTGCGTGCAAATAGTTAGAACTGAACTCACTATGTGGCAGCACAATGCAGAAAACTTTCTTCTTCATTTTACATGGTAACCGACAGAGGGAAGGTTGTGCAATACCAGCTACAAATTTTTTAGAGTTGCATGAGTCAGACTTGGACGCTGTCTGCCTGACTAACTACCACTGAATGAGTCTGGCTTGGGTGCTGACCACAATGTGTTAAGTTATAAGTGAATGAGTGTCTTGTTTTATGCGCCTGTTGCAGCTCAATGAATGTCTTTGTGGTGAATTGCCAACTATCCTCATTATATTGCTGAATTCCAACCTGGACCTCTCGTCCACTTCACCTTGTTCTCTTCAACTCAGTGTACTATCTTTCTCTACCTTACTGATAGCTCTGTACACATTAAAGCCACCAACTACCAATAGTACTCACATTTTAACAGCTGTCATCCATTCCACACACAAAAATATCTTCCATACAGCCTGGCCATTCAAGGACATGATGAGAACTTCCACTTAATTTGCTGAAAGTCTCAAAAAGACTGGCACTACTCTCCAGACATAGAATGCAAACAGATTTCCAGTGTCATATCCCCCCCCCCCCCCCCCACACACACACACATATATCCTCCGTCCACACCAGAACTTTCTAAATTGGGTGTCATGACACCCTGGAGTGCCATGAGACTTGTAAATTCATAATTAAGAAGATGAAAAGCTTGTGAAAAAGGATACAAAACATCTTTCTCTCTGTTCAGCTTTCCTTTTCATAGACATGAATAACAAAAGTTATATTTGGTGTAAGTATTATTTCTGATAATATTATTTCTCGAAATGCTTATTAGTGAAAGGGTGTTGCCATTAGGAAAAGTTGGAAAAACTCCGCTCTATACCCTTGCCACCCAATACAACCCTGCACTGGAACCACACCTTTTCTCAGGGCATCAATTATCTTTAATCAGTCAGCTGCCACTAGTGAAGCACCAGTGTAGTAGCAAGTGGCACATTTAAATTTTCTATTTGTTTATGCAGTTTAATTCTTAAGTCACTATTGTTAGTATGGATGGAGTGTGTGCATGCTGTATGCAGATACAGGAGTTGGAAGCAGCTCATGTACAGTTGAAAGTGCTTTTGGATACAGTCATCCATCTTCATGCTGCAGCTTTAGCTTGTAGCAGTGACAAAGAATCTCACTCATTGCATGGGACACCTCAGAAGTCACTTTTTTTGCCTACAGACTATGCTGTCGAGACACCTTCATGAGCACAGAACACTGTGGAACCACCATCAGTTCCAAGGCAAGTGGTTAAGGCATTTGAATTGCTCAAGGTAGAGTGCCATTGTGGAAGCTGGTCATCTGGCTGTGTTAATTCATCATGGTAATGGACAGGTGGAGCCACTCCTTCAACAGAGTCTGAGCAGGCACACAGGGATGGGGGAAGAGGGGTGAAGTGGTTTACTGGTAACCCCATATCCTTAAAGAAAAAGCATACAAGGCTGGAAGGTATGCAAATGTGCACTGGGTATGTCTGTTGGGGAGGGGCTCACCAAGGTTGCGATTGAGTGTATGGAGTGTAGTTGTTTGCAACTTTTGGCCCACATTGGCACCATTGATGCTCTACTGGTTTACTACTTCAAGTTTGCATCAAGTCCTCCCAGGATGTCTTTCAGGATGGGTCTCTGCCATGCTTGTCAGATAATTCATCAGCAACTGATATAATATTTCTTTGATTGTTACTGTTTTAGATTTAACGATTTTAGTTAATTTTTGGAGAAGAGATTGAGAGCTGTTTTTCAGGGAACGTAACTTCATTGCTTGTGATCTAGGAAAGGAAAACTGAAGTGCTTGCAAAATATATTATTTAATGATCTCTAATCACTGTTCAATGTATTGTCCATTTTTTTTTGTTACTGTAATGAGACTGTATGTTTCAGATATTGGCAAATTTACCAGAGTTGGATGTTCCACATCAGAAGTGTCTTCTAGATTGCTTGGACATACACAAGAAAGATATCGGGAGAGCTTTAATTTCAGAGTTGGCTTCCATATCAGGGCCAATACTGGAGGATTTTGACTGGAAACTTAAGGTCTCAATTATTAGTTTTATTTTACATCATATTGTTGAAAAAGTGCAACAGTCACTATAATCTTTTAATCTGTCTTCAAGTTACTAGTCCATGAGGGTATTTTTTTTAATTTTTTTATTTTAAGGGCTTATTTTGTGGTGCAAAGTAGAATTATACTCCTGTTTTATACAATCATGTATATTATGAATAAAGTCACATAGTGGTGTTGTAGTACTTAGCTGGTTGATTAACAAACTCAGCTTTAAAATCAGTGATGATTCATCACACACATAAAATAGCACAGAATGAACAAACTCCAACCGGAGATTTACAGAAGTATATATACATTAACAGAAGTGTTTGGTACCTTATTTCTCAAGGTACTAGAATTAATTATATGAATTAAAATGTATAACCAGGGTGGGTCTCAAACCCAGAATCCTATGCTTCAGAGTCCAACAATTCATCCACTACACAACACAATCACTGTCATCTGCTATCTGCTCTGAATGCTTCAGCCCCCAGTGGATGGTGCTCATTTTAGCAATAGACAATGTCAAATTTATGTTGACATTAAAACTTTCATTGCCTTTTACATTGTTTAGTCTAGCTGCCAAGACTTATACCAAAACAGCTCCAAGTCGTATCCACTAGCATCTGTAAGCAACTTTGTAGATGCTGTCTGATCATTTTCATACCATTGCTTGCTCTCCCCCCCCCCCCCCCCTCCAAGTTGAAATAGACATTAGACAGTTGGAACCGTTTTGTTCCAATTGTTGAATTGATAGATATGCTCATATCCTTTTAACCACCTGTTTTGGTCTTGACCATTATTGTCAGAGAACACTGAAACATGTCTCATGTGCTGGTAAACCATTGGTGTCTTGATTGTCATCTCCTCCGCTATAGTCTCAGAGATCTTTCACTCAGTTGAGCATGGCTCAAATACTGGTTTCTAGGTGCATAAACATCGCTCTTTCATGGCCTGATAGGAGCCACTTTGCAGACAAGGATGTGTTATCTCAACCAAGTTATCTTCCAAAACAATGTCAAATAGTGGTGTTGTAGGACTTAGCTGGTTGATTAACAAACACAGGCTTAAATTTGGTGATGATTTATTTAGCACTTGTCACTCATGTACAAGAACACAGAAAGAAGTAATTCTGGCCGGAGGTTTACGCAAAATATACATGCTAATAGAAACTTCTAGAACATTGAAAATTCCTGGCAGATTAAAATTGTGTGACAGAACCGGAACTCGAACCTGGGACCTTTGCCTTTCGTGAGCAAGTGCTCTACCACTGAGCTATCCCGACACGACTCGCAGTCCGTCCTCACAACTTTACTTCTGCCAGTACCTCGCCCCCTACTTTCCCAGGTTCGAGTCCCGGTTCTGTCACATAATTTTAATCTGCCAGAACGTTTCATATTGGTGCACACTCCACTGCAAAGTGAAAGTTTCATTCTAGGACAGTGTTTCTCAATACATCTAGAAAGTACTAGAACTCTTCAGTTCCCCTCACTTTATCCACTACACCATACCGACACTGTACAAAAAAGATGGGTCTTTGCTTCAGTTCCCCACACTTTATCCACAACACCATACTGTCTCTGTCTTTTGGCACCTCATTTACAACATCATAGTTTTTTATAATGTGTTTCGATACATAAGTACTGAAGATGCATCTATGCAATTCATTAAATAGTAATTTAGTGATAATCTTTCCCATTCCTTGACCACCAAACAATGTCTAAAACTCTCGAAAAATCTTCTATGTGACATTAGAAATAGAAACAATAATTTTAAAATGAAATAAATCGCAATTTGCGATTAGTTATGGATTCACTGTACTAGGTGTAGATGTAATACCAAAGTGTGGCAAATGAAAATTTGTGCCCAGCTGGGATTCGAACCTGGGATCTCCTTACCTCTCCCTGATGTGAGAATACAGTATTGTGGCTGCAAGCATTACAGAATAAATAGGCTGTGGTAGTAGGAAATAGAGAGCGTGGCAAATGGAGATTTGGGTGTGGCGGGAGACGTGCAGGGAAGAGTCCTCTGCAGTCAGGCTGGTCACTGTGTCCTCAGTGGCGGAGTGGTCAATGCATCTGCCTAGTAAGTGGGAGATCCCGGGTTCAAATCCCGGCCAAGCACAAATTTTCATTTGCCGCACTTTGGTATTCCATCTAAACCTAGTACAGTGAAGCCATAACTAATCAGAAATTGCGATTTATTTCATTCATTGAAAGCTGTAACGTCGTCAAAAATATATAATTGTAAAATTTTAAAATGCTGATGTAGCCTACATATGAGCACTAAATGAGATGTGAAACTACTTTAAATGAAAAACTGGTTAAAATGACATTATTATTATTATTTTATATTACTTCTAAGTGTAATGACAAAACTTGTATCTTTGCTCGGGTCATTAAGAAATTTGGACACTGTACAGTCTCTTTTTACTTCAACATTAACAATGGTAATAAGCAGTATTTGCATAGCAGGAGATGATACTGAAATATTGTAGGAAATTGGGAGTTTTATGAAGAGAATAAACCTTTAGCACTGATAGCATGACAGTTATGAGCTAGAGGAATGGTAGCAGATATGACTAACTGAACCGTAAAATGGAAATTCTAGGAAGGATTCAGTAATATTTTTCAGAAGGATATGTTGCTTAGTCACCACAGAGACATCCCATGAGCCACAGAAAGGCAAAAATATTAGAATACAACACTAAAGCTTTCAGCCGTTAAGACCTTCATCATTAGACACAAACATATACACACTCACACAGGCAAGACCACCGTCTCCGGCCGCTGTGGCCAGTCTTCAGTATCCAGTAAGGCCGAGGTGAGAGCAACCAGTGGTGGGGGTGAGGAAGTGTCAAAGAGAGGGAAGCAGGAGGGGAGGGGGTTAACAGCATGGGTAGGGGAATATGCCAGTGTTGTTTGATGGACAGTGTGGAATGAAGGGAAGGGACTGAAATGTGTGGTGGGATGGGAGATGAATGTTAGGATAGAATGTGGGCAGGGAAAGGGAGGGAAGGGTGGTAGCAGCAGGAACTAGTGAATGTCTAGGCCTGGGAAATTGCATGAGCATAGGATATATTATAGGGAGAGTTCCCACCTGTGCAATTCAGAAAACCTGCTGTTTGTCAGGAGGACCATATGACATAGGCTTTGTAGCAGCCATTGAAATGAGCCACATTATGCAGTGCTGCACGCTCTGGGACAGAATGGTCTAGCTTGTCTCCTGGCCATAGTTTGACGATGCCCAGTCATTCGGATAGACAGCCTGGTGCTGGTCATGCTCACGTAGAAAGCTGCACACTGGTTGCCGCTCAATTTGTAGAAAACATGACTGCTTTCACAGGTTGTCCTGCATTTTATGAGATTGAAAATGCCTGTGAAGGGACGGGGGTAGGAGGTGGTGGTGGTGGTGGTGGTGGTGGGATTGTGATCGGACAGGTTTTGCATCTAGGTCTATTGCAGGGATATGAGCCGGTTGAGAGCAAGTATGGATTAGGAATGGGCAAGGATATTATTGGGTATGGTATTTCTCATTTCAGGGCAGGATGAAAGGTAGTTGAAACCCTGGTGGAGATGGTCTAGTCACAGGCGGCGGCAAAGAGTTTGTTGCCATGCTCCGCAATATATACAACAGTCTTCCCCTGTCAGGGAGAAATGTTGACCGATGCCGAATGGACCCACGCAATGTCCATTGGCATGGCCGCCTCTGCAGGTGGTGTGTACACCCCCTCCCTCCTCTCATTTTTGTTCTGATTCACATTCATATCATTATCTGTGGTCTCCTGTGGTTTCAACTGTTTGGAAAGATTTCTTGTCATGGTTCACTTGTCCACAGTATGTCCCATTAACATTCATTTACAACTAATTAAAATTGAAGATTCAGATGTAATCATATATTTTCAGCAAGTAAGCTTTCGTAATAGACAACCGCTTCTTTTAACTTCACATCAAATATTTCACAGTAAATTGAATCTTGACTGATTTCATCCTCAGCAGATGGTAATGTTCACTGCAGCCCTTACCCTGACAACTACAGCTTCCAAAGGCATTTGGAGGTAAGGATGTAGGTGCATACTCCACCTGATGCCCTATCATAGTCTGTGCGATTATGATAATAACCCCGATAGCAACATAAGGCAGGGAAGCACATCATGGGAAACCAAGTTTCTTTCAGGGAAATGCAATATGCAGGTGAAGTGCTGAGGAGTTGGCGTAGCTCAGATAAGCAGGAGAAAAAACCACTGCAATTCCACTGGAGTATGTGATTGTTATTGGCTTGAAAAGCCATAATTGAAAAGAAAAAGGTTATTCCATAGGTTCACTTGCTGCCAGCATTTGTGAACCTACCAAATCCAGGATCATTGACTCTGGGTAGTCAGTGAGGGCAAGGTCCTCGGGTGAGGTGAGGTCTCTACCTCATCTTCTGAAGCAGAAGATGAGGTTAACTGTTGCTTTTGAGCCATCAAAGATTTCCTTTTCTTTGTATTCTTTGTTCTTCCCTCTCACTGGTCTTTCGGTTTGAGGGGCTTGGAGGGCTTCTCAGAAGTGGCTTCAGGTCTGGAAGAAGAGCGAGAAGCTCTTTGACCAGCAGGTTGGGGATCCTTGAGCCTTTGGCCAGGATCCTCTGAAGCACTTTGAGAAGCCTCGGAAGGGGGTGTTCCGAGGGACCTCTTCCGAGTGACAGGAGCCGGAGGAGGCTGCTTCTTCTCCTGCTGGAAGGTGGGGGACTGGTGTCCCTGATGTTTGAGGGGTCGTTGCTCCCATGGTGAAAAGAGTGAGAGACACCGAAAAGGAAGTGCCCCCAGCTGTCAAGGGGGGCCTGGGAGCCCACTGACAGTGGTTGCACAGACTGTAATCCGGACACTGCAGATGGTGGTGAGGCTGCCATGAAATATGAGTTAACCAGGTGCACAGGGTGGACTTCGTGATATTTTTACTTTGCCTCTGAGTAGGTCAGTTGGCCTCGGGTCTTGTATTCCATAATTTTATGTTCTTGCTGCAGAACCATGCATGTAGGGGTTTCAAGGGACATTAGGGTGGACTGCACCTCGTACTCCTGACATGTAGGGCTGGCATCACATCGGGAGGACATATGTCCAAACCTCCAGCACAAGTAGTGCATAGGAGGAGAAATGTATTATGTCACACTGGTATATCATCACCTTGACTTTCTCAGGCAATGAATCACCCTCAAAAGCTAAGATGAAGGCACCGGTGGCAACCCTGTTGTCCTTTGGACCGCTATGGACTATTAAATGTACTCCTTGCTGTTCTAGGTTCACACGCAGTTCTTTGTCTGACTGCAGTAACAGATCTTTATGGAATATTATTCCCTGGACTATATTTAAGGTCTTGTGTGGTCTTATAGTAATGAAAACATCACCCAGATTGTCACAGGCAAACAATGCCCGTGACTGGGCTGGGGGATGACGTCGTTATTAAGACTAACCCAGAGCACATCTTTGACATCCCTTCCAACTCACCAAACTTTTCCATCCATGTTTTTCACAAATAACAAGGGTTTCGTTATCTGAAAAGATTCCCCATCGGTGCAGCTACATACAAGATATTTAGGGGCATAAGCCACACCCTGAGTTCTATCCCGACATTCCTCCCATGGGGTGGCCATGGAGTGGAATGTTTGGGGTTTGTATTCTGTGGCATTGTAATCTCCTCTGCCTCTCTTAGAGACTCCGGTTTTGCATCCGGCAATGCTATTATTGGCTTGTTTCCTCGTGGCCCCACGAGCAGCTAGGGAATCACACATCTGCCCAGGTAGAGCCCCACTTGCCTGGGTAAGCCTTATACAACTGAGGTGCAGCAGGTTCCCCAGAGGATGCTCGCTAGCGACTGTTCAACCTCAACAGCCATTCATCTTCTCTGCACACAGCACACCTTGAGAATGAGGTTTTTTTATAAAGGTTTGTACTGTCCTCGTGACTTAGGCAATTAAGCCAATATAACCGGGCTCTGAAATGTACAACGTTCCACCGTCATGCCGAACTATGGTTGCTGAAGCACGCACAGAGCTTATAGTGTGGTGGTTACCATTTTGATATAAAACTTTGTCATTTCTTCCCTCTGTTGGTGTTCAAACACTACCAACTGGTGAAAAATTAATTCAGGAAAGCATTTTGTTATGGACGAGGCTTTGAAAGAAGTTACTGGGATGGTACCAACTTGCCAATTGGCAAAAGTTTTCACATCTTTATTGATAAACTGATCAACTTTTTATGTCATGTCTGCTATAGTACAGAGTGCTCACTATTCCTGGCAGGAGTTTGACTACCTCATGGAGCCACTGGAAGAGCGTATACTATTATTTGGTGATACTACAGTGCGGACACCCCCCCCTCCCCCTCACCCCAACATCAGCCTATTTCTTGTATTTTTCCCACAACAGTCCAGTTCTACTTGTTCTAATATCTTTCCTGCTCTATCAGAAAAGTGTTTTGTCATTCAACAACTAAATGCTGCACTCATTATCTGCTTGGGAGAGGAACAAATTGCTGGTGTTGTGATCTTCACTCCAAAACCTGGTTTGATTCGGCTTTCCATGTCAGTCTGTCCTGTACAAACCTCTTCACCTTTGATTACTGCTACCTACCCACATTCTTAACTGCTTATTATACTCAAGGTACAGACTTCTCTACAACTCCCCTCCCCCTAATTGACTTATCCTTGTTGCCTCCATATGTTGCCTCAACTGATCCCTACTTTTAGTCAGGGTTTGCCATACATTCTCCTCCCCCCTCCCCCAATTTGATTTAGAACAACCTCATCTACTAATTTAATCTTCAGCATTCTTCTATAGAAGCATATTTCAGTACCTTCCGTCTTTCTTGGCTAACTTGCCTGATCACCAAAGTGAACTAAAATGAACTGTAGTATAGGTACTGAAATACACTTCTATAGAAGAAGATTAAATGAGTACATGGGTTTGTTCTAAATCAAATTGGTGGGGGGGGGGGGGGGGATGTATGGCACACCCTGACTAAAATACAAGAAATACACATCCCTATATCCTAGCTAAATTGTTCTAAGTGCTTTATCTGACAATTACGTCAAGCAGTTAAATAGAGTGTCAACATGTGGAAACAATGAGTTATACCTGCTGATGACAAATAGACCTGAATTTTGGTTACCGTAGAAGAGGGTATCTGCAATCATAAGGCTGTAACAGCATCAACAAATACAGGTGTAAATAGAAATATCAAGAAAGGTAGGAAGATCTACCTATTTAGCAAAAGTGGAAAGGGACAGATTTCTGAATACATTCCTGCTCAACATAAAACTTTCTTTTCTAACACTAACGTATTGACCCTCTGTGGAGGAAGTCCAAGAGCACTCTGCAATATGCATTAGATAAGAAAGTGCCGAGTAAAATTATGAGAGATTGGAAAAGTCCGCTGTAGTTCAACAACCAAGTTAAGTCACTGTTACAAAAGCAAAGAAAACTTTTCTGGAAATATAAACTTTCTGAAAGTCTTTATATGCTTTTAGGAAGTTCTCAGAATGAGTGGGATAAAATTCCAGCATATTGATTCCAAAAGTTGGTTGACTCAGTGCCAGTGCAGTATGAGTCTGTTATAGAAGCCAAAGGATATCCCACTAAATATTGCCGCAAGAGACCACGGCGATAAATCTGTTGCACAGTTACCCGGCGCCTCCATCAAACAATGTCACGTTGCAATGGAAGTAGGCTTGACTTCAAAGGCAACTAAACACAGCACTTATACTGAAAGCACGTTTATTACGAACTCAACATACACGCAGCACTGACTGCCTCTCAGGCAGAGTGCTCTGCTATTTATACACAGACAGAATGTACCAGAAATTAGAAGAACAGTTAACATAAGAAACAAGTAGAATTTACAAGTGAACATAAGAAAGATGTAGAACCTTCTGGAATTGTTAATTACAAAGAAATAAATTTTTGCCGGTGGGCGGGATTGAACCGGCGACCTTCAGCACCGCAGTCTGTGACGCTATCCCCTGCGCCACGCCGGCAGTTGGTGTTCGTGGTCTCTCGCGGAACAAACGTGGAACTGCCAATAGGGCCTGGACTGACCAAGGAACAACGCCAGCGGGTGTTAGGTATACTACACCAATTTTCGGGTGCATTCACACCTCAGCAGGGGAAAAGTCAGACGAAACGGCCCACGATAAAGCACCGTATCAATACTGGGGACCATCCGCCAATTAGCCAGCGTTCGTATAGAGTGTCGCCAGCTGAAAGACGGATAATTTGAGAGGAAGTGGAGAAGATGTTGCGAGATGACATTATTCAACCTTCAGAGAGTCCTTGGTCGTCTCCGGTGGTCCTTGTAAAGAAGAAGGATGGCACATGGCGATTCTGTGTCGACTATCGGCGGCTGAACAGTATCACAAAGAAAGATGTCTACCCATTGCCGCATATTGATGACACCTTAGACTGCTTGAAAGGAGCTACATACTTTTCAACTATGGCCATGCAGACAGGGTACTGGCAAATCGAGGTTGACGAAGCTGACAACAGGGAGAAGACTGCTTTTATTACACCTGACGGTCTCTATGAATTTAAAGTAATGCCATTTGGATTATGTAATGCTCCAGCCACATTCGAACGCATGATGGACAACTTGCTTTGACACCTTAAGTGGATGACGTCTCTCTGCTATTTAGATGACATTGTTGTTTTCTCGAAAACATTTGAAGAACATCTGAGTCGCCTGTCAACTGTGATGAAGTGTGTTCTGGCTGCAGGTCTCCGCCTCAATCCAAAGAAGTGCCTCTTCGTCGCCAGAGAGATAAAAATCCTGGGGCATCTAGTCAACGGAGATGGTGTCTGTCCTGATCCAGATAAAGTAAGGGCAGTCACAGAATTTCCAACTCCTCAGCACATTCGTGATGTGAGAAGTTTTCTCGGGCTGTGCTCATACTACCGACATTTCATAAAAGGATTTTGTAACAAGGCAAGTCCATTACAAGAACTTCTGCAGGGAGACACCAAATTTTACTGGGATGAGACAAAAGAAAGAGCTTTCCGAGCACTTAAGGGGGCTCTAACTTCCGCACCAGTGATAGCCTTGTATGACGAGAATGCAGAAACGGAACTTCACACAAACGCCAGTGGCTATGGGATTGGTGCAGTGCTTGTACAAGTTCAGGAAGGTGCCGAAAAAGTGATAGCCTATGCATCAAGAGTACTCTCAAAGTCCGAGATAAACTACTCTACAACTGAAAAAGAATGTCTCACGGTTATCTGGGCTATCAACAAGCTCCGGCCGTATTTATTCGGCAAACCATTCACTGTCGTGACAGACCACCATTCTTTGTGTTGGCTGACTAGCTTGAAGGATCCATCAGGTCGACTAGCAAGATGGGCACTAAGACTCCAAGAGTACGATGTCACAGTGGTATTCAAGAACGGGCGCAAACACAAGGATGCCGACTGCCTTTCGAGGAATCCATTAGTGAAACACAACAGCATTAATGAAATTTCAGCTCTCACTGAATTAGATGACGTTACAGCTGAACAGAGGGAAGATCCAACACTATTAAAAATGATAGAGGCCTTGGAGAAAGGAGAACCGACCAATGGAGAGTTCCAACTTATAAACGGAACATTGTACAAGAGCAACTACGATCCACTGGGTCCCAAATGGCTACTTGTTGTTCCAGCTCATCTCCAGCCAGCTATTCTCAAATATTTCCATGATTCTCCAATATCCGGTCATCTGGGATTCGTGAAGACCCTAGACAGAATCAGACGCAGGTATTACTGGAAAGGTCTCTACCGATCTGTCAAGCACTATGCGAGTCACTGTATAGAGTGCCAGCGACGGAAGCATGTGCCGCAATTACCTCCAGGACATCTCGTACCGATTCCGCCGGCAGCACCTCCATTCCACCGAGTTGGGATCGATCTTTTAGGGAGGTTCCCGAAGTCGACAACCGGTAACCGCTGGATAATAGTCTGCACTGACTACCTCACACGCTACGCTGTCACCAAACCTGTGCTGACTGCAGAAGCTCCAGAGATCCCAAAAATTCCTTGTAGAAGACATTATTTTGAAGCATGGAGCACCACGTTTCATGATATCTGATCGTGGAAAAGTATTTCAGTCAAAACTAGTATCAGAGGTAATGTCACGATGCAACATTGTCCACAGAATGACAACTGCATACCATCCTCAGACAAATGGTCTTACGGAATGTTTTAACAAAACGTTAGCCGACATGCTGTCGATGTACGTCTATGTTGAGCAGAAGGATTGGGATACAATTCTGTCAGTCGTGACATTTGCTTACAATACCGCAAGACAAGACACCACAGGCTTCACTCCTTTTTTCCTGCTCCATGGCCGTGAAGCTGAGACGACAATGGATACACTGTTCCCGTTCCAACCGGACGACACTCAGGATGACTATGTTAAACAGCTCATCACCAGGGTCGAAGAAGCAAGACAGCTGGCTCCCATACGGACACTGGATGCCCAGGAGAAGGACTGTCAGAGGTATAACGACAAGCACCGACCTGTTGTGTACAACCCAGGAGATCTGGTATGGATTTTTACCCCTGTACGGAAGGTTGGACTGTCGGAAAAGTTATTGAAGCGATACTTTGGTCCATATTGTGTCATATGCCGCCTGTCAGACGTCACATACGAAGTTGAGGATTATGAGCCGTTGTTGAAACGTCAAAAATGAAGAGACATTGTTCACGTCCCGCGCATGAAGCCTTACTACGATCCTGAAGAGCAGGTAGATGACAATGGCTTCTTGTTCAAGGACTTTAAGGACGGCAATGTTCCTGATGAAGCCACGACAGGAACGTCTGTCGTCGATTATCACGGAGAAGGGAAGGATTCTCTTGAACTGTCATACAGAGGACCCATGACACGGTCAAGATCCAGGACATTGCAGCTGGCTCCACAGGGATCATAACAGCGGGTCGCTGTTTCTCCAGGAGAGGGAGTAATGCCGCGAGAGACCACGAACACCAACTGCCGGCATGGCGCAGGGGATAGCGTCACGGACTGCGGAGCGGAAGGTCGCCGGTTCAATCCCACCCACTGGCAAAAATTTATTTCTTTGTAATTAACAATTCCAGAAGGTTCTACATCTTTCTTATGTTCACTTGTAAATTCTACTTGTTTCTTATGTTAACTGTTCTTCTAATTTCTGGTAAATTCTGTCTGTGTATAAATAGCAGAGCACTCTGCCTGAGAGGCAGTCAGTGCTGCGTGTATGTTGAGTTCGTAATAAACGTGCTTTCAGTATAAGTGCTGTGTTTAGTTGCCTTCGAAGTCAAGCCTACTTCCATTGCAACGTGACAATATTGATGTTCTTATTACTGTAGATGATAATTATGTGTTAAAATGTTTTTCAGCCATGTCAAAACACGTTTGCTCCACCATTGTCCTCACTAAAATATTACACTCTGTGTTCCAAACACACAATACTTGGTCACTATTCTGTAGGAAATAGATATCCATTAATGAAATAAATTACTGATTGTCATGTTTCATATTCATTTAAATTAATTCATTGAATATATTGTCAAAATACTTTTGAGTGCTACTATAAGTTCCTGTGAAGACCATATAAAAATACAAGCTATAATGCATTGTGAACTGTAATTGCCAATTTTAATGAAATGAACCTGTTTGTCTGGTACTTTCCAAGGCTTTCATACAAAAGATGAGTTTTCATTAGTATAAATGAAGTACATTTTCCAACAGATCTTTTTGAAAAAGGTTGTTCATATATAACAATCATCCTTCATAAATTGTGCAAGTTGTCAATGTTCTTGTGGTAATTGTTGTTGTGGTGCCTATATGTATGAGTATGACAAGCCCTATTTTGTAAATACTGTTATATAAATAAAACGTACCATCAAACAGGGTGATTTTGAATAGTTTAGAGATTATTTACTCTACAACTTTTGTAGTTTTTTTTTTTTTTCTTTTTTTTTTTCGGAAGTGGTCGAGTATATGTATAACCAATAAAATATTCTAGAAATAGAACATATACAGTAGAACCCCTATTTAACATTTTTGAGGGACTGGAATTTTTTAACCTTCAATGGGGGTTTACCTTAAATTGAGGTTTTGGTAGAAAGCAAACCCTTTTCATAACTGTTTGCCTGTATTGAAGTGAATTGCACCACCAACATACATAATTTACACAATAACAACAATAAAACAAGGAGATACTTGTCGCTGATCTAGACTTGACACATGCTAGACATACAGCATTTCCGCGATTTTGTACTCTGTGTTATGTACAGTGGCATTTTCCACCCACAGGATAAGTGTACGGTATGTGTCATTATGAAATTTGCAATTTATAATGTAAGGGGAAAACCTCAATTATAGGCTTTAAATCGTCCTTTACAAGCTTATGATGTCTTCTTCATAGATTTTTATAGTCGCATAACCTTAACAAATATTAATAAATACTTGAGAATTGCAACATTTCCTAACGCTAAATGCGGGTTTTTCTTATCCCCAAAAGTCTGTTTTATTTTCCTGTAGGTGCTATCTACTTTTCCCCTTGCTATACATTCTTCTACAGATTTGCATTTGGCTTCTAGCCACTCCTGCTTAGCCATTTTGCACTTCCTGTCAATCTCATTTTTTAGTCGTCTACGAATATCAAGAACTAAGATGGGAAACCAGTTCTCAGCAAAGAAGGGAAAACTGATAGGTTGAAAGAGTACATAGAGCAGCTCTACAAAGGAAATGAATTTAGAGACGATGTTGTAGGAAGGAAAGAGGAAGTAGATCAAGATGAAATAGGAGATACTATACTGAGAGATGAATTTGACAGAGCCTTGAAAGACCTAGGTCGGAACAAGGCCCCAGGAATAGATGACATACCCTCAGAGCTACTAAAGTCTCTGGGAGAGCCAGTCATGACTAGACTATTTGAACTGGTGTGTAGGATGTATAAGACAGGCGAAATTCCCTCAGACTTTAAGAAAAATGTAATAATCCCCATTACAAAGAAATCAGGCGCAGACAGGTGTGAAATTACAGAACCATCAGTTTGATAAGTCATGGCTGCAAAATTTTAACACGAATTATCTACAGGAGACTGGAAAATCTGGTAGAAGCTGATTTCGGGGAAGATCAGTTTGGATTCAGAACATAGGAACCTGGGAGGCAATACTCACTTTACGTCCTATCTTAGAAGATAGGTTAAGGAAAGGCAAATCTACATTTTTAGCTTTTGTAGATTTGGAGAAAGCATTTGACAATGTTGACTGGAATACACTCTTTCAAATTCTGAAGTCATCAGGGGTAAAATACAGGGAAAGGAGAGTTATTTACAACTTGTACAAAAGCCAGACTGCAGTTATTAGACTCGAAGGGCATGAAAGGGAAGCATCAGTTGGGAAGGGAGTAAGACAGGGTTGTAGCCTTTCTCCGATGTTATTCAATTCGTACATCAAGCAGGCGGTGAAGGAAAGCAAGGAAAAATTTGGATTAGGGATTAAAGTTCAGGGGGAAGAAATAAAAACATTGCGTTTTGCTGCTGACATTGTAATTCTGTCAGAGACAGCAAAGGATCTGGAAGAGCAGTTGAATGGAATGGACAGCGTGTTGAAGAGAGCATATAAAATGAACATTAACAAGAGCAAAACAAAAATAATGGAATGCGGTTTTAGAAAAATCAGGCGAATTAGATTAGGTAACGAAACAATGAAGGTGGTAGATGAGTTTTGTTACTTGGGTAGTAAAATAACATGCGATGGTCGCAGTACAGAGGATATAAAATGCAGAATGGCAATGGGAAGGAAAGCATTTTTGAAAAAGAGAAATTTGCTGACATCGAATATTAATTTAAGGGTAAGGAAGTCTTTTCTGAAGGCATTTGTGTGGAGTGTTGCCTTGTACTGGAGTGAAACATGGACAATAAGCAGTGCAGACAGGAAGAGAATAGAGGCTTTTGAAATGTGGTGCTACAGAAGAATGCTGAAGATTAGGTGGGTAGATCGCATAACTAATGAAGAGGTACTGAACAGAATTGGTGAGAAAAGGAATTTTTGGCATACCCTGACTAAAAGAAGGGATCGCTTGGTAGGACATATTCTTAGACATCGGGGAATCGTAAATTTAGCATTGGAGTGAAGTGTGTGGGGTAAAAATCGCAGAGGAAGACCAAGAGATGCGTATAGTAAGCAGATTCAAGTGGATGTGGGTTGCTGTTCTTATGAGGAGATGAAAAGGCTTGCTCAGGACAGAGTAGGGTGGAGAGCTGCATCAAACCAGTCTCCGGACTGAAGACCATAATATAAATTCCATTAAATCGAATATAAAATTGAAATAATTTTCGGGACTTGAAAATTCTTCCGTTAAATGGGGCCTTATGCTAAATCAAGGTGACGCAAAATCAGGATTATACTTTATGTGCACCTACTTTTGACTATGACAGATAAATAAAGTGTTCTAAATCATCCCATGGACTGGAGTGATTTTGGACTCGTGTATTTTAAATCTCTGTCCAGTGTTTCAAAGTGAATGGGGTGGTTTTGGATACAAATTGACTACTTTTTTCTGCTTTCTTTCTGTTTGTTTTTAGTGACTATTAACATATTTTAAGGGTCCATCATTAAAATAAGAAATAAGAACTGAGATAAGGAATTGAACTGTTTTTTCCCCCTCTCCTAAATGTAAATATTTAAAATACAAACAGCGGAATGGAATTCTAGTAAAACATTCAAAATTAAGTTGGAAACAGAATGAAACTTTCACTCTGCAGCAGAGTGTGCACTGACATTTCAAACATTGACCATAAATTGACAATGTCTTATAAGTCTAAAACACAACTTCTATAAAAATGAACGTCCCTCTCTTTTCAAATGGTGTAGGAAGGAATCGTGAAACTTGTTCTTTCTGTATTGTGTCTACATCAGGGACACTAGGAAACACAAATACATTTCTGCTGTTCTCATGTGGGCACAAGAATACCACACTTACATCTGTTGCACCAATATTTATGTCCACTTCAACATACTACCTCATATGCTCCCCTGTTTTTGGATGTGTATTTATAATCTGCAACTAGAAAAGCCTCTTCTTTCAGCAGTAAAACTTCATTGAGTGATGGTTCGTCTTCACTTTCACTGGTGATAGAGTCATGGTCACTTATTGTCGCACTGTTTTCGTTTTCCTGGAAATCATGGCCCACAATTGACTTGCCAGGAGGAACATCTAGCATTAGCAGGAACTGCCAGACTTATTTGGAGGATAACGAACTTCTTTAAGCATTTCTTCTAAACTGGAAGTCCATACTTCTGTGTTGCTTTGCTGGCCTTCTTCATTATCAGGCAATTCCCATAAGATATGATATGGATCCAGTGGGACTAGGTCTGTGGGGTAAAATACACTCTTTATGTTTTCTGCAGAATTTGATTAAATCGTAGTCAGTGTCTGCTTCAGTAGGGATGGAAATGCATCCTTGGAAATAGTCTCGTGACTGTACTTTTTCCATTCAGTTAATATGGCTCAGCACACTGTTTTCAGTGGCCTGAAGAAGCTTACATCCAGCTGTGGAGGAGGTGGGTGCTATTAGCATAAGGAGAATAAATGAAATATTGTTTCTCTCACACTCTTCGATGATGCATAAAGACACATGACTGGATAAGATGTCTCCAAACATCATTCTTGGCCCATTTTGCTTCTTCAAATAGGGCAAAGCGATTGTGAAGAATCAGTCTTCAGATATCGGCAGATCAAACCACTGGATCATCTGATGTGTTTGTTTCGTCGTAGTTAATTATGTTGCTAGGCAGGACATTTTCCAGCGTTGGCTGCATGTAGGAAAAATACATTTTCACTCTCTCTTTCTTCACTTCCACATGAGCTCTTTTAATATTTTTATTTAAGTGAATGGAGGGATCTTCTGAATGTTGCTTGATGAATAAAGGCACCCATTCTTCTCCTGATAAACTGTTACGAAATTTCCTCTCTTTTCGGCCTGATTTGTCAAGTATTGTCATTAAGTATGTAATTTCCAGTTTAGTGAAAGGAAATCCCCAATGTGCAGCCCTCAAGATACCTTGCTTCAACATTTCTTCTTCCTGCTCATTTAGCACTGTTTGGATACTTTTTTGCACTTTATTTTGTAATGTTGATTTTGGTACACCATACAAATCACTGGTTTTTCTATACATTAATTTGCCACACTGAAAATCTTGAATGGCTTTCTTTAAAATTTCCAAGTCATAATTACACTGATCTTGAACACCCTTTTTACTTTTATACATTCTCGGCATAGTTAGAAATCACCCCACAAAGTACACAATTTAGAAACTTTACACAAAACTCATGACAAACTGGTACAAAACTTTTCACAGTGCCACAGCCTGCTGATCTCGTTTGCAACTGAAGCTACAATTCTTTTTCCCCAGTCTCAACAACAGAAAGTTTCCTCTCCATAACACAGTGAGAACTTTTGACAATGGGACTGTCTGAGTGATTATTGTGTCAGTAAACAATCGATTCAAACGTGGGAGCATGGGAATTGCAGTCTCGTGCATAAAATAAGCAGTGTGCAGAGGTGGAAATTAGTGCTAATTCGTTGCTGTGTAACGGGAGAGAGAAGATAAACCATATTCTCCTAAATCACCCCAGTGTCCAAAATCACCCAGTGTCCGTTTGACGGTACCGGAAATTTTGTTATGATAATTAATGTTTTAATGTACCTACATTAAAATGTTTTTAAAATTAATAATTGTAATTCAGTTTAAAATAACTATTATAATCATTTTATAAATAACAGAAATTGTTGTTTTTTATGCTCCACAGGACCTGCAGATTTTCATGGGTCATCAAGTATTGAAATTATTTCTAAACCAATTTGTTGCTATGTAGTATTCCTGTATTTTAACATGACAGGTGTGTTTCAGCTTAAATTGCCATTCTCAAGTGACCGGTGGTATTGAGCTGAAAATCTACTTATGTGTATGTTGTCCAGTTGGTGTTACATACATAGACAATTTATGGCATCTGTTTATAATATATGTTTACAATTTAATAGATAATGTTTTAGGTAATTAACATTATTTAAAAGCAGTTGTTTTCTTGAAACAATTAATAGAATTGAATGTAGGTTCTCCGTGTGGCAGGCAAGTTGAGCTGTGCCTAAAACTTTTAGAGGCCTTTTGCCTTGAAATCTTTTGGCTATTGCACTTTTCAAATTTTATGGGTGGGTGCAATTGAGGTGTGCTAATCTGCTAGTCTCATCCCATACTGAATTTGCAAGATTGTTTTCTAAACCATCATCTAGAATATGACAAATATTGTCACAGGAATCATAATTGTTCTGTTGCTTTACTAGTAAGATTTAAAGGTAGTGGTGGCTCAACAAATGTCACCTTGCAATTGAGAGCATTGTAGTGACCTAATTCTGAAGAAAACTATTGAACTCTATGAGCTGTGGAAGGAAACTAGTGGAGAAACTTGTAATAATTTTTGAGTTATTTTTATATTGTTTCAGAAGAAGATTTTTAACTTCAAAAGAACAAAATGGATTTGAGAAAGAAACTCATCAAATTGATGAAATTGATTGAATCAAAGCCAGTGCACTATAACAACTTCATGCAAGCTATTAAGTATGTCTCTTTCAAGATAATCCTGAGAAGATGCAGGACAGAGTATACACCTGGGTTCAGAAATGAAATGAAGTCTGCATATGAAACGTGTTGTGATCTCAACAATAAGAACCCCCTTTCTGAAAAAACAATTGAGTGTAAAGAGGAATTACTAGCAGCTCTAAGTGACCAAAGACACCAAGACGTGGATGAAGACAGTCAAGGGCATGGACATGACTCATGGTGGTAGGAAAGCATGGTGACTTATTAAAATTTGTCAAATGATCCCACAATTTTTAAAATTCTTCTGAGCTACTTGCCACGTCATCATGATATATTTCTCCAACATTTCGGATTCCGTAAAGTATTCCCTGAAGAAGGCTCTTATAACGGATCCAAAAAGTTGGAGAAATATATCATCATGATGCGGCAAATATCTCAGAAGAATTTAAATTTTAACAATAATAACCGCAATAGTCTACGTTCTTACATAAATATAACACCTAACCAAATAGCTAGCCATCTTTTATTAAATGACAAAGTTGATGGAAAAAATAACACAGCTACGTCAAACCTGAAAATTAAAACGGCAAAGAAAAGTAATGTAGAAGAGGCTATAAGCAACCTGAAAATAGGAAAAGATGTGGCACTTGAGCACATCAGAAATGAAATAATTGAAAAGTGTCCGAAAATGCCAGAAAGTGGTTGCAGAACTTTTGCAATTGCTACTGGAGGACTGCAAAAATTCCCAGCATATGGAGATATGCAAAGGTCATCACAGTTCTTAAGCCTGGGAAGGACTCAAATGATCCCAAGAGTTATGGGCCAATATTATTATTGTTTTTGCTTCTGAAACCTTTTGAAAGGTTGATAATGAACAGAATAGGTCGATACATTGAAAGCTGTCTAATTGATGAACTGATGAACAGGCAGGTTTCCATCCAGGGAAGTTCTGCACAGCACAGACTCTCAACTTGACTGAATTTATTGAAGACAGATTTGAAAGATGTCTTCCAACAAGAGTAGTGCTCATTGACCTAACTTCAGTGTTCAACACTGTAAACATGAGAACCCTCATCTCCCAAGAACATCAAATGGCCAACAGTGACAGATTGGAAGTTCTTGGAACACTGCCCTCTAATAGAAGAGTCTTCATCAATTTCCAACAGAAGAGAAGTAGATGGAGAAATTAGAAGAATGGTTTGCCACAAGTTATTGTGCTGTCACCACTGCTGTTTAACATATATACCAGTGACCAACATATTGGCAAAAAGATCAAATCTTTTATTTGCACAGATGACAGGGCAATTACATGACAAGCAAAATGTTCTAAGGAAATGGAAACAATCCTCAGCAAAGACATCACAACGCTCACAAAATACTAAGACTAACCACCTGAAACCAAATCCCAGTAAGACCCAAGTCTCTCTCTCTCTCTCTCTCTCTCTCTCTCTCTCTCTCTCTCTCTCTCTCTCTCTTTCACCTCAACAACAGCGAGGCAGGAAAGTTGCTTGATATCATCTGGAATGGTATGCATTTGGACAATTGTTCTCATCCTACATATTTGGGTATTGGGTATCACTCATGACAGAACCCTGACATATAAGAAACATATTGAAAAAACAGAAGCTAAGTACAAAAACGTAATGGTATACTGAACAAACTGACATCTGCAAAGTGGGAAGCCAACATAAAAGTACTCTGTTCAACAGCACTAGCCATATGCTTTGTGGTTGCTGAATATGGATGCTCAGTTTAGGAAAGATCTCACCACACCAAAAAACTAGAAGTGGTCCTAAATAACACCTGCAGGAAGATAACTGGCTGCCTGAAACCTGCTAGAGTGAACTACTTATATTCCTCATCGAGTATTGCTCCACCAAAAGTCAAAAGATCATTGCCTGATTATTCCTTTCTGTCGAGCTCAGAAAACAATTATCATCCGCTATATAACCACCAACCTCTGCTCAAAACGCTTAAATCTAGACGAAGGTTTATTTACTCAGTGGAACCAGCTGTAGCTTCCATAAAATCACTATGGCAGGAACAATACCCTGAATTCCTTATCAGAGAGGAAGCTTTACACCAGGGCTCCCACCTAGACTGGCAACACTGAAAAATGCTGAACAGACTTTGTGTGGGCATGAGGTGACCAAAACAGCTTATGAAAGGTGGAGCTACACAGACAATGACAAGTGTGTTTGTGGTAACATACAATGTAACACCTTCTAAAATGCCTTTTAGTGGACACATTTAGAGTAAAATACACTCGAACAGCCACAGCTTACACCGAATTGTGGATGAGCAAAATTTGATTCACTTGTACGATATTTTGTATTTGGCTAGTGTGTTTTATGTAAAAGCACTTACTTTGTAATTTAAATTATGTGTTGGCTTCTTACAGTTGTTACATTTGTGACGAAGTTAGTGCAATGTAAAAATTTATATATATTCATGTACGAAGATCACTTAATAATAATTTTGAACAAAGGGATTAGTAAATATTCATTTTTAATTTCAGTATAAAAATTCATTTATTAATAATTGTATCCCTCTACAGTGTACTTCTGAAATGTAAATAATTTCCTTTTGGAGAAAAAGTTAAGCCACTTTGTCCAGTCTAAACACTATACATTTGAAGTCTGGGTAGTAATCAGTATTTTCTTTTCCAGTGGGTTATGGGTAGCAGCACGATGTCATCCTTAAGAGAGCCTTTGTTGCAAATGGATTTCCACCTTTCTCATGGTAAATCACAAGGTGAAGTGAACAGCAACACCGTGAATGTAGAAATGGACAGCAATGAACTGAAGAATCTCCTATTTTCATTGGAAAGGGCTCAGGAAGCTATCAAAAATTTGTATAGTTGAATGTGTGTATTTATGGAATAAGAGTGAAATGTGAATGTATATATTCAGAACTGTTAATATTTTTAATATAAATGGAACATTCAAAGTACATATAACATTTGTTGGTTACTAAAAAAAATCATCATATTCGTATAAACAGAAATACTACCAATATTATTATAGAGTCTCGAAAGTTCGAGGTGAATAGGACGGACTACTTAAAACTATTGAAATTTATGTGGGGGAAAAAGGAAATAAATGGATGTTGAAAATTATAAAGTTGTTAAAATATGAAATTTATTAGCAAAGTATTTACATAAATATTAAAAAAGCTTTGATTTATGAAAAACTCAATTCTGGAACCCGAAATATCGAGACTCCACTTCATCCTTTTTACATGCAGATTTCACATGGTAACCAAACAATTTTATTCTTTAAATACCATTTTGTTCCTCATGGCACAAACATTCAGTACACTAAAGTTGGAGAATATAACAAGGTGAGGTCATACAATGAAACCTTGACACTTTACTGGAGGTGTATTTTGTGTTGGTTTACAAAGCCATGAGACAAGAGATCACTTCACCACCATCAGCACCCATACATTGTAGCTTGCACTTGAGTTCATTCTTAATAAACATGTTTCTTGTTCCCAGAATACAGTGTAGGTTATGCTAGTGAACTCTGCCTATGTATTACACTCAGCAATGGAAGGCAAGTTGGTGGAACATACAAACACAATCCAATATTGATCCCTTAAGTAATACTAAAGTCAAGGTTTCACTATAAGCCTTCTTATTCACAGATATCTTTATTTAAAGTACAAATAATTGCACAGAATTTCATTAAACAGAGACTAGATATTGCTTGAATTGCCACACTGCCATACTGTCCATTTGAGTAACTAGACAATTGTTATGCTGTGGGTCAATCAGTATGGCAAGTAGCACAGAAATAAATTTATAATCTGAATGCCTCAGTCAGGCATATTCAATCAGTTTTCTCAGTTTCTGTACACAATGCACAAACTGATCTGGAATGTTTGCAGTTCTATCACATAGTCACTTGTATCCATAAATGACATTTATGTTGTTGTGTGAGAAATCACAAGCCATGATATAATAAAATAGAACAAGAACATAGGATACACAGCAAGAGCCTTCCTTCCTGGTGGTTGACTGTCACCAAGGAAAACCATGGAAGCTGTAAAAAAGAAAAGAAAGTCAGTATTACACTTAATTTTTCCATAAGTTTTCATTAAATCAAAAAAATATCTGTGAAATTATTGTAAAGTAACAGCTGATACCAGATTCTTCCTTGAACAAGAATTAACAACAACCTTTAAGATCAAACAGGGAGAAAACATATTAGTCATTTAAGACTGAGAATCAAATGACTAAACAGACAGAAAACAAAATTTCCATATTAGTAAGGAAATTGTGTACTTAGGAAAATTATATTTGCACAGAGTATAATTTTATCATTGCTGACACTTGGTTTAGGAATGACAAAAGAAGGTTGTATATGTGAAGCAGTCCTGAAAATATTGGAAGTTACAAATTTTAAATGGTAAGACTTTTACATAGGCTAAAACACACTGACTGCAACTTACTATAAGTTGAAATTGCAGAATTTGAAAAACTGTTTGAGCATTTTATTGGGAACATTAGGCAGTGATTGGCTAAACAAGACTAAGGACTAAAATAGAAGACAACTGGGTAGTTTTGAGAGATGTCTTTAATCTATTTGCTGCTTCATTCACTATAAGGCCAGAGGAAATCCTATCATACCTTACCACTTGAAGCAGGTAAAAGGGAGCATACTTACAAAAGAAAATGCAAAATGACTAGAGGACAAATGCAAATACAGTGGAACTTCAATTTTACATTCTCTGATTCTATTTTTTTTAATTATTATTATTATTATTTATTGTGTGTGTGTGTGTGTAATTTTATACCATAAATTCCTAATCCCCGTGAAAACCGCAGAAGATCAATGCTAAAAATTCCCCGATTTTACGTTTCTTCCTAGTATGTTTTACTTCAGTTCTATGTTTTTACTCGACGTCTCTTTTGACATAGTCGCCCTCCCCCCCTACAGACATTTTATGCGATTGAATGAATTAAATGATTTTCACTGCCTTTCATGACAGAGATAAGGGGTATGGGAAGATCCGCCGTAAATAAAATTGGTAGGCTCTCTAGTAAAGCATACGTTAGTACTGGAAAAATATCACATCAGTTTAGGACCAGGGACAGGTAGAATCTTTGATGTGATATGGCATTATAAAGCCTTTAAATCTACAAATAACTCCACAACCCACCATACAGTGCATGGCGGCGAGTACACTGTACCACTGCTAGGCATTTCCTGTCTTATTCCATTCCCAAATAGAACGAGAGAAAACCAGAATGCTTTTGTAAGAGCCCTAATTTCTCTCATCTTGTCTTTGTGGTCATTATGCGTAATGTAAGTAGGTGGCAGGAAGATCGTTCTACACTCAGCTTCAAATTCCAGCCCTCTAAATTTCCTCAACAGAATTTCTTGATAAGAACGTCGTCTTTCCTCCAGTGACCCCCATTGGAGTTTCTGGAGCATTTCCGTGACATTCGCACATTGGTCAAATGTCAAACCTACCAGTAACAAACTTAGCTGCTTGCCTC